>JAJHSJ010000004.1:35856355-36207204 GCA_021015155.1 Magnolia officinalis | reverse complement strand
TTTTTTCTTTTGCCAAAAAAATATGAAAAAATATGGATAAATCCGGAATATTCTAAGCATTCCAAATATGCATTCATTTTAAATTGAAACATGTTTATGGTGGTGTAACGTCCACTCTTTGGTGAGAAGTTGTATTGGACTGTCTGATGAATTTATGAACCAGATAACCTGAATTTGACTACAAAATTTATATATTTAATTTTATAAATATCCAATTTATATACTTAACAATTTGATATCATTTCTCCCAATAGTTCTTTTAAAAAATGAAATTAAATTCAGGTAGATCGCGTTGCCAATTTGGGGCTGACTTGGAGGACCAATCCATGCCCCAAATCAGCCTCAAATTCATGTAATTTATTGGCATTATCCCACTTGTGAATTGGTGGACATTTATTGGATAGCGGATCATGAAAAAAAAAAAATCAAAAGGCCCTATTTTAAAAAATAAGCGTCCACAAATTAACAATTAAAACTATTCAAACAATTTGATTTTGACATTTTGAGTTAGCAATTACAATCCATAATTTAATTGGTAAATTTTAAGTTAATATATGTCTCGTTGTACATTTTTTAAGGGCCCGAATTAGGTAGGACTAAGATTGTGAAGTGTAGCACACGAGTGTCAAGTTTTTGGACCCCACTCGTGATGAATGTGTTATATCCACACACCGTCCATCCATTTTGCCAAATAATTTTAGGGCATGAGCCCAAAAATGAGGCAGATCCGAAGCTCAGGTGGACCGCACCATAAGAAACAATAATAATTAAACGACTATCATTAAAACTTTATCGAGGCTACAAAAGTTTTAGATCAAGCTGACATGTGTGTTTTCCCTTCATACACGTTAGTGTGACCCTATTAACAGGTTAGATGGAAAATAAATATTACAGTGGACCCTAAGAAAATTTTAATGGTGAGCATTCTATAACCACTGTTTCCTATGCTATGGTCCACCTGAGATTTGGATCTTACTAATTTTTTGAATCATACCTAAAATGATGTGGCAAAATGGATGGACGCATGGATAAAATACATACAGCGTGGTTGGGGCCCATGGGGCACGCGTACATTTTATTAAAATGTTCAGTGTGCGTTACGCATACCAGTCCACTCTTTTGACGCAAGCAAGTCCCATGGGTCTGATCATGAGGTTGTGATATATCCAAACCGTCCATTCATTTCACGAGCTCGTCTTAAGGCTTAACACACAAAAAATAATACAGATCTAATTATCAAGTGGACCACACTGCAAAAAGCAGTGGGGATTGAACGTCCACCATTGAACCCTTTTTGGGATCACAGAGAACTTTTGGATCAATATGAAATTTGTTTTTCCTCTTCATTCAGGCTTTTTGACCTTTTGAACAGATTGGATGGAAAATAAATGTTATGGTGGGCCTACGAATTTTTTAACGGTGAAAATCATCATCTCGCTGCTATTTTTGGTGTGGTCTAGACGATCTTTGCATACGATTCATTTTTTGGCTAATGCTCTAAAATGATATTTAAAAATAGATGAACGGTGTAGATATAATAAATACATCACTATGGAGCCCACGTAACTTTTATCTCCTTTGAACCGTTCGTACAACTCGGAGCTCGAGGACTGTTAGCGCTCGTCTTAGCTGACACGTACCTCCAGTTGGTGCGCGGTACACCTCCGAAAAAAAAAAAAAAAAAGAGTGGAGAGAGGGAAACCGTGAGAGGGAGAGAGAGAAACCAAGAGAGGGAGAGGGAAATCGAGAGGGAAACCAAGAGGGAGAGAAACCGAGGGAGAGGGAAACCGAGAAACCGAGAGAGAGAGAGAGAGAGAGAGAGAGAGAGAGAGAGAAAGAAGAAGAAAGAAGAAGCAGCAGGAGGAGGCCACCGCGGCCGCAGCCGCAGCTTCCCGAGAAGAAGAAGAAGTGGAAGAAGAAGAAGAAGAAGAAGAAGAAAAGAAAGAAAAAAAAGGTAAGTAATTATTTATTTTTTTCTATTTTTTAAGGCTCGTAATGCCGTTACGGGTCAGTAACGGTCGTTACGCCCGTAACGGCCGTTACGTGTACAAAAAAGGGACTCGGCCGATACGGCCCCGTATCGTGTAACGGGTACCACCGTTACCGTTACGGCCGATACATAACCGTTTTGGGACACCCTGCATTGGAAGATGATCCATCGGTAGATGTTTGGGATTATGGAACCCAAGTCTACTCCCAGGACGGAAAGATAAAGTTGCAGCAATGCAAGTTATGTGGAAAACAACTTGTAAACAAAACAAATCGGTTAAAATTGCATTTAGCTTGTTGGGGAGGAGACGTTGCCCTATGTAGCAAAGCTCCTCCAGAAGTTCAGGATTTATTTCGAGCCATTCTAGACTCGAATACAAAGGCTTTCACCCCTTCACCTACAGCCAATACAACCAATCACAGAAGATATAGAAGTAAACCTATTATAAATGAAGTGTCAAGCAGAGGAAGAGCCCCCACACCTAGTAGAGAAGAAGAAGACGAACTATTAAGGGAAAAAGAAGAACAAGATTATAGAGAAACCATAAAACAAAGCCTAGAATTGGCATCCAAGACCAAATAACATCAACCCACTCTGAGACAACATGATGTCGAAGCAGGCACGAATACGGGACATAAACCAAGCAATAAATCATCAAAGGTTCTTAAAAGTCTCGTTACATTCTATAGGCGGTTGGGAATCCCATACAAATCGGATCATAAAAAGAGGGTGAAAAAATCCGTTAAATCTATGAATGAGGACAATGGAAAGGCATCTTTACCATCCGATTCAGAAGAAGTAAACAACCTTCTTTTAGGCACCTCCAGCTCAGACTCAACCCAGAGTTCTCCCGCAGTCCAAGCCGTAAAAAGAGAACAAAAGAATGATTCTGGCGACAAAGGTGGAGGGGGTTACTATTATGGACAAGGATACTCGGGTTACACGCCACCAAGGCATTCTTCATATAAAGGATATTGAATAAATGAATGATTTGTATGTGCAACTCCATTGGAGATTTTGAACATAATTCTGAGTTTTGACAATGTTTATTTACTTCGTTTTTTCCTGTTACAAATTACTTTTGATCATGTTTATTCTAGACAACTCAACTCGAGTACACTACTAAATCGGGATACACAGGAAAAAAAAAAAAAAAAAGGTCAACTCAACCCGACTTTTGATAAATTTGATTTTATAATTGGGGAATTTGGGGAAATTTTGGAATACAGAGCATTAGGCTAAGACGAATTGAATGGCATTGACTTTGATTTTATTTTCTTAAACAGCAACTTATATATATATATATATATCTATATATATATATATATATATATATATATATAATATATATATATATATATAATATATATATATATAAAAGCATGAGCCTAGGCACGCCTAGGCATTTCGGACCCTATAGGGGCAGGTGTGCCCGAGGTGTGCCTAGTGCTTAACTACACCACATGCCCAATCCAAAACTCGAGTGGGCCTCACAATAGGAAACAAAGCAAAATCATGCCTAAAACTTCTAAAATCAAATGGTGTGGCCCACCTGAGTTTCACAACTAGTTAATTTTGGAATGTCCCTTCATCCTAGTGATTCACATTAAATGAATGATTGGATGGCATATATAAATTACAATGGTCCAGGCACTTAATTAATGGTTGGTGTCCCATCCCAACTCTTCCTTATAGTGTGGCCTATTGCCTACATGAGTTTTGGACCACCTTGATTTTTGAGTTCCAGAGTGAATGTGAGGCAATGCGCCAATGGACAAGGTGGATCTCATGCACACTGTCCCCCACGTGCCCCTCAGTTAGTAGTAAGCGCACCCCTGTATGCCTATGAAATGTCAAGCTAGCGTGGTTCATTAGATTTTTGTTGTCTCAATACGCACGCTGATTTCAATAACTGAGGTTTTCAATTGCCCTCACATAAGAGGGTAACAGTCCTTTCTAGAAGTTGCTTAACATGGTTCTTTTCCCGTTAGCAAATGTAACCTTAGAGTTAGGATGTAGCTTGCACACACAGTAAAACGGAAGGAGATTTTTACAAATACGTAAACCTGAGGGTTTATTTACAGTATAGCTAAAAGGTAGGGGTCTATATGCCAAAAACCCTAAAATTTTGTATTCCCACATTCGGTTTCTTTTTATTCTAGTTGCATTAACTTGGCATCAAAGCAAGTTCCTATACTTGGGAATTTGTTCTCTACTTTTCCTATTTTCCCTAAATCTTCTTACTTACCTAATTTCCCAACATTCCACAAACCCTAATCCTAAATTCCCAATTTCCCTTCACCATAAACCCTAAATTTCCCTAATTTTCTCTAACTGCAGACTAAATTTCTCCAATTCTGCAAATTCCCCTCCTATAATGAACTTTTCCTCCCCCAAACGACTTCCTCTCTCCGCACATGTATTGCGAATGCTAATTTTACTATTTTTATAATCAAGATTTTGTTGGGTAGGAATGGATTAGTTTTAGAAGTCTTGCATTATAGGTAACATCATGAGCCAAAAGATTGCGTGATTCTTGCAAGGGAGATGATACAGCAAGGACATTTTCAGAAGAACCAGAATATGGTAAAGCCATCTCCCCGTAGTACAAAGTGGCATGGTGATGCATCAGTCAGATCTACTCATCTGGTGACCCCATCATGGGTGAGTTGAGTTTTAAAATCACACCTATTATACAAATCATATCCATCACTTATCTTCAGTTTTCACAATAAATGTTTGACGGCTAACCATGCTAGGATCAACCCATGTCATTTTCAACCATTTGCCATCCACGGTAGGATTAACTGGATGGATGATCACAAATGATAAACCAATCTTCCACTTTGAGAGAGAGAGAGGTGTTTTTTTTATGGCAGGTCCAAAAGAGCAAGAGATATAATCACAGTTTGAAAGATTATTATTCAAACAGCTTAACCTCTCTTCTTATCCTTCGATTTGGACACGAGAAGGGTGACTCTTCACTGGTGCTGGGCAAGTTTGCAACTCTGCGCTTTTTTTTATAGATTGATTATAATCTACAAATAGCATTTGTTGGATTTTTTGCAGCATACAGATGACACAGCAACACTATAACAGTTATACAAGTCTGGAAAGTCCATATTTCTACTGGTCCTGTGCAACTTGCCCTCTCATAATTCTAACAACGGTAGCAACACAGACTCCATGTTTAGTAACATGAATTATGACTCAGCACAAAATAATACTCAACAAGTTCAACAATAGGACAGGTTGAGCTTTTGAGTTTCAGGCCCCTGCCAGAAATGGGTCAGGCCGGGCCTCTAATATAGACCCATCAGTCAGATCCCTAGTAAGGCCTAGTCCAAGCCCAGGAGAAGGCCTATTGATGAGTATACTGGGCAGGTTTGGGCCTGAAATTAAAGGCCTGACCACCAAACAGGCTGAGCCTGGCTTGAGTTTTAGGACCAGTTAAAGTTCAGGCAATCTAAAGGCTGCACATTGCAGGCCCTATCAATAAGTAGAGCTTCTTTTTTTCTTTTTTCTGCCTTATATGATTGGTTTTTTTTTTTTATGAGAGAGAGAGAGAGAGTAGCAACTTTATTAGACGACAAAAACAAGAAAAGAATCCATCCCAAACAGAAACAAAGAGACTAAAAAAAGAGGGCCAACCAAGGCGGCCTTTACATAGACGGGCAAACCCACAAAAAGACCTTTGATTTTTCTAATGACCGTGTCTACACCCTCACATTCATTCCTAAAACAACGCCCATTCCTAGCTCTCCAAATAACCCAAAAGACAGCCATAATGACTAAGTCTTCTAATAGCTTTCCCGGATTTGCCAACAACTCCATGCCAAGCCCATACCAGGTCCTCAACAGCCCATGGCATCACCCAGTTGGTGTGGAGGAAGCAAAGGAAATTATCCCAAATTCTTCCGGCAAAAGGGTAATGAATGAAGAGGTGATCAAATCGATTCCTCATTCTCCTTACACATCAAACAAATGTTGGGAAGAACTAAAGATCTCATCTAGAGATTATCAACCATGAAAATTCTCTTCTGACCCACAAGCCAAAAAAAGCCACCACATGATGTAATAACCCCAAATTTTGATACACGTCGGAATGGATCAAAGATAATTAAAGACGAGAAAGAAATCGCGAGCACGAGTCTTGAATTTCAAGAATAATAGAAACGATTTCCTTTCGCTTGCTAAATCCAATGGTAAAGTATTTTCGGGCATCCTTATCATGCACACATCGTTAGGCAGATGTTAACGAGAAAAGTTAAAAGGAATGAGAATTTTGCAAGCCATTCCCCTAGTTAAAGTGCTTTGATCGTTCCATGGAAAAGAGGAGCGACGTGGGAGAGTAAGGATAATATGAGAGAGGAACACCCCCAGCTTCTCGACACCGCACCTCAAGTAAACTTCAGGGACGAAGTCTGCTTTTACAGGGGGGGGGGATTGAAGCATCCCGGATGTTACCGTTTTATGTTAGGTTTAGCATATAGCTTGTTATGTGTATTTTTCCTTAATCAAAGTGAATTTTAACTCATTTGGTGAATAACTCTTTATCTATGATGATTTAAATATAAGTTCTTTTATAAGAATTGCTTAGAAACATGCCTAGAACTATGTGGAATGATTAGATTTCTCAAAACTCTCATATCAGAAATAATTACAAAAATGTCATTAACCTAGACCCTTGATTTCTATATCATATGGTTTCCATGATCCGATTGATTTGTAATTTTATCTCATGCCTATCTATCATAAATTAACTGTATACATCGAATTTCAACCCTTAGATCATAGTAGAAGTGGCCCAATTGCCAAATCAGCCCCTTAACCGTTGATTTTAGTGTCCATCGAGTGAGGAAAGTTCATGGGTAGTCGTGGTCAAATATTTCCCTTCTTGTGAATGACTTAAATCGCCCATCATATAAACTGAATGTGAGATATGAGTGCCTCACCTTGATAAGCATTTTCTTAAGCGACAAGTCACCCCGTTTAAAAAATAGCCACGTTACCAAATTTGGATCTTTCAATTGACCCACTTCCCACCGTATCACAACTCAAATTTGCACCACACCTTGGCCTCATATGACTGCAAGATCATACAAAATTTAGACCCCAATCTATGATCCTACACTGTTGAATGATGACTGCCTTAAAGCCAAATCATTCATTTTGATCCAACAAGTGAGATTTCAAATTTAAACATTTTCCACCATCAATCAACTACCAAATTTTACCCAATTGTTTGCATGTCATGACTACACATTTCTCCCAATTTTACGCCCTGATCATCAAGCGTGGACCGTTAATCAAGATCAAGCCCGTTTTGGCACCCACCATGCCATTTTTCAAGATCGGCCAATCTAGATTTCAGATCACCAAGAAAATTATGTATCCCAGATCTATTCCTCGACCTCAACACCATGAACGGATTAGAATTTAGAAAGAACACCTGAACCATGAGATTTAGAAAGCCCCACTCTAAGTGGGATGTGCCACACTCTAGCTCAC
Source organism: Magnolia officinalis (assembly GCA_021015155.1). Classification (NCBI taxonomy): domain Eukaryota; kingdom Viridiplantae; phylum Streptophyta; class Magnoliopsida; order Magnoliales; family Magnoliaceae; genus Magnolia; species Magnolia officinalis. Next base: position 36,199,703 of record JAJHSJ010000004.1, on the reverse strand, counting down.
ACCCACCTCTCTTACAAAAGGGGGGGTGTGCGCCCCTCTCTCCCGATAAACCCTCATGCCTCTACCCCTTTCACATGAGAGAGAGAAAGCGAGGGGGAGAGAGAGAGAGAGAGAGAGAGAGAGAGAGAGAGAGAGAGAGACATCAAACCTAGGGAAGCCCCCCATCCATCCAAGTCGCCCGTCATGTGGGACCCTTCATCCGTTGCTCGTGTGTGCCCCGTGGATCATGTAGACGTCGTCTTCCTCGATAATCTCAACTAGGGCTTCAAGTTAGGCATAGGTAAGGAATCCCTTGAAGCTTAGACACAATTCTAGCCTATGTTTTCATGATTCTACACCTAGATTCTTAAGTTTGAATGTTGTTTGCTTGAATTTTATAACCCTTGATTTATTTTCTGTTTAAACATGATTTATCGCTGTAAATTGTGTGATGGATGAATGATTTCATGTTTGAATATGATTTGATGAGGGTTTGAATTATGATTTGACCTAAACGCAAACTATGTAATGGAGAATGCATAATTTATATGAAATTGATGTTGGTAACCTAACCTAGATGGGGCGTGTGACCATATGGATCCTATGTTGATGTTCCATGATAGAGGTTTTCATGGAATCATCTAGATCAGCGAGTTAACTCGTTGAATAGAGCTAACCTGCCGATACTACGTTGGTGCGCCACTAGGGATGAACGTATGGACCCTATATGAAGAAGTTTTGGGATGGCCACTAGGGTTAAATGTATGGACCCTCTATGAATGTTTTTGGGGTGGCCAATGAATTTTGATGTTTGTACATGTTATGATGATGTGTAACATGAAAATATCACAATGATATGTTGCAAGACTTTTGTTAATATTGAACACAATGCGTGTTGGGACATTTGGAATTGGAATCATGCATGTGAATATGAACATGTGGAAACTATGCTTGTTTCATGGATATTATGCTATGATGATAGACATGGCACGCCCATGTGTTATTTGGATAGGAATGTGTTTGGATGCCACATCAAAGGAAGCCCCTTACCCCATATGTATAAGAATCATGTTTTGGAAAGATGGAAACCCATAAAGGTTATATTGATGTATTGTTGGGAATACCATGTGTATGGCTTATATGGATTGTGGAGGATCCAATATTTGGATATTGTTTACCTATGGTGGATCCATGAATGGTTGATATGAACTGTGAACCATGTGTGGTGCCACGACTAGGATACGTACGCCCCTCCACAATTGGCCATCGTGGGAGGGAAATGGCTATTCTAGGATAGAGAGGGAAATATAAAGGGAGGGACAAAAGGGGGAAGGAAAGGGGCATGAAACAATGGGGTAGCTAGAGTAGGGGGTAGGTGTTGACTTTAGGGGCCCTTTTACATGAGGAATGGGAGAAAAGTAGAGGCAAAATGGTCCATTGGAGGATGTAGGTGCTACTTTTTAAGAGTATAAGGGTCTTTTGGAGGTGATAGGTGTGATGGGTGATGGGAAGATGGGGGAAAAGGTGATGGAGTGTGATGGCATGAGGATTCACCAAAATCTCTAAGGATTTGCACAAATGGGGATCGCACCATGCGTGCGTTGCTCAACCCACGTAACGCACCAACGATCGCATCTTCCAAATCGGGTATTGTATCAAGGCGTTCCACGTGATGTTGGAATCGTAGCGCCCACCTGGTCACCAGGGTATAGGTTTCAAGTCGTGGTATTAAAACAAGATGCTCAGTCCATACTCACCAATCCGGTTTATCCCGAATATACCAGCACCGAAAACTAAGCATACGAAAGGTTCTAACGGAACACGAGTCTCCAAGCTGGTATTGTCCCGGAAGTTGGTATCAGAGCATAACCTGGGAATACCTGCCAACAACTCCACATTTCTGCTATAGTCGCTTGAATCTTTCACCGGATGATGGCTGCGAACTTAGAATCACTAGAATCCCTTGTTTGAAATGACCTAGAGAATTACCTTTAGACTTGCCAGTTTGCGGACTTAGTCTAAATTAGCATTCTCGTTTGAGAACTTAGAAACTTCTAAACATAGCACCCTTGTGAGTGTACTTTGCGTAAGGTTTGGTTGTTGAAAATGTTTTAGGACGAAATTTTCTTTTAGGAGAGAGATGTGAGACCCGTGTTCCGCTAGAACCTTCTGTACGCTTAGTTTCCAACGTCAGCATACCCACGATGGACTAGATTAGCGTGCACCGATCAAGCACCATGTTTTAGTACCACAATAACCCGAGACCTATACCCCTGTAACCGCGTGGGCGCCGCACGGCACACCCCATTACTATGCCAAATTTAGAATATGCGATCGTTGGCGCATTACGAGGCGGGCCATGCAACGTACATGTGGCGCACACCTCACGCAAATCTCTAGAGATTTTGATGAATCCCCATACCTCCATACTCTATCACCTTTTTCCCCATCATCCTATCACACATCCGCCTATCACCTCCAAAAGAGCCATATACCCCTAAAAAGCAGCACCTACACCCTACAATGGACCATTTTGCCCCTCCTTTTCTCCCATTCCCCATACAAAAGGGCCCCCAAAGTCACCACATACCCTCCTACTCTAGCTACCTCATAATTTCATGCTATTTTTCTCCCCTTTCTACCCCTCCCTTTCTATTTCCCTCTCTATCCTCATTTTCCCACCAAAAAGGCCCCCATACATATGAGATTTCTCACACACCATTCTAACATTTGGAGAAGAAGAAAAGAGACTAAGAGATAGAAATGAAGAAAAGAAAAAAGAGAAGATTAGGGAGGAAGAGAGAAGATTAAGAGAGATTGTGAGAAAGAGAGTAATGTGATTGAGAGAGAGAGAATAGAGGGAAGGGACGTGCTGTTGGAGCTTGGTGGCTCACCCCAATCGACGATCCGACCCGATCCAACCGTCCACTTTTATCCTTTACGGATAGTGACTACAAGGGTGGAGGTTTTCCCCATTTCCTTTGTTTCCTTTCATTTTGTGGGACCACAAGGGTGGGACCCACCTTGTTGCATGCACGATTGCATGTGGTGGACCCATTGATGGGGACATCTCGCGCACACGCGCACGCACACCACCACCCCTACACACGTACGTACGTAGGAGGATCCCATCATCGATCTGGCTCGATGACAACGTCCAGGGAGGGCCTCCTAGGTAGAAGACAAGTTTTGGTTCAGAAAAGTGGGCCCGATAGTCAAGAAAAGCCCATCATGGGATCTCATGATCGTGGCCCACTCGTCGGATTGATTTCATTTTTGAAGTTTTGCTTATTGTTATTATTTAGAACATTGTGAACGCTTTAGATTTCTGTGTTTGATTTTTATTTTTGTTTATTTCATCGCCAAGTAATAGGTTGCGCACATAGTGCGAGTTTTTGGGATAGAGGGTTTTCCTATAAATAGGCACCCCTTGTAGTTCTTTTAAGTCATTGAAGATTAATAAAAATTCTGCGTTTTCCTACTCTCTGAGTTGTGAAGCCTAATTGGGTGCGAAGCCCTCCCTTCAACGAAGGGTTAACTACCGTGGTGCGAAGCCACATCTATCCCGATTCGCCCCATCCATCGTCATCTCTACTACCTATTTTCTACCATCATTTCTTCTCATCTCACCCCATCATCTACACTTCGAATCAATCATCTATTGTAGCAATTCTCCTCCCCACAGCAGAATTTCAAAATCTGGCCCTACCGGAGGGCTGAAACTTCGGCGGAGCACCACGCACAAACCGTACATCGGATCGAGCTGAGATTTGAGAGTTTTGGAGTTCATCCCTGGCCGACCAGGGCCAAGGTGGCCTTATTCTGAATAGTGGGCCCCACACACGTGCAGCCGAGATCACACACATGTGCGTCTGGGCCATTGTTGTTGTCCACGCATGCAGTACTTCTCTGGTTCGTCTCTCCTCTCTTTCACTCCGCTTTCACCCAAAATCCCTAAACCTAACCATAAATTACTCAAATCTCCAATTTTATGCCCCTTTTCTTACCCTAGGGTTCCTTGATTTGAAATTGGTGAATCCCTTGGATTAGGGACTGATTATGCATGTGTGGATGATTATTTCTTATCTTTGAGTATCGTTTGGTTCATAATTTTTATTGATCCAGCCCTATCATATATAGGCCTGGACCCACATAGATTCCCCTTAATTGAATGTTTGGACTTTCATGTGGGATATGGAATTTACGTAATTGTTTCTGAACTAACGTGATCTTAAGCCTGAAATCTTGCACATCATATCTGAATTTCATGTCCTGCATCAAATTTGGTATCAGAGCCTAGGGTTCTTGTAGGAGAATTCATTACATGTTTAGGGTTTGGTTGTTTATGTCCATTACGCATCAATTCTCATCACATATGGCTGTTTAGAGGTCCATAAACCCTGACATACGCTACTGAAATTTTCTGTTATCCCTTTATTTGAATTATTTTAGAACTTAGTTTTCTATTTATAGGTTTAGAAACTTTCCTTTTCTGTTTTTTTTTAGAAACTTTCTTAATCTATTTTAGAAACTAGTTTACTTTCCTTTTTCTTTTTTAGAAACTAACTTACTTTCTATTTTTAGAAACTTTCCTTTTTTTTTTAGAAGCTTTCCTAATTTGTTTCTTTAGAAACTTTCCTAATTTGTTTTTTTTAGAAACTTTCATAATTTGTTTTTTTAGAAACTTTCCTTTTTTCATTTTTAGAAACTAGGTTGCTTTTTTTAAAAGAAACTTTCCTAACTTGTTTAAAAAAACTTTCCTTTTTCGTTTTTAAAAACTAGGTTGTTTCTTTAAATAAAAATTTAAAAAAAAAAAACTTATATTTTAACAACTATATTGCTGAATTTTGGCTAGCACCCTACACTAGACATGGAACAACTACTAGAGTCATTAAACAAGCTGTCCCAGCAAATCGAGTCACGGGATAAGCGCTTGGAACAAAGCATAGATCAACGCCTTGACCAAGTAAACGCCTCCCTTAGGACAAACCCCACCATTAAAGAAAATGTCCAATCTCAGGCAGGTGGCCAGGAGGATGACCAATGAATGGAGGTGGTCAAGGAATCAGTCATGGGTATGCACCTGTGCACCCACCCCAAGAGGGGCATCAAAACCATTATTTTGAGTGGCACAACACATACGGCCTTGTGACTAGAGAGAGTGCCCCAAAGGCTAGTATAGAGTTACCCATTGAGCATTCCGGTAGTAGATGAGTTTCGTGATGTCCTTCCTGATAATCTACCGAATGAGTCTCCCCCTATGAGGAATATAGAGCACATCAGAACATGGGACGCCGTAATACCTACAGCCGAGTTTACGTTGAATAGTTCTGTTGATAGGTCCACAGGTCTAAGTCCTCGTGAAGTCGTTACTGGTTATAAACCTAAGAAATCTATTGATCTTGTCCCTATGTCACTGTCCCATAGGCTGTCAGAGTCTGCAGAGTCTTTTGCGCATCACATTCATTCATGGCATCAAGAAATCAGGCAGAAGATCATGACTAGTAATGAACATTACACATTTTCTGCAGACCAGCATAAACGTTTCAAAGGATTAAATATTGGGGACTCCGTGATGGTCCGCATCAGCCCCGAGCGGTACCCTCCGAGGGTCGTTCGTAAGTTACACGCCCGTAGCGCTGGACCCTTCAAAATTATAAAACGAAACTGTCTCAATGTGTATGAGATAGATCTTCCACCTTCCATGAAAATTAGTTTCACATTAGATGTGGAGGATCTAGTTACTTTTCAGGAGACCATTGATACTTTGTCCGGCCCTTCGCCCACCCATCATGATTCCCCATATCGATCCCTTAAACCATGGCCTCTTCCTGACCCATTTTTCCAGCCTCTACCTCCCATACCCACTCTTCCTGACTTTTCTTCCCAGCCTCTACCTCCCATACCTACCCTTCCCGACCCATTTTCCCAGACTCTACGTACTATACCTACCCATCCCGACCCATTTCCCCAGCCTCTACGTCCCATATCTACCCATCCCGACCCATTTTCCCAGCCTCTACCTCTCATACCTACCCATCCCAACCCATTTTCCAGCCTCTACCTCCCATACTTATTCTTCCTGACATTTCTTCTTAGCCTCTCCCTCTCATACCTAACCTTCACACACCCAGAGAGGAAATAGAGAATATCCTGGACCATCAGATAGTTTCAACGTCGGACGGCAGGTTTCAGAAGTACCTGGTCAAGTGGAAGTCACGCTCAGCTTCAGACAGCACGTGGCTCACTGTGGATGAGCTTTAGAGACTTGATCTTAACATCATGGAGCGGTTTAGGAATTTTATTTCGCCAGTGACGAAATCTTCGCAACCGAGGAGAATTGATGGGGACATCTCGCGCACACGCGCGCGCACACCCCTACGCACGTAGAAGGAGAATCCCATCATCGATTTGGCTCGATGACGATGTCCAGGGAGGGCCTCCTAGCTAGAAGACAAGTTTTGGTTCAGAAAAGTGGGCCTGATAGTCAAGAAAAGCCCATCATGGGATCTCATGATCGTGGCCCACTCGTCGGATTGATTTCGTTTTTTAGGTTTTGCTTATTGTTATTATTTAGAACATTGTGAACGCTTTAGATTTCTGTGTTTGGTTTTTATTTTTATTTACTTCATCGCCAAGTAATAGGTTGCGCACATAGTGCGAGTTTTTGGGGTATAGGGTTTTCCTATAAATAGGCACCCCTTGTAGTTCTTTTAAGTCATTGAAGATTAATAAAATTTCTGCGTTTTCCTACTCTCTGAGTTGTAAAGCCTAATTGGGTGCGAAGCCCTCCCTTCAACGAAGGGTTAACTACCGTGGTGCGAAGCCACTTCTACCCAATTCGCCCCCATCCATCGTCATCTCTACTACTTATCTTCTACCATCCCTTCTTCTCATCTCACCCCATCATCTACACTTCGAATCAATCATCTATTGCAGCAATTCTCCTCCCCACAGCAGAATTTCAGAATCTGACTCTACCGGAGGGCTGAAACTTCGGCAGAGCACCACGCACAAACCGTACATTGGATCGAGCTAAGATTTGAGGGTTTTGGAGTTCATCCCTGGCCGACCAGGGCCAAGGTGGCCTTATTCTGAATAGTGGGCCCCACACACGTGCGGCCGAGATCACACGCATGTGCGTCTGGGCCATTGTTGTTGTCCACGCGTGCAGTACTTCTCTGGTTCGTCTCTCCTCTTTCACTCCGCTTTCACCCAAAATCCCTAGACCTAACCCTAAATTACTCAAATCTCCAATTTTATGCCCCTTTTCTTACCCTTGGGTTCCTTGATTTGAAATTAGTGAATCCCTTGGATTAGGGACTGATTACTATGCATGTGTAAATGATTATTTCTTATCTTTGAGTATCGTTTGGTTCATAATTTTTATTGATCCAGCCCTATCGTGTATAGGCCTGGACCCACATAGATTCCCCTTAATTGAATGTTTGGACTTTCATGTGGGATATGGAATTTATGTAATTGTTTTTGAACTAACGTAATCTTAAGCCTGAAATCTTGCACATCATATCTGAATTTCATGTCCTACATCACCCATAGTGGTAGAGGCCCACTCCGATGATGGCCAGATCTTCTTAGCTTTCTCTGCCTCTCCTTTCCTCTTCTTCGTCCTCGGCGAATGGGCGCTAGGAACCGAAATCAGGGAGCACTACGAAAGTTGTCACCTACGGATTTGGGTTACGGCGAATAGGCTCCGGAAACTAGATTTGGGGCGTGACGAAGGTGTACCATTGCGGTAACGATGGGTGTAACGGTGCCCACATTACAGATACGGTTACGAGCCATATGGGCCGTTACGGCCCCATAACGGCCGATAAGCCCCCAACGACCAAAAAAAAAATTTATTTTAAAAAAAATCCGAGAAAAATATCCATTAAATACAAAAAATTCTAAATATTCTCAATATGCATTCATTTATCATTTTTGAACGTGTTTATGGTGGTGTAATGGTCCACTCTTTGGTGAGAAAGTTGTATCGAGTGGTTTGATGAATTTATGAACTTGACAGTTTTGAATTGACTGCAAAACTCATAGATTTAATTTTCTAACTATCATTAACACACAATATTCAACCATTAAAACAGAAAAATATTGAAATAATAATAATTTTTTGGAATTTTTATAATCCGAAAATTAAAAAAAAAATAAAATAAAATAAAAATGTACGCTTATACAACAAAAAATAAAATGCAAAGTTTAAAGTTCAAGTGAAGGTTGGTAATGATTTCACCATTTTTTTATGGATAATTAGGCATTATTCATTGATTAACTCATCCTAATCATGATTTTCAACCTGAAAGACTTGAGCCTCAATCATAAACTTTTGGGTCTTTGACAACAGACGTCAGTCAGGACATATCTAAGGATTTACAAACTATTTTGATATCTTCATTGAAGAATAACAGTTTCATTTGATTTCCACATTTGTTAGCATAAACATGTTCCACCAAAAGAATAAACCTGCCAATATCTACATATTACTCATGGTAACGAGTGTTAACATGTAAGAGACTGCATTGTGAAGTGTGAATAGCTCGTCGGTATTGCATTAGGAACACTAAAATATATACCAGGGGGAATATCTCAACTGACATTCAAGATAAATCTCAATCACCTATCTTTAATATATATAGCTCTATGTGCATCCTATCCCCCTCTGCCAACAACCCCCTCAAACACAAGGTGCTCTAAGAAAGACTAGATGGTTTGAAAGGCATTGCAAGTAAGAACAGTGACACAAAATCTTCAGCAGCAGGCTTCCAGCGTGAAGTGATGCTACAATGGGCAGCAACAGTGGATAACAGATGCACAACATCAATTTGATACAAAGCTGAAGGCACTGTGACCAAGTTGCAGTAAGGGCTGATTGCAACAAGAAGATATCCAAAACGGTGATCGGAATCAGATAGACAAAAAGGCACAACATCGAGAGTGAAGATCAGAACGACCATGAAAATTGGTGAACCGAAGATCAGCTCCCTGGACATGAAACTGATCTGTAGACAGGAGATCTGATCAGGAAACAGAACATGTGAACCAAATATAAGGTATCAGGTATGAATTCAAATCCATTTCCTTCAGGTAACAGATACCAATAAGAGAGACAAATGCCGATGAATTTCAGATGATCAAATCCATTTCCTTCAGCAGATTCAGAAAGATGATGGTTACTGGCAGCAGCAAACATCAGATCCGATGCAGATTGGTGGACAGTGCTGACATTAACCCTCGAAATAAGGAATCAAAATCTCACCAAAAAGCAAATGAGAGACTAATCCTTTCAAAAATCAGACAAGAGAAACAAGATTCCCACCAGAAAGCATATGAGAGAAGCATGAACCTCTCCAAAAAACATATAAGAGAAGCTGAAATGAAGATCAGAGAGCAGGGTCAAACTGACTACGAGCAGGAAGATATCACCCAAACAACGCTGATGGCTGTGGAATAGACGAATATCGACAACTGCTAACACAGGTGTGCCATAAAATAATGGTAATGGTGGCAACCGTTATGCGTTACGGGGTCGTAACGGCTGTTAACCGGGGTGGGGGGGGTCAACTAGGAGGCCGATACAAGTTTTCTTCAAAAAAAAATAGAGAGTGCCATGACGGCCATTATAGCCCCTATCATAATGTTAATAATGGTGGCTGTTATGGCCGCTGTTACCGAATACCTTGCTGCTAGCTGATGATGGTGTTGGTATGGTGCAGATATGTTGGTCAACGATGGCAGACTGAGAATTAAATCCAGCCGACGATGTCAGGACCTCAGGTCTGGACGGTGACCTATGCGTTCAAAATCAAAGACTATCAGAAATGGTCGGTCAGGATGTCATGTTTGAGCGATGTGTTCATGATGGGCTTGAAGTATCAACAGTGATGTAGACAGGTTGGGCTTCAGAAAGCATAAACATGCAGAGACAATGCTGTAATTGGTGATGGGTTGGATCTGATTGCAAGTGATGGTGCGAACACAGATATGAGACAGAGCACTCAGAGGATGCCAGAGAGGATCATTGTTCCAAGCATTGGCGACATTATCGATAATATCCCTGATATTATCAGTATCTCCAGCTCGACAATACCGATAACGCTGATAGTATAAAAAATTCCAGGTATTGGCGATATATCGCCAGTGTATCGATATCACCAATGTATTGCCAATATTTTTGACGGTGTAAATTACAGGTGGCGCTTGTATCGCGAATGTATCAACGATATTTCGATAATATCACGATGTATCGATATCATCAAAAATCTGTTTATTAAAAAAATTCCATTTCAATTTTTTTATGGGTGCATGATTGTAGAAATGTGTGTTTGTATGTGTGTATATGTATGCATGCATGCATGCACAGATGGATGGATGAATGTATGCATGTATGCATAGATGGACGATGGTTGGATGGATGGATGGATGTGTGTGTGCGTGCGGGCATGAATGGATGGATCATGCATGTGTGTGCGTATTTGTCATTGTATGTATGCATGCATGCATCCATAGGTGGTTGGATGGATCATGCGTGTGTTTGAATGTATGTATGTGCATGCAGGGATGGATGGATGGATGGATCCACCGTTTTCCCCATGTCTCTCTAATGTTGCATTGAGTTAACGATACATGCTTTTAGGCCCCCATTAAAGGGAAACTTATTATTTGATTCCTAAATATACAGATATACGTCTTTTTCACTATTATTTGATTCTTAAATATGCAAAATATGCGTATTTTAGCATTTCCTAAAGTATCATTAAAAAATTCCACCATTTTCCCCATGTTTCTACAAAGTTTCCTTGAGTTAACGTTGCATGCTTTTAGATCTCCCATTAAAGAGAAACTTGTTATGCATGCGGGTTTTTTTTTGTGCAATTATTGATTCTTATATATGCAAATACGTGTATTTTAGCATCTCCTTAAGTTTCATTGAGAAATTCCAGTAATTTTGATGAGGCCACCCAAGCATTATACTAGAGGAGGGCTAAGCCAGTCTCCTTATGGCTAGATGACCATTACATAGGGCCCACTTGGCCCAATTCACATTCCTAGCCACGATGAAGACCTCACGTGCATGTTCACGCATCTTTGAAGACCCCACACTGGGAAGATATACATGGACTGCATATAGGAGCTTGATGGACACGATGATCGGACTGTTGGATCATTATCATCAGGCATCTTGATCGTGGACCTCCATGGGCCATGAAATAGTTTAGTTATTTAGATTACTTGCATGCTTCATTATTTTTGGTATAGCTTATATTCGTGTTGACATTAGAGAGTTAGGAACAACTTTTAATTTATTAGGCGTCTTTATATTGAAAATCTTATCTAAGAGCGGCTTTTTGTAAAAGGCATTTTCTGATACTATAAAAGAGAAAATGGGGTGTGTGGAGCCCTAATGCCATTATTTTGAAGAAAAAATAAAAGCTCTGTGTTTTCTCTTCTTCATGTGATTTAGAGCTTGAGTGTAATGTGATTCCATTCCCCATTCAACGGAGGTGCGAGGCTTCCATCAATCATCTTCCTTCTCTCTTCCTTTCTATCTAAAAGAGGTATTTTCCCAAAAACTTCATCTCTTTTCTTCCATTCATATCCAAAACCATCCAAATCATCTTTTTCTTTAACTTTTCATCCTCCAACTTCAACCCCAACCGAAATTAACTATTGAGGACCCCAAAATCCCTAACTTCCCTTCATCCAAAACTTTAATTCCCCTCTACCAATACTTAAATCCATCAATCCCCTTAACCAATTCACCCAATTTATTCCTGATTTCATCTTTTCTCCAAAGTCTAAAAAGCACTAATTCCAAATTTCAGATTTTTTTTCCTTCCTAACCCTAATCGTAGGACCTACAAGTCAGTCAATGGAGTGTGGAACGTGCCTATGCTAAATTGAAAGTTATATCCTTCTATTGGGCCTAATTTTAATTGATTTATGTGATTTCTTAGCATGCGGGCATGTGATTTAGGTTAAATTAGATTTTATTTACTCTTAATTACGTAGTGGGTTAGCATCTTTTATTAATTAAATTACTTAATGGACTCTTTCATAATCTCCATATTGCATGCAAGGATTAAATCATGTGTCCTTAATCAAACTTGGTATCAAAGCCATAGGTTTAGCATAGGATTTTTTTGTTGCAATTGGGTTAGAGTCACATCTAGGGTTACATATAGGATCTATGATCATATTGCTGAATTTTGTTCCTAGTTTGGAGTATCCCATTGTTGAATTTTCAGCTAGTGTTTTCCACTTATAACATTGATGAATTTTCAGTGTAGTAATCTTAGGTTATCACCTTGCTGAATTTTCAGTTTGTAATTTTCATATAACACTCTTGCTGAATTTTTAGTTTGGTGCTCTCAGATTACTGTCCTGCTGAATTTTCAACATAATATTTGAGGGTGACAGTTTGCTGAATTTTCATATTAGTGTTTCTGGTGTGTCCAATTTGATCTCTATGTTGGTTTTATCGTTGTCATAACAATACCCTAAGATCTAGGTTTTTCCCTAAGAGTTACCTTGTGTATGTCCACTCGTTCTGGACGTGGTTTTGGCCTATATCCCACTATGAATCTAGAACAGATTGCCAAGGCCCTTAATGCTATCAACAACCGTCTGACGGCCATTGAAGCGCACAATAGGACCACCGTGACTCAATTGACCGTGACCAATGTGCGTGTCAATTAGCCTGAAGCCTCCCTTCAAGTGAACCCCAACACTGGAAAAGATGTCCAATCACAAGTCGAGCATCAAATTAAACGAGTTGAGACTGTGCCACTTGCAATTGTTAGCCGCGCCTTAAGCCAGATTGTAGAAAGTAATGCTTGGTGCGGGAATTCAATTTTCCACATTTATGCCAAGCGTGGTCGCAAAAACTGCAAGATGATCATTGATAGTGACAGTTGCATCAATGCGGTCTCTACTAGCACTGTGGACCGCTTAGGTATTTTAGATGTTCCTCACCCTCAACCCTATCAAGTCTCATGGGTTAATGCGCCTTCGATTTCAATTTCTCAATGTTGTCCCATTCCCATCTAGTTTGGTTCCTATACAGACGTTGTGGTGTGATGTTTTGCCTATGAATATAGACCACATCATTTATTTATTTTTGAAAGATAACCAAATATCATTAAAAGAAGAGGAGAAAAACAAAGAAAAAAACAGAAAAACAAAAGCAAAGCACAAAGGAAAGAAAAGACTGAACAGCGGTTGTCCGCTGAGAAAGCGGACCACAATAGGCTTTGAAACAAAACAGATCGGACTCCTTAATCTTCGAATCGACCGCAGCCCACTCAATCAGCAGCTGCTTCGCTCCAGCGATGGAATTGGAAACAGAATTGGAGAGGTTGAGGAAACAACGATTGTTTCTCTCAGTCCAAACGGTCCACCAGATAGGGAAGACCTTTTGTATGATAGGGACGCAACACTACTCAGTCGCTTGAATATGCGTTCGTTTCTGTATGAGAGCAAAAGGATTGTCTTTAAGCCTCTCCCGTCCAAAAGCACCCCGTAAAAGGAGGACGTCAAGAAACGTGGTCTTGAAGATGTGACGAAACTCGGCTTGAGTGTCTTCCTATAGTTAATGCCCAAGAGTCTGAAAGAGAAACTAATTTGACGTTATATGCCCACGTGGCAAGTGAGGTCACACTTACGGTTATTATGGAGATGCCACCTGAGGTTACACACGAGAGTAGTGTAGAGTTACCATCTGAGGTGAGTCTGGTATTAGAGAAGTTTAGTATTGTTATTCCAGAGGACATACTGGATGAGCTTACACCCGTGCGGGACATTCACGCGTTGACTCTACCAAACCTTCATCACGATCAAATGAGTCCTGGGGAGAAAGCGGATCTGGAAAAACAAGTAGATGAGCCTAGGGGACCTATAGATTGCATACCCATGTTAGTGTTCCATAGGCCTTCAGAGTCTACACATGCATCTAAACGAATATGCATGACTTGCATGTGGAGATTGGAAAAGGAATCAATATAAGTAATGAAACATGCAAAATAATTGTTGAATCACACCATAGGTTAAAAGAGTTTGTTATAGGTGATGAAGTCATGATTATAATACGTCCAAAAAGGTTTCCACAGGGAACCATTAAAAAAAAAAAATGCAAGCCCATAGCACTGGATCATATAAAATCTCAAAAAGACTGGTCTGAATGCTTACTTGATAGATCTTCCACCTAACGAGGGTATCAGTTCCACATTTAATGTGGAAGATCTTGTACCGTTTCATGGACCTTCCCCTGACCCTCACATGAACTTTGATGATGATGCCCCTGACATGTCCCATAACCCATGGCCATTACCTGACCCCTCTTCTCAACATTTACCACCCGTACCATCCATACCTACGAGAAGAGAGGAGATAGAAGATATCTTAAATGAAGAAGCGGTTTCCAGACAACATACAGGTTACTAGGAGTACCTTGTCAAGTGGAAGGGTAGATCCAAAGTCAGACAGTACATGGATCACAGAGGCAGAGCTTCGGCAACAAGACCCGGATCTCCTCGAGCATTACCGCAGCTTTATTTCGCCAAAGGCGAAATCTCCTCAGCGGAGGGGAATTGATGAGGACATTCGAACACTATACCAAAGGAGGAGGGCTAAGCTAGTCTCCTTATGACTAGATGACCATTACATTGGGCCCACTTGGCCCAATTCACATTCCTAGCCACGTTGAAGACCCCATGTGCATGTTAGTGAATCTTTGAAGACCCCACATTGAGAAGATACACGTGGGCTGCATATAGGAGCTTGGTGGACACGATGATCGGACCGTTGATCATCATCATCAGACATCTTAATCATGGACCCCTATGGGTCACGGTTTAGTTGTTTATATTTTTAAATGCTTTATTATTTTTTGTATAACATATATTTGTGTTAATATTAGGAAGTTAGGAACAACTTTTAATTTATTAAGCATCTTTATGTTGAGAATCTTATCTGAGAGCGGCTTTTTGTAAAATGTATTTTTTTGATACTATAAAAGAGAGAAGGGGGTGTGTGGAGCCTTAGTGCCATTATTTTGAGAAAAAAAAAAAAGGTGTTTTCTCTTCTTCATGTGATTTGAAGAATACTCCATGTGATTTGGAACTTGGGTGTGGTGTGATTCCATTCCCCATTCAACAGAGGTGCAAGGCTTCCATCTATCATCTTCCTTCTCTCTTCTTTTCTATCCAAAAGAAGTATTTTCCCAAAAACTTCATCTCTTTTCTTCCCTTCCTATCCAAAACCATCCAAATCATCTTTTTCTTCAACTTTTCATTATCCAACTTCAACCCCAACCAAAATTAACCATTGAGGACCCCAAAATCCCTAACTTCCCTTCATCCAAAACCTTAATTCTCCTCTACCAATACCTAAATCCATTAATCCCCTTAACCAAATCACCCAATTTATTTCTAACTTCATCTTTTCTCCAAATTCTAAAACACCCTAATTCCAAAATTCCCAATTCCCATGTTAACCCTAATTTTTCGAATTTCATAATTTTCCCTTCCTAACCCTAATCATAGAACCTACAAGTCAGTCAATTGAGTGTGGAACGTGCCTATGCTAAATTGGAAGTTTTATCCTTCCATTGGCCCTAATTTTAATTGATTTCTATGATTTCTTAGCATGCGGGCATGTGATTTAGGTTAAATCAGATTTTAGTTCCTATTATTTACTCTTAATTACGTGGTTGGTTAGCATCTTTTGTTAATTGAATTACTTTATGGACTCTTTCATAATCTTCATGTTGCATGCTAGGATTAAATCATGTATCCTCCATCAAATTTCCCCGTGTTTTCCTAATGTTTCCGTCGGTTAGTGATACATTTCTGGGTATCAGCGATTTCAATGCACGTATCCATATTCCCAACCAGCGATGCATGTAACTATACCAATAATATGAATAGTGGAGAGGATAAACACAAATTCAGCTAGAGAAGGATGATGACAGAGGCTTAGAGATGTAAATCTGGGTACGCCAATGAAAACCATAGGTTCCAAGTTGCTCAAGCAAAGATTTGAGCGACAAATGTGGTAGATCAAGAAAAATTGTGGCTACCCAAAATGCAAAGGGCAGCAGATCCAATGATCGTGAGATCAAGGATGGGCAATTGAAGATGAGCCGATGATGGCCCTAATACCATGTTAACATGTAAGAGGTACTTTGTGATTAGATTGTTGGTATTACATGGTGAATACCAAATATATGCAAGGAGAATTATCTTAATAGAAATCCACCTATCTTTTTTCTTCTTCTTTTGATGAGTAGACGGAAATTTAATTAAAAGCCCACCGACTGACAACAGCCACTGAGAAAAGAATACAAGGGAAACAAAAGATAGGGGGAGCTAAGGGCTCAACAAGCAACCATAAACAGATAACCCCCACTCATCACCCCAGGGGGTTTACAAAGGTCCCCCATGCAGGAACGAGAGCTAAAACATTAGCTATGACCACTTCAATTGACAGGGACAAGTTTTGAAAACATCATCCATTCCTCTCGGCCCACGTCGCCCACCAAACCACTGGAAGAGAAATGTGAAATCGGGTCTCATCCTTGACTTGAAGTCCTTCCCTACACCAAGCCCAGCGAAGGTCCCAAACATTGCTTGGTATGAGCCATGATGAGGTGAAGGACGAGAGGATGTGCAACCACACCTTGGAGGGGAAGGGGCATGGGATAAATAGATGATCCACTGGCTCCTCGGCTTGATAACAAATATAGCGTCTATTTAGAATGACCAAAGAGCGCTTTTGAAGGTTATCAATAGTAAGGACCTTCCTTTCCACAAGCCACATGAAGGCTGCAACCTTAGGGGGAATGGCGTAATGCCAAAAGTGGAAGGCATAACTGTCAACCCCCCCTTCATGGGTACACATCATCTTGTAGAAGGATCTGACCGAGAAACAACCTAATTTATCCGCAATCCAAATCATTTCGTCCACATCACCAGACAAGGAGACAAAGCGAAGCATATCGAGAAGACGGAGAAGCTCTTCCACCTCTTTGTCTAATAAGTGCCTTCCACGTGGAGTCCAACAGATTTTAAGGCCGTTGAAAGAGAAACAATCCGTCACTAGAATATTTGGCACGGGCGAGAGTCAAGCTAAATTGGGAAAGGCTTGAGCTAAATGAACATCGCCACACCACACATCATCCCAAAATCTCACTCGGTTCCCATCGCCAATAGAGAAGATATGCCCTTCTTGAAGACCGACTTGAGCAACATGATCGACCTTCGTGTTGAAGACCCTATAGAGGGAGGTTCCTTGATCCCCCCCCCCCCCCCCCCCCCCCCCCCCCCCATACAAGCCATACTTGGAGGCAATTGTTTACCTCCAAAAACTCCCTTGTTCTGTGCCAACTGCCAAAACCATTTCCCAAGTAGGGCATTATTCATATCGAGAAGATTCCTCACCCCGGCTCCTCCCTCATTAAGAGGTTTGCAGACTTCCTCCCCACTTAAAAGATGGAATTTGTCGCCACCTTCCGCACCTTTCCATAGAAAATCTCTTCTAAGCTTATCCAGTCTCTTCCAAACTGAGCAGGGATTTAAAAAGGGACACAAAGTAGAGCGGCATGTTTGCAAAAGTCGTCCTAATGAGAGTTAACCTCCCTCCCAAGGAAAGATAACAACTCCTCCACTTAGAGATTCTCTATACGCTCAATAACCATGTCCCATAGATGAGTAGCGGGTTTCCCCATGCACAATGGCAGCCCCAAGTAAGAGGATGGGAGGGACCCCGCCTTACAACTACAGATCATAGTAAAAGAAGACACGTCGTCTTTGGAGTGATGATTGCCCAAAATCTCGCTTTTTTTCCAAATTAACCTTCAAGCCAAAAAACCGCCTCCAAACAAACAATGATCTTACATAAATTGTCCACCATAATTGGGTCAGCGTCGCAAGAAATGATGGTATCGTCTGCGAATTGAAGGTGGGAGATAGCCATTACCAAGTCGGAGACTCTAAACCACTTATGAGGCTAGACTTGCCTCTCGATAGCATCTGATTGAAAGCTTCCACCCTCTCGATAGCAATCCACCTATCTTTAGCATGTTCCACTGTATATACATATCCTATCCTATAACAAGGAGGACTTATTATTTGCTACGAGGTAAGCTTTAACAAGATCATACAATTGAAGAATAATATGACGATGCAAGTTGAGGTTCGGAGTTTTTTTATGACGACACGATGTCCCCACCCCTTTTAAGGCAAGACTATTTCCAGTGGATGCATGCAATCACCCACCAACCACGTGCATCAGGTAATCCACGGGGTGGGGAATCAAACTCGTGTCTGTGGGGAGCAAACCCACGTCCAAAGCCGTTCGCCCAAACTCGTGACGGGTTTGGATTATGCAAGCTGAGTTCGGATTATCTGTACCCAATGTTGTCAAATCGCATATGCCATCGTATGCAACCAGCATATGTTGTTTGCATACGCGATCGCATATTGCTCTGGCCTCTTTTAAAAATTTTAAAAAATGTAAAAATATAAAAAAATATATTTAAAAAATTAGGAAAATTTATGCCTAATTACCACAAGTGATTAGATTGGATTCTTTTGCCCATTTCATTGTAGTTTTGGGTGTTTGAGACTATTGGACCATATATAAATTAAATCTTTAAAATAATTTTTTTTTTAAATCTATAAATTAAGCTTTTTTTATATAACAATAGCTTCTGCCCCTTTTGAAGGCAAGACTATTCCCTGCAGATGCACGCAATCACCCACAAACCACGTGCATTAGGTAAGTGCACGATAGGCCATCTATAAATTAAGTTATATAATTAATTACTTAAATACTTGTATTATTTATATAAAAATTAACAAAACAATCAACAAGTTACATTAAGACTTAATAGAGAATAAATTATTAAAAACTTTGAACATAAAAATTTATTGATAAATAATAATTTGATAACTTGAACAACTTACAAGTTACAACTTAATTTACAAATACAAGTTAAAATTATATATATATATATATATATATATATATATATATATAAAACAAGCACAACTTACAACTTACAAAGTATGCCATCGCATATGGAGTCTGCGATCACATACTTGTCACATAAAAAAAAAAGTATGCCATAGCATACTCTCTTGGATTGCACATGCTAGCATATGTGATCCTTCTGGGAAAAAAATGGTGTATGTGATCACACATGACGACAATGTTTGTCCAAATCCTCACAGAAAATATGGTCTTTGTAGTGGGGAACAAAAAAGTACATGGTTCCCAAGTCCCAACATGACATTGTGACAAACAGGGAACTGCTAAGATCATTGACAGTGTTTACTTAGAAGTTAGAACACAAGCAAAAGATTGTTTACTAGCAACGAAAGCATTTTGCCCCAAGAGCTGCCAAGTCGAGCAGTAGGTATTCAAAAACGGTGCATACGGTCGCTACGTGATAGAGGGTCATAATGGCCCATGCTAGAAAATTTGGACCTTAACAAATAACAGCCCATCATGATGTCACCTAACGGCCCAGGGTTGTTACATGTATATAAGTCCCCTTTGGGGGTTGCTTTTCACTTTTCTCCCATTTCTCCTCCACTTTTTGACATTTTTGCTTCTTAGAACTATTTTTAACTCATTAGATTTGTGCAATCCTTGAAGATTAAAACAAGAAATTTAAGCCATTTTGGAGGAATTGAAGATCTGAGGCTGAACATGGTGAAAATCGAAAAATAGGTAAATTTTCTTTTTTTCCTTGCTGAAAATTTATTGATTCAACATTGTATTACTAAATCACGTAGATTTATGTTCAATTTGATCATGTTTGTACAATTTTTCATTTTTTTATATTTTTGCTAGTTTTTATATAATTTCCAACAATTTTCAAAAAAAAATAAATTATAAAGTATTTAGAGTGTCGATTATTCAAAATACATTGATGGAGTTTATATCTACACGTGCATGCACTAAATCAATGTTTTTCTCCAGTTTTTCATATTTTATCTTTTGGTAATTTCAAGTTAGTTTTTGGATGAACAGTGACAGAATTTATATATATATATATATATATATATATATATATATATATATATATATATATATCCAAATTTCTTGTGGGGTATGATGTCAACTACTTGGGGATATATGCATTAGTGGGATGAATCCCACAGATTGCATAAATTTCAGCCCATTTTGGGGACATTCGAGTGGTCCCGACACTAGAGGTATTTCGTAACAGTAATGGTGGTCGTAATGGCCACCACCATTACCTTTAAGATATGGGTCGTAACGGCCATTACAAGGGTTGTAACGGCTGTTACGATTTCTTTTTTTATTGAAAAAATTTCCTGAAATGTATCTGCCCCGTAATGGACCGTTACGGGGCCATTACAACCTTTAAGGGTGTTG
The DNA here is from genome assembly GCA_021015155.1 of Magnolia officinalis. Taxonomy (NCBI): domain Eukaryota; kingdom Viridiplantae; phylum Streptophyta; class Magnoliopsida; order Magnoliales; family Magnoliaceae; genus Magnolia; species Magnolia officinalis. Next base: position 36,179,303 of record JAJHSJ010000004.1, on the reverse strand, counting down.
TAATGGGCAATAACAGCGATTATGGGTCATTTTTTTCCATAACAGGCCGTTACAACCCCACAAAATGTAACTATTGCCACCGTTACCGTTATGTAACGGCCTTTATGGCCCCGTAATGACTGTTATGGCACACCATGACGACACTATTTCAACCAAATCAATTTTATTTTTTTTTCCTCAAATTTCTTAAGGAAAATGAAGTCAAATAGTTAGGATATGCATTAGTGGGATGAGTTGCACATATTGCCAGAATTCCAGGCTGTTTTGGAGGCTTTTTTTAGTGATCCCAAATCAACTTGACACTATTAATCCAAATTTAATTTTAAATTTCTTTCCACGAATTTATATTGAATCATTGATATTAGATATTTAGAATATTAAACATACAAGTTTTTAAGTCGGTCTAAGCCTCTCAGGTTAATAATATTTTCAGGCAGCCCAAGACATGATTCTTAACAAAGAATGGCCCCTTGCATCATGGACATTTATAAGGAAAAGGTGGTGTGGTATTCAAGTAGAAATTTGAATCCCTATGGATAGCTGGAACAAAATATTGGAATAGCCAAGACCATCACATTCACTCCATGGAAAAAAAAACCATTAGGGGTCGTTTGGCACCATGGATTTGGGGGGGGGGGGGGGGGGGGGGGGGGGGGGGGGTGTTTGAGGCAATATGAGGGGATTTCAAATCCCTTGGTATGTTTGGCACCATAAAGTAACTGGGGGTTTCAAATCCCCTCGAAGAGGGGGTTTGAAATCCACAGTGAAAGCTTGGATTACATGTAAAATCCTTCCAAGAGTTGCATGTGTAACATGTGTCACTAGACAATTAATCTATTGGGCACATGGCTCACTGATGATATCCCAAAACAATTAGATTATCAATCGCATCACTATAATTACTTTAATACGATGATTTGCATCGTCCAAACATTATCCATGTAAATCAACGGTTAAAAATCGTTGGTTAGTCACTCATATGTGATCTTGTGCTTGTGGTCCATCCGAGACTTGGAATTTCATCATTTTCAGGCAAAGTACATATTTCAACAAGCTTGTTACAACCATTGTTTCGAACATTTCATACACACTAATTATAGATATTAAAGTTGATTTAGTAATTAAATTCAAACCCCTGTAAATATACTATGCATAGCTAGTTTTGGATTAGAGGGGATTCTAAACTCCAGGTGTCAAACACAATGGGAGGATTCCAAATCCGGGGGGTTTCAAATCCAGGGAGTTCCAAATCCAAGGGGTTCCAAATCTACGCTCCCAAATAGGCCCTTAGGAGAGTTGCATTGCAACAAGGAACAAAGAACATAAAGTTCCAAATATCAAATTTTTGAAACATGTTGCTTTTGAGTATTGGGTCAAAACTTCATTGAAGTGAATTACTCCAATGCTTACAAACACGGGATTAAGAAAAATCTCGTTCTCAACAATTTATCGCTTTTCAGGAATTTTTCTAAAGATTTCCAAAGTTTGAGGTTTTCTTCGTATATTATTGGAAAATCTAACCAAATAGCAAAAATAAAGATAAAACAAAATTGTTGTCTTGTCATCCTCTAAGCCCTGCCACAACTAATTGGGGTTGACCACAAAAAACCTACACCACCATTCCACTCTATCAAGGACCATATCCTCAGTTAAACCATAGGTCATCAAATCTTTTCTTACTACCTCTACCGATGTCCTTTTAGGCCTTCACATTGCCCTTTTAAAGCCTTCAACCTTAAGCAACTCACTCCTAATTATCGTTATTCTCAGTCTCCATTGCAGATGGCCAAATCATCTTTAGTCTACTTCCCTCGACTTACCCTATATAAGTTCCCTCAAATGAATTCACATTTAAGTTTATCCTTCCTTATTTTGCCACTCATCCATCTCAGCATCCTCATTTCTGCCACAATCATCCTATGAACATGTTGTTCCTTGACTCCCCAAATATATATATGGGAAAAGGTACTATGAGGTCAGCCTCATAGGGGCGAAAGGTACTATGAAGTCGACCTCATGGGCTTCCCATGAGGTCGAGCTCTGTGGGCCCCACTGCGATGTGTGTCAGACATCCACCCCATCGATCAAATGCACCCTTCCATGGTGGGCCATAGACCTAAAAATCAGACTAATCCATGATTTAGGTGAGTCACAAAACATACAACAGTTGAGAGTGGATGCCCACCCATTGAAACCTTCCTTATTGTTTATAGAGCCCACTGAGATGAGGTTCAAACATCCAGCCCATCCATTGTGCACCCCACTTGGATGAGAGGTCACACCAAATTTCATGTCATTCCAAAACTTAGGTGGGCCCCAACAAGTGCTTTTAGATGTTTCAGGCATGATTTCACATGGTTATAGATGGTGTGGCCCGCCTAAGTTCCGAATGCGGTGGATTTTTGGGACATCCCATAACCTAGAGAAGACCCACTGAATGCACGATGTGGATGTCTGACACACACCACAGTGGGGCCCAAAGATTAAACCTCATGGGAAGTTCCCATGAGGTCGACCTCATATTACTTTTTCCTCATGTGTGTGCAGTTATATATTATTACTATTATAAATTAAAAACAATTTTAAAATTGAAATACATATGCATATAATGAAATAACAAAAACCAAGTTAATTTTGAGATAGAATTGTGAAAAAATAAAAATGCCGAGGTGTTTTGAACAGCCAAGTTGGATGCAATGGTATGGGCCTCATGTTTAGATTCCCTGGTTGATTTGAATCAGGCTTCTTTATTGCAATTTGCCTAATGTCTTGTTAGGCTTTCTTTTTAATAAATTTTCTCCATCTTTCAAAGAAAAAATTAAAAATGCCGAGATTTTGAAAATCTAACGATATAATCATAGTAATGTCATTTGATTAATTATTCATAGAAGTATCACAAGATTTTAAAAACCTTAGTGATATTTGTCACATGGAAATAGGGTTTCTTTGGTATCCCTAACAAACAACTGCAGCAATAAAAGAAGAGAAGAAAAAAAAACTTATAATTATGCAAAACTTCATGGGTCCACAACCAAAATAAAAACATACTACAAGAATAAATAAATAAATCAAACACCCCAATGCAAGAGCATAGTATTCTAATCCAGTAAGTGTATTGACTAACCTTGAATTGTTCCAAGTTCGCATACGCCCCAGAAGATAGCTTCTTCCTCACAGTGCTAAAATCCATAGGATTCTCTATGACTTCATGGTAGTCTGGCAGCTGAGAGAGAGAGAGAGAGAGAGAGAGAGAGAGAGAGAGAGAGAGAGTGAATTTTAGGCCTACAAGAAATTCTTTCATCGGGGTGAAAAAAAAAAGTATATTTGATTATTGGAAATACATTTTTCACTTCAGAAAAATACCTCATCTGGATCCACGGGTTCAGAGAATACACCATAAGTGTCTTTCCTGAAGTAAAATCAAAAATCCCATTCAACCCAACGTCAAAACGAACTAAAAAAGTAATCAAATGAGCACGTAATGAATTGTTTAGGATATATATGTACAAAAGAGGAAGGAAGTATCACATACACCCTAGTAGATGGTAAGTTACTGGCTTAAGTGCATGTGACAACATGCCCCATGTGCACTACATCTGAGCCATGAAAAAGTAGGGCCCCACCATGAATATCACCTGGCACAAAAGTCAGGCTAGTCCAGTCATCATGCAGGTCACACATGTATATTGAATCACTCTTATTTGAAAGAATCTGCTTGGAGCACCCAGAATAAGAAAGGGTTATTAGGGAGACCTGTACTATCAAAGTGAAGGGCATGCCCATGTTCAAGATAGTGCAGAAATTCCGGTATCTGAAACTGATGTTGTGCAGGTGTTTGAAGGAGGGCTCTGGAGATATTTGTGGGAAGAAAGTGCAAATCGAGGGTCAGCTTTGTCGAATCCAGTCTGAGATAGAATGTTCTGGAAGATCTCAAGAGCTAGAAGGAGCAGAAAAACGGGAAGAGCTGTCTATGCTTGACAACAAGCTGTGGCAGGAGGAGATCCTAAGGCGCCAAAAATCACAAAACCTGTGACTCAAGGAAGACAATAGGAACACATGGGAGATCTGATATAAAGCATCTAATGATTTCATACAGTGCAGCCTGTGACCAGACCTGCCTGATTTTTGTGAAAGACAATCTTGATGGAGGGCCCCACCTTTTGCACGGCTACAATATCAAACCAATCGATCAGGGTGTATATGATCATTCCCAAATAGAGAACACGCACTTTTGAAGCCTGTCAAGAATAAAAACCAGCAACTTCTTGTCCGGTAAGGGTGTTGCGGGGCCCGAATCTGGTGGGGTTCCTGTTCATATTTTAATTAATTAATTAAACGGTAATAAGTATTAACGTCTTTTGTGAACTTAAACACGATCAACCCCAAAACCTGGAAGAGGATCCGTTGCATTCAGACCAGAATTATGCCCACCAACCTGCAAAATCCATAGTACCGAAATCACTCAATGGAAACACGAATCAGATCAAATCGAATTCGGATACAGAATCCAAACATTTAAATAAATGAGAGAGAGAGGGAGACCTAAATGCAAATCAGCTTCAAATAAAAAGTCTCGACAGAAGAGAAGACAAAATGTGACTTTTTTGAAAAAAAAAAGAAATCAAAAAGAAAAATCCAATACATAATTTTAAAAATTCAAAAAAGAAAACTCCGATCCAGAATTTAAACAAAAAGTAAATAATTTATGAAAAATAAGGACATCTTTGACCTAACTTTCAACAAAATAACTGAACAGTTGACTAATGTCAAATCAAAGAACTTCCTACTTTCAAGCCAAATTCTCACAAAATAATCCAGAATAGCTGAGATAGTAAAAACTCAAAATCCAAGGGGCAAAAAAGGCACCTTCTTCCCCGCCAACCCGTCCAATCCATCACCGCGGACGGCATTGATCTTCCGCTTCTTGAGCGAAGTCTCCCCGTCCGAATCATCCGAACCGTCGGACCCCCCACCCGATCCGCCGGAAGAATTCACCGTCGGCGAAGACGACCGGTGCGGTAATTTGAGCACGAGCTTGAGCTTCTTCTCCTTTCTCTTGCCATCCAATTCATCGCCGTTGTCGTCGTCGTCTTCTTCTTCTTCTTCCTCTCGGGATTCTTCTTCGATCCGGTCCGTGTCCGGGTTAGGGTTTCGTCTGGTGGATCGGCGGGTAGGGTTAGGATCAGAGTTTCCGGAATTAGGATTAGGGCTTCGTTTTTCTAGTTGCTGCTGACGTTTTTGGAGTTCTAGAAGAGAAGGACGGCCCTTCTTCTTCTTCTTCTTCTTCTCCACTGTCGTCTTCTTACCCATTTCCCAGCCTCTCCCTCTCCCTCTCTCTCCCACTCTCTCTCTAGAAAAGAGAGGATCTTTTTGGGATTTTTTTTTTAGAGGGAAGCTTTGATACTCCGGCAGAGTGCGATGATTGATACGCAGGCGCCACAGGAATTGGACATGAGGGATGCAAGTAACTCTATTTAGAACGTTCAAAGTCTATCCACACTTTTTATTAGGTCATAAGCCACCATTTACTCTGATTTGAGTAATTAACTAGCCAATGGCCATTTTTCAACGGTTGAGATGAAACGTGGCCAGCTGTACTTCCAGACAAATTTCTTCAACTGAAAGGCTTATATTTTCAACGAAATCTAATTTCGCTATGATTACTTACAGTAGATCACACGCTTTTGGACCTAATGATTTGCGGATGCATTTTCCGAGTGCCGGAGCATGAACCATCACACTTCCGAGTAGGACGGGACATTACAGAATTTCCTGTGATCTCAGCGTCCGTGGGCTACCCGTGATGTTTGGTTTATATCCATACTGTCCATCCATTTCGCCAGCCTGTTCCAGGACAAAGGCCTAAAAGGAGGGAGATCTCAAACTTACATGGGACACACCATGAGAAATAATGGGGATGAAAACCCCCACCGTCGAAACATTTAGAGGGCGACCTAATGTTTTTGTTCACTCCAAATGTGAATCCCACTTGTTGCAAACTTGTCATACGGACTTCTTTAATAAAGTTATTTAGCTAAAATTCCATATTCTTGTGACACGCAATATCAAGTGGCGGATCATATTGAATGCCTTAAGATCCGATGGGTCAAAATAGGCCTATTATTGGATTGGTGCGGATCAGCCATTTATCTAACCACAATTACAAAGAATCAGACATACTAGGTTCATCCTTCTTGTGAATTTTTTTACCTTCGGATAAATAATTTTCAATTAAGCACATAATAACTATACCATTAAATTAAACCGATAACACAATATTGTTAAAAGAAATAAAACAAAGCTAGATGTCATAATATTAATAACGAAAACATAACTATAATTAGGGTTGTACATGAACTGAGTTAGCTCGGTTATCTCGCTCGACTCGACTCCAAAAAGCTCGATTCGACTTAGTTTGAAACTGAGTTCGAGCCGTGTCGAGCTGATTTTTTTAGCTTGAAAATATTTCGAACTGTGCTCGACTCGACTCGGATCGAACCAGCTCAAAAAAAATTGAACTGAGTTCGACTCGACTCGGATCGAACCCAACTCGAATCTAACTCGGATCGAACCAGTTCGATAACTCAATTACTTTGATATTGATGTTGCTCACCAAGTGTTTGATGAAATGACTCAACTAAGTGTCAGCTAGTGGCAAGGAAGGTATGTTTCATCAAACAAATACTCTTTTTTCTTGATTTTGGTGTAGCCTACAAGGTGTTTAATGAAATACATGTAAAACCATTGCTGGTGTTTTACTTATAACAATAATTTGAAGGTGCAGTCCATGTGTTTGTGAAAATGTTGCACAGGTGAACTCGGCTCAATCTTGGCTCGAACTCAACTCGAACTGGCCCGAGCTACTGACCGAACTGAGCCGAGCTGGCCAGTCAGGCTCGAGGACCAAGTTCGAGCTAAGGTCAGCTAGTGCCCCGAGCCGAGTCAAGTTGTGCCAAGATCGACTTGGTTCGACTCGTGTACACCTTTAAGTATAATCAGTGAATAAGTAGAAGAAAAAAAAAGTAACAAAAAAAAAAAAGAGAGAGAATAACCAATGACAATCCTCCCATGAAAAGATCTCTGGAGTGGATCGCCCAATTGGACCTGCCGGCAGTGCCTTCGGGCCACGGGCGACACCCCCAGGCCAATAGCAGTTCATCATCGGAGGGGCCTACTAGTACTGCTACCAAGACTACCATGATAGAAGAGCTCGCTTCGTCACGTGAGATCCTTGAACCCACCACGGCCACCTTTTGTAGCGTATTTTCGTTCACTTCCCTACCCGAAGTTTCTTCTCATCCAGCTCCTGCGAATGAAACAATTCAATAATATTATAGATACACATGTATTTATTGAATAATACACTAAATCATGGGATTAATCATTCATTGTCTAGTGAGATAGCAAGCTTCGTAAGAAAACAGTCGTCTATCACGAAAACTGAATTGCATTCTCAATTGACTTAGTGGCATGGCAATCGTCAAGAATGATAGTCCATTCATTACATGACTAAGCTTTGTTGTACGAGACAATCATTGTTCGCAGGAATGGTCATCTGTTTGTCGCTTGGCTAGTCTCGCAGCAAGGCAATTGCTGGGATAACTGCATGTTTGTTACTTAAGATTGGGTTTCATGGCAAGACAACTGATGGTGGGTGGATCTTCGACATTTTGTTCATCACAAAGTTGGATTTCGTTATTAGACGATCATTAGAAACAACAATCAATCATTACCCCGAACATAGGCAAGAGGTCAATGAGGTGACAACCTATTTGTTGCTTTAGGTCATTCATAGCAAGATAGTTGTGGGAATGACTATTCATTCATTGCTTTCAACCTCACTCAGCATGCAAGATTGTCGTGATTTGACCACCTGTTTGTCCCTCAACTAGCTTTCGTGGCGAGTCCATCGTAATTAAACAAAAACCTATTCATGACCTAGATAGAACTTTTATGGCGAGATGGTGGAAGAAATCCCTAAGCATGCGGTAAGATGGCCCCGCTAGCCATCCATTCAATACATAGGGATCTTCCTAAAGGTCCAACGACATAGTTGTGTGACATAGGGTGGTAGCTAACTAAGTTCAATCTAATTGATTTATGCTAGTTCGTAGCATTACGTTGGCTAATAGTGGAGTTAGATTGAATTATAACTAAGATAAATGTCCATAGCAAGTGAAGGATGGGCAGCGTGACACTAAAAGAGTAGTGTTCTGTTAGACTGGCATAGGCCTTGAGCTCTTCACTCTCTACTGAATTTATAGAGATGCAAAGCGGTTTGCTGGAGACTTGCCTTGTAATCAACCTTCGCAATCTCCTCCATATCGATTGACCAATTAACAGACATGGCCGATTATATTTCTAACTTGATCATCAATCTTCGAAATCTTTCTGTAATCAACAAATCATCTGGCAAATATAACTGATTATATTTCTATCTTGAAATTGATCTTTATGATCTTCATATAATCAATCTATTTCCAAATGCGTGTGACCAATTACGTTTTGTCATGTGTCATTGTCGATCACCACTTTGGCCAATCATGCATTTTAGAACATTCCACTCATAACTCCATGCAGGTGTAGCCACTTATCTTCTACCATGTGTCATGAGATGATCAGTATCAGCTGAAAAAGTAGTCGTTAACATACTTTTTGTTGGAGTTTCATATTTGAAAGTTATTTGAACCAAATAAAATTAAATTAAGAAAATGAGAAAACTTATTAGTTTGTAGAAGTCAAGGCATGACATGAGTCACTCGACTTGAAATCCAATTTTCCCTCCTTGGACCACGCCCCAAGTGCAACAGGATTCAACAAGCAATCGACCTCCAGGATATAATGACTATCACTCGGTCCCAATGGTGCGCTCACTGTACACAGGCTCGAACTACTTATAGTCTTAATCCGAACCAGAAAATACTTAAACCATACTTTAAATGTAAAACCATACTTTTTCTTGCTTACAAAAAACAAATAAGAGAAAGTCTACTTATAGACTTTTTGAAGACACCCTTAAGGGTGTAGAGACACCCTTTCAAAAAGGGTTGTGGTAGTTGGGTTTAAACCCAATTTGATGCAGGGAAGGACGTGAGGTCGAGCACCATCTTCCTCAAGAGGATAACTATTCCAAATCCACGGAACTTCTCTGGACTCCTCACAGAGACTTCTCGAATCCACAAGGAAAGAAAGCAAGAAAATAGAAATAAATTCTAATAAATTCGAAATTGATTGATTAATGAATAAAAATGAGTTCACAACCCTTTAAATAGGGGTACTAAGCAATGAGAAAGAAATCAGAATTAAACTACAACTAAAACTCTTAGAATTCGCAACTTACTATAAATAGTAAACTTACTATTTATAGACGATCGTGATGTCTACTAGTGCGCAAGGTTTTCGGCCATAAATAGTAAGTGTCCTATTTGGCTTTACCAAACCGTTCTCCTAATTATTCTAATCTCTTTTCACATTGGGCGCAACTCCTAAAGCCCAACGAATAAAGAGTTATAATCAAACTAAAACTTATTATTTATAGTAAAAACAGAATTAAAATAGGGAAACGACCATCAATCTAGGGGTATTTTGCAAATCCAGCTTGCGCAACCCGACGTAGTGGGGTTGATTGGCTAAAGTAGCTCGTTCTACCCCAAAATCATATATTTTACGTCTGATAACTCATTTTGGATTGCAAGATACGCCCGATTTTAAGGTCCGATGGTCTGGATCACTTCTGTCGTCGACCGGGCCTTTTCTGATCCATCTTGGCCATGTAACTATTCGCGACCCGCTCTACATCACAATTGATGTGACCCTTATGCTCTAGAAGATACAACTTTTCAAAACAAAAAATATGAAAGGGTTCTACCTTTCGGACTTGCATGAAAAGAGACATCCGCCGGCTTGCACACATCCATGGCTACAGCCACGGGCTGACCCAACAAAAATTTTGAAACACTATAATTTATTTTAAAAGAATTTAAAATATAACAATCTCCCAAAGGTTTCAAAATTTATGACATTTTAGGTTAAGATGGAAGAATTGTGCAATGGTGTCAGTGTCACCATAGACTTCAACCAACAGTAGAGTAAACAAGACATGTTTACAGGAATTAGGTGACATTATAGTCTTGAATCTGACTCCTTTTGATGTAAATCGCAAGTATATATCACTCACACAACTTTTTCACTATAAGTGAGTCTGCGGTTCGATGCGTTTTAGCCATGCACCATTATATGAATTTCACGAGTGCTCTAAAGAATTCACCCAAATTCTCATAGAAAGTAGCCTCCACCTCCACACCCATATAGGTGAATTTCATCAAGTGTACGCATCAATTGGGTACACCACCAAATATATTGTCATTGATTCATTAAGTATTCAAATACTCATCCTTTTTCATTGTTGCTCGCACTGCTACACCATGGAATGGGCTAATTTATATTAGTGCAATTGTCTACTTTGTGGCTTGTTATTTATCCATTGAACCTATCTCATGGGATCTCCACTTGTATAGGTTAGGTTGCTGACACCAGCAACTCATATATTAGGCTTAGCCTAATTTCCTTCGATGTATCATTGACTAATCTTTTATATAGTCATTTGGTCAGAGGATTTAAAAGTTGATGACTCGTAGGCCTTCTACCTCCACGTGACATTGCGTCATTAGGTTTCACCGAGTAAAAATAAAATAAAATTCACCACTACTACCTTTCATAGGAGTTTGGCTATGTCTTGGTCTCAGTGTAGCTAATCATTCTTTCAAACCAGCTACAGATCATCACCTTGATAAGTTATTGCCTCGCCAACTAGCTACTAAAAAATGAGCCTCTACTTAGATGGATTCATCTTTTTGCTTCTCAATCAAGTTTTTGACAGTCAGTTACAACCTCATTGACTAATCATATCTCAAGCCAATGCATACCAAACTCTTTTCTAACCTCATAAAGTCAATAATTACAACTTCATCATGCAACATATATTGACTATCACTTTTATTATGATAATTGTCGTATCACCAGATCTGAATATAATCAACTTTTCTAGCCCTGAATATACTTTTATCATTCAATCAACTTCACTAGCCCATCATTCAACCAAGTTCAATATACCATACCCTTATATTCCTTATGTGTACTCATTATCATAAAGGTCAGCCACACCCATGATTGGTCCACCTTATAACTTAATTTTTATGTCACTATGAATACAAACAACCTATTAATAAACTACTCATGCTACAAACATGTGTGGAGTGACGCCTTAGTATGTAACCATGCATTCTACTGCATTTATAAAGATCAACATCAATATAGTTATTATTCTCCGCACATCAACTACACAAAAGTCAACTCATCAATATGCACCTGAACAAAATGACATGTTATATTTTGTTCTACCACTAACATATAGTAGACCTCATGTTTTCATGAATTGACCCACTAGATGGGTAGCGTTAATGCACCATCCATGGAATTGACCCACTAGATGGGTAGCGTTGATGCACCATCCATGGAATTGACCCACTAGATGGGTAGCGTTGATGCACCATCTACATGCCATGTGTTTAAGATGAATACCCCTCCATCTAGGCCATTAAAGGCAAAACCCTTGTCCATGATATCCCAACTTCCTAATTGTTCATCCTTCATCCATTGATCAATCGACCAGTGCAATCTCCAAGATACTTTTAATGTGTCACATTAAAAGTTCAAGAGTGGCCCGCTTCATACCATACTTAACATCAGATTATGAATATTCACCAAAAGCCCATTGGATAAAAGTTTTAAAGATGGTATAGTCTATACCATTGATCCAAGTGGTAAGGACAAAGAAGGACCATTCACCACGGTAGGCAATTATGATCCATCGGTTTGGATTGAGGTTATTGGGCGATTGTTCATTGTTTCTATGGTGTGGCCCACCTAAGGACTTTATATGCCTAATTTTGGATGACTCCATTGTTATCTGAGAAATCCTAAATTCATGTGGTAGACCGGTTGATGGTTAGATTCATCCCCATATACGGCGGTAGAACACCCAAGCTCCGTAGGGTTTAGTAGAAAACTTTTTATGGATCATACCAACGCCCATTACTTGTAAAACCTCTCATAGAATCTCAATTAACAGTTTTGATCTTGCACAAGAGAGACTAGATAGCACATGTGAACCTTTACATTTCTCATTTGGCGCCATGTATGTGTATAGTTTCTCTAACTACTTGTGTAACAAGAGTCACACACTGCCTCATTACTTCCTAATCACTAAAGGGTATTTTCCTTAATTACTCCAAACAACAAGGGTAAAAAAGATAATACGGTTGACCCAAGAGTCATCCTCTCGCCAATATTAAACAATACTATTCCAGTCTAGTTTCATAAACTAAGAATAGTGGACAACACCATTTACAACTTTTTTTTAACTATCGTTTTGAACTCCATTTATCATATAAACTAGTGGATATATGTGTATTATCTTTGGATATTTTCCATCCACTATATGAAAAATCAGATGGATGGTCGGAATTGATAAGAAACTCTGCTACTTGTAGAATTACAAAACGCATGCGTATGAACCACGGTGCTCTTCCAAACACAATATTAAATTTGAATTCCAACTTATTTGACAATACACCGCTTCATCTCCACGCCTGTCTTTCTCAGGGGGTCATAAAAATGAGAGTCCTTTATCATAATCTCCCCCTCTCTGTCAATTGAGTTTAAGTAATGCATAAGCATGGGAGAAACAAACTTGCTGGGAACAGATAAAGAATAATATCGAAGTCCCATGGCCAATGTTCTACTAAATTGTTTTACGCTCTCCCATCATCACCACCACCACTCGCTCATAGAGCACACGTAGATGACTTTCTTCATTAGCCTCAACGCCACTCCCATAAACAATAATCACAACCCAACCACATTAATGAGAATAATTCCATAGCCGTATGTTGGTCCACTATATGCTACCATTGCGAAGAGACAAAGGAGGAGACAATGAGTTGAGGATCATAGTGAAATTGCGGTGAAGACCGCTTTAGTTGAAGTATGAATATGCCAATATGTCCTAAGGGGGGTGAATAGGACTTTTTAATAATTTTATACCGACTTAAAATCCTATCACACTAATCCTAACAAAAAGTATATATTAGGATTACTCAAGAGTAACTCTACTGGCTTACAAGCCCGATAGAGGATCCAATCACAAACTATTTGAGAGATGAACAATATGCAAACTAGTTTGTGATGGATATGACTGTGAGTGTGTGTGAAGTGTGATCTCAGATAATCAGATATGAAAGTATTTAAGGAAATCACATGAGCAAATGGAAGACAATAACAATCTCAAACACAGTCATTTTTATAGTGGTTCGACTACTTGTCTACTTCACTCCCGGTAACTGCACTCAACCCTTGAGTGTACCGGATTTCACTAAGGAGGTTTCACACGGTTTACTCCAAACCCAATGTTTTAAGTCAAGTTAACCTTTAACCTTTACAACCTACACCTAAGCTGACTATTTATGCTCTCACGAGCAAGGGTCAACACAAAGCACTCACTTTTAGGCACACTAGCCAAGGATTTTCCATAAGACCCTAACTGTTTATGTTCTCACGAGCAAGGGTCAACACAACGCACTCACTTTTAGGTACACTGGCCAAGGATCTTCCATAAGACCCTAACTGTTTATGCTCTTCATAGAGTAAGGGTTAACACAACGCACCCACTATGTACACTCTTGCCGGAGGCCTCCTAGAGGACTTGCAAGGGGTAAGGAACACCTTAGACCCAATCCTACAAAAGAATGATCACAAGGGTCCTCCGGACTCTAATAACTTACAGATAAGTAGATGAGTCCCTTTTAGCACGTTGTTGAAGATCTCCTCCTTTGTTGATGAAGAATCTTCTGCTTCCTTGATCCACAACTTAGATGATGTACTAATACATGGCGGCGGGTTGGGGCAAGGTTATGATGGAATCCTACTCTCTTAAATATTTTCCTATAAGGAAGATAGAGTGATTCCAATCATCTATGCATTTAAGGCATCCCAGCTTAATGATTTGCCATTAAGGTAGCAGCTGGAGGATCTTTGAATTCGGAAGTTCATTCCCTAATCCACTCTATTGAATATCAATGGTGAGGGTGGATTGGAGAATGAACTTCCATGAGAGAAAGTGCTTTGGGTATATGATCTAAGGTTAAACACTCAAAAGCACTCTCTTCTTTCTCTACCAGCAACAATAGACTAGTCCTCTTTATATAGGCAAAAGGTTCCAACGGATATAAAACAATCACATTTATGACAAAGTTTAATATCATCGAGCGGGTTCGATATCATCTAGCGTATACTCTCGATTATATCGACGGGCCGCTCGATGACACAAACTCAATGTCATACACTTTTGAAACCTTTTGCTAGCTGATCAATGGAATCGAAACAAGTGTCGATGACATTGGATTTTGAACTCCAATTTTATCGAGACGAGGATCGATTCCTCGATATTTAAAAATGAGAGAGACTAGCCTTGAAATATTTCAGGTTTAAAGGAATGATCGAGGGACTTTCGAAATCATTGGAATTTAAATGTCGATGATATCGATAGCCATGTCGATGCATCGATAAATCCAATGAATTTTCTATTAAGCTTGCTGGACAGTTTATGTCCTTGTTCAATGCAATCGATACTGTATCGATATCATCGATATTTGAATATCGATTCTCTCGAGTGACCCTCGATCAAAGATAAATTATCCTGAAATATTTGTTGGATATTTGTGAGTCCAAGACCAATATCATCGAAGGCCTTTCGATATCATCGAGATTTGAATTCCGATGATATCGAGGAGGACCTCGATATATCGACGATCTTATGATTTTTCTTAGTAAAAACAGGGACTCGTTTTCTCTGCTGTCGATTTTATCGAGTCAACTTCGATAGACTCGATATTTGAATGTCGATGATATCGATAGGTATATCGATCCATCGATAATTCCGTCCAGATGAGAATGTGGTTTCGAACATATTTTGTCATCATTTCGATGATATCATTTAGCCATCGAGGACATCGACAGCGCATGTCGATAATATCGATAAAATCGACAAAGTTAAAAAACTTAGAGATTTTCTGAATTTTGAAAAAGTTTTCTAACTCGAAAACCCTATGATATTGTAACTAATTTTAAGGGTTTTATTCACCTGGTGTTTTGGGACATGGGATGTGAGGGTTAGATTTACTTGTGGTGAGTTCGGGCGCACATCTGGTTGAGGCAAACAGTTGATTGATCTTCCTATGGAGCTTCTCTGTCTCGCCGACTCAACTCTCACGCTAATTGACAAACCAGGGCACTTTCACATAGAACATCTCGACATTTCTAGTTTGAAGTGAGTACAAGTCCTTAGGAGAAATAACATAGATTTTCATAAGAAGCCAATTTCGTAATTTCCTCTTCTTCTGGATCCGGTGGGACTCAGTTGTTTTCCACGTTGGTTAGAAGGCCACTCATGGGGTGGCAAGGATTGTCGAATTTGGGTAATTCTCAAGAATTGGCCAATGCACAATGGAGTCCGCTAAATGGATGATCAAGAATAAAAGAAATAACAAACAATTTTCACATGGGCCTCATCATGTATTTACCATGGCTTATGGATTAAATCATTTCAATAATCAAGAGCCATGTGTGTATGCCAGCGGGAATCGTAGGTTACCGTTTCCACTCATGTTAGACCTATTTTATGAGTGGTCTAGCCTTGACTTTGGGCCATGGTTAATACAGAGTGGCACAAGATGAACAACCCATATCTCACCACATTTCCACAATTAGAATGGTTGGTAACATCCACTCTTGGAGAATATCACTAATTTAAGGCGTGATGCAATGATATAGAGATGTCTCCATGATAAAGTCCAAGAATCATCCTATTTCAATTTGCCATATATGTAGCCACATATGTGAAGGCACATATATGAGTCACTACAAAACTTGCAACAAATGAAGACAACTATATTTATGAAACATGTGAACATTTTCACACTAAACCTAAGCGAGTGTGGTCATGTTGCACTCAACTATATTATCATATTTTCAAATAGTTTCCACACAAAAAATTTCGATTTCAAGATTGTTGGAGTTTCATGTTTGAAAGCTATTTGAACTAAATAAAATTAAATTAAGAAAATTAAAAAACTTATCGGTTTGTAAAAGTCGAGGCGTGATATGAGTCACTTGGCTTGAAATTGAATTCACCCTCCTTGGACCACATCCCAAGTGCAACAGGATTCAACGAGCAATCAACCTCCATGATACAACGACTATCACCCGGTCTCAATGGTGCACTCACTGTACGCGGGCTTGAATCTCTTGTAGTCTTAACCCGAACTAGAAAATACTTAAACCATACTTTAAACACAAAACTAGACTTTTTCTTACTTACAAAAAACAGATAAGAGAAAGTCTATTTATAGACTTTGTGAAGATACCCTTAAGGGTGTAGAACGTAAAGGGTTTGGGTGTATTTTCTAGGTAGGAATGTGCATGTACCTTTCACCATTAGGAATACTTTTTTTTTTTTTTTAATAGTTGAGAGAGGCTGGTGGCATAGAGGGCGATCTCCCTGTTTAGTAGGTGCATATTGTAGAGGGACTCAAATCCCGTTTATGTCATGGATATCTTCCGAGATCCTCGGGGAAGATCTCAAGCAGATCCATGTTGTAATAATCTTCCGAGATCCACAACTAGGATCTCGGGTAATTATAGTTGGAACCAGGTTAGAAAGGGTAGGGACACGTAGTAAGAGGTCGAGGTGATTTATACGGCTACCTGAGAGCGGTTTGCCGACTTAAATCATCTAGTGAGCTGAGGTCGGGCTTTACAATGAGTAGATTGCCGACCTACCCTTGGAAGTCGTGTCAAAGGACCAAGACTGAGCTCCTTTCCATGGTAGAATACAGACGGGACTCCATCCTATTCATTTTGTCGTGCGATGTGGGGTCGTGCTTTGGGATCCTTTTCACAGAGATGTTCCGAGCATCAGCTCAGAAATGTATGGGCCCGTGGAAGGGCTCGATGTCTGACGGAGGCAGAGAGATTCCATCTACCGATGGCCGAACTTGGAGTCGTTCCATGAAATGAAACAGAGTGTTCTTCCCTAGCCGTTTAGGAGCTCCTTGTTCATGACTAGCGCTAACTGACCTTCTCGCATTGTGTATATATGTCCAAGCTGATTTTTTCTTAGTGGTCAATCCATTTTTACCCGTAACAGTAAGCCCCCTACTTTCGAGCTCGCGCAGTGGGCTCAAGAAGTAGGTTTAATTTTGGCGAGGTCGGACATTTTCGCACATGGGGGCGTAGGACCTGCCCGTTATCAATATGAAGTAAGGCGTCATGCAGGGAATCAAAGCACATCTACAATCATAATATGTCACGATCGAGATTACGCACGCCGCTCGAAGTCACGTGATCTGGCGACACGCCTACTTAGCTTTTGGCTTATGAGGTGTAACATCCCGATATTTTCATGGCCTGAGTACATACTTGTGCCCGAAAATTTCCAGTGTTAATAATGTATAAATTCGATGTTTTAAAAATTGCACCATTTTTTTCCATTTAGACTATATTTATTATTTTATTAGAGTAAAAGAATTCAACAAATTATCAAATGCCCTCTCAATGGGAGCTTATTATATTATCGAGTTTGTAGCAGAAATATAAAACTAAATCATAAAATTATCTTCTTATTCATTCAGTATAATATTTCATAGGGGGATGGTCCTCTAGGTCTTTAATTTTTACATCACCTGCATCATCTATACGGTTGGAGAGGGTCAATGCCCTACTCATAGTGATGGTTACCCTTTAAGATTAACAATAATTCAAAAGATTCATAAAAGTAAGATAATGGTTCTGATACGTATCATACTCCACCACTACGAGAGGTATCAGCATGCGTAACCCATATACATGAATGCATGCCTAGCAAGTGTGTGTGGCTCATCATACGTAGTGACTATCACAATGTGGAATATAATTCATAGAAAAATTGACTCGCCTCGCATTCCATAACTACGGAGATTCGCCGGCGTGTCCAACGTTAACATGAATTTATGCGAACATTTCAGGGTGACATAATAACACGATTGGGGGATTTACGTGACACGATGTGTTCATGGAGCGACTATTTTCGACATCCAACCCCGAGAAGTGATGTAACACGCATGAAAATTTACTTAAATCGATTGTGCATTACGCCAACCAACCCATGGAATTACGTGTCAACCAAGAGGGCCGCTACCCGAAACGCATTACGTCAACGATAAATATTTGAATCACTAGCTGTGATACCTCTAACACATCACTTGCATCGACAGAGAGATAAATTGACTCATGGGAGTTTTGAAATTCCAAGACATATGCCCAAGCCTTAAAGGGAGATAGCACATGACTAACATAATAAAAAAGAATAGTAGCAATAAGCTAACTCAATAAAAGAGAAGAGTAACAATGACTAACTCAACAAAAGAGGAGAGTAACAATGACTAACTCAACAAAAGAGGAGAGTAGCTAGGGCTAACTCAACAAAATTGGTAAAGGCAAGGCAAAGCTTGTACCCATCGCTCCACATAAATTAATAAAGATCACGTGTAATTAATATCATACCATAATTCCCAAATGATAAATAATTAATGGTGATAAATCAGACAATTGCAGGGAGGATTCACAGTAATATGGAAGTATGTAAAAATAAGATAAATCTAATCAACTCAAATTAATGTAAGCTTAAAGGAATTCCCCACCTTAGCCTTAGATCTAAACTTTAAGTAGATATCCATGTAGGAAAGCTTCTACATGAAAAACTTCCACACGAATTACGACATCGCTTCAGTAAGAGAGAGACACCATACATATGGAGAAGGAAGAGGGCGTCTAGGCTTCTCCTTCTCATTCTCTTTCTTTCTCTTCCTCTTTCTTTCTTTTTCTCTCTCTCCCTCCCTCTCTCTCTCTCTCTCTCTCTCGTTGGGTGTTGGGAGATTAGGCGTGTGAGAGGAGAGAGGAATGCACACTCATTTTTCAAAGGAGTAGGCATGTGAGAGGGGTGTGTTTCACATCCCACTTGGATTGAGTTTATCTGATTTTTCTTTTTTTGATGATATTTCTTTAAATCTAATTTGTCCATTGTGTTAGGGTCGTCGAATAGAGTCAGGGTATATGATTTTCTTTGTGATCCGAAATTTAGATTGACCTATCTTGAAAATTCTCTTAACAGGTGCCAGAACGAACTTGATCTCAATTAACGGTCCACACTTAATGATCAAGGCTCAATTTTTGAGAAAATGTATATTAAGGATAACAGTTGGACAAAATTTGGTGGTTGATCGATAGTGGAAAAAGACTAAATCTAAAATTTCATCTTTTATACCAAACTAAAGAAACTGGCTTCAACCTTCAACAGTGTAGGATCATAGGTTGGGGCCTAAATTTTATATAATCTCTTAGTCATATGAGACCAAAGTGTGGTCCAAATTTGAGTTGCGATGAATGGAAGGAAGTGGTTAAATCGGAAGATCTAGATTTATAAGGAGTTGGTAGGCCTTGACAGGATAACTTCGCTCCTAAGGAAAAGCCTACCAAAGTGGGGTCTTCATATTTCACACTTGGTCCATATGATATGAAATCTAAGTCATTTATATGAAGAAAAATATCCTACTACGACTACCCACGAGGTTTCTTCACTCGATGGACACCAAAATCAATAGTTAAGGGTCTGATTTTTCAATTGGGTCACTTTTACAATGATCTAAGGGCCGAAATTTGACATATATAGTTAATTTATGATACATAGGCATGGTATAAAATTTTACATCAAATGAATCATGGAAACTATGTGATCTAGAATTCAGGGGTCTAGGTTAATGACATTTTTATAATTATTACTGATATAAGAGTTTTGAAAAATCTAATGGTTCTACATAGTTGTAGGCACGTTTCTAAGTAATTCTTACAAAATAACTTATTTCTAAATCATTATAAATAAGAAAATATTCACCAAACTAATTAAGGTTATGTACATATATCAACCAACATAATGGATGGTCAAATGACATGTTAAAAATATAAAAACTTGATGATTCGTACTCTGATCATGTATGTGAGTGTACGGTCAGTTTTGTAAACAGAAGATCACAAGAGTTTTTGGAGTGATTAAGAGGTAGAACATGTATACCGTTAGATTCAAGTGACTTGTTCACATGTATAAGTTTCTCAGATTGTAGTTTTGATGGTGGGTTAAGAATATTCATAGGTGGTGAACAAGATGAACGGATTAGAATCTCAATTCGATATGTGTACGAGTAGATGCCAAGATTAAGTAGCTAGTTTACTATGATCAGGTGATCCAAACTCAGAGTGGATGGTCAGAAATCTTTACCTAGCGGTGAATTGTTGACTGAGCGGTTGGTTATGATGGACAAGTGAGAATACTTGAGTATATGATGATCATATCTCAAAATCAACGGTCAGATAGCTTGATCTCCCAACGGTCAGATTCATGTTGGAGAATGGATGTAAGATTAGGATAGCTAGATTGGTATCGTACACATGCACATAATAAGTTAAATTTCATGATAACACTCAAGAACTTTCAATACTCAAGTATTGAAAAGTTTGGGGTGTTATATGAGGTGCTGACGCATGACGTCTTCTAAGAAGTTGAGTCGACCAGTGAGTAGGAGAGCTCCACATGTTCAGCGTGGACATCGAGGAGCCATTTTGGCTGCCGCAATGAGTGTAAGCATTAAATGATGTACGACTGGGTCTTCTATAAAAGGGGATGCCCTAGCATTGTTGGGCCCATTTGCTCTGTAGTCTCTTTGCCTCTCTTCTCTACTCATCCCAAACTTAGGTGATTTTTGGAGATCTTCAAGCTCCTTCTCCGGTGAGCTTCGTCCTCTGTCTTCTTTCCCCCTTTTATTTATTTTTTTCCAGGTTTTCGGCTTCCGGTGACTGTTTCGATCAAAAAGAAAAAATGTCAAGATCATCGGACTAGCGGGGGGGAGTCGTCCCAATGTGATGGTGGGTCAGATGATTTTGACCTTTTGGAGAACCCACCCTCTCCACTGGTGATGATGAGTGACAGGGACTTCCAAGTGTCTCATTGGTTAGGATGGTTGCCCAGTCCTCGGCTGAGTGGCCAGTGGACGCTGAGGGGACTCCAGACTCTATGGTGCTCCGAGCTCTCGTACTTAGTGAAATTTCGAACGAGCCCCAAAACAACGATGTGGCTATATTCTTGGTCGCCCTCCAGTGTGGCTTAAGGCTCCCTCTTCATCGTATAGTTAGGGATGCCCAGTTAGCTCCTGGACAGATAATCTCGAATGCCTAGAGGGCGCTGGTGGGGTCGTTCATCTTTTGGGCCGAGCTCGACCAACCCGAGCTGACAGTGGATGTATTTCTTTACTTGTACCAGGTGAAGTCCAACCCCTATCATGAGGGTTGGTATTATTTTTTTGCCTGGATGAAGACTGGCAATGCCATACTTACAGACACCCCGACCTCGAACAAAAATTGAAAGAGTAAGTAGTTCTAGGCGTTGGGAGATTGGAGGCTCCGGCAGCTTCTGGGCTACGCCCTCTGGTTCTGACCTGCTTCGCTTAACCAAGTTGGTATGTCCGAATTGAATTTTCCTTAACTTATTTTTGCTTTCCTTGTCTCTGATTGTAATGGTCTTTGATAGCTTTGCCCAAGTACCCTGCTGGGGTGAGCGAATCGGAGCATAACCGAATAGCCGAGTGGAGGTCAGTGGACGCCGCGTTGAGGTCTTGGAGGCAACTAATTACGCCTAAGCTTCTTTTGAAATTAGGTCACGCCTCATCCATATCAGGTATACTCTAATAGATAGTTGATGATCATTTCATCCGTCTACTTGCTGATCATTTTCTTTCGTCGTGTAGTGATGCCTGAGTAGAGTCGCTCTAAGCGTCGTGCTTCTTCTGAGGCCGAGGTGGCTCAGAAGAAAAAATCTTCAAAGAAGAGGGCAACTGTCGCCCCTTCATCCGCGGCTGGTCGGTCTAGCGTGGCTATCGACCCTGCCACTATTCCTGTTGTCCCTCCTCTAGACATGTCAGTGGTCTCTAAGGTAGTTGGGGTTGCTGCGGAGGCGGCCCCCATTGCTGAGGCCCAACCTTTCGAGGTTCGGGCAACTCCTGGTTTTGAGGCTCAGTCCCTCTCCCCTCAAGCCCAGGCAGATAGTTCGGCTGGTGGCCGAGGGAGCGAGGCTCAGGGAACCTTCAAAACTGCCTCCGCTATGACAAAGGGCCTCTTATCTTGGATACCTCGATATGTTCTGGATGCTGAGTTCACCAGGGTGATGGAGATGCCTCTGTCAGCTGTTATTGGCCAGATGGCAGCACTCTTGTACAAGGTAAGATGTTTCCTTCGCAGTAGTCATTTTTTATTACTTCGAGATTTTTTTCTTATTTTTTTATGTGGATCTGTTTTTTAGTTCAGCCCTGCCCTTTTGAATGCTCATCGCGAGATGTTGTGCATCGAGGTGGAGTGCAAGGAGGTGGAGGCGGGCCTTACGAGGAAGACCATTGAGTCTGAGCAGCTCTGATCTAAGGTCGCTGCTTTGAAGACTGAGGCTGGGGAGGCTTGGAAGAATGAGTCCCAGGTGAGGGTCGAGTTGGAAGCATCGGGTTTGCTCCTAAAGGAAGCCTAAGAGAAGGGTGCCAGATGGAAGGCCGAGCTGGGCGAGATGAAGTACAATTTCAGAGTGAAACTGAAGGAAGCCCAAGTGACTATTCCGGCGGTGGCCGTAAATGAGTTTAAGGCCTTTAAGGAGTGGGAGGAAGAGAAGGATGCACTCTATAGCCTCGGGTACGACAAGTGCCTTGAGGATGTTAAGGACTTATATCCCGAGCTTGACTTGATTTCTCTCGTGGACAGCCCTGCTGAAGAGCCAACTCTACTGGAAGTCAAGTAGTCGACCTCGGTAGGACTTTGATATGTTTTCAGACTTCTCTCTATGTTTTCAGACTTCTCTCTCTCTCTCTCTCTCTCTCTCTCTTTTTCCATATGTATTCTCTTTTGTCATTAATAAAAGGGATTTTTTTGCAATGATTTGTTATGTATGAGATTCAAAGTAGATCTAGTAGGTCAGTTTTCCGCATGTTGGGCATATTGATGACCCGAGCATTTTAGTCGAGCAGGAACGTAGGGGCGAGCTATTGAGCCCTTTTATTAAGGGAATTTTGTCCTTGTAGAATAGGTGAACGATCTACAATGGTTCCTTCTCAGAGGACCGAGTAGTTCGCTTAGGAGGATTATCTTCTCTTGTATTAAGAGATCCTTATTGTAGATTATGCAATCCGAGTAGTTATTTATTAATTAGTGGTCCAACCTCTTCTTTAAGGGTTAGATGACTGGTGAAGATTGTTTCTCCCTTGTACTAAGGGCATGTTTGATTTCCGGGTGAAATGGTTAATACCGTGTAAAAAATTAATGATTATTTCCCTGTGCATTTATATCATACCTGATTTGACTGCTTACTTTTTGACACAAAAACCAAGACTATTGTAAAAAACCGGTGGGTCCCACTATGATGCATTTTGCTTATCCACACCATTCATCCATTATTTCAGTTGAATTTATAGCATGAGTAAAAAAAATGAGGCATATCTAAAACTCAAGTGGACCACGTCATACGAAAAAGGAAATTGAATATTAACCGTTAAAAACTTTGTGGGGCCACTGTTTCTTTTGGCGTGGGCCACTTGAGTATTGGATCTACTTCATTTTTTGTCTCATGCTTCAAAATATTGTAGTAAAACAGATGGATGGAATGGATATATCATATGCATTATCATGCAGTTTAAAAATTAAAGTTACCTCTTTTGAACCAATTTCAAAGACACGAATTCCTATGAATTTTCAAACACGGGAAATAGGGGGAATTATCGTTTACTGTGTATTTACCGTCTCTTTGAAAAAAAAAAGGCCCTAAAGGAAGTCCTCGGCAGGCAATGTAGTAAATCGATTAATGGTAGGTAGCGAGTAGATATCAAAAATTTCTGGCTTTGGGATTTTTATTGAGAAACTTGAACAGTAGACATGTAGATTATGACCTAGGGTCTGGTCAGATTTCACGGGTAGTAGATCTTTAGGTGTTCGGTGTTCTATGGGTGCGACAAAGGTCGTTCCTCCATATCTTCGAGCCGATAGGTCCTGGGTCTGGCGGTGTTCGTTATTCTGTAGGGTCCTTCCTAGTTCGGCTACATAGTCCCTGAACTAGGCTCCTTGGTGTTCTGGAAGGTTCGGTGGAGGACTAAATCTCTGGCTCGGAACCTTCTCTTCCTTACTCTGTAATTGTAGAATTGGGTGACCTGTTGTTGCCAAGTTGTGACTTTGAATTGAGCTTGCTCCCGTTTTCCTTAAGCATATTAAGGTCTAGTGCGATCTACTCGGCATTCTGAGCTTTGTCGTAGGATTGATACGTGCTGTGTAAAGTCCTATTTCCACCAGCACGACCGCGTTGGCACTGAAAGCTAGGGAGAATGGGGTGTCTCCTGTGGATGTTCGAACAGTGGTTCGATATGCCCATAGTACAAAAAGGAGCTCTCGGCCCACAAGCCATTGTCTTTCTCAAGTCCGGTTCTGAGGTGGTTCTTAATGATCTTGTTGACTGCCTCAATCTGAACTTTAGCTTAGGGATGTCGAGGTGATGAGTAGGTGTTTCAAATTCCGAGGTTCTCCAACATGCTCAATCGTTGTTGAACTGCTTCCCGTTGTACGAGACAATCGTGTGTGGGATTCTGAACCGACATATGATATTTTTCTAGATAAAGTTGGTGATTTTTTGCTTAGTAATCTTGGCCAAAGGCTCGACCTCGACCCATTTGGTGAAGTAGATGATCGCGATGACTGCGAACTTTGTCTGGCCTTTGCCAGTTGGTAGGGGGCCAATGATGTCTATCTCCCATTGGGAAAACAGCCACGACTTGATCATGGGGGTCAACTGCTCGGGTGGCCGATGAGGTATTGCCATGAATCTTTAACATTTGTCATTCTTCTGGGTGTACTGGTTGGCATCCTTCTGGATGGTCGGAGAAAAGTACCCTTGTCGGATGACCTTGTGGGTAAGGGCACAACTGCCGGAATAGTTGTCACAAATTCCTTCGTGTATCTCTTTCAAAACGTACTCGGCCTCCTCAGGTCAGAGACATCTGAAATAAGGTAGAGAGAATCATTTTTTTGTATAAAATGTCCTTGACCATAGTGTATCGAGCCGACCTAGATCGAAGTCTGAGTGCTTCGAGTCGATCTTCGAGTAGTTTCCCTTCCTAAAGGTAGTCGACTGTTGGGTTCATCCAGCTCGACGCCAAACTTACTAGAAGAACTGCGCTTGGGTTGGACTTGTTGATACTTGGCTCGATTAGAAACTCAATTAGGATCGACTTTGGGATGTCATCTCCGGCTGTTGCGGCCAGCTTTGCTAGAGTATCTGCTTTAGATTTTTCCGACCTGGGGATTAGGTTAATGTTGCACTCGGAGAATTTATTGATGAGTTCTTAGGCCCTTTGTAAGTAGGCAATCATTCTCTCTTCCTTAGCTTGATACTCGCTGACTATCTAGTTGACGATGAGCTGCGAATCACTGTGAACTTTTAGACTATGAGCCCTCATTGTTGCTGCTAGTCTAAGTTCGACAAGCAATGCTTCGTATTTTACCGCGTTGTTCGACATTTGAAATCCAAATCTTAAGGTATACTGTGTGCAGGTCTAGTCAGGAGCCTCAAGGACTACCCTAGCCCCACTGCCTTTAGAATTGGATGAATCGTCAACATACAATATCTAGGTTAATAAGTCTGGCTCGATTGCCTGGTCTATAGGTTGATCGGTTTTGCTGTTTAGACTAACATCCAGGTTGTGCCCGCCTGTGAGCTCAACAATAAAATCAGCCACTGTTTGGCCTTTGATGGCAGTCTGGGGCCAATATTTGATGTCAAATTTGTTAAGCTCGATTGCCTATTTTATGAGTCTCCCCGACACCTCAGGCTTCTTGAGTACTTAGAGGAGAGGTTGGTTGGTCGAGACTATAATTGCGTGGGCCTGAAAGTAAGGTCGGAGGCGAAGGGACGACATGACCAAAGCCAGGGTGAGCTTCTCGATGTCTGGGTACCTAGTCTCAGCCAGGACCAAGGCTTTACTGACATATTACATTGGTAGTTGTTTCCCTTCTTGTTCCCGGATAAGGGCTGAGCTAACCGATGCAGTTAAGATTGCTAAGTATAGTAGTAGCGGCTCTCCTTGCTTGGGCTTTGAAAGTGGTGGGGGTGAACCTAAGTACTGTTTGAGCTGCTGGAAGGCAAGCTCGCATACCTCGATCCATTCTATCTTCTACTTTCCTTTTAACTACTTGAAGAAGGGGAGATACTTGTCAGTGGCTCGGGAGATGAAATGATTGAGGGCGGCAACTCTCCCTGTGAGTCATTGAATTTCTTTTGTTGTCTTGGGCGAGCTCATGTCTAGTAGAGCTTAGTTCTTGTCGGGGTTTTCCTCAATCTCTCTTTGGCTGACCAGAAAGCCTAAGAACTTTCCTGAGTTGATGCCGAAGGATCATTTGCTCGGATTCAGTTTCATATGATATTTTCTCAAAATTGTGAACATCTCCTTAAGGTCAGCGATGTGGCCAGTAGCATTGATGCTCTTGACGAGCATGTCGTCGACGTAGACCTCCATGGAGCGTCTAGATCTGCTAGGCAAACATCCTGTTGACGAGTTGTTGGTATGTGGCCCCAACGTTCTTCAGCTCGAAGGGTATGACCTTATAGCAATAGAGTCCATTGTCGGTGATAAATGTTGTCTTCTGCTTGTCATAGGGATGCATGACAATTTGATTATATCCCGAGTAAGAATCCATGAAGCTTAAGAGCTTGTCCTCGACTGTGCTGTCGACTAGCTGGTCGATCCGTGGAAGGGGGAAACTGTCCTTGGGGCAGACTTTGTTCAGATTGGTGTAATTAATATAGAATCGCCACTCTTCATTGGACTTTTTTTACCAAGATAACATTGGCAATCTAATCAGGGTAGTAGATTTCTTCGATGAAACCTGCTTTGAGGAGCTTTCCGACCTCTTCACTGATGATGGCATACCATTCTAGTTAGAACGCCTGTTACTTCTGCCCCACTGGTCAATGGTCAGGGTTGACATTAGTTTGTGAGCCATCACTTTTGGACTGACGTTGGGCATGTCCCGATAGGACCAGGCTAATACGTCGGCGTGTCGTCGGAGGAAATTCAAGATCTCATCTCACAGAGCTGGTGTCAACAATGAGCCGACCTGTACTGTTTGGGTCTGGTCAGGTTGGATTCATTGAGCGGGATGGTTACGAGGTCCTCCATTGGATACCCTCTTTCGATCGAGTCCTCCCGAGGATCGAGGGAGGTGATGGTCATTGCGTGGTGTTGTGTTCTTAGTGCCATGGAGTAGCACCGCTGAGCTTCCTGTTGATCTCCTCTGACATGCCTGACTCCATGCTCGGTCGAAAATTTCATTGTCAGGTGATAGGTCGACACTACTGCTTGTAAGGCGTTGAGGGACAATCGTCCGAGG
This sequence comes from Magnolia officinalis, assembly GCA_021015155.1. NCBI lineage: Eukaryota > Viridiplantae > Streptophyta > Magnoliopsida > Magnoliales > Magnoliaceae > Magnolia > Magnolia officinalis. The sequence continues at coordinate 36,151,697 of JAJHSJ010000004.1, read as the reverse complement.
ATGATGTTGTAGATAGAAGGGCAGTCGATTACAAGGAAGTCAATAATAGTCATTGTCTGGTTCTATCTTTCTCCCGCTATAACCGGGAGCTGTATGGATCCCTTGGAGGTGACTCTATCCCATGTGAACCCGAGCAAAGAGAGTTTTGATAAGATGGAGTCGGGACCTTCCTACTCCCATTTTGTCAAAGGCTTCGATGAAAGGATGTCGGCTGAGCTGTCGATAGGGGTGTACACCAGGTCGAACCAAGTCGAGCTGGCCTCAGCTCGACTTGACTCGGCCACAAGCTGACCCCAGCTTGAACTTGGCTCGGCTCGGTCTTCGAGCCTGACTGACTAGCTCGGCTCGGTTCAGTCAGCAGCTCGGGCCAGTTCAAGCTGAGTTTGAGCCAAAATCGAGCCTCTTCGGCATTTTCACTAACACACGCTGCGCACTTTCAAATTCTCACTGTGTGTAAAACAACAACAACTGTTTACAAGTATTTTCACCAAACACCTTCTAGGCAACATCAAAATCAAGAGAAAATAATATTGGTTTCATATACATACCTTCCTTGCCACTAGCCGACACTTCGTTGAGTCACTTCATCAAACACTTGGTGAGAAACATTAATATCAAAGTAACCGAGTCACCGAACTAGTTTGATCTGAGTTCGATTTGAGTTGGTGTTCAATCCGAGTCGAGTCGAGCTTGGGTAAGCTTGAACTCTGTTTGAAAATTTTCCGAGCTAAAAAAAATCAGCTCGACTCGGCTCGAACTTAACTTCGAACCGAGTCGAATCAAGCTTTTTCGAGTTGAGTCGAGCAAGCTAATCGAGGTAACTTATTTCGTGTACACCCCTAGCTGCCGGTGTCCACCAAAATCCAAAACACTTTGCGGTTGGCTATAATCATGGCCATCACCAGTGCATCATTATAGAAGTAGTGGACACCTCGGGCGTCCTCTTCGGTGAAGGTCAGCTTGTAGGATGCCACTTTCTGTTCCTTTGGAGGTCTGCTGGTGATGTGGATTTGATGTTCCGAGCTGCTGTGACTAGTACTTTGGGCATGGGCTTTGCGTGCTTGATTCGAGTCTCCTCCTCCAACAGGTCCGCTGAAGATGGTGCGAATTTCTCCATTAGCCTCATTATTATTGATGGGCTGCTCTTCTTCTGATCTGACCATTCTTCCCTCATATTGACATATTCTCGTAAATGCTCATTGCGGAAGATGGCTTCGATCTCTTCTTCTAACAGTCCGGTCCCAACAGTGTAATATTGTCCGGTTTGCCCGAGGGCGCACGGTTTTGTTCTTGGGATTTGCCCAGCTGCTCACCCCAAAACGCGTCACATCGTTAAGGGCCAAGACTCCACATATAACCCAGATTGAGAGACACTCCCTTTCCGATGTGGGACAAGCGTACTACCCCCGACCAGCTGGAGCATTATTTTCGAAGCCTGACCAGTCCACTTTGGGACCCGGATGCAACCCATGCTGTGGTCCCAGCGTGGGTTGCATCCGGGTCCCAAAGTGGACTGGTTGGGCTTCGAAAATAACGCTCCAGCTGGTCGGGGGTAGTGCGCCTGTCCCACATCGGAAAGGGAGTGCCTCTCGATCTGGGTTATATATGTAACGCGTTTTAGGGTGAGCTGCTGGGCGAGCCCCGAGAACAAAACCATGTGCCCTCGGGCAAAGCGGACAATATTACACTGTTGGGACCGGGCTGTTACAAATGGTATCAGAGCAGGGGCGCTCTGTCTACCGAGGGGGTGGGTGCCTGCCCAGCCGGGCTGTGGCCCCAGCGTGGATTGCATCCGGGTCCCAAAGTGGACTGGTCGGGCTTCGAAAATAACGCTCTAGCTGGTCGAGGGTGGTGTGCCTGTCCCACATCGGAAAGGAAGTGCCTCTCGATCTAGATTATATGTGGAGTCTCGGCCCTTAACGGTGTAACGCGTTTTAGGGTGAGCCGCTGGGCGAGCTCCGAGAATAAAACCGTGCGCCTTCGGGCAAAGCAGACAATATTACACTGTTGGGACCGGGCTGTTACACTTCTTTAACGTTGAAGCAATCACTGGTGGAATGCCCGTGGTCGCGGTCGAAGTGGCAGTACTTCCATTTGTCTCGCTTGTCGTCATCGGTCTTCATTCTGTTTGATTATTTCAGTAATCATTTGTCCCAAACTTCTATGAGACCTGCTCAAACATCGCGTTAAGCAGAGTGTAAGGGCTAAACTTGCTTTTGTGTCGTCTGCCCGGACGTTGACCTCGGCCGAATTATCGCCTCTTCTCCGCTTGTTGTTGGGAGGTGACGCCTATTCTTCCTCAGGTCGTTTCTCCTTGGTCGAGCTTCCCTTATTCAGAGTAGCTTTTTGCGAACTAAAAAGCTCCTCGATGTTGGAGTATTTTTGGGCTCGGTTGTGGAGATCGACCAGTGTTGTCGGGAGATTCTTGTCGAGCGAGAAGAGGAATACCCTTCTGTCAGGCCGGCCATAATAGCGGCCGGGGCGATGTAATCCGAATAGTCTTCCACTTGCATTGCTTCCAGGTTAAAATGTTTGATGTAGTCTTTTAACAGCTCGTCTTCTTTATGGATGACGCTTACGAGGCGAGTAGTTGGTTTCATCCTTTCTTTTCCTCCGATAAAGTTGGTGACGAAGGCCTTACTGCGTTGTGTGAATGAGCTGATAAATTGTGGTTTCAACTGTCGAAACCATTTCCAAGCAGCCCCTGACGGAGTTAACGAGAATTCTCAGTACATTATTGCGGTCGATGCGTCATGGAGCTCCATCCACGCCCTGAAAGACTTTAGATGCTCGGTCGGGTCAATGACCCCAAAGTAAGGGGTGATTTGTGGCATCCGGAATCTGGACGTGATCTAAGCGTGCATGATGTCAATGGTGAAGGGCGGCTCTGTTTGCTCCAACATGGCTTCTATCAAGGTCGGAGCATGCGCACGATAGGCCTGCCGTATGTCGCCGATCTGACCTCGTATCTCGTTGAGCTCGACTTCCCAAGGATCTTCATTCTCGGCTACTGACTCGGCCGCGGTTTCAGGAGCTTTGTCACTCTTCTTCTCCTCCAACTCATGATGTAAGTTGGAGGCAGCCAGTGTGACAGTGCCCAAAACATGGGAAGGTGCTCGCATCGGTGCTTGGCCGACCTATCGATTTCTTCGGGATCCATTGGGTGCTTGAGATGGTGCTGAAACTTCAATGGTAGCTCGAGTGATAACTTCCTCTGCCTCCAGATCAGGAGAGGGGATTTGTTGCTCTAGCATACGCCTTATTTGATCGAGGTTGCTAGCTAAGGCTTCAACTTGATTATCTAGGGAGAAGAGCGGACCTCCCCGGATTTAGGATCATCATGCCGGACTTACAGGTGCAAAATTAGCCTGAGGTTAGGAGGATGAGTCTCGATGGTCTACAGACTGTTCTAGTATTGTAGGACCGGGCACAACGGTGGAGGTTTGAGCTTTATTTCTTCCATTCGCCATTGTTGAAGCATGATGGGTTGGGAATGACTTTCGATGTCGTTCCCACATATGACGTCAAACTATTGATGTAAAAATTTGGTCATCTTTCTCAGACCACTTGAGACATGCAAAAAAAGACAGAGATGGAGACCCTAGCTACAGCAGGGGACCCTCCGATGCCAAAGTTAGACAAACAAGCTAGGTCTAGTAGAACGTAAAGGGTTTGGGTGTATTTTCTAGGTAGGAATGTGCATGTACCTTTCACTATTAGGGATGTCCTTTTTATAGTTGAGAGAGGGCGGTGGCGTAGATGGGATCTTCCTGTTTAGTAGGTGCGTATTGTAGAGGGATTCAAATTCGGTTTATATCGTGGAAATCTTCTGAGATATTTGGCAGAGATCTCGGGTGGATCCGTGTTGAAATAATCTTTTGAGATCCTTGGCTAGGATCTCGGGTAATTACAGTCGGAACCCGGTCGGAAAGGGTAGGGGCATGTAATAAGAGGCAGAGGTGACTTATATGGTTGCCTGAGAGTGGCTTGTCGACCTGAACCCTCTAGTGAGCTGAGGTCGAGCTTTACAATGAGTAGATTGCAGACCTGCTGACCTACTGACCTGCCCTTAGAAGTCGTGTGGACAAAGATCGAGCTCCTTTCCTTGGTAGAATATAGACGGACGTCCATCCTCTTCATTCTGTCATGCGGCGTGGGGTCGTGCTTCGAAATCCTTTTCCCAGAGATGTTCCGAGCATCAGCTCGGAAATGTATGGGTCTGTGGAAGGGCTTGATGTCTGACAGAGGCAAAGAGATTCCATCTACTGATGGCCGAACTCGGAGTCGTTCCGTGAAATGTAACAGTGTTCTTCCCTGGCCGTTTAGGAGCTCTTTCGTCATTATTAGTGCCGGCCGACCTTCCCGTATCGTGCATATATATATATATCCGAGCTGATTTTTTTCTTAGCGATATTCCATTTTTACACATAGCACAACTCATTGTATTTAAGTCACAGTCCAAACATCACATTGTTTGGACAATACTAAACTCATGATTCATTGGACGCTTGTATGTTTGAATAAGACCGTTGTGTATTTTCTTTTTTAACCGTCTAATAAATATCCACCAAACGCCTAATCAGATACTCAAATAAGCATAATTTTTAGTTTACCATACATCTGAACTGGTCCCACATTTTCGGCCCTTTAAATTTGAATTTTTGTATTCTTAAGCCCGCATTGGCTTCGGCCTAGATTTTGAACTGTTCGGTCTGGGCTTGATGTGCTGGTCCTATCCAAAATTTCAAAATTTCCTGGACCGAGCTGGGCCCATCGACAGCCCGAAATTGAGCGGACAGGTACTATGAAATTGCGGGCTGATCGGTCCAAGCATCAGAGAACGGTCACTTTTGAGAGATCTAATCCATTAATCAATCAGGCGAGAGACCCTTCAAAATGGTTAGATCCATCATCTCACAGCTCTGGTCCATTAGCATGGTGGCTGGATGGTGTCAAGAAAAATTAGATGGTTGCCAATGAATATAAGTACTTATGCCATTTAAATAAATAAAAAATGAGTTACTTCAGCTATGAGTGGGGTGTCACAAAACTGGCGACCCTACCAGTCCAACATCACCTGAATAATCACTTTTGAGAGATCTGAGCCATTAATCAGGTCGGCTGCTTTAAAATGTCTAGACCCGTCATCTCACACCTCTGGTCCATTAATAAGGTGGGCCGGATGTTGTCTAGAAAAATTGCGTGGTTAGTACTGAGCACGCTGCTTTGACCGTTAAAAAAAAAAAAAGAGTGACATCTGTATCTGAGGAAATTAAGTAGCAAAAAAAGGACACCACGGCTGATGTGGGTCCAGAAATCTAGATGAAATCCGTGGCCTCAATCAGGTTTGGTGGATTCATCATCATAAACGAGGAAATATTCTAATATTAATTCCATAAAAGTCAGTATACCAAAAATTCTTGTTTCTGGTAAAACCAACTCAACCACCAAAATTCGGAAGAGAAAGACTTTGATACTCTGGCTGGGTGTGATGATACACAAGCACTTCTACATTGCACAAGGGCATATGTGTAACTTAAGCTAAACTGTCCATATAGTGGTGCCTGCTAAAAATTGTTTAGATAACCATATACTTGTACTGAAATGATTCCTCAATGTGGCCATTGGATTTAATGGGTGGTCCACATGAAACAAAATCAACGGTTCAAATTTAACAAACAAACTTTTTTCCTAAATCAGAAGTCATAATCACAACATCGGTATCATTTTAGGTTTAGAACCTAGCTATCTATTGGCTTACATGACTTGGACGGTTCAATTTTAGTTATTACAAGCCTCCTCCATTTTTCAGTACCTGAGTATCATCCATCACACTTCACCTGACTATTAAATAATTCCCTAGCTAGAATGGTTAAAAGGAGTCGTCGGCCAACCAGGGGAACCTTCTGCATGGACCGGAATCGTAAGCATCTATTTCACGCAGCTTTTTAAATACCCAAGCTCTGTATGGCCCACCATCCAATGCGAAATCATGTGAATTTTCTCTCAAAACTGCTAAGTTTACACAGTGGGGTCAGCATGAGTTTTTTTTTTTTTTTTTTAATAAAAATAATTCAGACTGATTTTATATCTTTTATTTATCTTGGTGAGTTACATCTAATTAAAAAGTTTGAGGTAACTCCATAAATAGGGCTATCAACAGGCTCGGCCTAGGCTGGCTTTGGCTTGAATTTTGAACGGGTCACATCGCGGTCCTATTCAATTTTGATTTTGCGGGCCCTACCCCAGCCCATTGACAGCCCTATCTTGTCATCCCATCCTCATTGTTCTAGGCAGTCAAGCCCATATGAGATGTGGATATATATGAGCTATGGTGTCTAGGAGGATAGAAGTCAACAATTAGAGATGGGCACAAGACGGCTGGACTTGGCAAACTCGACTCATCCGACTCGTTCAGATCCAACTTGATCTGAACTAAGTGGGTGAGTCAATCCGAATCGAGTCGACTTCTCCCAATCTGAACTCAAAACGAGTCAAGTTCGAGTCACCTAGTGACTCAACTCAATTCGATCCGAAATCTAATTCGGTACTGACTTGACTCAATCCAAAACTCGACTCGTACACATATATTTAAAAAAACTAGGTTTTGAGTTGATGGAGAGGTTGCAATGGAGATGTTGCAATTCTGGCAAGTGAATCTAAGTTTTGAGTTGTGATTTTAGCCCGTGGATACCTGCTGCACCCAACTCAACTCGGTGCCGACTCGACCTGAGTCGGACTTGGTCTGGATTAGTCCAGGCTAGACCCGGACTCAAATTGGGTCCGGCATGTTGGACTCGGTACCGAGTTAGGTTGAGTTTGGGTCAGGCCTATTTCAAAACCGGATTAAGTCGAGTCAGCCATAACTCGGTCCGACTCGACTCAATGCCCAACTCTATCGATAGTAAGAGAGAATTGTAAACAGGCGTTTTACAAAGATAGCACCTCATTAATGTGATAGTAAGAGAGAATTGTAAACAGGCGTTTTACAAAAATAGTACCTCATTAATGTAATATTTACATTCAAATACCTTTTTTCAATTAAATTTTCATCAAGCTACGTTATTAATCAAGTTATTCTCAAACGGATATCTTCCAATAGTTTTCTCGAACTTTTGTTAGTTTAAAGTATGATTTTTCTTAAAATGACAAAACACCCACCAATTAATGTGATTTCTTAAGAAGAATTACAGACCTAGATGTACTATTATTAATGACGAAAGTTAGAGAAAACTAACCAAAGGTACATGTTTGATGTCAATATTTTGATTAATGAGGCAGCTTAATAAAAAATTAAATTAAATAGGTATTGTGATGTAAATATCATATTAACGAGGTACTATTTTGCAAAATTCCCTTTCAAATATATAACATGCTGGGCCCCAGTCTTCGGTGTTTTAAGCACTAGTGTTGTAGATGATTATAGTTCCTTCTACATGATGAGGAATTTCATAATACTGCACCAAAGTATGATACATCATGTGCATTGATTCATCTACTCCACCAGCTCAACCGTATCATCTACCCGGCCCTTCTAGGAATGTTACCTTTGCAGTTGTAAACTAAAAGAGGGTGTACAAAAATTACAGCTTCCATGGCTCTTAAATGTCACCAAATTTGACTGATTAATCATAAAATATCCTGAAATTTTGTGATATTTGGTACAACCAAATGCACCAGTACCCCAAGTAGTGATCCTTGCTAATCTGATATCCTAATGTTAATGCCTTGTGCATCAAAAATCCTTCAGATCAAAAAGATCTTAGCCATTGAAACTTTACGGCCTGTTTTAAGTTCATATGGTGTGGCTCACCTTATAACTTGGGTCAGGCTGGTTTTTTCTACTTTCACTTCATGTTGGTGAGTAACACCAAATTAATATGTTGGATGAAAGATACATTCCTTGGTCACCCCACACACAAACTTATGGTTGGCATCCCATCTCCCCTATTCAATGTAGCTTGACCAACCTGAGCTGTATCTAGATAACTTCTTGCCTCAGGTTCTAGATTGAGGATATAAAAACCCTAATGGATGGAGTGAATTCCACTCGTATTATATGGTGAGCCCCACAAGCTTGGCTGAGTTGCATATGTGTTGCCGGGGATTCCAATCGATCAAACCATTGGCGGTTGATAAAACTTACTTTCAGCGTTTATTATTGAAATTTGATATTTTCAGTGATTTTCACCTAGTTTAGCAAATCTAATTTATTACGTACTTAAATTAATTTTCATTGAAAATATGGTTTTTTTTAAGCTCTCCTTCATTTGCTTAATATTTAATGTTGAAAGCTGAAACTGTCAATATATTAAAATTTCTTTTCACTTTTGACTAAAATATTTCTAAAATTATTTTAAAATTTTATTTCAATACTTTTAGTTTTCAGCACTTAATTTAATTTTCAAAGCTTATCTTTTAGTTTATCAACTGTTGGAACCCAATTGAAGGGTTACAAGTTTCTCATTCTAGAGATCTTCTCACGCATGGGCAAATGCACTAATAAGATCCTCCCTATTAGGTTGTGCAAATAATGAAGCCCAAGAAATTAGGGATATTCATCAGGTTGGAGCACTGTGACAAGCCCTGGCCTAAGAATCGAGGTCCATTCTTATGGTGGGCTATGTTCGTACATTGAATACTTGGACTGTTGATTGTCTCTTTTACAACGATTATTCGTTTTCTTATAAACGTGTGAGTCAGTGATTTACTTAACCAATTGCTCAAATCATTTATATAATAGTACAACAATTACACACACACACATATGTCATCTCTTGGTTTGTTTTGGTCACACACATATATATGTCATCTCTTTGTTTGTTTTGGGCACGTGTGATGTGTGTGGGTGTGTCAGAACTGATTGTGCATCTTGATTTAAATCGAACAACTTGACCCCAACCACTAAGATAGGTAGATATGTCGAACTCGATCGTATATGACTGAGACTTAAGAAGATTGGTTGCCTACATATATGTATATATGTATGCACGCGCGCGCGCGCACACACACATATATATGTCATCTCTTGGTTTTTTTTGGTCACATGTGATGTGTGTGGGTGTATTAGAACTGATTGTGCATCTTGATTTAAACCAAACAACTTGACCCCAACTACTAAGATAGGTAGATATGTCGAGTGCGATCGTATATGACTGAGACCTAAGAAGAGCGGTTGCCTACTCAGCCACTCGTAAGATTATTATAAGATAATTAGGTGATTATCAGAGAGTGAGGTTCTTCATTTAAAGATAGGTTGCACATTGCCTTCTGTACGAAATGACTTTTGTATGCAGAAATAATGAAATAAAAATGAAGTACTTATAGTTGGTCACATGGAGTAATTGCAAGATGCCTTTTTAAAAGAAGAGCTGGGTGTATTGAAAATGGGAATAGTCTAGCATATAAGTATAGACTTAGATTACAACTATTGATTACAATTAAAGATTATCACTATTGAATTAAAACTAAGGATAAAGTTAAGCCATGATAAGGAAAAATAATTTGATTGGTTTGATTGGATTGGTGTGAGACCTCTTTACATTTGTCATGATAGCTGATTCGTTGCCACATTGGTCTTTCATATCATTCATTGTCTTTCTAACACATGTCCTTTTGAACATTTTTTTTTGCTTGATCACATTCTGCCTCTAGGCTTCTCGACCGTACCCCGTCATTAGATGACATGTTTCATCCTAATTAGTGCCAACTATAAGTTAATGAAAAGAACTCTAAATATTCAAAAAAATCTTCCGCATGCTATATCTTTTCCGTGCAATGACACATGTTCGTATCTAATTAACTATTTAAGGAACATATAAAAATAAAATACAACAATGCAAAGAACATAAAATAGAGCAATGCTCCACTGCTCGCAGAGCACTGTAACTTACAATGCTTCAGCTGCATTGGGACACAGAGACAGCCCATTAGCTTGATCTAGACTGTACGTTAGGTGAAACACATTTTATGGGCCGCCATGCAAATATCACAATAATCTGACAATCGTATCTATCTTATAGTAACCTTAATTTGGATGGTTCAGATCATGTACACAAAAAAATTAAGTCTAATCAACATTTTGATCAACCTATTTGTTGGAGCCCATGCTAAAGAGTCACTTTTCTTGGGCAGGAACAAATCATGAGTGGATAGGATCATCCAATCAGTGTGGTTTTTGCATGGAAGGCCATGAAATGTGCTCTGGACTTAATAGACGATTTAGATTGATAGATTGGATTGTCCAAGTGACATATAGAACTAAGAGTGCTGTAACTTATAGTGCTCAGGGAGCACTGGAACATTATTTCTTTGGAAATATTAAATAACAGCGGAAAAGAAAGTTACAATCTAATCCAAAGCATATTATAGGAGGCAATTGCTTGTGACCCCGGCCAACAGAAAAAGTTCCTGTAGGTGAAACCTATGTGGGGACCACCAGGATGTCCGTAAAAAATCCACTCTGTCCATCGGTTTCACAAGCTTACAATAGGATAGGATCTCAAAAATGAGATACATCCAAAACTCAAGAGGGCCCCACAACAGGAAACAATGAGAATGGATACGCCCACCGTTGAACCTTCCTAGAGCCCATCATGATGTTTTTATGTCATCCAAACCGTATATAAGGTTATTTCCACTGGGATGACCTGAAAAATACAAATATTAGCCTGATCCAAAACTTTTGTGGCTGCACAAACATTTCAACTGGAGGCATTTCCATCCTCACTTTTTCCCATCATGTGGCCAACCTGACTTTTGGATCTGCCTCATTTTTTAGATCATGTCCTATTGTGAGCTTTCAGAACTGATGAACGGAGTGGATTTCCCACTGACATTGCGGTTGGCCCCATATATGCTCTGCTTGCAGGAGGGCAATTGGGTCCATATATTTATTCGAAGTGAAACGATTACTGTTTCGCTTATCCTATCATGCAAAGGGTGTCGTTGCTGTGAAGAAATCCACTTCTTAGTAAACACCCGTTTGGATTCTTATGATTGTCTGTCCAATTCAAGGGTCAGAACAATCTAGGAATGGCCAATCTCAAAACTTCAACTCACCAAGGATTCAACATTCCATGATTAAACCCTTCACAAGCATTGTTCATAAATATGCAAGAAACCCTCTCGGAATTCACAACATTATCTACCTTCCCATTTTTCCATGTGGGACCAAATGATTTAGTAATGAAAATGGTTAATATAATGAAGTGTCTCCCTTAAAAAATGTTAACATCCAGCTATTGTATTTTATTTTTTATCGTTTTTGATAAACTCAATTGCAAAGCACACATATTATAATGAGAAATATATAACATGTTAAAGATCTTCGAGAATGCTCAGAGTACTTTTTATAAAATCACAACTTACAAAATGATAAAACATGAGCAGTTGAAAGAAATTTAAAAACAAACTAAGTGGCCGAGAATCATTTAGGAAGTCGATTGAATGGTTGAGTGGAATGCAGCCGACTCAGTAAGGAGGCCTAAAGCAGTTACTAAGACATGTGACAAGTTTAGAAGAAAACCTCTATAAAGTCATATTGTTGAAATGGTCACAACAATCAACAAAACATGGGAAGATTCAGGTGATCTACTTAAGGTTATAAATAGCAAAGGAATTCAGCAAGAAAATGGGGTCTCATATTAACCAAACTAATCTATCTTTTAATTATCATTTCAATTATCAGTCATACATTCCTTAGTTTAATCCTTATCTTTATTAGTAATTTACATTCTCTAGTGTAATATTTACCTTTATGTGCTATTTATATTATTTACTGTAATCTGTAGCGGTAATCAAGTAGCTGTTAACTTTAGTTGTAATTTGAATCTATGCTCGTACGTTGGATTCAGTTCGAATATCAAGCAAAATTTTCCATCTAGAGAGGCATTCTATAGTTTTTCTCTGTGGGCAACTATAAGAATTTCTTTTTTTGTTTCATCTATACTGAAGAGAAAAAGTACTTTTGTACGGAAGGTAGAGGTGTGACCCATTTTCAGAGGACGAACCCTACCCTCCGACTGTCGCATGATCATCTTAAGAAACGCTGTGTAAGTGGCTGAATAAGTGATAGATCTTATTAAAACTCAGTCATATATGATTGATTTCTGACGTATTTGCCTATCTTGGTGCTTGGGGTTGTAAGTTGTTCGGTTTGAATTAAGCCGCGCATTCAATTCTAGCACGCCCGCACTAATCACGTGACCGTGATTGAAATAACAACAACATTCCTTGGCACACCCAGTGGGATGAGATAACATGGCCAATATGAAAGTAATGAGAAAGTGAGATGGTCGACAAATATTTTTTAGATAGTGATGGCTAGGCTACGTGATATGTAAATGATGAATCACCATATGACAGTAGTTACGAGCTCAGGCTGAGCAGTAACGAATTTAGGCTAAGACCTTCAATATATGGATATCTAGCTAGGACAAAAGCCTAAATATGATGTTTTTTTTTTTTTTTTTAAAGAACACCTATTGTGTCGTAACAAAATGTGCTTAAATTAATTGTTGATATTAGTTTCGTTGAAAATCTGATGTCAGTACTGCCACCACTGCAGTTACCTCTTGCACAACAAAATATTCATCTGGTTCCAATTCAGGAGATAAAAAATACTCCGTTGTACACTGAGTTCAGGCGACCAAAGCAGGAGGTCATGAATTTTATCCCTGAAGAAGGAAACCGGGATATACCTTGGGGGCAACCCTTCCTTAGAAATCGACTGTATCATGGAATACAAAACATGGTAGACCTTAACCACCTTCAATGGCCGAATCACACCGTTTGAATTGTGACTAAATTATTCAAATGGTTCGGGAAGTAGCAGGCTAAGTTCTCGGCCGTATTAGTACCTCGGTCAACCATAAGCCCTATTTGGAATGGATTGACCGTCAGTCTCTATTGTCTTGCCCAATTTTACCATTTTTCGATCAAGATAGCCAAATTTGATCAAAATGTCCAAATTTATCATTTTCGACCAAGACTGTTGAATTCGACAAAAAAATACCGAATTTACTATTTTTCAACCAAGATGGCCAATTCGAATAAGTCAGTTGACTTTAATGTTTTCTGATCAAGATGACCAAGTTCGACTAAGACGGTCAAATTTGTTGTCTCTTGATCAAGATTATCGAGTTCGACTAGGAAGACTGATTTTGTTATTTTTTCGATTAAGATGGCCAAATTCAACCAATATGTCTGAATTTGCTATTTTTCGACTAAGATTGTAATACTCCGAACTTTTCAATACCCGAGTATTGAAAGTTCTCTAGTGTTACTATGAAATTTGACTTATTATGTACATATGTACGATGCCAATCTAGCTATCCTAACCTTACATCTATTCTCCAATACGAATCTGATCGTTGGAAATAATCTCCATCCATAGATCGAGCATTCTGACCATTGATTTTAAGATAGGATCATCATATACCCAAATATTCTCACTTGTCCATCATAACTAACTGCTCAGTCAAATATACACTGCTAGATAAAAACATCTAACCGTCCACCTTGATTATGGACCACCCGATCGTAGTAAATTAGTTACTTGATCTTTACATCCGCTCGTACATATATCAGGTTGAGATTCTAATCTGTTCATCTTGTTCATCACGTATGAATATGCTTAACCTACCATCAGAACTACAATCTAAGAAACTTACACATGTGAACAAGACACTCAAATCTAATGATACACATGTTTTACCCCCTATTTACTCCAGAAACCTACCTTGTGTTCTTTCATTTACAAAACTGATCATACATATACTTATATACACTGTTAGAGTACTAACCATCAAGTCTTCTATTTTTAACATGTCATCTGACCATCCGTTATGTTGGTTGATATATGTACATTCCCTTAATTAGTTTGGTGAATAATTCTTTATTCATAATGATTTAGATATAAATTTTTTTATAAGAATTACTTAGAAACATGCCTATAACCATGTAGAACCATTAGATTTTCCAAAACTCTTATATCAGCAATAATTACGAACATGCCATTAACCTAGACTCCTAAATTTTAGATCACATGGTTCCCACTATCCATTTGACATGAAATTTTATACCATGCCTATGTATCATAAATTAACCATACATGTCAAATTTTTGCCCTTAGATCATGGTAAAAGTGACCTAATTGACAAATCAGTCCATTAACCGTTGATTTTAGTGTCCATCGAGTGAAGAAACCTTGTGGGTAGTCGTAGTAGGATATTTTCCTTCATATGAATGACTTGGATTGCCCATTATACGGACCAAGTGTGAAATACGAAGACTCCACTTTGGTAGTCTTTTCTTTATGTGCGAAGTTATCCTACTAACGTCTACCAACTCCTTATAAATCTAGATCTTTCAATTTAACCACTTCCTTCCATCCATCACAACTCAAATTTGGATCATACTCTGGTCTCATATAACTACGAGGTTATACAAAATTTAGGCCCCGATCTATAATCCTACACCGTTGAAGGTTAAAGCGAGTTTCACAAAAAGTGAAATTTTATATTTAGGTTTTTTCCACCATCGATCAACCACTAAAACTTGTCTGACCGTTTTCCTATCCTGATTACACATTTCCTCCAAAATTAGGCTCTGATCATTAAGTGTGGACAGTTAATTGAGATCAAGTTCATTTTGGCATCCGTTAAGAGAATTTTCAAGATAGGCTAATCTAAATTTCAGATCACCAAGAAAATCATATACTCTGGCTCTATTTGATGACCCTGACACAGTGGACGAATTATATTTAAAGAAAAATTGTTAGAAAAGGAAAAAAATGGAGAAACGCAATCCAAGTGGGATGAGAAACACACTCCTCTCACACGCATACTCCTTTATAAAAGGAGTGTGCATCTCCTCTCCACTCACACCCTCATACCCCCTACGTCGAAGGAGGAGAGAGAGAAAGAGAAAGAGAAAGAGAGAGAGAGAGAGAGAGAGAGAGAGAGAGAAAAAAAGAAAAAGAAAGAGAAAGAGAAAGAGAGAGAAAGAGAAGGAGAAGCCTAAAAGCCCTCTTCCTTCTCCATATGTATGGTATCTCCCTTTTGCTCAAGCGATGTCGTAATCCATGTGGAAGCTTTTCATGTAGAAGCTTTCCTACATGGATATCTACCTAGGGTTTAGATCTAAGGCTAAAATGAGAGATTCCTTTAAGCTTACAGTAATCTAATTTAATATGCTTTATCTGCCTTTTTCATGTTATACATTTATGTTATTATGACTCTCTCTCTGCAATTATTTAATTTACCACCAATAATTATTTATCCTCTAGGAATTATGGTTAAGGTATGATTTTATTTATGCGTAATCTTTATTAATTTATGTGGGGCGATAGATACAAGCATTGCCCTTGCCTTTACCAATTTTGTTGAGTTAGCTCTTGCTACTCTTCTCTTTGTTGAGTTACCCATTACTACTCTCCTCTTTGTTGAGTTAGTCATTGCTACTCTCCTCCTTTATTATGTTAGCCTTATGCTATCTACCTTTATGGCTTGGGCATGTGCCTTGAAATTTCAAAACTCCCATGATTCAAATTATTTCTCTATCAATACAAGTGATGTGTTAGAGGTATCAAAACTAGTGATTCAAATATTTATTGTGGACGTAATACGTTACGGGTAGCAACCCTCTTGGTCGGCATATAATTATGTGGGTTGGTTGGCGTGGTGTACAATCGATGTAAGTAAATCACCATGCGTGTTATATCACTTTTCGAGATTAGATGTTGTAATTAGTCACTCCATGAACACATCGTGTTACGTAAATCCCCCAACTACGTTGTTGTGTCACTTTCAGATGTTCGCATAAATTCACGTTAACGTCGGACACGCCGGTGAATCTCCGTAGTGTGAGAATGCGGGGCGAGCAGGATATTTTGAACTACTTTCCACATTATGATAATGATTAATACGTATGATGAGCCACACACACTTTGTTATGCATGCATTCATATATATTGGTTGCCCATATAGATACCCCTTGAGTGGTGGAGTACGAGATGTATCAGAACCCTTATATTACCTTTATAAATCTCTTTAATTACCGTTAATCTTAAATGATAACCATCACTATGAGTAGGTCATTGACCCTCTCCGATTGTACAAATGATGCAGGTGATGTACAGATTGAAGTTCTAGAGGACCATTCCCCTATGGAAGATTATATTGAATAAATAAGAAGATAGTTTTATGATTTAGTTTTATATTTCCACTGCAAACTTGATAATGTAATAAGCTCCTATTAAGAGGACATTTGATAACTTGTTGAATTCTTTTACTTTAATGAAATACTAAATACAGTTGTTTTTATTCTCGTGAATGGTTACCTTTATAAATGTAACTGGATGTGATCTAAATGGAAAAAAAATGCTGCGATTTTTAAAGCATCCAATTTATACATTATTAACTCCAGGAATTCTTGGGCACGAGTATGTACTCGGGCTGCAAAAATTTTGGGATGTTACAAAGATGACCAAAATTGATGTTTTTCAACCAAGATGGCCAAGTCGGCCGTCTTTGATGTTTTTCGATCAAGATAGTCGACTTCAACCAAGATGGCCGAAATTCGTATTTTTACACGGCCGAGCAATCACATTTATTCCACCAAATAATGAATTAACATTACATTCACCTATTACCAAAGGTGAAGCGATGTGGGGGACAATGTTGTACCCTATTTCTAACCGTTCTTGGAAAACTCAATTGGAAATGACATGTGTTATATCAAAAGAAAGACATAATATGCTAAAGATCTTCAAGATTGCTTGAAGTGTTTTTTATAGAATAACATCTGACAGGATGAAAAGACAGTGAGCAATTAAAAGGAATTCAAAAGCAAATCAAGCGGCTGAGACTCATTTGGGAGGTTGACCGGTCGGCTAAGTGGAATGCGGTCAAGTCAAAAAGAAGGTTTGAAGCGTTTACTAGGACAAATGACAAGTTTAGAAGAAAGTCTCCAAAAGGTCATGTAGTGCTGAAACAGTTACAACAACCATCAGAACATGGAAAACATCCAGATGATTAACATAAAGCCATAAAAAGCAAGGGAATTCAACATGAAAATGGGTCTCACACCAACAAAACCAAACCAAACCAAATATATCTTTTAATTATCAGTTATTTAAATTCCTTAGCGTAATCCTTATCTTTATCAATCATTTACATTCCCTAGTGTAATCTTTACCTTTACATGCTATTTACATTTCTTAGTGTAAATCCATAACAGTAATTGTTGAGTGTGAAATATTGCATTTTTCTTCCATTTATACATTGATTTTATAAACATGATAGTGCTTAATTGATTTAATTATGTATATTTTCATGTGCGAGGTGATTTTGAGAGCTTAAGGTGAAATTGATGCTAAAAGAAAAATTTATGCTCAATAGATTACTAAATGAAGATTTGGAGATTTAGAAGTCATTAACGAAAAATTCATATATCAAGATCCAAGAAAATCAAATGAAGAATGAAGAGAATCAAAGATTTGAAATGAAGAAAATGAATTCTGAAATTGTCTTGAAAATAAACATTTTCCTTAAATTGTCTTGAAAAAGTATATTCTTAAATTCTGGAGTCTATTTTGGAAAACTGCACAGAGTAGGTAAATTTGAGGTAGTTTAAACTTCGAGTCTATTTTAGAAAACTGTGCAAAATGCGTAAATTTGAGGCGGTTTATAGATTTTTTTAACTCGGTGCGAAAGTTGGAGTTCCACAACTATAAATAGGACTCCGTATGATGCTCCAAAGCATCTTCGAGGGTTTGGAAAGGTCTCGAGGAGCACACACAAGGGTAGAGCAACCGCTAAAGAGTTTTTTTTTTCTTCTTTCGTTTATTTTTCATGCTTTGTTTAAGAGATTTGGTTTCAATCATGTCTATGGTTGGCTAAACGTCTTAGTTAGGGCTAAAAGGTGAAACTTGTAGCGTGTTTGGATGTTTATTTTGGTTTGATTTTTGCTCTTATTGAACTTCATTGATTTCTAGTTTAATATTAAGGAAATATTTTTAGTTTTCTATGATTTATTGTGACTCAAATTATAATAGATGCTGTGATAGCTTTGGATATCTTCTTTTCCTATTTTGAGATAGTGAGATTGGTAAATCCCTTTGTTCACCATCGTCTCTTGGGCATGGTAGGGTGATGGAATCTCTTCTAATCATCACAATTCTCCTCCATTGAGAATTAGGTCAATGAAAAGTTCAGATTTGATTTAAATTACTTTATCTTCCAATTAGATAGAATAAGACTCCAATTCCAATTGTGTTCTTTGAATCAAGTAAGGTAGCATCTTGATAGTTACAAGTGGATCCTTGACATTGTAGTTCCCACCTTTAAATTCATAAGTTTTAATCAACATTATTCACTATTACTCTCAATTATTCTGATTTCAATTTAGATCTTTTTTTAGTTTTAGTTCTAGTTATTTTCAAAATACGTACAAGTTTAGTCCCTGTGGATTTAACTTCGGTCTTACCGAGTTATTACTACATCGCGACCCTACACTTGGGGTTGTGAACAGTAATCAAGTAACTGTTAACTTTAGCTGTAATTCGAGTCCATGCTCATACGCTAGTTCAATTTGAATATCAAGTCAAGTTCTCCATTCAAAGAGGTGTTCTGCAGTTTTCTCTACAGTCAACTATAAGAATTTTCTTTTTGTTTTATCTGTACTAGGAGAAAAAAATATTTCTTATAGAAGGCAAATGAGTGACACATTTTCAGAGGACGAATCCCACCCTCTGACTATTGTCTAATAATCTTAAGTACCAATGTGCAAGTGGCTGAATAGGTAATAGATCTTATTAAAACTCGGTTGGCACTTGAGTTCGTAAGCTGTTTGATTTGAAATGAGCCGCACATTCAATTCTGGCACGCCCACACATTCATCAACATTCAATATCTTATCATTCTAATTTCTGGCTTAATTTCAAAATCACTTAAATTCATAGAAACTTTTATTTTTATTTTAAAAAATGGCTAAAAAATTCTGCACAAATTCAAAGAATTTCCAAAGGAAACCTATCCCAACCTAAATTCTACATTGTCCTCAATATATAAATATATGCAATAAGAGCAATATTGAGAGTAATGAAAATAAAGAGAAGTATATGAAAGGTACCTGAAAGGCGATAGACAAATAAGCTAGTGTGAACTTCCTATCAATTGGTGTTTTAACAACTAAACTAAACTACTAAATCAAACTAATCCTAAGAAAGTAATAAAATCTCTTAGTCCTAAACTAGCAAAGCAAGAGGAAACTACTCATTCTGGACAACTATGTTCCTCCTCTAGTCAGTATCTTAATAAATTTCTCAATAGGTTTCTCAATAAAATCATTTAAAAGGCCCTTTTGCAGTAGGCTTGGATGTCCTGTAGCATGGACGTCCAAAGAAATTTATGAACCTCAATAACCTATCTTCGATCAAAATTTTGAGGTTTCTCAAGTTTATAATATTCACCTGTGGCAGAAAATTTTCAATCTTAGTACACCATGGTCAATCAGAGATTACAATTAAGTAAAATTTAGAAAAATTCTCTCGAGGCAATGTAGTCTCTACAAATTCTAAAGTTTAAGACTTTGGCTCTAATTTAAGCTCTTCCACCTTTGATGATAAGCATTCAGTATCTGTGGAAGGATGCACTTCAAAATAATGATTCCCCCAGTCAGTGTCAACTACTGAGGTACAATCTTGCAAGGCATCTGGTATGTCTTTAATCATGTCATCATTAAAATCCTCAAAGTGTGCTATGCAAACTTTTGTAGAGTCAGGACATGCAGAGAAAATGGACTTATCCTTCACAATAAAATCAAGAATGTCATGTTTATGGATTATAGCAATATCAACTTTTTTTAAAATTCCCCTTGCCTCTCAATCATTAACTGATACCTTAATTGAAATCGACCCTCAGGAAAACTGAACCATAAGCTCTTGAGCATACTCCAACTCCTTATTATCAAATTCAGTAGGCTTGACAAGCGAGTTGAGAGAATGAAGATCACTCTTCTCATATTGTATTTTCTAGATTGGGTTGAGGCTGGACTAGACAAGCCTCTTCCTCATCAAGGAGGTGTGACTAAATTTCTTGAGTGGAGGATACAAGCATCTCTAATGATGTTTTAATGTCTTCAAATGTTTGTATAGTGTTTTGGTTGAATTGCTCTTGAGTATCAATGAATTTCTAAATCAGATTCTCTTGGGTTATTTTCGGTTAGATCATATAAGTAGGAGACTCAAGGGAATAGTCATTAAAATTCATGGTTGGTTTACCTCTCCAAGTTATGCTCTGATGGTTCCACCAATTAAGATCATATGTGGGTGTACTTGATGGTTGTTGATAAGTGTTATCATCCATATAATAATCACGCATTGTCTTCTTGACTGGTGGATGATAATTGTTCTCCCTCATATAATCACATATTGATTTCTTAACCTACCGGTTGATTCCCGATCGTAGATCCAATTAATTTATGAGACATATGGTCTTTCCTAACATAATGATCTGACAACCCTTCAACTAATAATTCATTTCTTAGAAGTCGATTAAAGTATTCTCATGTCCACTTCATCATAAACATGATGAAACCCTAATTCTGAACATTTTTTTAAAAATAAAATAAAATTATATAGCTAATAAGGAAAGCAAGTAGAGGGAGTGAGGATAGATGTTATCAGAAGAGATGAACTATAACTAGATTGTCTTATAAAAAAAACAAGTAAACAATGTTAGTAATGTTAGAGAATCTAAAACAAAATAAACCCCCAAAAAATTTCAAAAAAAAAATAAAATAAACACCATAAGTTAGAAAAAAATTTAGAAAAATAAACTAAACCTATCTTAAAACAAAAATCAAACTTAAAAAACCTAAACATAATTGTGTTTACGCCACTCCCCGGCAACGGCGCCAAAAACTTGATCGAACCCAAGGGTTGACAACCCAAGTGCAGGGCTGCGATATAATAATAACTCGGTGAGACCAAGGTCGAATCCTCCAGGAATGGGGAATACAACTTAGAAGTAATCTAACAGTAAAGGTTTATCTGGGTTTTGAATACAACGATTAGGTAAAGGGGTTTTAAAATAATAATTAATAAAGACTAAGGATTCAAATATCCACTCATAGCAATCGCAATATCTCATGCATTGATTCAATGTATAACTTGATTAGAATCGAAGTCCTATCTTATCTAATAATAATATAATTCTATTAAGCTATTCATTAACACCAATAAGAATATGAATTCGATTAAATGATTCTCTCATGTAGCACTCAGATATCAATCACATGGAATTCAAAGATCTATTGTACTCGAAGTCTACAATAGATCAAGAAATTTTAGATATTGATTTCTTCTCTAATTAAGTATTGTAATTGCACTTCCAAACATCCAATGTACCTAGAGTTAATAATGGATGAAAGATGAAATTTTAAAGTAAAATTCAAATATATTTCAATTTAGTATCATCATTCAACCCATTGTAATTGAATCAAATAAACCAAATACTATAATTGAACTATAAGCTTCATTCATTAGCTTTAGCTAAGAGATTAGCTTAATATGGCTAACATCTTAGAAGAAAAATAAAAGATAAACTAAAAAGATAAACTAGATTTGAGGGAAAGAAAAAGAAGGATGGCTCCCAGGAAGCTCTATCACTCCTAGATCTTTCTCCCAAGCCTTAATTCGTACTTTGGGAAGCCTAAAACATCTCTTTAAATAGAAAAAATCCACACCAACTTCAAACCATCTTCAAATTTACGTATTTTTGTTACATTTCCGCCGCACCGACTGTATGCTTCGGTCGCACTGAATAGCACGATATCTCCAAGATACCATCACACCTCTAAGTATGAATAAAAATCCACTTGTTAACTTTGATTCTTCTTAATCCATTATTTAATGAGTATTACTAAATATTTCCAATATAACAGTATAACCACTATAGTGTAGAACATAGTGCGTAATCTTCTTGAAATATTTTAATGCTTTGGATATAACATTCAACGCTGGGCCACAGAATGGTGGCTAGAGTTGTTGGTCCTTGATTGAGCCTTCTCATCTCTCCATCCAAGATTAATGCCCGTTTGGATACCACTGATTAAGTTATTTTTTTAAAAACTTATATTAAGTAATTAAGTTGCTTTTTCTACTTTAGTTAGTTTAGTAAGCATCAATGTAAAATTAAAATATGTGTCAAAAGCTACTTATTATAATAAGCATTTATTTTTAGCCTTTTAACTTATGACTTTTCTACTTCTCTCTCATAGTACATGTAAAAGGAGGCTTTGTCTCACAATCCATATCAAAGGAGGCCCCACGCGGTGGACTGTCCACATTGAAGGTGGGGCTCACACGGTGGATGGTCCACATAAAAGGTGGGCTTGACATGAAGGATGGCCCCATATTAATGTGGAACCACATGGATGGTCCACATTAAAGGTTAACCCATATCGATAAAAAGCCCACATCCAAAGTGGACTGGTATGATGGACAACCCACTTCAAAGGTTGGGCCTATATGATGGACGATCCACTTCAAAGTGGGCTCCACATGATGGGCAGTGGACATTGAAGTTGGTCCCCACATGATGGATGACCCACATCAAAGGTCAACTCCTAACAATGAATGACCCACATCCAAGGTGAGCCCACATTGAAGGGGGGGGGGGGGGGGGGGGGGGCACATGATGGATAGTCCATATCGAAGGTGGGTTCCACATGATGGGAAATTAATAATGGTGGCCCCACATGATGATGGTCCACATTAAGGTGGGCCACATGATGGATGACCCATATCAAAGGTGGGGCCCACATGATGGACGATTCACATTAAAGGTGGCCTCCACATGATGGGCGGCAGATGTTGAAGGTGGGCTCCACTTAATGGATGACCAACATCAAAGGTGACCCTACATAATGAATGGTGCAAATTAAAGGTTGGGCGGCCCAAGGCCCACATCCAAGTTGGGCCCCATATGATGGATGACCTACATCAAAGGTGGGGCCCGTACAATGAATAGTCCACATCAAAGGTCGGCCCAATATGGATAATCGCTTATAATGTTGGACACCGAAAATGCTTTTCTATTTTTTTTATTGATAAGTATTTCGGTACCAAAGATGCTTATCAACCGATTAAGTAGAAAGTTAGATAAGCTACTTATGATGGTATAAATAGCTTATCCAAAGTAACTTACAATCCAAACGTCCCATTAAAGTCTCTCTCTCTCTCTCTCTCTCTCTCTCTCTCTCTCTCTCTCTCTCTCATCCAGGCTTGACTAGGCTGAGACTAGAATCAGGCCCTGAGCCATGTAAGAATTTCTATAAGGTGGGCTTAATTGATTAATGGTCTGGATCTCTCCAAGGGTTGGATATCATAATCAAGTATACTAGTGAACCCCACTCAAGATGTTATTAGTCTAAAATTATATAGGGGTGGTGCACTATAACCGTGTTACACGCACAGTACTTTGGTTGGACTAAGAGTGCTAAATTTTTATGGAGCCTAAGGAAGAGAAGATTTAATGGTTTTCAAACTCCTCACTTTCAATAACTATAAAAACATAGTTGGGTTCCCTAACCTACACACATCTAAAGTTAATTTCTCATCCTGATATTGTTTCTATTAAAGTAGAAGATGCGGAAGACTATGACATTCCCATCTCCTCAGTTTAGATTTCTCTACGATGGGCTTTTCGATCTTTTTAATTCGAAAATATCAGTTTCAACTATAAGAATTCGATAAGGTGTGCCTTATTGATCAACGGTCTTGATTGTCCTAAGGGTTGGATAATGTGATTGAGAATACCACTGGACCCCACTCAGTTGTGATGCATCTAAAATCGTGTAAGGGGTGGTGCGCTACAACTGTGTCACACACACAATGTTCTAGTTGAACTAGGATTACCAAATTCATGTGGAGCCTTAGGGAGAGGAGTTTCAATGGGTTCCTAACCCCTCAACCCTCTAAACTATATAAACAGGACTAGGTACCCAAGCCTACATACAATAGAAGCTTCCATTCCCATCCCAGTGCTTCTCGAAGGGTGTAAGGTCCGAAAGACTTCAGTATCAAGATTGTGGCAATGACGTCCCAATAAGGTATGCGATGTATTCAATTTATTTTATCTCCATACTCGATGCATAACACAGTCCTTTGCAATTCTGCATTTAGTTCATATTTGGTATCAGAACAGGTGTGCATCAGGTATGAAGGATCAGTTTAGATTGTTGGATCTGTTCTCGAATTAGGGCCAGAATTTTATGTTCTGATCACAAACCACCCAATCAGGTCTTGGCCAAGGGATTTTTCAATCTAAATTCGTAATTATGGGGAATTTTTAATCCCAATTAGTATTAGGGATTTTTGAATTCCCAAATCCAAAATTGGGAATCTCAAAATCCAAGTAAGGATTTCGTAATCAATTTAACTATTGGGGATTTTTAAATTCCCGAATCTGAAATCGGGAATCTCAAAATCCAATTAGGGATTTCATAAAATTCAACCATTGGGGATTTCAAAATTAATTAAGAAATTAGGGATTTCAAAATCAAATTAGTCATTAGGGATTTCGAAACCAATTTAGCAATGAGGGATTTCAAATGCTAATGAAGGATTGATCGAAGAAATAGAGAGAAGGTTCTTACTCTGTTTGAGATTCCCATCTTGATTACCAGAAAACATGGAGATCTTTTAGCATTTGGTCACCGAAATCCATGGTCATAGCATGTCGCCTTCTTCTTTCGTCTCTTCCAGCATCGAAGAGGTTTCATAACATCGATAGATAGGGATTCCATCTAAAGCCCTACTAGAAGTCATTGTTTACAGGCCACCTCTCACCGATTCCTAGTAGATGGCAAAAGGGAATCATCGCAAACAACACCTTCGAGGTTGTGTGCATTTGCTAGCCTCTCCGACACCCTCCTTCTCCATAGTTTTTTGTTAGACAGTGTCCGACGATGTGCGACAGTAATGGAGGTGGTGGCAAAAGTGATGGTGAGGGTTAGGGTTTCGGCCCTTTCCCTCTCTTATTTTAATGCCCATCAGGGCTATTGTAAACTAAAGAAGGGCTTGTGCCCTTATTTTAATCAAGATTTGGACCTGGGCCAGTGAGCTGTTTAGCAATGGATTGGTGGTTTGGGCCCACTCATGAGCAGGGCCCTGTTGAGCCTAGTTTATGGGCCTATGCCCATTCGTCCGACACTATTTGTGGGCATTAGTTCACAAATCTAATCCATCAATTATGCGTTGTGTGAGCATGCCATCTGGACCATTCACTAGGTGAGCAGTTAAGAATTCTATAAGGTGGGCCTTATTGATCAACAGTCTTGATTGTCCTAAGGGTTGGATAATGTGATTAAGAATACCACTGGACCCCACTCAGTTGTGATGTATCTAAAATCGTGTAAGGGGTGGTGCGCTACAACTTGTCACACACATAATGTAAGGCCAGTACCCTAGCCCATACCGTTCCGTAGGCTTCCACGGTCCTCCCGGTCTAATTTCGGTAACCCGCAATCTGTTATCGATATTTGTGCGCGATCCTGAGTCGTATCCCATATATCAGAGTTGGCTCGACTCGAAACTTGTATCCTTACGACCGTGCCATCACCGCGTCTCACGCGCTAAGGCGATACGAGAGCCAAGAGATGTGGGCCCGCGTTCAGTTCAAAGAAAACGCTGCGCATTGAAAAACTCAAGAGAATCTCTACCCGAATGTCACATCAATCAATCAATCAATTCCATCAAGGGTCAAGTATAAGTCAAGTACTACATCATTCAACCCATCACTCAACACATCACTCAACCCATTACAACCCATACCTCTCTTACACGAGCTACCCCAAAAGTCAACAAGTTCTTACACACCCATCACTCACCTCACCCATCACTCCATCACCCATCCCTATCTCTCTCCTTACAACCCTCTCTCTCTCATTTCTTAACTCATTTTCCAAGCAGAAGCTCCAACGTATGAGCTTCCCAAGCTCTCATGGAGAAGCTCTAGTGTGGCCCACTTCTTACCCTCTCATCCTCCATCTCAACCATCAAAACTTCATCATATTCATTAAGATTGAAGCCAAGGAGTTCAGCGTTTCATCGGACCAAGAAGGAGGCCAATAGGTAGGTGATCCACCATTGATATTTTATTAGAAGGCCCATTTGTGATGGGACCTATTTTTATGTATGTATTGTGATCATGGAGGGCCCATAATGGTGGGGTCCCTCCATCACCATCTGATCTCTCTTTTTTTTTTCTCTCTCTCTCTCTTTTTTTTTTGTATGGTAATGATGATGATAAGGTGTGTGGCCCACCATGGTATTTACATCCAAGCCATCTACCAGTGGACCCCATCCATGTGGGACACACCATGGTGTTTATATGACATCCCAACCATCCGTCTAGGACGTGGCCCACCCCACACGTGTGGGTGGGGCCCTCCTTGATGTATTTTAATTCACACCCAGATCCATAGCTCTAGTGGTTGATTGAGTGAAAGATACCTCGTTTCAACAGTGAGGTGTGATTGACGGTGGGGGTGGCTAACAGTGAGGTGTGAATGGACAGTGGGGTCCGTGGGACCCACCCACGTCGTCCATCCATTTAGATGGGCCACACCGTGATGCGTGTGAGGCATCCGCCGTCCCTGAACGGTGGGACCCACCCCACGTGTGGGGCTACCTTTGATATATGCGTCTATCCAGGCCCTGGACGGCCTAGATGTTGTCGATATATTACATACAATATTAATATGATATATTATAATATTTTATATTAAATGTTGTGGTGGGCCCTACGTGGGACCCACCTCTGCCTCTTTAAAGCAGCAAAAGTTGCATGTTATTATATAATATAATATTAATATATTATATTACAAATATATATATATATATATATATATATATATATATATATATATATATATATATATATAATATATATTATATATATATATATATATATATGAGGGTGGGCCCTACGTGGGACCCACCTCTGCCTTATTAAAAGCAGCTGCACATACAACAGCTATGTAGCTGCTCTCTCTTAACGTCAGCAAGTTCCGCAGGTCCCACGTGATGTACGTGTACATCCAAGTTGTTCTGACGGTGGGACCCACTCCAGATGTATGTGATTCATACCAGTGGCGTGGGCCCCAATGATGTATGTGTTTTATCTACACCGTCCACTGTTTGGACGGTGGGGCCCACCATGATGCATATGTTGTATCCAACCGTCCAACCATTTGAGATATCATTTTATGGCATGAGCAAAAGAATGGGTCAGATCTAAAGTTTAAGAAGACCCCACCATTTAAATAGTGGACAACGACATCTACCGTCCAAATTCTAAGGGCCACAATAGTTTCCAATTAAGCTGATATTTGTTTTCACTTCATTTATCTCTATGTTAACTTATGAATAGGTCGGATCTCAAAAATACATAAGGTTGGGCCCGATTTGATATACATGAGGCCCATCGGTGCCGCCTATTTGATATGCATGAAGCACATTGATGCGGCCCACTTGAGGTATATAAGGCCCATTGGTGCAGCCTATTTTGATGTATTTTGGCCCATGCGAGAGGCCCATTATGTTGTATTTGTGGCCCAGTTGATAAGGCCTGTTGTGATGTATTTGTGGCCTAGTTGATAAGGCCTATCGTGATGTATATGTGGCCCATTAGCGTGGCCCATTGATGCAACCCACTTGATGTGTATGAGGCCCATGTGCAAGGCCCACCTATGGTATATATTAGGCCCATGTGTAGGCCCACCCGTTGTGTATTAAGGCCCATGGGTTGTGGCCCATTGTGATGTGTTTTCGGCCCATATGTGTAGCCTATTGAGTTGTATATGTGACCCATTTAGTGAGGCCCATGTAATGTATTTGAGGCCCATGTGCAGGGTCCACCTACTGTGTATTTATGGCCCATTTGGCAAGGCCCATTGATACGTATTTGTGGCCCGTTTGGTGAGGCCCATTGGTGAGGCTCGTGGATGCGGCCCACTTGATGTAATGTGGCCTATTATGATATATTTCCAGCCCATATGATGGGGCCCACTTGCTTGAATCTGAGGTCCATGGGCAAGGCCCATTGTGATGTATTTGAGGCCTATGGGCAAGGCCCATCATGATGTATTTTTGGCCCATGTGCGGGGGCCCACCTGTTTGTATTTTTGGCCTATGTGATGGGGCCCACCTATTTTGTATTTGAAGCCCATATGATGAGGTCCGACTTGATGTGCCAAGGCTGGCTATGATTCATTTGAGGCCCTTTATTACGACCCATTTAATGAGGCTCGTTGTGATGTATAAGAGGCCCATAAGATGCGGCCCATTATGATGTGAAAGGCCCATGCGATGCATCCCACTTGATGTATATGTGGCCCTTATGTAAGGCCATGTGCCCACCATACGTTTGGCTCTATGAGGGCTACTCCTTGGGAGTAATGTTGGTTAAATGGCCAATTGTTGGGCAATGATGGTTTAATGTCCACATTGTGACCTTCCCTTAGGCCTTGTTCGGCCGATTTCGATTGTCGAGGCCGATTTCGATTGTCGATATCAATTACGATTGTCGAGGCCGATTCCGATTGTCGAAGCCGATTCTGATTATCGACACCGATTCCAATTGTCAAGGTCGATTATCGAGGCCGATTCCGATTGTCGATGCCGATTTCAATTGTCAATACCGATTCCGATTGTCGAGGCCGATTATCGATGCCGATTCCGATTGTCGATACCGATTTCGATTGTCGAGGCCAATTTCGATTGTCAAGGCAGATTGTTGAGGCCGATTCCGATTCCGATTGTCGAGGCCGGATATCGAGGCCGATTATCGAGGCCCAATGTGATATATATGCGGCCTGTATTTGAGGCCTGTTGTGATATGTATTAAGCTCTTGAGTGAGGCCCATGGTGTTGTATATTTGGCCCTTGTGTGAGGCCATGGGTCTACTAGATGTTAGGCTCTATGTGCGCCATTCCTTGGGGGTAATGTTGGTTAAATGTCTACATTGTCGAGGTCGATTGTCGATGCCAGTTATTGATAATGATTATGAGTATGTGACAGCATAACATCATGATACATGCCCATACGCATCATTTGCATGGTTGTTATGAGATGTGGTTGACCATTGCATATGTCATTGGGCAGGTTGTTATGAGACTCCCAGATAGGCGGAGGTTATCTCACATGAGCGCACGGTATGTACAGGATTGATGTATGACTGGATTGTATGACTCATGCATCTTGCATTGGGTGTTATGATTATTGTACGCCCTAGTGACATCAGGGCCGTAGCCTCCACAGGCATATCGTGGATGGCCAGATGGGACATTGAAAATATGTTATTAGCATTGGGCTGTCATAGATGGCCCTAGGTGAAAATCTCTAAACCCTCTTGGTATCAGAGGACGCCCTAACGTCGAGACCGAGTGGATATCTATGAGCACATGAGGGCCGTATACCAATAGGGCGCGTCTCCCACTGTGTCATGGTTGGTTGGGAGGGGGTGTGGCCTTACCCGCCTAAGGAAGTAGGCATAGCTAGGCTGAGTTTAATCAGCTCCTAAATGGGTCCGTTATCGACGAGCCGGGCCGATATTGGTAGGAGGGTAGTGAGGTCTCTTCCACTTACCCAGTTGTATTGTGCGCTTGATGGGGCGGCAAGCTGACGTAGGGTGTACTAGACCCCGGTGATGATCCCAGAGATGTACAATACTAATTTGTGGAGCCGGAGTTGCATACTCATTCATTCATTCACTATCCATTTGGGCTGGTGGTGCGCAACTATTTGTTACGTGTACCTTCGCAATGGCCAGGATTTCGATTGGGGCGCGCGACTAACCTGAGATCAGGAGTTTACGACATTGAATCTGACTATCCAAATTTAGGTATGGGATTGGTTTGGATAGAAGTCATTTGTGGTGGACCCCATAGCCTGCGATACTACGTACTATTATCCCAACTTCACACTCTAGCTTGATTATTTTATTCGCTTCGCATATTGCATTGCATCCTCAGTATCTGATATTTGTCTT
This sequence comes from Magnolia officinalis, assembly GCA_021015155.1. Lineage (NCBI taxonomy): Eukaryota > Viridiplantae > Streptophyta > Magnoliopsida > Magnoliales > Magnoliaceae > Magnolia > Magnolia officinalis. Next base: position 36,121,637 of record JAJHSJ010000004.1, on the reverse strand, counting down.
ACTATGTCTCCCTATTACACAACTGATCTACATTACTTCCTTAGTATATGATATTGGTTTATTATATTTTTGCATCGCATAGCCTAGATAAGGCTGATGGTATTTATGAGCTTATCAGCATGTTTCCGCTTACTCTGATATCGTATGATTATGATCTTACCAGTATTTTCGATGTTGTATGATTATGGGCTTGTCAGTATTTTCGCTTACTCTGATTACTCTGATATTGCTTACTTGACACTTACCTTGTGCACACACTTTCACCACCCACTAAGCTTTCTATAAACTTATGCATGATAGATGCGTGCAAGTAGCGTTAGGTCGCAACAATGTTGAACTTGGAGCATGCAACGGACCTCTGGAGCTTTGATTTTTTGATATATGTATTTCCCGTTCAACACTGTATTCAAATGTTTATATTAGTGGATATGTGATGATGATGTTGCCTTTGTGATTTGGGTGTACTTGTGGTTATGTTTCTTATGAGACAAATGTATGTTGAAAATCCTCCTTGTAGGATCCCAGGATCAGAATCTAGCGTATGGCGCTGGAAGCCGAGAATGGGGTACTACGGAGGCTGTCAGCACCAGATTCGGCAATCGAGAATTTTGTGGGCCCGGTTTCCGAGTTTGGGGTGTGACACACAATGTTCTAGTTGAACTAGGATTATCAAATTCATGTGGACCCTTAGGGAGAGGAGTTTCGATAGGTTCCAAACTCCTCAACCCTCTAAACTATGTAAACAGAATTGGGTCCCCAAGCCTACATACAATAGAGGCTTCCATTCCCATCCCAGTGCTTCTCTAAGGGTGTAAGGTCTGGAAGACTTCAGTATCAAAATTGTGGTAATGGCGTCCCAATAAGGTATGCGATGTATTCAATTTATTTTATCTCCATACTCAATGCATAACACGGCCCTTTGCAATTCCGCATTTAGTTCACATTTGGTATCAAATCGGTGTGCATCAGGTATGAAGGATCAATTTAGATTGTTGGATCTGTTCTCGAATTAAGGCCAGACCTTTATGTTCTGATCACAGACCACCCAGTCAGGTCCTGGCCAAGGGATTTTTCAATATAAATTCGTAATTATGGGGAATTTTTAATCCCAATTAGTATTAGGGATTTTTGAATTCCCAAATCCAAAATTGGGAATCTCAAAATCCAATTAAGGATTTCATAATCAATTTAACTATTGGGGATTTTTAAATTCCCGAATCCAAAATCGGGAATCTCAAAATCCAATTAGGGATTTCATAAAATTCAACCATTGGGGATTTTAAAATTAATTAAGAAATTAGGGATTTCAAAATTAAATTAGCCATTAAGGATTTCGAAACCAATTTAGCATTGAGGGATTTCAAATGCTAATGAAGGATTGATCGAAGAAACAGAGAGAAGGTTCTTACTCTATTTGAGATTCCCATCTTGATTACTAGAAAACATGGAGATCTTTCAGCATTTGGTCACCGAAATCCATGGTCGTAGCATGTTGCCTTCTTCTTTCGTCTCTTCCAGCATCGAAGAGGTTTTATAACATCGATAGATAGGGATTCCATCTAAAACCCTACTGGAAGTCATTGTTTGCAGGCCACCTCTCACCGATTCTTGGTAGATGGCAAAAGAGAATTATCGCAAACAACACCTTTGAGGTTGCGTGCATTTGCTATCCTCTCCAACACCCTCATTCTCCACAGTTTTTTGTCGGACAGTGTCCGATGATGTGCGACAGTAATGGAGGTGGTGGCAAAAGTGATGGTGAGGGTTAGGGTTTTGGCCCTTTCCCTCTCCTATTTTAACGCCCATCAGGGCTATTATAAACCAAAGAAGGGCTTTTGCCCTTATTTTAATCAAGGTTTGTACCTGGGCCTGTGCACTGTTTAACAACGAATTGGTGGTTTGGGCCCACTCATGAGCAGGACCTTGTTGATCCTAGTTTATGGGCCTATCCCCATTCATCCGACACTATTTGTGGGCATTAGTTCACAGATCTAATCAATCCATTATGCGTTGTGTGAGCATGCCATCTGGACCATTCACTAGGTGAGCAGTTAAGGATGTGAATACAATGATATGAACTATATTGTAAGATCTTTATGTCCATTCATATCAGACTAATGTTCTATCTAAAACCAATCATCGTGTGAATTATACGCCTAAATATGGAATGCTCATGAATGATGTACAGATCATATGAATAAAGTTCTAATTAGGTCTAGCTTTGGGCCCATTACCTATCCTTTAGTACCTGACATGGATTGTTTGAATGGGAAGTGAAACTTAATCATTTGTTTCACTATATGTTTTTCCCATCTTTTGACCGATGATGTTAGCTATTTACTAAGACAAATCCGAGTAATTTATAATTAATCCATTGGAGGTAGGATTAAAATTGCAATCCTAAGTCCAAATTCATGGAATTGGATCTGGTTGTGTTAGACACCATAATGACTTCAATCAGTGAAGAGTTTATGGATCTTGACTTGTAATATTAGGATTAAATTAAAGAATTGCATATAGTTGCACTCATGTTACATGCATATGGTAATGAAAATGCAGACAATCATCGTTTGGTAGGGGAATGAACGGGGTGAAGTAAATGATGCTAGTGATGTAAAGCTGAAAGTCTCATTTTACTCACAGGTATTGAGTGTCTTGGATTTACATAATTGACATTTCTTAGCTTCATGTTTAGGAGAATCACTTGCATGTTATGACTGCCTCCCACAGGAGGAGTGATGATGATGTGACAGATTCTCGCCAAGATTGAATGGTTGGGCTTATTTTCATCCTGGGCAATTCAATTAAAGGCCCTAATCAATTGAATTGATAATAAATTTGCCTGATATTCAATTTTATTCATGAATTGTTTTATGCAAACAATCTATTAATGTGAGTATATTTTGTAATTAGTTAAAATTACAACTTAAACGCATCATGTTCTTGTCCTAATCGAGTCCATAGAGATAGTCCTGGGGTGCTTATAGTTGGACAATGCTTCAGAAAAAAAAAACTTGAACCTCCGGAATCATCTAAAAATGCATAGAATGTTAATCTTGTAACCTCAAGACATGGACGTGGACATAATGGAAATGAAAAATGGAAACATGGTTCTGATAAGCGATCCTTAGGTCCTCCAAGTCCTCCAGGTTCTCCGACTGACAATTAACCTGAGAACGAATCGAGACATAAGTGGGCTAAAAGGAATGACAATTTCTTTTGTATGAAGTCAGGCCATCAGAAAAAAGATTGCATAAAGTATAAGCAGTGACTTATAAGGAAGGTTAATAATACAATTCTAGTATGTTTTGAATCCAATCTAACTAATGTGTCGGTAGATTCTTAATGGATAGATTCAGGAACAACTATTCACATATGTACTTTTGTGCAGAACTTGCTACAGGGTTGACCACAAACTAATGCAGAACGCTCAGTATATGTAGTCAATGGTGTTGAAGTTGACATGGAGGCAGTCGGAGTCTGAAAGCTTAGGTTAGGGTCAAGTCACATTTATTGGATCTAGTAGATACATTTTATGTGCCTTCTATAAGGCGTAATTTGATCTCTATTTCTCGTTTGGATAAATTAGGTTATTCGTCCAATTTTGAGAATAAAAGATTAAGTATTTAGTTTGATTTAATTTATATTGGCACTGGCTCTATGGTGAACAACCTATACTAACTAGACTTGAATGCATCACACGTTTATAATGCAAATGCCCTACATGGAAATAAAGTATGATCTAAGCAAAGATTAGTCCATGAAAATTCCTCCATGTCATGGCATAGGCGATTATGCCATATCTCCCATGAGCGATTGGATAGGCTACTGTGATAATCGATTCTTCATTCTCTAGACTTCTCCTACTATAAAATGTGTATTAATTGTATTAAGGGTAAACAAATAAGAACCATAAATAAAGGTGCAACAAAGAGTGTATGTAACACCCTAGATTTTTTGCAAACTTGGAGTTAGACGTACTTAGGCAATGTGTCGATCCTAACACCTTATTAACTTGTCAGAACTCAATCCCAAAGTCTAAAATCACTTTTAAACTCATTTTCTTCAAAATTTCACCTTCAGCCACCGTATTCTTTAAATTTTTCTAAGTACTATCATATTAGACACTAATCGTAATGTTTAGGTGATGAAGAACAATACTTAAACAAAAACTTACTATAAATGGTAAATACATAAATAAAATAGGCTTTTGATCATTGACTTTTTTGGAATATCATGATATAAATGGGTTATTTAGATATATCAGTTTCTAAAATCATATATTGCACGTCTCGTAACCCATTCCAGATTGAAAGATGCACCCATTTCAAGTATCGGGTGGTGAAACCACATCAAACGGAGTCGGGGGGCCAAACCGTACAAATCGGGGGGACCCAGAGTGGACCCCGCATATTTTCGGCACCCCGGGGGTGGGATGAACTTTCCCTTCGGGTGAGCCATCGCCGGAAAGTCCAGAGGTCGGCGAGGACCTCGCCGGTTCCGTGAGGCCTCACCATTCTGGCAGGTCGGGCAACCCGTTTTCTACAATTTTTCTACACTGTTCATCCAACTTCAAAAAATCATATCTCCCTTATTATAACTCCGATCTAGGTGATTCAAAATTTAGATTGAATCTTGATAAGTCTAGTTTCATATAAAAATAAGTAAAAAATATAATAAAATTTTTATTATAGTTAAATATAGTTCGTTGTGACAATTGTTTGGAATTCATTAGTTTGGACAGCTGCCGCTTCTAGAATTTTTAGAATTTTTCTACAATGCGAAATTTAATAAAATTTTGTAGATATGAAGTAGACTTGATGAAGAACTATTAAAAAAATAATTAAAATAATATATTAATGAAAAGTACTAGAAAAGGGACGTAGAACTGCCCTAGGACCTTCTTCTGTCGTAATTATGACATGATTTAGTTAAGTACTAAACTAAATAATCTGTAAAATTACCATTGAATCACTTTAAATATGAACTGTAAGACCTAAAACGAGTAGAACCGGTAATGCTACGTTACCTAGAAACCTAGGATCAATATCTAATCCCGGCTGCTCTCGGGAGCACATCGAAACTCCGAATCGGACCTGGACTGCACGTCGAAAGTCCGATTTCCACGAAACTAAACGATTATGACCGCCTTGCTGGGCTTGACGACCATCTTGGAAATCAAGTCCTGGTTGTGCTCAGAAATGCATAACTTGAGCCTGGAGTGAAGTGTGTGAGAAACGTGAATATATTTTGAAATAAAATCCAAACTTAACTAAACTGAGTCGTGTCGCTTGCGGGTCAAATATAAGGATTCAGACCGTCAGAATCTGACCCAAATACACCCTCAGATCAGGAGAAATTTTTCACACATATTAGTGCACTTGTGGCCCTGATCGAATACCGATGACTGTTGAACTGAAACTGGTCCGCCACGGTCGATCTGTAAATCCGATCGGACTGAAAACTTAACTCAACCAAGATCAAATGTCAGGGAGCTTAAGTCTGACCACATGTAAAAAATGGGTCTTTAGAAGTGCTCCGTTAGATCGGAACGGACGCTCATTGGACATAACCTAAGTATACCTTGTCCATGGGGCCATTCCCATCAGTTCCGGGCCTATATAAGGGTCTTAAACCCTCTCTCTCCCTTCACATACGAATTTCAAAAACCCTAGAGAGAAAAGAGAGAAAAGAGGAGGAAAAGAGAGAAAGTGTGAGAGGAAGTTGGGGTTGCTCCTGGGATTCGATCCCTGCCGCTCCACGTGCTTAACCACTACGTTTGTATCGCTAATCCGGCGATTTCGACTCCGTACTTGGGTAAGAAATCCTAACCCTAACCTGTTTTGGAGATTCAAATAGTAGGATTGATGAAATAGCTAACCTATTTCATTTTGAAGGTGACCATCGTGTCGTTGACAAAGGCTAAGTGTTTAAAACGAATTTGTTATGCATTTACCGGCGTAAGGTGCGGACTATATATGTTTAGGTTATGGTTTTCAAGGCTTTCAATGCCAGTTAATGATTTATAACTGTCGTGGGTGCCATTTCACATGCCAAATGCAATGTCTGTTTCGCTTTACATATACATATGAACTATGTCAAAAATAGTGTATTTCATATGTTTGTTGAAATGCTTGTATGAGTATGGAATCTGGATTTATGTTTGCCATGATTAACTGTCTTAGACATATGGTTGTGGTATACGTGACAACTCCTTGGTGAAAGGATTTGCCCTAATACGTGTTATCACCAACATACGTCTTGTATGTTGGAATATGTAATCTAAGTGTTTGTAGAAATATCTAAATGAACGAGTATGTAGTAAATTATACTTTATATGGGTGTTGAGATGAGATTCTCAACTACCTTAACGATGTGTATGATTTCCTCCATGTAACTTATATTCTTTGTATGTTTTACTTATGGAATGCATAGTTGAGAATACATGTTTATGTTATATTTCATAAAATGATCAAATGGGTGTAGGAATTGAATTATTTGTTCATTACTGCTTTGACTATCTCATATGATTATTTGTTGAAATTGAGTGTGGTTGGGACTATGATCTAGTCCAAGCAATCGGTAACCGGTTCTGGTTTGGGGGCTGAAGTTGCTTCGCCACCCAAGATGTGTTCGATGAATCTGAGCCGTACCTTTGTTGTCGACAGTGGTTAGGCTACACGGAGTGCTTACGCACTTCATGTCGATCAACTCAACGTGCGCTCGTGCTAGTTGAGCTCGTCAAGTAATCCGATTGGCCCGATATATGTTCACCATGTTTGGACGTTACTGCTTGAACCTAAGGTACTAAACTCACCAGTGAAAACTCCATTAATCTTGGTACCTCGATCCGCTAAGACTCATGAGCCGGATATGGTGGTATGGGACACCGTGGTCGAGCTGTCGGCCTACGCTGGGGCGACGAGCCTCCCCTTAGTGACCAGTGAGCAACATTGCCTCATGAGCCGAATACGGTGGTATGAGACACTGTATTCGAGCTGTCGGCCTACACTGATAAGGTGATAGCCCTTTATAGTGACCTCGAACATACTCTGAGCCTGTGTTGAGGCGACGAGTCTTTCCGTAACAACTAGAGTATAAACTAGACCTACATGCATCGAGGTGACGAGCCCTTTATAGTGACCTAGAACCGCAACATCTTATGTGATTTTCTAGGACTAACGACCCTAGAATGGATCATTGTTTGGGAAATGATATAAGGGAGGTACCTTAGTTTCCCAATCCTGCTGTATGAAAAGGACTAATAAGAACTTGGTAAGCACGCTCATGTACCGCATTGCATGTGCTGTTTGGCATTGGGTAGAGCACTGAGGAAGTGACTGACATGCGTGACCGTGAGATGAAGATCGCAGAGGGAGTGCAGGCGAGGGCATGCATCATTTATACATACCATTTTTGCATTAATCAGAGTACTTAGGGATGTGTGATTGTATTGTTTTATCATTACTGCTTGACTGAATTGATAACATGTTAACCTTTATTTTATAGTTTCACTGAGTTGATCACTCACTCCTACGTTATGGGACGGTGTTGTACACACCAACTAAACCCTGTCTTAGTTGTAGGTGGTCACGATGCCTACGAGGCGGAGCCGAACTTCGAGGATGTCGAGGAGGGTTCTCCTTTGTGCAACTATCAGGCGGGTCTATGTAGACCATGTTCTGATCGACGGGGTTACAGGGGTGCTGATAAAATACCATTACACTTGTTATTTTGTACTTTTAGAATACCCATGTGTATTCATTTTATTCATTTTTGGTGTATGCATGTATATATTTAACCTGGTAACATGTTCACACTCTGGAGAATCACAACAGTTTATATATTTTATATATCTATCACAGTCTTCCGCTTGCCTAATTACGTTAACTGTGGAGTATGATATGCCGTTTAGCTTAATCCCACTCATGTTTCAACGCACTCATCATAATCATCATTATCTATGTTGCATAAGTGATGCGTTGGAACTCGGGAGCTGAGCTTTGCTCGACCCCCGATTTTCAGGGCGTTACAGTGTATGAATCTTGGAGGTGATACACATAAACATTTTTAGGTCATTCCCTATAACATCTTAAAGTGGGCACAAATATTTCATCACATTTATAGTTGACTACTCTTGTTTTGGGTACCTTTATCTTACTAGTGAAAAATCAGATGCCCTGGATGCTTGTAAAATTTATAAGGTTGAAGTTGAAAATCAACTCGGTAAGAAGATTTATGTCGTCACATCTGACCGTGGTGGGGAATACTATGGAAGATATGATGAATTAAGTCACAATCCAGGATATTTCGCTAGATACATATATATTTTGATATTATTTCCCAATGCACCATGCTTGGGACCCCAAAACGGAATGGTGTAGCTTAAAGATTTAATCGCACCCTTATGGATATGGTGCATAACATGATAAGTAATTCAACATTACCATAATCTCTGTGAGGTGATGTGGTCAAAACTGCAGTTCATATCCTTAATAGGTCTCTAGTAAAGATGTAAGTAAAACTTCTTTTGGATTGTGTAATAGGAGAAAGCCAAGTCTTTGATATCTACATGTTTAGGGATGTCTTGCTGATGCCAAAATTTATAACCCGTATGAAAGAAAACTCGATCTCAGAATCGTAAGTTGTTTCTTTATACAATACCTGGGAAAGTCAAAAGATTATTGATTCTACTATCCTTTTCCCTCCATCAGGATTATTGAGACTATGAATGCAATATTCATTGAGGACAATGAAATATCAGGAGCGTAAACATTATGGATTTTGTATTCGAGGAAGAAATGACCGCGACTCCCATTGTGGTCATTCCGAACCTCGTTGGTATGAATCTTACGGTTGAGTCTATAGTCACTACAGATCACCACGATAAACCTCTTATACAACCCACTGATGAAGGAAATCAAAATCACACTCAAGAGGGTGAGCCATTGAGAAGATCTGAAAGAGAGGAGGCCTGTAAATCGAGATGATTACATCGTATATCTGCAGGAGCACAACTTTGACATAGGGGTGCAAAAAGATCCTGAATCCTTTACACTAGTCAAACAGAGTGCTAACCCTTCTCGTTAGATTAATGCCATGAAGGATGAGTTGAAATCCACAAAGGATAATAAAGTATGAGATCTTGTTGAGTTACCCTAAGGAATAAAGCCGATTGGTTATAAATGGGTATTCAAAACTAAACGGGACTCCAAGGGTAATATCGAAAGATATAAAGCCAGACTTGTTGCCAATGGTTTTAACCAGCGGAAGGCATTGATTTTAAGGATACTTTCTCACTGGTATCTAAGAAATACTCATTCAGGATAATAATGGCTCTTATGGCTCATATGGATTTGGAGCTACATCATATGGATATAAAGATCGCGTTTCTCGATGGAGATCTAAACGAGAACGTATATATGTTGCAACCTGAAGATTTTGTAGTCGATAGTTCATAACATATGGTTTGTAAACTAAATAAATCCATCTATGGGTTGAAACAGGTATCACGACAGTGATACCTGAAGTTTCATGAAATGATTTACTCATATGGTTTTGTAGAAAATATTGTATATGAATATATCTACATTAAAATCAGTGGGAGTAAGTTTGTCATATTGGTTTTGTATGTTGATGATATTTTGTTGGCTAACAGTGACATCATGATTTTGAGCGATACCATGAAATTCCTATCTGAAAGGTTTGAGATGAATGACCTTGGTGATGCCTCTTATGTCATCGACATTGAGATATGTTGTGACAGATTACGCAGACTGCTTAGCTTGTCACAGAGGGCATATATTGATAGGGTACTCGAAAGGTACGATATACAAAACTGTCCCTGGATAGTTGCCCATCGTAAAGGGTGATAAATTCAGTCAATTCCAGTGTCCTAAGAATGATTGAAAAATAATAGAAGAAAGGATTTTCCATACACGTCAGTAGTAGAGAGTATCATGTATGCTCAAGTGTACACGCGACCTGAAATTGTCATTGCAGTTGGAATATTGGGCAGGTATCTAATCTAGGAATGTAACATTGGATAACTGCAAAGAAGGTGATACGCCACCTACAAAGAACAAAGGACTTCAGACTCACATACATTAAGATCTGATTATTTAGAGTTGGTTGGATACTCAGACGCAGATTATACTAGCTACGTTGATACAAAGAAGTCCACCCCAGACTACATCTTTATGATAGTTGGTGGGGTTGTGTCTTGGAAAAGCGTGAAACAGTCAACCACAATCTCATCCACAATGGAAGCTGAGTTCATTACTTGTCATAAGGCATGTAATCAAGCATTGTGGTTATAACATTTCTTCTCAGGTTTGTGGGTACTAGATCATATCCCGAAACCATCAAGAATATTTTGTAATAATTTTGCTGCGATTTTCTTCTCTAATAACAACTAGCTTTCTTCAAGGTCTAGACATATCAACATCAAATATCTTGTTGTGAAGAAAAGAGTTCAGAATCATCTAGTGTCTATGGAGTTCATCGGCACTAAGTAGATTATTATAGATCCACTCACTAAAGGATCTCTATCACCACATTTAAGGAGCATGTAACATCCATGAGAATCATTGATCCCACAGATGTATTTAGTTAGTGGGAGTTGAGTGTGTTTTATTTTCATCGACATTGAAGAGATTTTATTTGATAAAGTTTTGATGATTATGATATAAAATTATTTTTTTGCTTATCTAAATATGCGCAATTTGTTCTGAGTAAGAAGAACTATAGACGTGTCTCATTTGAGACATTTGAAAGCTACATAACCTCTTAAGGATAGGCACATATCATCACTCTATATATGTAATTCTTGTACTACACTTCCTAGTTTTTTATCTATGTCATTAGGATTGATAGTATTTGTGATCACGCTTAATCTTACTTCACTTAGATTAAATGTTATGATGGCTACCGCAATCCTATACTTATAGTCTTGATGGATCAGATTGTAATATCATTGTCCGTATTATTCAACAATTACATTGGTTAGTAATTTGGATGTGTTTCAATTTAAAACATGTTTTCAAATATTAATCATTGACATCGATCAATGTGGCCCAAGTGGAAGAATGTAAGAATTTTATAAGGTAGGCCTTATTGATCAACGGTCTGGATTGTTCTAAGGGTTGGATAATGTGATCAGGAATACCATTGGACCCCACTTAGTTGTGATGCATCTAAAATCGTGTAAGGGGTGGTGCATTACAATTGTATCACACACACAGTATTCTACTTGAATTGGGATTTTTAAATTCATGTGGAGCCTTATGGAGAGGAGTTTCGATGTATTTCAAACTCCCCAACCTTCTAAACTATATAAACAGGGTTGGATTCCCGACCCTACATACAACAAAAGCTTTAATTTCCATCCTAGTGCTTCTCTAAGGGTGTAGGGTGTAGAAAACTTTAACATTAAAATAATGGCAATGGTGTCTCGATTAGGTACACAATATATTCTATTTATTTGATTTCCATACTCGATAAATAATATATTATTTTGCAATTCCACGCCTAACAATGTTAGGCTGAAACAGACTCATGCGGCGGAGCTTTGAACAGATCTCACCAGGCCCGACCGGGCCAGCTGCCACCACTATATCTTCACGAACTATCCACATGGATATCCGATGTATGACTAAACATAGAATTTCAGTTTTTCACGTGTCTGCAGCCACCGATACCGAAATGATTATTCAATGGAATTACCCAAATACCACTTGTAATGTCTTCGTCTTATTAGTGCACACCGGGGCATGCGTGAGATAGATCGCAACCGTTCATCACGTACATCAGGTACTGAAAGAGCTATTATCTAAAATAAGTATTATTTTCATGATCTTAGCCCTTTAAACGATGATTCACGTGTGGATAAGAGAGATTAGGTGCTTCATCAGGTAGGACCCACAGTGCGTGTGCCAGATTGGGCCACACTAGCATGTTAAAAATGGATGGTTGTGAGAGCAGGGGAAATGGAAGTCATGGAGCCCAGTTGGCACGGTAGGCATTTAGGCGTCTGGAACTTCCATATAGTGGAGACTTGTCCGATTGTTAGATGTAGTCACGCGTAGAGGAGGAACGGTTTTGATATATCACGTTCCACGCGTGTATTGATAGAATGGACACGATATAACGGTATTTTTGTAATTTTGGTGCAGCTGTTGAAATTAAATGCAAGCGTAGAGATCAGACAAGTGTCTTGAGTAAAGGGTGAATGGAGATTGCCTGCAGACTAGGTCACCGCGGCGGGGATTAGTACTACACCGCCTGTTCCGAGCTCGGGACAGACCGAGGCCCCACGGGCCACCGAGAGGCCACCGTGATATATGACTTCTATCCACACTGTTCATCCATCTTTTTTTTATATCATTTCAGAATACTGGACAAAAAATAAGACATTTAAGTCTTAAATGAACCACACATTGGGGATTAATTTCCTACCGTTGAAAATTTCTCAAGGGCTGCAGAAGTTATAGATCAGGATGATATTTATTTTTTCACTTCATCCCATATACATAACCATATCAACAGGTTAGATGGAAAATAAATGACAATGTGGAGCATAGGAAGGTTTCGATGGTGGGTGTGTTTAGCACCACTACTTCTTGTGGTGTGATCCACTTGAGCCTTTTATCTGCATTATTTTAAAACGATATAAAAAAACATGGATGGACAATGTAGATAAAAGTAATATATGACGGTAGCCCTCATTAGCCCACAGGGCCTCTGGTAGTACTCGATCCATGCACAGGTCACTATGAGATAACTGGATGCGAATTGTGTCCTACTTGATAATCTATCGGGCAGAGCTCTATGTAGCCTACCATGATGTAAATGTTTTATCCACGCAGTTCATCGCTTTTCTCAGTTCATTTTAAGGTATACATGTAAAATTGAAGCAGTTCCACACCTCCAGTGGACCATACCGGAGAAAGCTGTAGTGATAATGATACCCACCGTTGAAACCTTTCTAAGGGTCACCGTGATGTTTTCTTAATCATCCAACCTATTAATAAGGTCATGTAGACGTGGATGAAGTGAAAAAAGCAAATATTAGCTTGATTCGAAACTTCTCTAGCTCCCAATAAGTTTTTAATGGTGGACAGCCCACTTAAGCACGGTAACTTGCTCAGTGTTTGGATCATACCTTAAAATTTTCCGAGAAAGGCGATTACCGGCTTGGATAAAACACTTACATCACAAAAGGCCCCACAAAGCCCTACCCGGTAGGACGCAATCCGCATACGAGATAACTGTAGGCGTATTTCTTGCAAAGTTTGATGTTGGGTGAGGCCCACGGACATGTTTGTTAGAAATCCACCATGTTCATCCTCTTCTAGAGCTCATTTTAGGACATGCTAATAAAAATAATGTCCGTCCAAAACTTAAGTGGGTCACCCGGGAGGAAACATTTTTATGGCCGTAAAATTTTTGTGTCAGGCAATTTTTTTAGTATTTTCACTTCATCCCAATGGTAATGATATTATAAACGGTTTGGATGTCATATGAACATTAAGATGGAGCCTAGGAAGGTTTCAACGGTGGAATTTTCATTTCCTAATTTTCCCTCTCTTGTGATCTACTTAGTTTTTGGATATACCTAGTTTTAGGTCGCATGTCCTGAAATGAGTTCTCAAAACAGATAGACCGGGTGTATTTCTCACAAACATCTCCATGGCCCCCACCCAGCATCCTTGCGCAGGAGATCCATGCTAAAGGCTTTCACAGAAAATCCGCGTCCGACATAACTGTTGAACTGACTGTGGAGCCCACCATGATGTATGTATTTTTTGCCACGCTGGCCGTCTGTTTTAACCGTTCATTTTAGGTTATGAGTCATGACTTGGGCGGATTTAAACCTCCAAGTGGACCACACTATAAGAAACAGTGGGGATAAATGAAGGCAACCGTTAATACATTCCTAGGGCCACCATGATCTTTATTTGACATCAAGCGTGTTGATAAGGTAATACAGATTTGGACGAAGGAACATAAATATCATCTTGATGGAAATTTCTGTGGCCAACCAAAAGTTTTCAACAGTGGTCATTTAATACCCTTTATTTTTTTGTAGTATGGTCCACTTGAGCTTTAGATCTAAAATTTTGAGCTTATACGCCAACATGAACGGTTAAAACAACTGAACTGGGTGGATAAAACACATACATCATGGTGGGCCCCACAGTCTCCCGGCAATCCGCGTCCGACGCTGGTGGCATTACTCTGGCTGTGATTGATTTGAGAAGCATGTTTTGTATCGCCAATGGCTCCATCAAAGAAACGTACGGCTCAAACAAGGTGACCCAGTTCATTAGATGAGTGTAATACGGAGCATTGGAGGCTTCTTATTTCAACCCCGGCAAACATCACGTGCGCATGCATGCCTGTTGAACGTGACTTGCATGTGACCTGGGGCTACAGGAATCTTCTGTGGGGCCCACCCTGATGTCTATGTTATATCTACTCCTCGCCCATTGATTGACTCAGGACGACGCGTGAAAAATCTAAGTGGCCACACCACGTGAAACAGTGGGGACTCAACACCCACCGTTGAAAACAATCTTCGGCAACAGAAGTTTCAGCTTCATCTCTATTTTCCCTTCATCCCCGATGGGAATCATCTTATGAACGGTTGGGATGACATATAAACATCACGGTGGGTTTCAAGATGGTTTCAAGAAGGTTTCATTCAATGGTGGGTGTTTTCCATCTCACTTGTTACGTGGTATGGCCCACTTTGAGTTCCAAATCTATCTAATGTTTGGGGACGTGGATTGCCTGCAATACCCTGTCCTAGAAGTTCCTGCAATCAATAGGTGGGGCCCACCCTAATGTTTGTGAGGAATTAATCCCGTCCACCCGTTTTGTCAATAATGTCAGAGGTACGAGCTAAAAAATGGGGCAGATGCTGACGCAAAAAAGTTGAGAGGGAAAGTGATTTTGTAAGCCATCCAAACCGTCCATAGGTCATTCCTATCGGGATGAGCTGAAAGCACAAAAATATTAGTATGATCCACAACCACTGTGGCCCGAGACGGTTCAAAATCCACACCCGTTTTCCCTTGGAAGGCTCCCACCTGGGCTGTCAACTGGCCGGGCTGAGTTCGGGGTTGATCTTGACCGCTCCCACTAGGGCTGTCAACGGGCCGGGCTGGGTTTGGGGTTGAACTTGACCTGGATCGGGCTGAGCCTATTCAAAATTTAGATTATGTAAGCCCGACCTGGCCCATTGACAGCCCTAGCTCCCACCATGTTACACATATATAACTACTCGGAAGAGCTGTACACAAGTCAAACTGAGTCGAGCTTGGCACTGCTTGACTCAGCTCAGCTAGTAGCTGACCCTAGCTCAAACTTAGCTCGGCTCGGTCTTCGAGCTTGACTGGCCAACTCGACTCGATTTGGTCAGTAGCTTGGGCCAGTTCGAGTTGAGTTTGAGCCTATGCAACATTTTCTCAAACATATGAAGTGTACCTTCAATTTCTCACCGTATGCAAAACAATAACAGCAGTTTACATGTATTTCATCAAACATATGGTGGGAAGGATCAAAATCAAAACACGAGTGTAGTTTTATCATGTAAAGTTTTTTTTTTTTTTGTAGTGATTTGTTTCGTATCCATACCTTCCTCGCCACCGGCCAATCCCGCAGATAATGTATGCACACGAAACAACACTTCGTTGGGTCATTTCATTAAACACTTGGTGAGCAATGTCAATATCAAAATAACCGAGTCACCGAACTGATTTGATTCGAGTTGAGGTTTGAACCGAGTTAATTCGAGCATGGACAAGCTTGAACTCGGCTCGAAGTTTTTTTCGAGTTCTAAAAATCAACTTAATTCAGCTCGAACTCAGTTTCGAACCGAGTTGAATCGAGCTTTTTCAAGTCGAGTCAAGCGAGTTAACTGAGCTAACTCAATTCGTGTATAGCTTTAACTCGGTCCGACAGGTAAGTACCCTTATTAAGACAAGATATACAAAATACCAGTTGTAGACACCCCACCCAGGCTAACATCTTGAGAAAGCTAAGACAATCCGGGAACCATGATCATATCCTAAACCAAACCCTGATCCAAACCAAACCCTAATCCCAGCTTGAACCCTAACCATAGTCAAGACCCTAATCAAACCTAAGCTATCATAAGCTATCATTCAAGCCAAAGCATACCCAAACCTTCACCCACAATCAACCCATTTCTCAGGCCATTTTCAGGTAACAATCGAGCTAATTTTGAGCCATTTTGAAGCCAAATATCCAAAACGGACTTTATTCCGCTCTCAGGACCCAAAAAAGGACCAACTGGTCAAATTTCGGGAGAAACTGTATCCAAAGCGGTAGTTTGACTACCATCGGCGGTAGTCAAACTACCGCTTCCTCTCAAAAAACGTGCGCGGAGCCAGCCACACCAGTTTCGGACCAAACCCAGCCGGGGCGGTAGTCGGACTACGGCTGGTGGTACTCCGATTACCGCCGCTCGCCGGACACATGTATCCTCCGAGCAACAGCTGTCCCCTAGCCCGAAAGTCAACTTTCCCCTAAATTTACCCCTCTAGGGTTTACTATTTACTATTTTTACCAACCTCACCGACCACCAAGAGCCAATGAGAGCATCCACGTGGCATTCCTCTCCCCTCAACCAATCACAAGTTGCCATGTCCACTTTTACCCCTTACCTACCTATCAATTACAACAATGTCATTGTAGAAGGCTATAAATAGCCCTATCCCCCTTCACATTTGACACACAACCAAGAGAGCCTAAAATTCAAGTGAGGGAGAGGGAGAGAGAGAGAAAGAAGAAGAGAGTGAGGGTGACGAGGTGCTCCTAAGCCTCCAAGTTCAGATTTTTTTAGCTCCCCCTTAGCCTCATCCCGACCTTCCTAACCCCACAAGCCGAGCCCGGATTGATCATGGTGCAGTCCATGTCTTAGCCTACTCAAGATCGAGTCAAAGATCCATTCATACAAGCATTCATCATGATATCTATTCCCTTCTCAACCCCCTCTGCTTCTCTAGATCTCTAGTGAACGTATGATCTGTGAGTTGTCGTACACTGGATCCTGTCACATCAGAAATTCTTAGTGATCTAGTCCATTTTTCTTACCTCTTTGCATAAGCATCATCACATTCACCTTCTAGACATGTCGTTGGACGTATGCTCTGTGGCTTGCCGAAATCTCGGATATTGCCGCATCAGAAATCCACGTGTGTGCGTAATTCTATCTCGACCATATCATTCATCCCTTAAGATTGTTTTACCACATAAAGTAGAGACCGTACATTCGTACGAGCAGAGAGGGTGCCTAACACCTTCCCTCTTTGTAACCGAGGTTCCTTACCCACAATCTCAGATCACAGACCAGGAGTCAATCTAAGGTAGGAGAGTCTTCGAATTTCTCCAACCTTACGTATTCCATGGTTCTAGCTGACCACGGGATTCTAAGATTAATTGGCTAGTGGTGACTCCAACATCTACGAATTAGCTTAATAACCCTCACCACCAAAACATAACATACAAATCAGCGTGGGTGCCAATTTTCAGTATTTATAGAATGACGACTCCACTGGGGAATTGCTAACTGGCACTAGCCGAGACCCGACTCGAAAGTATGTGGTACTTTAATCTCAATGGACATTATCACTACATTCATACAAAAAAACATGTTTGGTTACACTTGTTTAAACATCAATCCTAGCTACGACTACTCGATCACATGCAGCTATGGTTACCCATGAGGAAGAGCCAGTACCTCTGCCAGCTCCTGAAGCATCAGCATCGCCATCGGCACTAGCGCAGTCACCTCCGACAACTCCAACAGACTCACCAACTACTGCAGCCATGAATGAGATGGCCCAAAGTTTTCGTGCACTACAAGAGATATTGCTTCGCCTAGTGGCAGGCACCATACCAAACATGCAGGCAACACAACCTAGTGTGCAAAATAGCTCAATCCCACAAACTCCTTTTACTTTTTCCCTCATTCCTCCAGTAAATCCCGTTTTCCCTCTTCCTGCAGAATCAGCCCAACATATAAATGGGAGCAACCCTACCGCACATCTTCCTCTTAATAGGAGATCCAATCAATTCTGAGGGGCAAAACCCCTCTTGACCGGTCCCTCCGAAATTGAAGAGCTCCGAGAGCAATTACAAGATATGCAGAGGAAGCTACGGAAGCGGCAGGGGGTGGATCTCCCATCCACCAAGTTCAGGAATCTTTGCCCCTTCCCTGATGCAATGGTACCTCAAACTTTGAGGTACCAAAATTCAAAAGGTATGATGGTACGGGGTGTCTTATGGACCATTTAAGAGCATTCTGTGGAGAGCTTAATACTATGACAGGTAATGATGGAGCGTTGATCCGTTTGTTTCAAAAATTCTTGAAAGGCGACACATTAGATTGGTACACATCATTAAACTACCATCGAATTAAAACTTGGGAACAACTTTCCCAAGCTTTCATTGATCATTTTGTGTACAATCTTAATGTATCACCCAAAGGGCGGATCTTGTCGCCTTAAGGCAGAAGAATGATGAGTCATTGTCAGCTTCCGTTGGACGGTGGCGGGCAATGACCGCTAAAATGAAAACACTCATTGATGACGAGGAGCGAATCTACATGATCATCCACTCGGCAAACCCGAGTATCTCTCGATACCTCGTTTCCTATCCATATGCCAACTTTACCCAACTCATCCGCGCCGGGGAATAAGTTGAAGCCGGAATAAGGGCGGAAAAAATCTTCCCTTGGTGGCCTCATCAGGCCACCCCAGTATAACAGATAGTAGAAGGAAGGCTTATTGGATACGAGAATCGTAACAGAAGTGTTCCTAACTTCCATCCAACAGAAGAAGATAATCTTGTCGCCTCTACCCAAGATGCTCAATTCGCTCATCAAGAGGGACAATGGCAACAGCAACAACAAAGGGAGATTCCTCAGTACCCTAATCATGGTCAACAGATGAGGATGGCCTGGGAACCTAGGCAGTTTACACCGATAGCCCAAACTTATAGTGAGATACTAGCCACGGTAGTCCAAAGGTAAATACTTACACCGCTACTTCCTAGGCTCCCCCCAAACCCTCTGCCACCAAATTATAATGAGAATGAGTATTGTGCATACCACCAATCCCGAGACCACACAATGGACCGTCGTTTCGCCCTGAAACATGTGGTCCAAGATCTAATTAACAACCAAATGATTGTGGTTACCTCTCCTGCTATTGCCACCACCAATTACACCATCCAGAATCCCCTGCCACTGTATCAAGTATGCCCCAGTTCATCAGGAACCCCTACTAACAAATCAGTCAAGGAGAGCCACCCCCGGTCAATCTAGTCCAATGCATCCATTCAATCACTGCCAGCCCAATAATAATACCCCCAAGTCTACAAGGGGCATACCCTGTCAGTCCAATCTATTCGCTCTCAAATATGCAAGCGGCATCTCCAGCCGATCCAGTCTCCATGCCCCCAAGTCTACAAGGGGCACACCCTGCCAGTCCAATCTCTTCGGTCTTAAATATGCAAGGGGCATCTCTATCTAGTCCAATCTCCATACCCCCCAAGTTTATAGGAGCCACCATCCAGTCCATACATCCTTTGTCTCACAAGGGACACCACCTGCCTATCTGGCCCCTACTCCAACCCTTATGATCCAAGAAAAAGCTCCTTCCCCAATCAACATACCACATGCCCTAACAAAATCCAGACCCAGCTTCAATCATGCGGTAACTTCCCAGGAAGGACAGTCAGGTACTCAAAAGGATTTACCTACCTTTACTCAATCTATAATCCTTTAAGAGAAGAGTCTAAGACAAGTGGTTCCCACCTCTAGGAGAAAGATCGAGGAAGGGATTAATGTCGAGATCTTGATTAGCCCCAAAGCATCAACCATCACTTTTCAGGTCTTTGACATCACAGCTTCATTTCATCTCCCCCCTGATCGATCTTTGATCCATAGAGTCAAGGCTCTCTCTTCGACTCTTCACCAAAAAGCCAAGTACATTTTAGGAGACAAGGCACTGACCATTCTGGATGATCCTGAACAAATCTTTCCGATAGAAGCAGTCAACCGTCAAACGCTAGATATCCCGATCACAGACATACAATGCCCCGACAAGGACATTCCATACCATAGTCTTGAGTTTGAAACAGTGAATTGCGTACCTCTTGCATGTCCCATCGGATCAAACTATGTCTTCCTTCCAGTTGAGTATCGACATTTTTATTATCTGCTCAAATATCAAGAGAATGCAGGCATGGGAGAACTGGGATATCTACCTCCTATGGGTGAGATAGCAAAGCACAAATGCATCGGAGGAGAGCAAACTCGGCAAGAGGAGGATGATCCCTTCATCCATGCATCAATCAGATCCTTCAAAGAGGGGATCATCTATTCGGTAGGCAGGCCAAGATCCACCGTGTAGGATCAAATGAGCCCAACTCGGCTGTTTGAAAATGACTTGGGCAAGGGGCAAGAATTTTCCCTCATTGTGTAACATCCCGGATTTTTGCCAACCTGGGATTAGACGTCCTTAGGCAATGGGTCGATCCTAAGACCTTACCAACTTGTCAAAACTAAATCCCACAGTCTAAAATCGCTCCTTAACCCATTTCCTTCACAAATCCCACCCTTCACTACCTTGTGCTTTCAATTTTTCAAAGCCCTTTCGCCCTAGACACTATCTTAAACTAGCTAAGTAGTAAAACTTGGATCACTTTATATACAAACTGCAAAGGCCTAAGTACCATCTCAACCAGAAAATAATTAGGATTAAATCCTTTAGAAATTTAACAAAGTTAACTAAGTGCAAAACTCGATTAGCCATGAAATCCGTTGGGATCGCTTTAAATACGATCTGCAAGACCCAAAACTTGCAAAATCAGTGACTCTAGGTTACCCTAAAGTTTAGAACCAAACTCTTTTCCCGGCTACTCTCGGGAATGACTTGAAACTTCGTATTAGGTTTAGACCGCACATCGGAAGTCCAATTAACACGAAGTTAAGGAACTAGGACCGCCTCACTGGGCTTGACAATCATCTCAAAAATTAGGTCCAGCCGATGTCCCACGGCCATTCGTTTGGATCCGGAGCGAGGGAGTGTGAAAAATACTATTCCCTTTACAAAATAAATATCTGGAATAGTGATCTGGCACCATTCGCTTGCGCATCAGTATTAAGCAACCAGACCGTCAGAATCAGACCAAATTACATCCTCGGATCAGGAAAAATTTAAGGAACATTTACATGTGCTTGGAATTTCGGATCGTGGCCCACTAACCGTTGAACGGAAAGTGGTCCGCCACGTGCAATCTGGGAATCTGATCGAGTCGAAAATGTAATCCCACATAGATCCATGTGTGGTGAGCTTAAGTCTGACGTTTGACTCAAGGAGGGCCACCAGAACCTCTCTTTTGAGCTGAAAAAGTGAAGAAATACCTATATTAGCAGTAACCCTTGAACAGGAGTCTATTTCGGTGAGTTTTGAGACTATATAAGAACCTTAAACCCTCTCTCATGGCAGCCATACAAATTTGGGATTTGAGAGAGGGAAAAGAGAGAGAAAGTGTGGGAGATGTGGGAGAATCTCCCTGCCGTCGTTCCCTGCCACCACACGGGCTGCACCATCCCTTTCTTGACGCTTTTTCCGGTGTTTTCGGCATCGTTTCTAGGTAAGAAACCCTAACCCTAATCTATTTTGGGGTTTAGACTATTGTAGGTTGTGAAATAGCTAACCTATTTCGTTCTATAGGTTGCCAAACTGCCGAATACGGAAGCTTAGCAAACCTATCAACTCCGTTACGATTCTACGACAAAAGGTGCGGACTTTAGGTGTATAGGTTATGGTTTTCAACGCTTTCAATGTCAGATAATGATAGATTCATGATCTGCATGCAATTGCACATGTACAAAGTGCTGTCTGTTTTCCATTTCGATTAAAGATGAAAAATATGGAATTCTACATATTCTAGGTATTTGTAGAAAATACCATATACGTATATTTTTTGAAAATGTGTTTGACATGTTTATTTGTTATATGGTTATACGATATATGGATAAAATACTTATTTGGCGAAAGGATTCGTCCAAATACATGTTCTACTAATATACACTATGTATGTAGAAATATTGTATTGTAGAAAGTACCGTATACGTATGTATTTGGAGATGTGTTTGCCATGATTATTTGTTGTATAAATATATTATACATGCGTAAATTACTAGTTTGGCGAAAGAGTTTGCCCTAATACATGTTTGTTAACATACACTATGTATGTTGGAATAGTGTATTCTAAGTGTTTGTTGAAATGACTAAGTAAATATGGATTTATGATTTATGTTTGTCATGTGTATTGAATGTAAGAACATGATTGAAATGTACTAGTCAACCCCTTGACGAAAGGACTTGCCCTAAATCACGCCACGGTCAATACACTACATATGTTAAAGTGCGTAGTCCAAGTGTTTGTGGAAATGACTGAATGAATATAGAACTTGGACCCATGCTTGCCATGACTATCCGTCGTGGGGGCACGCGTGTTATAATTGGGGTAGCTCCCTAGTAGAAGGATTTGGCCTAATACCTATGTGATCAACATATGTCATGTATGTGATGTATGTAGTTCAAGTGTTTCTTGAAATGTCTGAATGAGTAGTAGTTAGCAAATTGTAATGTATAAGGGTGTTGAGATATGATTCTCAACCTTTTTTTACAATGTGTATGATCTCCTTTGATAGTTGTGTGATTAGGAATTGAACATGTACAAACTCACGCTTGTGTTGTGATTCATAACATGCTCAACTGCTTTATGATTTCAACTATGTAATGCATATGCTTAAATTTATATTTACGTTGTATGATCCGTCATGGGTGATGGGGGAGCGGGGCAACGAGTGTGTGCAACAGCCCTGGCAGCCCTAAACGGTTAATACCAGACTTTGATTGTATGATTTGAATCCTGATCCATTACTGCTTTATCTATCTGCAATTGATTGTGTTTGGGGCTATGATTATGCCCCAGGCAATCGGTAATGGGATTGAATTCGTGGCTGAGATTCATTTGCCACGTGGGATGCGTTCGATGAACTCGAGTTGTGCGTTGCCTGTCGGCAGTGGCTAGGCTACACGAAGTTGTTTTTGTACTTCATGTCGTGTAGCTCAACGGGCGATAGTGCTAGTCGAGCTCGTCAAGTAACCCGATCTGCCTTATGCATGTTCACCCTGTTTGGACGCTACTACTTGAACCTAGGGTACCAAACTTACCAGTGAAACCTCTTTTAACCATGGTACCTCGATCCGCTAAGACGCATGAGCCGGGCATGGTGGTATGGGACACCGTGGTCGAGCTGTCGGCCTACGCTGGGGCCATGTGCCTCCCCGTAGTCACCATTGCGCAACCAAACTATGAGCCCAATACGGTGGTATGGGACACTGTATTCGAGTTGTCGATACTTACGGCGAGAGCCGAGTACAGTGAGACCTGTGCTCGTGCTAATGGGCGACGAGTCCTCCGTAGTATCTTCGAGTATACTCCAAGGGTCTGTGATTGGCGACGAGTCTTTCACAGCAACTAGAGTATGAGTTGAGCCGAGTACGGTGAGACCTGTACTCGAGCTGACGGCTAGTGATTGAGCCGAGTACGGTGAGACCTGTACTCGAGCTGATGGCCAGCAATTGAGCCGCTTACGGTGAGATCTGTATCCGCACTGACGGGTGACGAGCCCTTTGCGATGCCTTCACTATGCTTCTCGAACCATAATATCGTATGAGATTAACTAGGATTGACGACCCTAGAATGGATCATGTTTGGGAATGATACAAGGGAGGTACCTTAGTTTCCCAATACTGCTGTTTGAAATGGACTAATAATAACTCGGTAATCATGATCATCATCGCACCGCATGTGCTTAGTAGATGTGGCGCACTAAGGGAGTTAAGCATTCGCGAACGTAAGATGATGTCGCATGAGGGTGGTTTGACAAGGGCATACAGCATCATGTCATTTCATTCTCGCACTTAATAAGAGTAGTTAGAATTGTTTGATTTGTACTGCTTTATCATTACTGCTTGATTGAATTGATAACATGTTAACCTATGCTTTATTGTTCCACTGAGTTGATCACTCACTCCCACGTTACGGGACGGTGTTGTACACACCAACCAGATTTGTTGAGTTTCAGGTGATGGCGATGCTTGTGAAGCAGAGCCGGACTACTTCTATGATGATAGGAGGAGTTCTCCTGTCTGTATCTCTCTGGCAGGTCAATGAAGACCTGATATTGTATTGACAGGGCTATGGTACTTGGGATAAGAGACATTACACTTTCTCACATTTGGTATATTTTAAAACTGTACTTGTAATTATTTAACCTGGTAATGTTATCACACTCTGGAGACTCTTCATAGTTTATATATTTTATCTATCTATCACAGTCTTCCGCTTGCAAATTTAACTGTCTCTGGAGTATGATATGCTGCTTTGGCTTAATCTCACTCATGTTCAATGCACGAATACAGTCAACATTCAATCATCATTCATTTTGTTGCATAAGTGATGTTCTGGAACTCAGGAGTTGAGTTTATGCTCGACCCCCGATTTTCAGGGCGTTACACATTGACTGGACCATAGTCTGGTCCCACCTAAGCAGGAAAGATCCAAAGACTCACAATGCATAAGAGACGAACTAAGAAAAGTGACATCCAACACCAACTCAGAACCTAATCCCAAACTCATCACGACATTTGAGTTCAACAATGAGGGCCCACCTACTGATCCGTCTAGCCCTGCCTCCTAAAGGGAGGGAGTGCAGGGAAATAGCTGGTTTGAAGTCCCCAAGACGGCACAATAAAAACAGTGTTTGGCTCCTCGAACAGAATCAAAGAATCCCTGGTTCACATCGTCGTCTTTCTAAAAAAAAATCAGAAAATTCTCAAAAGCCAAAAACATTAGATATTTTCGAAATGCCAAAAAAAAAAAAAAAAAAAAAAAAAAAAACCAGATACTTGTCAAAATAATAAAAAAAAAAATCAGAAAATTCTCAAAAGCCAAAAACATTAGATATTTTCAAAATGCCAAAAAAAAAATCAGAAAATTCCTAAATGCCAAAAACATTAGATATTTTCGAAATGCCAAAAAAAAAAAAAAAAATCAGATACTTGTCAAAATCCAAAAACAAAAGAAATTTCTCAAAACACAAAAACAATAGAAAATCTTTCAAAACTCACAAGCAATAATGTGTTAAATGCGTCTGTTACAACACCCAATTTTAAAGTCGACTCATATGATTTCAATCTGGAGTTAGACTTCAAACTCATGGGTTCGAATGACGTTCAAGATGTGGAAAATGATGATCCGACTCTCGCGCTAGAGGATTCCCTCCGAAAGTTCGAGGCAAAGGCCAATGTCGTCACGGATGATTTTGAAATTGTGAACTTGGGATCCCTTAAGCTCCCTATAACGGTACGCATCAAGAGATCCTCGCCTCCTGAATACAAGAAGAGGATGATAGAATTCCTGAGGCCTAGGGCTATCCAACCTCGCATTCTTCTATGAAGCCTTATCCAGATCAAATGAAGAGCTACTCATACACCATCTGCTATGAAGCCTGAAGTCAAGCCCAACAAAGATGTCAAGATCATGCCTGAAGTCTATAATGGAGTCCACAACTTGCGTGTAAAGGAATGTGCAATGTCCAAGAAGAATTGGTGATGAACGATGGAGATAAATTATTGTAGCATGTCAGGAAGTGCTTCAAGCATTCAGAGCTTGCATAACAGATCCATGTGCATGCTTCGAGTCTTTATAACCTGACAACACTCTAGCCCTTGTTCATTATGGGGTGCGAACATCATTGAAAGAATGAACCCAAAGGCATCCAATGGTCATAAGTACATTCTCGTGGCAGACAAAAGAGGGCGCTAACAACATCCTACATCATCGGTACAAATGAAGAAAGAAGTCAAGAAAAATAATTGATGGTAAGCTCGATGCAACCAACTACATCTCGCAGACATAAAGTGCTTGACGATTGCTAGAACCAACAACAAGCAAGTTTGAAAGAAATGTTAGCAACATGGTAATCATGCACATCTTATCATTGTGCTACTAGATTCGGGGGGCAACTCCAGGCCATCCTGAGATGGTCCGCTGATCATCTGCGAGTTTCTTCCGTGAGGTGCCCTTTCGTCTCACCATCATTAGGGGCAAAGATCTTTCAGAACCCATCAACACTGACAACGTGAATATCTATCATGGGTAATCCTACCTAACTATGTCAACAACCACAATCGTAAAGCTAAAGTCAAACGACAAGAGGTTAGCATCCTGAGGTACATTCCATCATCATTCCTTCATTCCAATAAGTGTTCCGAAAAAAATAAAAAATAATAAAGGGTTAAGAAAAAGTTTTAAAAAAAATGGACAAATAAAGCGCGCAGTCAAAAAAAAAAAAAAAGAGTCGAACCCAATGAGTGAGAACACAAGTCACTAACCCATTTCCCATCAGGATAGTTTAACCCAATGTCAACAGCTTCACGATTGTAATTGAAGACAAAGTCAGGCAGCTCACCAGTCGGCCGACAATGAATGGAGTTTAGCCTCCCGCCTCTGTACAAGAAAAAGAGAAATCAAAATAAAAGTAACGTACCTAAGGAAAACGAGCGAGGTGAAAACCCGAAAGGGCGCATCGAGTAAAAACAGCGGGCATGTAGTGGACTTGGTGAAAACCTGAAAAGGTACCAAGGGTAAAAAGAGCACAGCTACCAAGGGACAGGCAAGAGCAAAAACTCGGGACATGGTGAACATTCGAAAGGACGCCATGGGCAAAAATGACGAGAAAACCAGTCGTGGTGGAAACCTTAAAAGGCGCTACGAGTAAAATCGCTAGAAAAGAAAAAAAAAAGGTGCAGGAACAGGAGAAGCCAAGGCAACAAGCAAAGTGAAGAAGCACAAGGAAAAGATAAGTCCCGGATCAGAATTCTGTTAGACTCTACCCAAATCCAAGGGGCATGATCCTAGTATGCATTACTCTCAGGGAATCGAGATCCCTAGTAAATAACTCAGAATACCAGATTCGACGTGGGCTGAGTTCAATGTTCTGATTCCACCATCCAGGCATAAGCTCAAACGCAAGCAAACACTGACAAATTTGGCATAAAAATTTCTTTAAAACATCTTTTTTTACAAGTACATTGTTTTCCTTCCTTTACAAGAACAAAAATAAAAAAAAATACATGCATATACAGGACAAGCAGCTAGCAAAGTCGGGGATCCACAAAGTCAAAGTCAAAGCCCCAGAGGCCCACATTTTAAAGCCCAGAGGCCCATATCTCAAAGCCCACAAGGCCCACAAGGTCAAAACCCAAGAGGCCCACATTTCGAAGCTCACAAGGCCCACAAGTTCAAAGCCCCAGAGGCCCATATTTCAAAACCCACAAGTTCAAAGTCCCAGAGGCCCATATTTCAAAACCCAAAGGCCCACATTTTAAAGCCCACAAGGCCCACATCTCAAAGCCCACAAGGCCCACATTTCAAAACCCACAAGGATCGCAAGTTCAAAGTCTATAAGGCCCACATGTCAAAAACCCACCAAGCCCATTGTTCAAAGGCCCATGGTTCAAAGCCCATGTTTTCAAGCCCATTTTCTAGGCTCACATATTCAAAGCAAGGCCCACTACACAAACCCGATTTCAAGGCCCATGTTCCCCAATTGCCCCATTAATTCATTAGTGGAGGCCATCTGGCTATTCAATCTAGATCATTGCACAACAAAAACTGGACGACGACGCCCTCCCGCGAGATCAGACGGATATTTCAAAAATCCCAAAAATATCTCAAATAAAAATCATTAGCCCCGCCAACTCACTAGTGGAGGCAACGTGACTGTTTACTTAATTTGTGCAAATAAAAACCGAACGACAACGCCCACCCGTGAGATCGAACGGATATTTTTCAAAAAATCTAAAAGTATTTTCAAATAAAATCCCCGAGGAGTCTAGTTCCAAAGAGAATAGCTTTCAAACAAAATTTATAAAAAAAAATAAAAATGCACGCGGTGCGCAGTACACTGAGGAATCTTCCATATTCTCCAATTGCGGTTAGTACAAACAACTAAATAAGATTCTATCTCTTCCGGTTGCTCCAGAGGATAATCGAATCCGTATATGATACATGTACGATTGGCCCGATCTCTATATCTAGACAGTCGTACGAATGCTAGTAGAAATAAGTGGATCTATCTCTGGAAAGAATAATCAAACTCAAGTGACGATAATCCATTGTAAACAAAGTATCAGAATCAGCAGACTACATGGTAAAAGATTACCTGCACATACCTAGTTTAGGATGTTTGCAAAATTTGATCGAGTCCAAGTCGGCGTAGTGAGTTCCTCGTAATGCCGCACCAACACGTAGGGCAGCTAATCACTTTGACGATTAAATAGAACAAATACTCCTAGGGTGATTATGTAGCAAAGGAATGACAAATCAAACAGTAAGGGAATCCTCGTAAAGCTGCACCAATGCGCAGAAGCCCTACTTTTCAGACTTACCCTCCAATGCTATTAACAATCTGACGTGAAAGGATTGTGATTGGTGACCCGTAATGCCGCACCAACGCGCAAGGACAATCACAACATTTTTCTCAACCCTCATGATACGTGCAAGTCACATCCTTTCCAAATAGTCAACTGACAATGATACAATGACAGGCAATGGATTCGAATCACTATCCTTTCTGACCAGAAGGATGGGGTGTCCAATCGCTTTGGCCATCGGTTGCTCCCAACTTCGGCCAAAGAGGGACATCTGTAGACACCCCACCCAAGCTAACATCTTGAGAAAGCTAGACAATTCAGAAACCATGATCATATCCTAAACTAAACCCTGATCCGAACCAAACCCTAATCCCAGCTTGAACCCTAATCCTAGCCTAACCACAACCTAAACAGCTTCTACTTCCAACGCATCACTTATGCAACACAGATAATGATGATTATGATGAGAGCATTGAAACATGAATGGGATTATACCAAAACAGCATATCATACTCCAGAGACAGTTAAATTTGTAAGTGGAAGACTATGATAGATATATAAAATATATAAAGTGTGGTGAGTCTCCAGAGTGTGATAATGTTACCAGGTTAAATAATTACAAATACAACTCCAAAATGTACCAAAATGTGTAAGATCATCTAGTCGACATCCCTGTAACCCCGTCAATCAAGACACAACTCACATGAAGCCGCCAGAAAATAGCCAACACGAGCAAGCATCATATTCAATGCAAAGGTCCGGCTCTGCCTCACAAGCATCACCATCACCTGCAGCTAAGACAGTCTGGTTGGTGTTGCAAGCACCGTCCCGTAACGTGGGAGTGAGTGATCAACTCAGTGGAACAATAAAGCATAGGTTAACATGTTATCAATTCAGTAAGCAGTAATGATAAAGCAGTACAATCAAACACTCCAACTACTCTTATTAATGCAAGTATGAATGCAGTCATGATGCATGCCCTCACCGACAAACTCCCTCATGCAACACCATCTTACGTTCGCGACATGCGTTCATTCCTCAGTGCTCCACATCTTCCAGGCACATGCAGTTCGATGATGAGCATGATTACTGAGTTGTTATTAGTCCATTTCAAACAGCAGGATTGGGAAACTAAGGTACCTCCCTTGTATCATTCCCAAACATGATCCATTCTAGGGTCATCAAACCTAGATAATCTCATACGATAGTGTGGTTCTAGGGCACTGTAAAGGCTATCAGGGCTGTTACACGCAATCATTACACCACTCCCCCATCACCTTTTTAACGGTTCATCACTAAATTGATACAGGCCTAGTTCATACTCTATACACGGTAGAAAAACTCATCGCCTCACCGTAAATTCAGAGTATGCTCGAGGTCACTACAGAGGACACGTCACCAATCAGTGTAGGCCGACAGCTCGAATACAGTGTCCCATACCACCGTATTCGGCTCACGAGTCTGGTTGCTCAATAGACACTACGGGGAGGCACGTGGCCCCAACGTAGGTCGACAGCTCGACCAAGGTGTCCCATACCACCATGCCCGGCTCATGAGTCTTAGCGGATCGAGGTACCATGGTTAACGGGATTTCATTGGTAAGTTTGGTACCCTAGGTTCAAGCAGTAGCGTCCAAACATGGTGAACATACATTAGACATATCGGGTTACTTGATGAGCCTAACTAGCTCGAGCGCACAATCAACTGAACGACATGAAGTGCATAAGCACTTCGCGTGGCCTAACTACTGTCGCCAACGGAAGTACGACTCGGGTTCGTCAAACACATCCTACGTGGCGAAATGAATCTCAACCACGAACTTAAGTCTGGTACCGATTGTCTGGACTATGATAATAGTCCCAATCGCAATCAATCCTTATTCAGAGCATGTGGAGTAAAGCATAATAAATAAAGTAATTCAAGCATGTTAACAAACATGTCATAAAGCATGTTACAAAGCACAATGTAAACAATAAATACAAACACATATATTTCATAGTAAGCGATTAAATTGAACAACCATCATGAAGGAAATCATATACGTTTCTAAGGTAGTTGAGGATCTTATCTCAACACCACTATTAAACTTAGTTCGTCACACAATTTCTCACACAGGCATTTTAGCAAACACTTAGACTACACCACTCCAACATACCTGACGTATGTTGATTTCAACATAGAATAGGACAAATCCTTATAGCAAGGAGTTGTAGCATACACATCAATCATGTTCTTACATTCAATACATATGGCAAGCATAAATCATAAATCCATATTTATTTAGTCATTTCAACAAACACTTAGACTACACACATTAGCCTACATAAGTTATGTTGGCCAAAAAGTGTATTAGGGCGAATCCTTTCGCCAAACAGGTCATACATCCATAACTAGCATAAATACACGACAATTACTCATGGCAATCATATCAGTGAAATTTATACAGATACGGTATTTTCTAAAAATACCAAGAATACACAAAATCTCATATTCTTCGTATTTAACCGAAACGGAAAACAAACAGCACTTTATACATGTACAATTGCATGCAGATCATGAATCTATCATTATCTGACATTGAAAGTGTTGAAAACAATAACCTATACATCTAAAGTCTACACCTTTTGTCGGTAAGCTTGAACCGAAACTAGTTTGAACCCAACACCTTTGTCTACGGCGATTTGACAACCTACAACAGGGAATAGGTTAGTTATTCCACAAGACACACTACCTAGAACTCTAAAACAGGTTAAGGTTAGGTTTTCTTACCTAGAAATGACGCCGAAATAGCCAGGAAAGCAATTAGAATGGAGTGGTTAAGCTTGCAGAACGGCAGGATCAGGTGGCAGAGAGATGCTCCCACAACTCTCACACTTTCTCTCTCTCACACCTAGGGTTTTTCTCAAATTCGTATGGCTGAATGAGAGAGGGTTTAAATGTCCTTATATAGCCTAAAACCTCACCAAAATAGACTTCAGGTCAAGGTATACTTAGGTTATATCCAAAGTGGGTCAGTTTCAGCTTAACAGAGGACTTCTGGAGGCTCCTTTTCTGTGTGCGGTCGGACTTAAGCTCATTAACACTGAATCTAGGTACCATTAAGTTTTCGTTCTAGTAGGGTTCTCAGATCACGCATGGCGGATCAGTTTCAGTTCAACGGTCAGCGAATCTCGATCGGAGATTCCGAGTACATGGATATGTTTGGGGAAATAACCCTGAGCCGAGGGTATAATTTGGCCTGATTTTGATGGTCAGGTTGCTCAATACTGACCGCAAGCGTCACATGCCAGATTTCATAAATCCTTATTTATTTTGGAATTATTTTCATGTTTCTCACACTCCTCGCTCCGAACTCAAGCGAATTGCACTAGGACACTATCTGGATTTGATTTCTGAGATGGTTGCCAAGCCCAGCAAAGCGGTCCTGATTCCTTAACTTCGTGTTAATCAGACTTCCGACGTGCGGTCCAGATCTGATACGGAGTTTCGAGATGCTCCCGAGAGCAGCCGGGTAATGAGATTGATCCTAGATTTTAGGGTAATGTAGCGTCAATGATTCTACAAGTTTTGGATCTTGCAAATCGTATTTAAAGTGATTGGTGCTAATTTCACAGGTACTCTAGTTTAACACTGGCTAATTCTCGCCTAATTTCTAAAGTATTTAGTCTTGAGTAATTTCTATCTGAGGTGGTACCTGGGCCTTTGTAGTTTGTATATAAAGTGATCCAAGTTATAATACTTAGCTAGTTTAAGATAGTGTCTAGGGTGAAAGTACTTAGAAAAATTGAAGAACAAGGTGGTGAAGGGTGGGATTTGTGAAGGAAATAGGTTCAAAAGCAGTTTTAGACTTTAGGATTGAGTTCTGACAAGTTAATAAGGTGTTAGGATCGACCCATTACCTAAGGACGTCTAATTCTAGGTTGGCAAAAATTCGGGATGTTACAAAACCCTAATCTAACCTAAGTCATCATAAGCCATTATTCAAGCCAAAGCATACCCAAACCTTCACCCATAATTAACCCATTTCTCGGGCCATTTTCAGGTAACAATCAAGCTAATTTTGAGCCATTTTGAAGCCAAATATCCAAAACGGACTTTGTTCCGCTCTCAGGACCTAAAAAAGGACCCACCGGCCAAATTTCGAGAGAAACTCTACCCAAAGCGGTAGTTTGACTACCGCCGGCGGAAGTTAAACTACCGCTTCCTCTCAAAAAATGTGCGTGGAACCAGCCACACCAATTTCGGACCAAACCCAGCCCGGGCGGTAGTTGGACTACTGTAGGCGATAGTCGGACTACCATCGGCGGTACTCCGATTACCACCACTCGTCGGACGCATGTATTCTCCGAGCAACAACTGTCCCCTAGACCGAAAGTCAACTTTCCCCTGAATTTACCCCTCTAGGGTTTACTATTTACCATTTTTACCAACCTCACTGACCACTAAGATCCAATGAGAACATGCCACGTGGCATTCCTCTCCCCTCAACCAATCACAAGTTGCCATGTCAACTTTTACCCCTTACCTACCTACTAATTACAGCAATGTCATTGTAGAAGGCTATAAATAGCCCTCTCTCCCTTCACATTTGACACACAACCAAAAGAGCCTAAAATCCTAGTGAGGGAGAGGGAGAGAGAGAGGAAGAGAGTGAGGGTGAGGAGTTACTTCTAAGCCTCTGAGTTCAGATTTTTTTAGCTCTCCCTTAGCCTCATCCCGACCTTCCTAACCCCACAAGCCGAGCTCGGATTGATCATGGTGCAATCTATGTCTTAGCCTACTCAAGATCGAGCCAAAGATCCATTCATACAAGCATTCATCATGACATATATTCCCTTCTCAACCCCCCTGCTTCTCTAGATCTCTAGTGAACGTATGCTCTGTGACTTGCCGTACACTGGATCCTGTCACATTAGAAATTTCTAGTGATCTAATCCATTTTTCTTACCTCTTGGCATAAACATCATCACATCCGCCTTCTAGATACGTCGTTGGACGTATGATCTGTGGCTTGTCGAAATCTCGGATCTTGCCGCATCAGAAATCTATGTGTGTGCCAAATCCTATCTCAACCATATCATTTATCCCTTGAGATTGTTTTACCACATAAAGTAGAGACTGTACATTCGTACGGGCAGAGAGGGTGCCTAATACCTTCCCTCTTTGTAACCGAGGTCCCTTAGCAGCAATTCCGGATCGCAGACTAAGAGTCAATCTAAGGTAGGAGAGTCTTCAGATTTCTCTAACCTTACGTATTCCGTGGGTTCTAACCGACCGCGGGATTCTGAGATTAATTGGCTAGTGGCGACTCCAACATCCACGAATTAGCCTAATAACCCTCATCACCAAAACATAACATACAAATCAGCGTGGGTGCCAATTTTCAGTATCTACACCAGTATGACAGAGGATTCTGGTAGACCACAAATGGCAACAATGTAAAAATTGCTCTTAAAGCCTCTTTTTTTCAAGTTCACATGGTGGGGCCCACCTAGTTTTGAATAAGGCTGATTTTTATATCTTAACTTAATTCTAGCAAGTTAGGCTTGATTAATTAAGGCCGGCATTTTATACCCACTGTTCCTTATGATGTGGACCACCTCGAGTTATGGGATCCGCCTGGTATTTTGTCCTAGTGATATGCTCGAGCAAATGCAAAGAGTCTGCACCGACACAATGTGGGTGAATGGTGGATGTGAACATTGTTTGAATGTGTGATCACACATTCTGATAAAAATTTACCCCAATTGGTTCAGTTAGGCGTGTCAACGGGTCGGGCTTGGGCCTGACAAAATCGGAATTTTGAATAGGGCTGCCCTCATGGCTGGCCCAAAACAGTTCAAAATCCAGGTCGATACCTACCCAAGCCCGGCCCGTTGACAGCCCTAGGTGCAGGATTGCATGCACATTTGGCGCACGTGCTAGTGGCTGAGTGAGGGAGGCCACTTTCAGGGACCCTAAGTTAACAGGAATCCATATAACCCTAATCTTTGTGGGGGCCATCATGCATATCCACTCCATCTCTCCGCTTCGACCCCTCATTTAATGACATGGCTCTAATGCAGACAGCTCCAAAACTAGAGTAGGCCACACCACCTTAGTATTTATGTGCCATCCAACCTTTTCATGAGGTCATTTCCAAGGGGATAAAAGGGAAATCATAAATTTCACTATAATCCACAACTTCAAATAGAGATTTCAATGATAGGCATTCAATTCCCATTTTTCTTATAGTGTGGTCTACTCCCTGTTTAAATTTTCCTTCCTTTTCAAAGGGTTTATTAACAAAGTAGATCTTTAATTGGATAACTAGGCAGTCTTAATATGCACTGAAAGAATAGGTTTGCTATAATTAGGGGTGTACATCGAGCCGAACCGAGTTGAGCTGGGCTCAACTCGGCTCGGATCAGTCACCAGGCATATCCAGCTCGAACTGAACTTGGCTCAGCTCAGTGACCAAGCCAGCATGTCTAGCTCTGCTTGACTCGGTCCAGAATCGGATCACTTCGAGCCAAGTTCGAGCCAGTTTCAAGCTTTCGAGCCGAGTTCGAGCCAAAAGGATATTTCTAGACATAATGCTGGGGAAGACGTCGTTCTTCACCATCGCATTAAAACCCTCAATGGCCTCTTCAATCCGCCCATTCCAAACATAACTATTCAATATTACGTTGAATATATAGGGAGTTTTGGAAATGCACCTTCTCGAGACCTCCATCGGGCAGTCGATGAGGACAATTGGACTAGGACTAGAGCTGCCTGAAAGCGTTCGTTTCAGAAGCCGGCAAACACAGTTGATTTTCCCCGACTGTAACAGGATCTGGAGCATTGTGCACAGGGAATCGACGCATGAGATGAATCCTTGCTGCTGCTCAGCCCAGTGGAAGTATCTCAGTGCGGATTTGGGATCGT
Organism: Magnolia officinalis; assembly: GCA_021015155.1. NCBI lineage: Eukaryota > Viridiplantae > Streptophyta > Magnoliopsida > Magnoliales > Magnoliaceae > Magnolia > Magnolia officinalis. The sequence continues at coordinate 36,086,175 of JAJHSJ010000004.1, read as the reverse complement.
GGCAATTATTGAGAAGAACCTCTATGACATGATCTTCAGTGAGAATAGGGTCTGGGGGAGAGATTAGAGAGGTGAGAGAGAGTAGAGAGAGAGAGAGGTGAGACTTACAGGGAGAGGGACAAGAGAGAGAGAGAGAGAGAGAGAGAAGGTGATTAGGGTTTTGATTTTTAAATGCTAGGGTCGGGCAGGGAGAGAGGGAGCAGGGGAGAGGGCTTTGAAAATTTGGAGTCGGGCGGCGTGTTTTCAAAATGGGAAGAGGATTAGGGTTATAAATATATATATATATATATATATATATATATATATATATATATATATATATATATACACACACACACACACACACACACACACATACACACACACACAAAACGACCGAGTCGAGCCACGTTGGGCCGAGTCAAGCCGAGTTTCGATCTGAGTCGAGTCGACCTGGGGTCAGCTCGAGATTGGCTCGAACTCATTTTTGAGCGGTAAAAAAATGGCCTGACTCGGATCAAACTCAGTTTCGAGTCGGGTCGAGTCGAGCTTTTTCGGGCCGAGTCGAACGAGCTAACCGAGCTAGCTCGGTTCATGTACACCCTTAGCTATAATACCTCCTAACATATCATTATAGTGATATATCCAGACTATAATCAATGGATCTGGGATCAATGTTTGGATGATCTAAACCATTGATATGAAGAGATATGGAGTTGATGGCGGGTTCCCTGAAAATATTCAAAATCAGAAGAACCTTAGCTTTTAGGGCATGGCTCAGAAAAACAATGGCTAAGGAGTCAGACCATATCCAAAGGAAAAGCGTTAAAGGATTAAATGGTTGAAATATTCAAATTTGAGAGAAAAATATTAATTGAAAATACAACCCTTAAATTGAGGCAGATGGATGTTTCTATCATGCAATATTGTGAATGGTGGGAGCTATCATTATGTTGGGATATGAGAATAGGTGAGTGTGATTCCTAGAACTTGTAATACTTGCACTTAGTCCCTTTATAAGTAAGAAATAAAAGGTGGTGGTTTCTTATTTTATCTAAGAAGCATTCAAATATAAAATACGAGTGTGGCCCACTTCACTGATCTATTCCATCCACTACTTGGGCTTCCACCTTTGATTGACCATTCCTCTCAAAAGTCACTTTGGTCATATGATGCTAATTGTCTAATAAATGTTGGTTGAATCATTGATCTAGACCATCCATTGTATGGGTCCCACATTCCCATCCTTCTCAAACAATCACTTTGACTTAATGTTCTTAACAGTCCATCCAATGGCTAGGGATATGGAGAGTCCATGTTGATCATATTATAAATTAATGTTCTATCATTCCATCATGTCCCACCTTTAATGAGCCATTCCTCTTTTAAAAAATAATCACTTTAGTCTCTTCCCACTTTTCATTTTCCATTGCCATCCATTTGAAGAAATCACTTGTTTGATAATGGGAAATGGGAATGAGTGAAAATTGTAATCGGGATATTTCAATTATTATCAACCCAAAAGCAAATGTGAATGCACCCATCTTAACGAGGACCGCAGCATGTAAAGCTTTTAATTGACATGTGAGAATGTTATCTATTGATTTGGACCATTAATCCATTAATATAAATAAAGGCAAGCCATGTGCATAAATTAACACCGGCTGACCCTTAAATGGTGGACCATTTTGTTACAATTGTGTTATTTAACGAGCCATAGATCGGATGGTTAGCATCATTAAATCAAAGTGATTTTCCATAACCCTAATCAATCCATGCTGGGGCCTATTGAATAGAGGTTGAATACAATACAATGATGGAACGTTTTTATTCCCTACTTAATCTTGACCGTCTATTTTTTTATATTGTTGATCAGATGGTTGAGTTTGTCCGATCAACATGAATTTTTCACCATGGCTTGCCCCTAGCGGTATGAATGAATGGAAAGTGTGGATAGATGATTGACCATCTCACATATTAATTAAAAGCATTGGGGAAGCTGCTAAGTCCAAAATGGGGACCTTAGTATTCCCTAAGTATTAAAAGGGTAGAGTCAAAAATTGAAAAAAGATAAAAGTTCTATTCTTACAGTTGCCTAGATTATTAATAAGAAGAGAAAAGGACATGCAATTGGATAAGTAGGAACTAAGTTCTTATCTAAAGAAAAGAGAAGAGATGTAAGAGAGAGAGAGGGAAGAGGGAGGGACCCCTTTTCCTAATATAGACAAATGGGAGTTTCTCACCACCCATTCGATCTTAACAAGAACATGAAGCCAACTTGATGAGTGGACCGCATGTTCCAGAAAATCCCTCCCATTGAATGGCCCATATCTCCCACAGATGTGCTCATTGTAGGGATGTCATTGGGCTGAACGTGGGCCAAGTAAAATCAAATTTCTGCATAAGCACGGTCTGACTATTTCAAAATCCAAGCCAAAGGCAACCCAAGCTCTGCAATGGTATTACGGTTAGGTAGATAAGTATTTTATAAATGCTTTTTTAAAAAATGCAAATCTTTGAGTCGCCTCTACTTCATAAGAAAGTTGAAGTCCCTAACCACTAGCAAATTTCTTATAAATTCTTGAGCCATTTAGTAAATGCTTAAAAGCGAGTTCATCTCATTTTAGTTAATTATAATTATATATTAGAGTAATCATGTTACCGACAGTGCCATCTCCGATATTAATTTATATAATAGAATATAACCTACTAGCTTTTGAACATTTTTGCTACACAATTAGTTATAGATGTATTGAACTTTAGCTTTTTGGCATGTAGTCTTTCAACTATCCTTATTGTGAAATTTTTGTCCTTTCAATCTTTCCTCTGTATAACCGCCTCTCACTTCTTCTTATTGTGTGTAGCTTTTAAGGGGGCTTATTATATATTAAGAACCTCACACAGTAAGGGATTCATGGGGCCCACCATGATGAATGCGTGACATTCATTCCATACATTTACTCATCGGACTCAAGTACACCAACCCAAAAATTAGGCAGGTAAACATAAGTGAGCTATTAAATCAAAAAAAGTGAGCTTGGGGTTGAAAACTTTCTAAGCACACATACCTCTCTCTTTCTCAATCTCTATCTATCTATGTATCGATCCACATGTGTCGCATGTGCAATATCCCTAATTATTGATCTAAAATGAAATGACCTCATTTTTAGGTGTTAACCTTTGGGTTGAGACTTTAAAATGAGTTTGATCTCATTATAGTTAACATTACTATGGCCATGGCAAATATTGTGTTGCATGTGAAGAGAGGAATGAAGAGAGAGATAAGGAGGGAGAGTAAGCAGCTTTAGAACCGCGAAGAGAGAAAATAGAGACGATACGCCATTTTGAAATGACAAAAATAACAATACCATCAGTTAATGACTTACGTTTTTGATGACCCAAATACCCTATCTATATATTAAAAATACCTCATGCATTATTTCAAATCTTAAAGTTAAGGACTCTCTTAAAAACTAATTGTAGGGTCAAATTCGTGGTGGATTGTTGGTTAAATGTTATATAACCTATTAAAAAGTATCTCTCATACATGATTATTGTTGATTGAGTGCCTTCAATTTGTCACCGAAATAGGGATTTCAATCAAATTAAATTGATTGTTGATCGATCGAGAAAATTCCAAAAATATGAGTTTACTCTCTAGACACTTTTGGGCATGTTCAATTCAATCAAACATGTGGCGTCGCAATTAACTATTCATGCAACTTTTGCATGAGTGCAACGGTTTATTTCTAATTCTGTAAGTGGGTTATATAAGTCGTGTTAATACAAGATTATGGAAGTTCTAAGAGTGCAAAACGTGAGAGCTTGAGAGCCAAACGGGTTTTGAATGGAGAAAACTAGGATTTTTGGATCTGTAAGTTGATTATATTTCTTGTAACTTTCTATTCATAGTGGATTGTTTGTCACTTAATGCCGTGGTTTTTCCCAGTAAATATTTTTCCACATAAAATCTATGTTCTCGGTGATTACTCAAACTTTTCGTTTCTCTGTTGAGTGTTTGATTCATTTTAAGGTTGCTTATGTGCCTAGGGTGTGGCAGTTGCGACAACAAGTGGTATCAGGGCGAACGTTAGGTTTTCATATTAAATCTTAAACATGGCATCGATGGGATCGAATGTGAAGTTCGAGAAAGAGAAATTCATGGGTAAAAATAATTTTGAATTATAGAGGCTGAAGATGAAAGCCCTCCTAATTCAATAAGAGATGTTGCAGGCACTCATTAGCAAAGCAAAATGTCCTGAATTGATGAAAGAAGAGGATTGGGATAAACTTAAACAGAGAGCGATCAACATAATTTAATTGTGCTTGGTCGATAAAGTCCTTTATAATGTCATCAATGAGATGCTTATCGTAGCCATATGAGCAAAGTTGGAGAGCATCTACATGATGAAATTGCTCTCCAAATGTCTATATCTGAAAAGGCAGTTGTACACTCTGAAGATGGTGGAATGGTCAGATGTCTCTGAACACATCAGCATCTTTAACAAACTAGTTTGCAAACTAACAAGTATGAAGGTGAAGATCGATAAAGAAGACAAATCCCTTTCAGATTCCTACGAGTGTTTAGTTGGATACTCTTTGCCATGGTAGGGATATATTGAACCTTGATACCATTATCTCATCTCTTTACTTGAAGCAGTTGAGAAGGAATAACGGTGGGAAAGGTACTTTTACGGATGCACTGGTTGTTCGGGGAAGATCGTTTGAACGAGAGAAGGGGAAGTCGCGATCGAGGTCCAAGTCGAAGGGCAAAGGGAAGTTAAGGTGTTGGAATTATGGCAGGATGAGACATATGAAGAAGGATTGCATAAATCCTAAAACCTAAAAATATAAGAATTTAGATACTTCACCAAATGAGGCCAATTCAGCGGAATCCAACGAAGAGATGAGTAGTTATGATGTATTGTCTATGTCCAAGGTAGGACACTTATATAACGAGTGGATTTTAAAAATGGGGTCATTGTATCACATGTGTCCTCATCGCAGTTGGTTCGCCATGTACAATGATTATGATGGTGACATGGTTCTTATGAGCAATGATCATGTATGTAAGATAATTGGAATTAGATCGGTTCATATAAGAATGTTCAATGGGGTGAAGCGTTCTCTGACCAATGTGAGGCACGTTTCAGACCTGAAGAAAAATATGATATCTTTGGGAGCTCTTGATGCACTTGGGTGCAAGTTCTCTAGCTACGATGGTATCTCGAAAGTTTCAAAAGGAGCACTAACTGTTATGAAGGCACAGTGGAGCGGAAATCTTTACAGGTTGATCGGGAATACTATATCGGGTGGAGTTGTAGCATTTATAATGGAATCCACGTTAGCACGTGTGTGGCATGCGTGCCTAAGCCACATGAGCAAGTGCAGTATAAAGGTACTACTCGATCATGGTTTAATTCTTGCTTTTAAAATTTTTAATTTAGATGTATGTGAGCATTGCTTATACGGTAAACAATCAAGATTGTCATAAAAAACTGAGAAGCATATTAGTAAAGCTAGCTTAACTATGTGCATTCTGATGTGTGGGGATGTCACTCATTGTTTCTGGAGGAGGGTCATCATTCTTTGTCACATTCATTAATGACTTCTCTAGAAAAGTTTGGGTTTAATTTCTAAAACATAAATCCAATGTGTTTGCCACTTTTAAGTTGTAGAAGGTTATAGTTGAAAAATAGTCTGGACGAAAACTCAAAGTTCTGAAGATTGATAATGGTAGAAAGTTTTACTTTTAAAGAACCTAATCAATTTTGTAGGAATAAGGGGATTGTGATGCACAATACAATAAGACAAACACCATAGTAGACTAGTGTAGTGCGAAATATGAATCAAACTCTTTTGAAAAGAGCCCGAAGTATGCTAAGTAATACTAGGTTAGGCAAGGAGTTATGAGTTGAGGCTGTTAACATGGCTTACTTAGTGAATTGATCTTCATCTACACCAATCGATTGTAAAATTTCAGAGAAAATATAGAGTGGTCAGGAAGTTAACTACTCCGGGCTACGCATATTTGGTTGTGAGGCTTACTCTCATGTATCATCATTTAAGAAAGATAAACTAGATCAAAGAGCTAAAAAGTATACTTTTGTTAGTTATAGTGATGGCGTGAAAGAATACAAATTGTATGACAGGGTTCACGTAAGATCATATTTAGCTAGGATGTCAAGTTTGATGAGGGTTCCTTATTTCGGAAGGATGAGCACATGGAAACAGAAAAATCAACGATTAACGTTGAGATAGATAAAGTTGAAATACTTGTATAAGTTGAGCAACAGGAAGAGGTATAGGAAGAGGTGGAGCCACTACATATTAGGAAAATTCTACTAAGATATCGTAGGGTATCATTGAGATACAAGGATGACTCAAATGTTATGTTTATTGATGAGGATGATCCGTCTACATTCTAAAAAGCATTAAAAGACACATGCTAAGAAGTGGATTGCAGCGATGCATGATGGGTTGGATTCTCCATACAAGAATGAAATACGGGAGTTGTTGAATGTGAAATATTGCATATTTACCAAAATTATGCATTAGTTTTATATGCATTGATGTGTTAAGTTGACCTATTTACATGTGTTTTGCTCTACGAGGTAATTTAGAGAAATAAGATGAAAATGCGATTAAAGTAATGATTTAAAGCTTAAAAAATGATTAAGTTGATGATCGAATGCTTGAAGGATAATATTGAAGAATTCAAGTGTCAAAGATCCAAGAGAACTAAGTGTTAAAGATGAAGAAAAGTCTGAAAAATCACACAGTCAAATAACAGAAAAAAAAAATTTCGGTCCAACTAAAGGCAAGTTCGGCTGGATCGAAAGTGTAAAAAATAGTCCAGCAACAAACAATGGATTTTCATATTAATTTGGCTCAATCAAAGAGCTATTTAGTCCAACCGAAGTGGTGTTCGATGCAACCGAAAGTAGTTCAACTCGACCAAAAGGAGACAGAGTTCAAAGATTTTTTGAAGAAATTTGGCTCAAACCAAAAGAATGCTCAAATGCTTCAATGCGACTTCAGACTGACCGAAGGTACTCGTCGTTGTTATTGAAGCGTAAAAAAAGTACGTAATTTTGATGTCGGCATGGAATTTTTCTATTTAAAGGGGTGATTTAGGCCATTCTAAATATAAATTAGAGTTTAGGATAGAGCAAAAGGTGGTGGAGCTTTTATGGAGCCATTCTTCTTCCTTAATCTTTCGATTTTAGTTCATTTTTCATGTTTTTTGTTTAATTTTATTTCAACTATGATAATGATTAGCTAAATCTCTTAGATAGGGCTAAGAGGTGAAGCTTTAAGTTATTTTTAATGTTCTAGTTTACTTTTATTCAAATTTTATGATTTGAATGTTGACCAATTTATTGATTTTAGTTTACATAAAGCTTTGATTTTAGTTTACTTTGATCCATTATTGACTCTGGGTACTTCGAATGCTTGGTTTTTTTCTTATCTATTTTTCAAGGGATTGATCTGTAAAATTCATGGATTTATTGTAGACTACGGGCATGATAAATACTTTAGATTCCCTGCAATTAATAACTTGGTGCTTCATGTGGGAATTGAATCAATTGAATTTCATATCTGTTTTGATTTGCATGTGAGTTTTAAATCAACTCTATTATCCGGTTGAATAAGATAAGACTTCAATTCCAGTTATGTTATCTAATTGAATCAAGTAAATTAGGCATTGAGAATGGCTAGAAGTGGATCCTTGCTGGTCTACTGTTTTATTTTATTGATTTTCTTTTTACAATACTTAGATTTCCATTATTGCTTTCCTCTAATTTAAGTTTCATAATTAGTTCTAGTTTTAAAGTGTTTTGAGAATGTACCAATATAAGTCTTTGAATATTCAATCTCGGTCTTACTGAGTTAAAACTACATAGCAGCCCTGCACTGGGGTTGGCATCCTTCTGGATCGATAAAGTTTTTGGCGTCATTGCCGGAAACTTCGGTAGTATTTTTTTGAAATATCTTAGGGTTAGTTTTTAGGATAGGGATTAGTTTTTAGGTTAGAGTTTTTGTTTTATCCTTCTATTTTGCAGAATTTAACCTAAAATCGTCAAGTGGATACTACCATTCCAACCCTCTTGCTTTAGATTGTTTCTAATTTTTCTTTCATTGTAGAAATTTTAATTATTTTCCTTTAGGAGTAGAATTAGTTTTAAAACTACGTTTGAATGGTTCATGCCCAAGTGAGTTTGTGATTATAATCTTCGTCTTCTAAGTGAAGAAGCGCTAGTTGAAGGATTTTCGATCCATTACCATGTTAGAAAACACCTTAAATCTTCTGAATTGATTGATAACATGTCTGAGAATCAACCCAATCGACGTGTTAAAAAACAAACACAACAAGATAAGAATGATGTACACAATGGTCCACCAGCTAGAACTTTACGTGACTATTTACAATCAACTAGGATGAGTGCCCATTCCTGCATGATTTTTCCACACAATGTAGGAAACACGGATTTTAAACAAGAAGCAATTCAAACACTTTCGAAATTCCATGTATTATACTTTGAAAGTCCATATCTACATCTCAAAGAGTTTAATGAGATTATAGCCGCCCTATAATTTAATAATGTATCTGACGACACCTTGAGACTCAATTTGTTCCCTTTTTCTTTAAAGGAGAAAGTCAAGTCGTGGCTTCACTCCTTAAGGTCGAGATCAATTGAGACATAAGCGAAAATAACTCGGGAATTCCTTAAAATTTTCTTCCTGGTTCATAAGACTAACACTCTCAGAAGAGTCATAATAAATTTTTCACAAAAAAGGATGAAACCTTCTTCCAATGTAGGGAGAGGTTTAAGGAACTTCTAAATGCATGTCCACATCATGGCTACGAAACTTGACGGGTAATAATCTTTTTCTACAATGGACTAACTTCACCCATGCACCAACTTGAAGAGATGATGTGCAATGGGGAGTTTATGAACAAGGATCCCGATGACGTGTGGGACTACATTGATATGTTATCTGAAGACGCACAATCTTGGGATACCTCAATTCATTCGACCAATCTCAAGTCGACTCAGCCTAAGGAAAAAAGAGGAATTTATGTCTTAAGAGAAGAAGATGATGTTAATATTAGGATATCCAGCTTAACACACATGAAAGTTGAGGCCATGAAGTTGAAGAAAGTGGAAACGGTTAAACGTAATTAGACCATTGAAACTATTTGTAGTATTTACGCAAGTAACATGCACTTAACACAGGATTGTCCCATAATTCTTGCATTCCAAGAGTTGTTACTTGAGCAATCCAATGCCATTAACAATTATCAATAGCCTTTCAGTGCTTCAATTTCAAACACGTACAGTTTTAGTTGACGAAACCACCCAAATCTCAGTTTGAGGAATGAACTAACAGCTAACACTAACAAGAATCCTCAAGGGCATCTTTCTTTGATTCTTATTCTATTTTTAATGTCGAAGAAGACCTAAGAGGATCCAGTCTAAAAGTTCATGAATGATCAAGAGCAATTCAATAAAAACAACATGCAAACATTTCAAGATATCATTAGGGATATTTGCATCATCCATTCAAAAATTAAAGTCACGATTAATCGTTAGGAAGAAGGGGATTCTTCCAGCCCAACCTCTACCTAACCCAAAACCTCAATATGAGATAAGTGGCCCTAGATCTTTTACTCAACATGTGGAGCAAGCTAAGTCCATCACCACTCTTAAAAGTGAAAATATAATTGACAAGAGCATCTCGATGAGGGATGATAAGCCTAAGAACTCAGAAAAATCTAAGGGTGATGATGAGCCTAACAACACTCCACATGAGAAGGAACTAAAACGAGAGTGTAAGCATGTGACTCCATTCCCACATCTGTTGATTTCACCCAAACCTCTACCTAATACTCAGGATATCTTAGAGGTTCTCAAACAAATGAAAATCAACATTCCTTTGTTGGATGCTATTGGGACTCAAATATTGCATAATTTTCCCCATTTATATCTTAGTTTTATGAACATGAATCCGCTTAATATTCTATTTTACTCATGTATGTGTTGCAAGGTGAATTTAAGTGCTTGGATTGAAAGAGGGTGTTAAAAGCATGAATTTGATGCTCAAAAATCACCAGGTCAAGGGATGGATCTTAGGAGACTAAGATTAAAGAATTCACATGCCAAAGATCTAAGAAAACCAAGTGAAGAATGAAGAAAATCAAATATTTGAAGTGAAGAATCCTGAAATCATCCTGAAAAAGTGTATTCTGAAGCTCTTAGGTCTATTTTAGAAACCTTCGCAGCAGGAAATCTATTTTAAACAAACTGTACAGCAAGAAGTTTAGTTTAGGAAACCATAAATATTTGAGGCAATTTTTAGGGTTTTCAACTTTGTACGAAAATTGGAGTTCCCTACTTATAAATAGGGCTTCCTAGGGCATTCCTAAGTATCATTAAAAGCATTCACGAGCAATATTTAGGGTTTTTAAAGGGTTTTCAATTTTATAATTTTTTTTCCTTTTAGGTCTTTTCTATTTACATTTATTTCTTTCTTGTTGTTTTCTTTTTCTATTCTAACTATGTTTTTCTAAGTTCCCTCTAGCCTAAGCTAGAAGGGAAGCACATGGGTTTAATATTTCTTTAAGTTTTGAGGATTGATTGTTTTTAATGATGAGAAGAATGGTATATGCATGTTATCTACTATTTAGGTTTTGTTTTTAATCCTCTTGTGAGATCCATATGTTTCCATCATATGAGATCCACATTGATGGATAGGCTTACCCTGAATCAATCAGATTTCTTAGGTAAGAGAGGCTCTCAACCTGTTATATTTCTTTGATTTTCATTATCTCATTGATATTGAATTCTTAAAATCACTGACGCTTGAGAATATATATATCAATGGTGCAAATCCATTATTTTCTAATCTTTTATATCATTTATTAAAATATTTAAATTATTTTATTTTTTGATTAGGCTGACCATAGTGCTCAGATCCTAGTTGTGTTATGCAAGTCATCATGATTTTGGAACATTAACCTATGTGTGGAACTTTGAAGCTTGGGTGTTGTTTTAATTCAGTTAAATTACATCAATTTAAAAATCCCAAAATCAAATCATCAGATTAGTTTTTATTACTTAGTTTGTTTCGCATTTGATTTTCTCCTTCTCGCAATTCATCTCCCTGTGGGATCAACCCTGTATTCACAGGATATTACTTGCAAACCTCTGCACTTAGAGGCAAGCAATCAGATGCTATAAAACAAATTCTATCATATGTCAAATTCCCCAATGACCTTTATACGGTCAAGAGATGACACAATGTTCAAAAGAAGATATTTTTTATTGAGAAAGTGAGTGTCATCATTAAACAAGATGTGCCCCAAAAAATATAAAGATCCCTGTAGTCCAACTATCTCATATGTGATTGGTAATTACTGGATTGAGCATGCCTTACTAGATTTGGGGGCAAGTGTAAATCTGATTTCATGTTCGGTTTACGAACAACTTGGTCTAGGTGAATTAAAACCACTAAGACCATACTTTAACTAGCTAATTGTTCAATTTGTATACTGAGAGGGGTGATAGAGGACGTGCTAGTCCAAGTCAATAAGTTCTACTACCTAGTGGATTTTATTATTTTGGACATGTAACCGTTTGTTGATGTTAGCACTCAAATTCATGTCACCCTTGGCCACCTGTTCTTAACTACGTCAAACGTTATAATCAATTGTAGGAATGGGATCATGAAGGTGATCTTTGAGAATATGACACTTAAGCTAATGTGTTTAATATGTGAAAGCAACAAGAAGATGTTGATGAGGTCCATAAAATTAATTTGATTCATTCATTCATGGAAGACAAGTCTCTTTTGATATTGTACTCTGATACATTAGAAGCGTACTTGGCCCACTCTTTTGATCTTAATAATGATATGATTATGAAGATGAATGCTTTGCTTAATGCGATACCAGTACTTGAAATTAACCGGGTGAGTCCTCAATTTGAACCATTACCCCTAACTAACTCAAAGCCTCTACTGTCTAGTGTTAAGGCACCGAAGCTTGATGTAAAACCTTTGCTCTTTGGACTTAAATATGCATATTTGGGTCAAGATGAGATATATCAAGTAGTGATTTCTCCCTATTTAGATAAAGAGCAAGAGAGTAAGTTGATTTTTACTCTTAAACATCATAAGAGAGCCCTTGGATGGACTATTGCGAACCTCAAGGAAATCGACCCCATGATTTGTACTGATCGCATTAACCTTGAAGATAATGCGAAAACAATTAGACAACCACAACGTCGTCTAAATCCAAACATGAAAAATATGGTTAAAGTTGAGGTGTTAAATCTTTTGGATGTGGGTATTATCTACCCTATATCCGATAGCCAATGGGTGAGTCTATCTTAAGTGGTACCCAAGAAGTCTAGAATAACCATCGTAGCCAATGCGAACAATGAACTCATGCCAACTAGAGTTACCACTAGTTGGAGAATGTACATTGATTAACAAAAGCTCAATATCGTCACGAGGAAGAGCCACTTTTATTTGTCCTTTATTGATCAAATTTTAGAAAGGTTAGGTGGTCACTCTTATTATCGCTTCCTAGATGAGTACTTAGGTTACAAACATATAGAGATGGCCCTTAAGGACCAAGAAAAGACTACATTTACATGCCCCTTTGGCAATTTCGCCTACTAAAGGATGCCATTCGGATTGTCTGATGCCCCATCCATATTTGGGAGATGTATATTGAGTATTTTTTTTTTTTTGACATCGTGGGGAAGTTTCTAAAGGTCTTCGTGGACAATTTATTCATCTTTGGTTGTTCTTTTAGTTAGTGCCTTGAGTAATTGCGATTATTGTTGAAAAGATGTGAAGAAAATAACCTTGTGGTTCAAAAGGGAATGGTCCTGAGACAATCATATCATCTAATGGAATTAGAATGGATAAAGCCAAAATTGACTTAATCTCTAACCTACAACCACCCAAAAGCATACGCGAAGTGCGATCCTTCTTCAAATATATATGTCAGATTTTACCAAATGTTCATAAAGGACTTTAGCCTCATCTCTCGTCCTTTATTTAACCTTCTTCAAAGGAAAATCCCTTTCGAGTAGAGCAAGGAATGTTAAAAAGCTTTCACCAGGCTCAAAGGCATGTTGACCAACACCATTATCATGCAACCATCCGATTTGAGTATCCCTTTTGAAATCATGTGCGATGTAAGCGATTATGCAGTTGGGGCAATGCTAGGTCAAAGAAAAGAGCAGAAGTCTTACATTATTTACTATGCATGTAGAACTTTAAACTCTACCCAAGTGAACTACTACAAAAAAGGAACTCTTAGCCGTAGTGTTCGCTTTGAATAAGTTTAGGTCCTACTTGGTCGGGTCCAAGATAATCATCATCACTGACTATGTGACACTGAAGCATCTTCTTTCTAAGAATGATGCTAAGCCCCATTTACTGAAATGGATAATTTTACTCTAAGAGTTTGATTTGAAAATCCGAGATAAGAAAGTAGTAGAAAACGTAGCGGTTGTCCATCTCTCACAGCTTGTTTTATCTGATTCCTCAGAAACGACCCCCATCAATGACATGTTCCGTAATGAATAACTCTTTAAAATTTTCCAATTAGCTTGGTACATTGACATTGTTAACTATCTTACTACAGGTACGATTCCTACTCATTGGATTGTGCAAGATAAGAAGAAATTTTTCACTGAGGTACATAAGTTCTTCTGGGATGATCTCTATCTTTTTAAATATTGCCAAGATCAAATTATAAGAAGATACGTTCAATGTGGCTTTTATTGGCCTACTATGTTTAAGGATACAAATGAATTTTTTAAAGCGTATGAGTGATGTTAGAAATTGGGAGAAATATCCCGTCAAAATATGATGTCGTTGAATCATATTTTAATCATCGGAGTATTTGATTGCTAGGGCATCAATTTCATAGAAATCTCTATATTCTCCTTACAGCCGATTATGTTTCCAAATGGGTTAAGATAATTCTGTGTTGAAATAATGATCATCGAACGGTCATTAAATTTTTGAAAGAAAATATCTTTTCTAGGTTCAAATGCCTCAAGCCATCATTAGTGATGAAGGATCTCACTTTTACAATAGGTCATTTGAAACGTTAATAAAGAAATACGGTATTACGCATAAAGTGACTACCCCTTATGTAATGCCCCGACTTTCGAGACCCGAGTATTTAACTCGTTTACTGAAAATCTGGTGTTAATCGGTGATCAATAGACAATTAAATCAAAGTGCGATTAAAAGAAGCAAGCATAGCATAGATATAACTCATCTCAAAATGAATTTTTCTGAGCCACAAAGCTGGGGCCTATATACAAAATTATACAAAATTTCAAAATGTAATAGTTCGAAAGTAACCATAACAACTAGTCTATTGATTTAAGTCATATTAGGCAGTTCCTGATGCGACTCCTCGTCGTAAAACTCCCCTTCAACGGTAGCTAGCTCCGGGTACGCCGCACGTTCGTCAGCTCCTGTACCTGCCTCCTCTATACGGTTGAACATTAATGAATGAGTGGCCAGCTTAGTGTGATCTCCCCTCAAGATTACACACCGCCGCCCTAGATAAGGAATAACATAAAAGATACAGGCAAGCAAAACATAGTGAATGCAGTCTTGTATATGCATGGATGTGTGAATGCAATCAACGCCCTAGGGATGCTCATCCATGCAGAATTTGAGCTCGTAACCCATGCAATCATCGACCTAGGAATGCTCAACCAGTTAGACAAAATACGTACATCACGTACGATAGCGATAGACGTTGGTCTGTGCCATTACTAGTTCAGTTACAATCAGTCATTTTAGGTAAGCTTAAGGTCACTATGGGAGCTTTTCACCAGTGTAGGCTGACAGCTCGGGCATAAGTCCCATACCACCATCCCCGGCTCATGAGGCTACCGTCTTAGGGTGTGTGTAGAATCCATCAACATGTGGCCAATCAATTCTACATATAAGGAAACTACCACGTATGCCTGACTAGGAATGAAGTATAAAAAAATCTTTAAATACAACGACTAAATGAGGTGGTATGTATGATCCAAATATGAGTAACAGCGATGATAATAAACGTTGCAAGGTTCATCCCATAGTTAGGTAAGTGGAACCATTCCATAGATGGTAGATCCCATGAACTAAACCACCACTAACCATAACCTCCATATTGAGGGTCTATTCTCATCATAATCAGTCCTTTTACACCCTAAGCACGGACTCTCTTTAAAATAGGAGTTTCCAAAGAGAGGTTTCAAATAATGTGTGACTTACAAACAATACAATCTCATGAAGACTCAGACATGCTTTGATAACTGAAGTAAGGCTTATGTATACAGTTAATTCAAGAATCATATATTCCAAATTTATCAATTTCTAAGGCATGCGTCTTAAGTATATAATCGAGTATTTCCGTAAATCCAACTCATGCCTTTAACAATTCAATGGATTCCAAGAACATATGGTAGAATAACCAATTCAAACGGTCAGTTCCAGGACATGTGAGGAAACAAATGTTGATCATTTCTAAAATATATAAACAATGGCTATTCAATGATTAACAAGCAAGGGGACATGTATTCTAAACAAACGAGTTAAATGATAATCCATTCCCAGGATGTCATTTACAATTATGATAAAAGACTATTGTAACGACTCGGAAAATTCCATGCAATGCCCCGAGTACCACCTCAGGCAGGAATCACTTAGGATCAAATCCTTTAGAAATTAGATAAAGTTAACTAAGTGCTAAACTAGATTAGCCATGAAATCTGCACTAATCACTTTAAATACGATCTGCAAGACCCAAAACTTGTAAAATCATTAACGCTAGGTTACCCTAAAATCTAGGATCAATCTCATTACCCAGCTGCACTCGAGAGTACATTGAAACTCCATATCGAATCTAGACCGCACATCAAAGGTCCGAATAATACAAAATTATAGACTTAGGACCGCCTTACTGGGCTTGATAACCATCTAGGAGATCAAACCCAGATAGTGTTCCATGGCAATTCGCTTGAGCCCGTAGCGAGGAGTGTGAAAACACTTGGTTTTCTTTAGAAATCAAATCTCATTTAAGTAATCTAAGACTTGTTACTTGCGGGCCTAATATAAGCAATCAGACCGTCAGAATCTGACCCAAATACACCCTCAGATCAGGAGAAATTTCATATACATGGCAGTGTACTTGAAATCCCCGATCGAGTTTCAGTGACCGTTGAACTGAAACTGGTCCGCCACGTGTGATCTGGGAACTCGACTGGAACGAAAACTTAATTGTACCTAGATCCAATGTTGGTGAGCTTAAGTCCGACCGTACACTGAAAAGGGGGCTCTAGAAGTGCTCCGTTGAGATAGAACAGCTTCACTTTGGTTATAACCCTAAGTATACCTTGGCCTTAGGTTTATTTCGGTGAGGTTTTAGGCTATATAAGGACCTTAAAGCCTATCTCATTCAACCCATATGAATTTGAGAAAAACCCTAGGAGAGAGAAGAGAGAAAAGAGAGAGAAAGTGTGAGAGAAGTGGGAGAATCTCCCTGCTATTTTACCCTGCCACTCTACAAGCTTAACCACACCATCCTAATCGCTTTCCCGGCAATTTTAACTTCATTTCTAGGTAAGAAAACTCTAACCCTAATCTGATTTAGGGTTTCAATTGATTCAATTAGCGAAATAGCTAACACTACTTGTGCTTTAGGTCATTATACTGTCGTGGAAGGAGACGTAGCATTCCTACCAAATTTATTACGCTTCTACGGCGTAACGTGCGGACTTTAGGTGTATAGGTTATGGTTTTCAAGGCTGTCAATATCGGTTAATGATTTATAACTGACAAGGGTGCTATTTCACATGCAAAATGCGTCGTCTATTTCGTTATACGAGTTTACATGAAAGATGTAGGATATAGCCTAATCTATGCATATGTTGAAATGTTTGAAAATGTTTGGAATTTGGATTTGTGCTTAACATGTTTATTTGTCGTAAATATATGCTTAGTACATGTGCAACAACTCCTTAGCGAAAGGACTTGCCCTAAATCACTCCACGGCAAAAATATGAAATATGTGTTAAAGTGTGTAGCTTAAGTGTTTCTAAAAATGTTTCAATAAATATGGAACCTATATCCATGCATGCCATGATCATCTGCCATGGGTACAAGCACGTGATATACGGGGCAACTCCCTAGTGGAAGGATTTGGTCTAGCTTATGTGTAATCATCATATGTCATGTATGATGAGGTATGTAGTCTATGTGTTTGTGAAAATGTCTAAATGTTCTAGCAATCACCTAGTACACCTTGTATGAGGATCGAGAGATAAATCTCGATTATCTTAATAGTGTGAATGATTTCCTATAGGTACGCTCTAATGTATGGTCTATTTTCACTTATGGAATGATTGTGTACAAAATCATGTTTATGTTGTATTTCATTATATGCTTATGTGATTGTAAACTTCATGACTTATAAAATGCATTACTGTCTTATTTGACTCACATGATTACTTGATGAGTGGATTGAGTTTGGGACTAAGAGTTAGTCCAGGCGATCGGTAACAGAATGGAATTCGTGACTGAGATTCATTCGTCACGTGAGATGTGTTCGACGAACCCGAGTTGTACTTCGATTGACGATAGTGGCTGACCACACGAAGTTCTTATGCGCTTCATATCGTTCAACTTGTTGTGCACTCGAGCTAGCCGAGCTCGTCAAGTAACCCGATCTGTCTTATGTATGTTCACCATGTTTGGACGCCTCTGTTTGAACCTAAGGTACTAACCTTACTAGTGAAATCCCGTTAACCGTGGTACCTCGAAAGGCTAAGACTCATGAGCCGGGCATGGTGGTATGGGACATCGTGGTCGAGCTGTCAGTCTGCGCTGGGGCCACGAGCCTCCCCGTAGTGACCATTGAGCAACCAGACTCGTGAGCCGATTATGGTGGTATGGGACACTATATTCGAGCTGTCGGCCTACTCTGATAAGGTGATGGGGGAGTGGTGCAACGATTCTGTGTAACAGCCTTGACAGCCCTTTGTAGTGACCTCGAGCGTACTCTGAGTATATGTGGAGGCGACAACTCTTCTGTAACAACAAGAGTACAAAACTAGGCCTATATTGATAAGGTGATGGGGGAGTGCTGCAACGATTCCGTTTAACAGCCCTGACAGCCCTTGCAGCGACCTAGAACCACACATCGTATGAGATTATCTAAGATTGACGACCCTAGAATGGATCTTTGTTTGGGAATGATACAAGGAAGGTACTTTAGTTTCTCAATCCTACTGTTTGAAAGGTATTAATAACAACTTGGTAATCATGCTCATCATCGCACTGCATGTGCCTAGAAGATGTGAAGCATGAGGGATGAACGCATGCCGCGGACGTAAGATGGTGCCATATGAGGGAGCATTGGTAAGGGGCATGCATCACGACTGCACTTCATACTTGCATTAACAAGAGTACTTAGGATTGTTGATTATACTGCTTTATCATTACTGCTTGAATGATTTGATAACATGTTAACCTATGCTTTATTGTTCCACTGAATTAGCTACTCACTCCCACGTTACAGGACGGTGATCTGGATACCCACCAGACTCTGTTTTAGATGCAGGTACCGATGATACTCAGGAGGCTGAGCCTGATTATTATGATGATCAGGATGAGTTTTCTTTATGCAGTTCGCTGGAGGCTTCGCGTAGGCTATCCAGATTTATAGGGCTACAGGGTTTATGATTATAGTTGTACCATTTTGACATTTTGATTTAAAAAAAAAATACATGTATATGGTGACTCAGTTGGTATTCATACTCTTGAGATTGAGATTGTTTTGTTTTATACACATCTATATACATCTTTCAGTCTTCCGCTTGTGTTTATACATGGATCTGGAGTATGAATTACTGTTTTGGTATAATCTCACTCATGTTTATTGCACTAACACAGCCAACATTCAATCATCATTCTCTATGTTGCATAAGTGATGTTTTGGAACTCAAGAGTTGGGTTGCTACTCGACCCTCGAATTTCAGGGCGTTACAAGTTGGTATCAAAGCATGATTTGGATTAAACCGGACCTGAGTTATGGTCCCCCGACGTACGTTGACACATTTCGACTTAGGTGGGAGTGAGAAAAATGTAGAAACAGCCCTAGATTTCCCCGATTTCGTCATTTGACGAAGTTCATCGAAATTGATCACTTTGATTGATCCGTACTCATCCGTGACCGCACGAGGCCACCCCAAACCACTTCTAGACCGTCACATGACGGGTCTAGACCACAATTCACCCCATCCCAGCCGTTAAAAATCAGTAAATGCTGATATATACCAGAAAGCACCCGAACTGACCCGAAACGGAGCGAAACGGTGTTGTGGGCCTACCCACGTTAATCTAGGGGTACCCAGGGTGGGACGCACATGTTTTTGGGGCCTAGGGGGCAAGAGGGCCTCGCCAAAATGGTGAGCCCTCGCCGATTGGTCCAGGGAGTGGCGAGGCCCTCGCCGGTCAGCGGGCTAGGCCGGGCCTGCGGCTCGGGCCGATCGTGTTTGGGGGTATTAGGACCCCCCTGGTATGTGGGTCGTCCATTGCAACCACTTCAAAGCCCTATTTCCTTCACAAAACCCACCTCCAAGCTCTCTTTTCTCTCTAAACTTGTTATCCTCTCTCTCAAACCTCCCTTCAAATCGTCCAATCTACTATTTTCGACCACAACCCATTCCCTTCCAACATTTCCAGCAATCCATACCTCCCTACTTACTGGATTCTCTCTCATTTGAGCCATTACACCTCCCATTCGTGGCTCCAAATCGTGTAAGCCACTGACCCATTCATTCTCTTCATTTTCCTTCTTTACTCCTTGTCAGTTGGGCCTTTACAACCCCTGTTGAGACCCAAGTCCGTGGAGAACCAACCCTCCAGCCCTTTTTCTTTCCTTTCCTTCACTTTTCATGGCTTTCTTTGCCATTGTTTCGGCCATTTTCTCCATCTCCACCATCCTTTCTCTTATGAGAAAGGGAAAGAGAAAGAGTGTTGCGGATGAGGCTGGGCCTAGTCGCCCTACATGTTCAAGGCAACCAAGAGGCGTCGCCGATAACACGAGCATTGATCGGGAATTGCAGACGAATTAGGATCTCGATCTCCGAGTTCCTGCTATGAGAGCTCAGTTGGCGGCATTACCTCATGGAATTTGTGAGGACCGTAGGGTTCTCTTTGAAGCCTAGGTGGATGGGCGACTCTTCGGTGAATACTACTTGTTCGAGCAATTGGAGGTGGCCCATTGGGGTCCGCTATTTGAGGTCAGAGGTCACGCCAATGCAGGTACTGTCCGATCCTTCTACGCCAACATTCACGAGCCTACACTGGAACCTTTGCAGTTCCGGCTCTCATGTGAAGTGGATCGGTTGGCCACAGTTGATGTCAGGTTGATATATCGGCTTCTGAATGTGCCCCTTGGCAAGGTGCATGATAGCGAGCTGAATCTGAGGACTGTACGTGAAAGGGATCGTCGCACACGTTTCCTTTGTGGTGGATGACTGGTTAAGTGGCAGCCAAATAAGAGTCTGATAACGTCCCATATGACAGACGACTTCCGCCTACTACATCACATCTTCACATACAACCTCTATCCCAAACACAGTAATCGTACCGAGTGTACGCGACTGATGGTAGACTTTCTGTACCAAGTGGGGCAGAGGACGAACTTGTGCGTGCCTACATTCATGTTGTGACAGATAGTGAGTACTGCACGCTCCACCAGAAGCTCTAATTCGCTTCCCTTCGGCCAACTCATATGTAAGATTGCACGGGAGTTTGGCTACAGTCTGGGGATGGAAAGGCTGGCACCGATTCACCAAATCGATGAGAGTACTCTCCATTAGATGGAACTCGAGGCACGGCGATGACGAGCCCGACATGAGGAGAGTGAGGATGAGGCGGAGAGCGAAGAAGAAGAGAGTGAGGGAGGGAGTGAAGCTGAAATAGAAGAAGAAGAAGAGGAACCAGAGACTCAGGATACTGAGGAGAGCTCCTCTCCTACGCCACTAGAGCAGGACGCGGTTCAGGCTGGGAGGGATGCTCGTATGGTTCGCATTGAGGAGGGTCAAGCCACCCTGCGGTAAGAGATTAGGTAGGTTCGGGTCGAGCTTGGTGAGACCCGAGCCAAGCTTGAGGAGACCGAAACCTTCATGAAACGGAATTTTAAGGTGTCTCGCACATTGAGGACTATCATGTGCTATGTACAGGACAAGGATGCCCCTCCTCCATCGCCGGACTCAGATGCCTAGTCATCCATACTGTTGTCTCGTATTTTACTTTAGTTACCGCCTTAGGATACTTATGTTTTCATGTTGTTGGGTGTAGCAGTTGATAGAATGTTTTGGATGTTTGAGGCCTTGGTTGTATTAGCTCCCATGCATCTCCTGTCATGATTCATATAACTCTGTATTCAATGTATTATGACAATTTTGGTAATGAAATGCATGCAACCACTTTTGCTATGAAGCGTGTGGAATACTTAAGCGGTTGTGTATTGTATTGTTATGCTTCATCTTACATGCGTTACACCCTATGCTGTATAGGGCATGCCACGGAAGTATACGAGGAGCACGACACCCCTCTTGCTCTCTGATTCGATGGACCAGACTCATTCCCGCAGAGGTGGTCCTACGGACCTGGGTTTAGGCTCAAATCAGCCTTATGCTAGTCCTACAGGTGGACTGCCACCTTTTACATCACCGGTTCGCGAGCATAACCGGGCATCCTCTTCGACACAATATGAGCCACAGGCTGCTCCACCTACTGATAGGTTTGAGCAGATGATGATGCTGATGCAGCAGCAGCACAAGCAGCTCTTGGCGGTCTTATCTCAGGGTGGGAGTGCGACTCCACCTCCACCATCTACACGCCCTACCGAGACTGCAGAGCCTCCTGCTCAGGCTGAGGATGTACCTCCACCTGCACCTGCTACCTACACTGCGGGAGACGTGGGTACTCGTGGTCTTCTCGAGCGATTCCAGCGCTTGAGGCCTCATACTTTTTCGAGTCTCACAGACCTGACGAGGTTGAATACTAGTTAGACCGCATCTCTAAGATACTGAAGATGTTGCATTGTACTAAAGCAGAGCAGGTCGAGTTAGCCGCCTTTATGTTCGAGAAGGAGGCTAGCTTGTGGTGGGATAGTATACTGCGGACCGTCGCAGTAGGATATGTATGGACGTGGGCTACCTCTGAGTTTCGCTTCCATGAGAAATATTATCCTAAGGCCTATTGACACGAGAGGGAGAACGAGTTCTTACGCCTCAGACAGGGAGGCATGACAGTTACCGAGTATGAGCATCGCTTTACTAAGTTGGCCCGCTTTGTTCCGACTATCCTTGCTGATGAGCAGATGCGGATTAGACATTTTTCTGAGGGCTTGCGACCTGACATCCAGTCGAAGATGTGTTGTATCCGTATATCATCTTATGCGGAGTTGATTCATATGTCTATTCGAGTGGAGCAGGATATAGACCATTTGACACGCTCTCGTGGCCCTATGGTACCTAGGCCATGACCGGATACGCAGAGTAAGCCTTTCCTTGACAAGAGGCCTCGTACTGATTTGCCTCCCAGGATCGCAGCACCAGTAGTTCCGATGAGGCTCCCTGGTGTGACTTGTATTTACTATGGGAGGCCAGGACATCCTGCTGAGAGCTGTTTTACGCGGATGAGAGACAGTAGCTTTTCACCGCCTCAGAGGATAGATCGTCCTCGCCCACAGGATATATCAGCTCCACCGCTACAGATAGCACCTGCTCACCCATCTTTCAGACCTCCTGCACCACGCTTCAGGCCGCCTCAACGACCCATGGTACCTCAGCTCAACCGATCTCAACAGGTGCGTGTTGATGCGCTTACAGCAGAGGAGCCAGAGACCTCACCTTCATCACCTATGGCCTTCGAGGTCACTGCACGCGTCCAAGGTACTCCCGTCTTCTTATTGGTGGACACTGGATCCACTACCTCTATGATATCATGCACGGTAGTCAAGCGACCGGGTTTGGACACTGCTCCTATGAAGGGAGTAAGGGTCATCACCGCCATGGGGACCTTCTCTGACGTTACTATGATATGTGAGAGCTGCCCAATAGATTTAGGGGGCAGGACGGTACTAATTAATCTGATTATCGTCCCCCTATTTCATTACGACGTCATCTTCGGGATAGACTGGCTCACTGATATGCGAGCAGAGATCGACTGCGAGACTAGGGTGGTGACAGCCTATGGACTTGATGGCACGGCCTTTACTTTTCCTGTTCAGGTCAGTCACGCTACTCGGTTGAGATGTTACGCTTCTTCACTGAAGGATATTGATGGTCCGGTGCTTGTAAAGACGCCTGCAGTCCAGGATTTTGCATATGTCTTTGAGACGATCCTTGGTTTGCCACCTCAGCGCGAGATCGACTTCACCATTGATCTTACGACTGGTGCGACACTCATCTCTCTGCCGACTTATCGTATGCCTCCGTGTGAGATGGAGGAACTGCGGAAACAGATTGACGGGCTGGTAGAGAAGGGCTTTATACGACCTAGTGTGTCTCCCTAGGGAGCACCTATACTATTTATTAATAAGAAAGCTAGCTCACTACGGTTGTGTATTGATTACCATAGGTTGAACCAAGTCACCGTGAAGAACAAGTATCCTTTGCCCAGGATAGATGATCTATTTGATCAATTGAAGAGGGCAAAGTATTTCTCAAAGATCGACTTGCAGTCAGGGTACCACCAGTTGCGCGTCAGAGATGAAGACGTGCAGAAGACAGCTTTCAGGACCTTTTTTGGGCATTACGAGTTCCTGATGATGTCATTCAGTCTTACAAACACACCGACCGTGTTCATGGACTTGATGAACAGGGTATTTCGGCCATTCTTATACCGATTCGTCATCGTATTCATTGATGACATCCTGATATATTCCACATGTCGGGAAGAGCACGAGGAGCACCTAAGAGCGGTGTTGGATACTTTGAAGAAGAACCAGTTGTTCACGCAGTATAAGAAGTGCAACTTCTAGCAGGAGGAAGTCAAGTTCCTGGGACATGTGGTGTCAAAGGATGGGATAGCTGTGGACCTTGCTAAGGTAGCAGCGGTTCAGAATTGGAAGCATCCTGGCTCGGTTACCGAGGTGAGGAGTTTTCTTGGCCTGGCAAGGTACTATCGACGCTTCATTCGGGACTTCTCGAAGATAGCCAAGTCATTGTCACAATTAACGCGCAAAGATCTGAAGTTCGCCTGGAATGAGAAGGCGGAGCAGCTTTTCAGGAGCTGAAGGACAGACTGACGTCCACCCCTGTACTAGTATTGTTAGAGCAATGGGTTAAGTACACGATATACACTGACGCGTCTCGCGTTGGCTTGGGTTACATCCTTATGCAGAAGGACAGGGCGATTGCATATGCCTCGAGACAATTAAGGAAGCACGAGGAGAATTACCCTACACACGACCTTGAGTTAGCAGCTGTTATCTTTGCATTGAAGCTTTGGAGACATTACCTCTACGGAGAGGAGTTCGAGCTTTTCTGCGACCACAAGAGCCTTAAGTATATATTCACTTAGCGGGACTTGAATATGAGGTAGTGCCGATGGATGGAGACCTTGAAGGACTTCAAGTTTGAGGTTTCCTCCCATCCTGGCAAGGCCAACCTTGTGAAAGATGCGTTGAGTCGCAAGAAGGCTATAGCATTTGCGGCTCCGCTGATGATAGCAGAGTGGGATATGTTTGAATTCGTGTGGGACTTCGAGCAGAAACTTACAGTGGAAGAGCCATTCGGGTGTGTCGCACACGTTTGGGTGCGGCCACTTATAGATGACCGGATTATCGAGGCCTAGAAGGGCGACGAGCGATTGTCTGAGCTTCGAGGGCAAGCTAGCGATGACGTGGACTCCGAGTGGCGAGTTGGCACAGATGGGGGCTTACGATACCGTGGCCGCCTATGCGTCCCAGATATTCAGGACTTGAGATAGGAGCTTCTCGAGACTGCCCACAAATCGAAGCTCGCGATGCATCCTGGTAGCACGAAGATGTATCAGGATATGAAGCGGTCGTATTGGTGAGACAATATGAAGGTCCACATCGCAGAGTATGTTTCACGGTGTCTCACGTGTCAGCAGGTCAAGGCCGAGCATCGCCGACCTCCTGGACTCCTTCAGCCCATGCCCATAGCTGAATGGAAGTGGGACTTCATCTCTATGGACTTCATCTCGGGGTTGCCGAAGACGAGAAAGGGTTATGACTCTATTTGGGTGATCGTGAATCAATTAACCAAATCGGCTCCTTTCCTCCCTATTAGAGTCACGAATTCCGCAGACGACTTGGCTAGGTTGTACATCAAAGAAATACTGCGTCTGCATGGAGTTCCCTTGGAGATTGTGTTGGACAGAGACACGCGATTCACATCTATTTTCTGGACTCGTATCCAGGAAGCGATGGGTGTGAAGTTGAAGTTCGGCACCGCGTTTCACCCTCAGACCGACGGGCAGACAGAACGAGTGAATCAGATTTTAGAAGATATGTTGCATGCTTGTGTTTTGGACTTCAAGGACAGTTGGGATGACTGTCTCCCGTACGCAGAGTTTGCCTACAACAACAGCTTCCAGGCGAGTATTGGCATGGCTCCTTACAAGGCCTTATATGGGCGTCCTTGCTGAGCACCGCATTGCTGGGTGGAGGTTGGCGAATGCAGTTTGATTGGCCCAGAGTTAGTACAGGCGACCTCAGAGACGATTGACATTATCAGGCGTCGACTTCTTACGGCCCAGAGTAGACAGAAGAGTTATGCCGATACGAGGCAGCGACCGCTGGAGTTTGAGGTTGGAGATCATGTATTCCTAAGAGTTTCCCCTATGAAGGGAGTCCTTCGGTTTGGGAAGAAGGGGAAACTTACGCCGCGATTCATTGGCCCATTTCAAATACTTGATCGAGTGGGAGCGGTGGCATACCGTCTCGCTTTGCCCACACCACTCACGGGCGTGCACAACGTATTTCATGTATCTATGCTGAAGAAATACGTCCCTGATCTTTCACACATCATCCATTGGGAGCAGGTGCAATTGAGCGAGGATGCTACATATGTACTGCGTCCGACACGTATCCTAGACAAGGAGCAGGTGTTGCGCAGTAAGGTGATTACACTAGTGAAGGTACTGTGGACGCATCATACAGAGGAGAAAGCTACCTAGAGGACTAAAGCCAAGATCCGAAAGAACTACCCTCAGCTTCTCGAGGAGTATGAAAATGTACTAATTTCGAGGATGAAATTTTTCATTAAAGGGGGTAGATTGTAACAACTCAGAAAATTTCGTACATTGCCCCGAGTACCACCTCAGGCAGGAATCACTTAAGATCAAATCCTTCAAAAATTAGACAAAGTTAACTAAGTGTTAAACTAGATTAGTCATGAAATCCGAACTAATCAGACCGTCAGAATCTGACCCAAATACACCCTCAGATCAGGAGAAATTTCATATACATGGCAGTGTACTTGAAATCCCTGATCGAGTTTCAGTGACCGTTGAACTGAAACTGGTCCGCCACGTGTGATTTGGGAACCCGACTGGAACGAAAACTTAATTGTACCTAGATCCAGTGTTGGTGAGCTTAAGTCCGACCGCACACTAAAAAGGGAGCTCTAGAAGTGCTCCGTTGAGACGAAACAACTTCACTTTGGTTATAACCTAAGTATACCTTAACCTTAGGTCTATTTCGATGAGGTTTTAGGTTATATAAGGACCTTAAACCCTCTCTCATTCAGCCCATATGAATTTGAGAAAAAACCCTAGGAGAGAGAGAAAAGAGAAAAGAGAGAGAAAGTGTGAGAGAAGTGGGAGAATCTCCCTGCTATTTTACCCTGCCACTCTACAAGCTTAACCACACCATCCTAATCGCTTTCCCGGCGATTCCGACTTCATTTCTAGGTAAGAAAACCCTAACCCTAATCTGATTTAGGGTTTCAATTGATTCAATTAGCGAAATAGCTAACACTACTTGTGCTTTAGGTCGTTATACTGTCGTGGAATGAGGCGTAGCATTCCTACCAAATTTATTACACTTCTACGGCGTAAGGTGCGGACCTTAGGTGTATAGGTTATGGTTTTCAAGGCTTTCAATGTCAGTTAATGATTTATAACTGACAAGGGTGCTATTTCACATGCAAAATGCGTCGTCTGTTTCGTTATACGAGTTTACATGAAAGATGTAGGATATAGCCTAATCTATGCATATGTTGAAATGTTTGAAAATGTTTGGAATTTGGATTTGTGCTTAACATGTTTATTTGTCGTAAATATATGTTTAGTACATGTGCAACAACTCCTTAGCAAAAGGACTTGCCCTAAATCACTCCACGGCAAAAATATGAAATATGTGTTAAAGTGTGTAGCTCAAGTGTCTGTGAAAATGTTTCAATAAATATGGAACCTATATCCATGCATGCCATGATCATCTGCCATGGGTACAAGCACGTGATATACGGGGCAACTCCCTAGTGGAAGGATTTGGTCTAGCTTATGTGTAATCATCATACGTCATGTATGATGAGGTATGTAGTCTATGTGTTTGTGAAAATGTCTGAATGTGCTAGCAATCACCTAGTACACCTTGTATGAGGATCGAGAGATAAATCTCAGTTACCTTAATAGTGTGAATGATTTTCTATAGGTACACTCTAATGTATGTTCTGTTTTCACTTATGGAATGATTGTGTGCAAAATCATGTTTATGTTGTATTTCATTATATGCTTATGTGATTGTAAACTTCATGACTTATGAAATACATTACTGTCTTGTTTGACTCACATGATTACTTGATGAGTGGATTAAGTTTGGGACTAAGAGTTAGTCCAGGCGATCGGTAATAGAATGGAATTCGTGACTGAGATTCATTCGTCACGTGAGATGTTTTCAACGAACCCGAGTTGTACTTCGGTTGATGATAGTGGTTAGCCACACGAAGTGCTTATGCGCTTCATATCGTTCAACTTGTGCACTCAAGCTAGCCGAGCTCGTCAAGTAACCCGATCTGTCTTATGTATGTTCACCATGTTTGGACGCCTCTGTTTGAACGTAAGGTACTAACCTTACCAGTGGCATCCTATTAACCGTGGTACCTCGATCTGCTAAGACTCATGAGCCGGGCATAGTAGTATGGGACACCTTGGTCGAGCTGTCGGCCTACGCTGGGGCCACGAGCCTCCCCGTAGTGACCATTGAGCAACCAGACTCGTGAGCCAAGTATGGTGATATGAGACACTATATTCGAGCTGTCGGCCTACTCTGATAAGGTGATGGGGAAGTGGTGCAACAATTCCATGTAACAGCCCTGGCAGCCCTTTGTAGTGACCTCAAGCATACTCTGAGTCTACGTGGAAGCGACAACCCTTCCGTAGCAACAAGAGTATAAAACTAGGCCTGTATTAATAAGGTGATGGGGGAGTGGTGCAACGATTCCGTGTAACAGCCCTAGCAGCCCTTGCAGCGACCTAGAACCACACATCGTATGAGATTATCTAAGATTGACGACCCTAAAATGGATCTTTGTTTGAGAATTATACAAGGAAGGTACCTTAGTTTCCCAATCCTGCTGTTTGAAAGGTATTAATAACAACTCGGTAATCATGCTCATCATCGCACTGCATGTGCCTGGAAGATGTGGAGCACTGAGGGATAAACGTATGCCGCGGACGTAAGATGATGTCGTATGAGGGAGCATTGGTGAGGGGCATGCATCACGACTGCACTTTATACTTACATTAACAAGAGTACTTAGGATTGTTAATTGTACTGCTTTATCATTACTGCTTGACTGATTTGATAACATGTTAACCTATGCTTTATTGTTCCACTGAGTTAGCTACTCACTCCCGCGTTATGGGACGGTGTTCTGGATACCCACCAGACTCTGTCTTAGATGCAGGTACCGATGATACTCAGGAGGCTGAGCCTGATTACTATGATGATCAGGATGAGTTTTCCTTTATGCAGTTCGCTGGAGGCTTCGCGTAGGCTATCCAGATATACGGGGCTACAGGGTTTATGATTATAGTTGTACCATTTTGACATTTTGATTCATGAACAAATACATGTATATGGTGACTCAGTTGGTATTCATACTCTTGAGATCGAGATTGTTTTGTTTTATACACATCTATATACATCTTTCAGTCTTCCGCTTGCGTTTATACGTGGATCTGGAGTATGAATTACTGTTTTGGTATAATATCACTCATGTTTATTGCACTAACACAGCCAACATTCAATCATCATTCCCTATGTTACATAAGTGATGTTTTGGAACTCAAGAGTTGGGTTGCTACTCGACCCTCGAATTTCAGGGCGTTACAACTATCCTTAGTCTAGTTTAGAGATGGAAAGCTCAAGGGGAAGAAAAATCATCACCTAGAGGGTTGTGATCCTGTCTTTGATTCAAGTTCTCGTGATTAACTTGTGGCCCAATATCACACGGTTCGCTACCTAGAGTTAATCCCAAACCAAGAGTTTGAATTAGATAATTAATTTTTCAAGGCTCCTAGCTATTTGAGCCACTGCAACTAGGTGGGGGTTGTAAGGGCCCACTTAGGTGGAGACTGGGCCTGCCTCTACGTGATCAGGCCCACAAATTGAGGCCCTAAAGTTGTGGCCCGCTTGGTATCTATTGCGGCCAACTAGTACATGGTGTGGCCCACCTACTAGTGTGCAACCCACCTGTTGGATGTGGTGCGGCCCACCTAAATATGGTGTAGCCCATCCGACAGCGTGCGGCTCACCTAACAGGGCACGACCCATTGAGCTTTAAACTCAGATGTGGTACCGAACCTGTGTCATACTCTTGCCAGAATGGGATGATCCCTGCCCAGTTTCTGAGGTTGGTTTCAGCCTGGATTGCGACCCAAACGGAACAGGTTTGCAGGCCAGTGACACGGCCCATCTGAGAACTGATTTCAGCTCGTATTTCAACCAATATACAGTGTTCACTCCCCAAGTATAGGGTTGTGATGTAGTAATAATCTCGATAAGACCGAGATCGAATCCATATGGATTGAACCTTGTACATAATCTGAAAATAACTCGAACTAGAACTAGGATAAGATGAAATCTAAATCAGGTAAAAGGAAGGGAATAATTGTGAATAGATTAATTAAAAACTAATAAAAATAAAGGTGGGAACTAGAATCAAAGTCTTATCTTGTTCAGTTGGTAAAAGGAATGGTGCCAAGGATCCACTTGTAGCAATTGGGAAGCTACCTTACATTGATTCAAGGACACAATTGGAATCAGAGTCTTATCCTATCCAGCTAGTAAGAAGAGATTTGTCAAATCTTTGAACTTCTCATGGGTTTAATCATCAATATATAAGAATGATGAAGATTTGGAAGTGATTCCATCACCTAACCATGCCCAGGAGACTATGGCAAAAACAGCAATTTACCAATCTCATAGCCAATCATGAGAGAATTGTGAAAGTTAGGAAGGATTTCGTCACCCAACCATGTCCAAGTGGCGATGGTGAACAACAGGGTCTCCTAAGTTCACAATCTCATAATGAAAAGAACATACCCAAAGCTATTGCAGATTTACTGTAATTTGAGTCACAATAAACCATTAAAAACTAAAAGTATTCCTTAATAATCAAACTATAATCCATAAGAGTTCAATAACCATGAATCAAAGCAAAGTCACCTTCCTAATCACGCTACAAGCTTCACCTCTTAGCCCTAGCTAAGAGGCTTAGCCCATCATAGACATGATGAGGCTAGGAAAAACATCAAAACTAAAAGAAAATCAAAAGGAAAAAAGAAAACGCTTATTGTCGGCCCGCCCCACGCCTGCCCGTTCCACGTCCAAAGGATGATTTCCTTTTTTCTCTCATTCTCCTCCTTTTATAGCCAGCAAGGACGATGCTGGAAGTCGGTGGAGAGCTTACGTAGTGGAGTCGGTGGAATGTTACGCACTCCCTGCGTAAATCAATTTACGCAGTCAAGAAGACACGCGAAAACAACATCACTTTCTTTGCTCATTTTCTTGAGAAACACCATCCCTTAGGACGTTTTTGAATGATCTACACGATGGAGGGTTCAGATCTTGCATCTGATGAAAGATGGTGGGCCAAAACTGCCTAGAAATCTGGTTTTCCACAGACGTGCATAGGCTTACGTACGAGGCTATGCTGACGTGATCGGTGGGCCCCACAGTGGTATTTTTGGGGAAATCCAGCCCGTTCATTGGATTCCTGGTGAAAAACCAGTGAGGAAGGAGTGGTTTTGGTAGGTTCTGGCGTGGCCCACTAAATTAACTCAAGCTGTCATTCATCCTGCATTTGACGGTGGAAATCGCATGATCGTGTGTATGAGCCAAAAAACGATACTTAGGCAAGGGTCAAGCATACCCCAGAGATGCAATGGACGGCTCGGATCATCAAAATGTGTGATGGTTGGGGCCCACAATTGAAACCCAATCAAGAAACGTCCGTCGTTGGACGTTTGGGTCTTGGAGTGAGAGAGGAAGACGGGTCAGCGTGCGCTGACCCCTTTTTGATTTTTTTGGTACACGGCGTGGGCACGTGTACCCTATGTACACGCAATGAACATGTGGGGTCCATCATGATGTTCTAGTGAAATCTGCTCTGTCCATCCATTTTGTTACATCATTTTAAGGGTTAAGACCAAACTTAAAGCATATCCATATATCAGGTGGGCCCCAAATCAGGATTTTAGGAGCTGATCTGTTCGTTGGGCCACTTCCATAAGGATCCAATCTCTGAAATTTGATGTGTATGGTTAATTTATGGTCCTCAGGCCATATATGAAGTTTCAAGTCGAACGAATGGTGGGAACCCTGTGATCTTGCATTCTGGGTGACTTTCAGGCCACTTGAGCATCAGTTTCTCGATTTTCTCGGATTTCTGGCATGTAAATTCTTCTATCTCAGTCCCCTGGGGTCCATCCCTTGCCTTGGTAATTTTAGAGCGTTAAATTCATGCTTTTAGTACCATTTTCCAGTCCAGGCTCCTAAAGTCACCTTGCAGCACAAACACGATTAAAGTAGGGCGTTAAACGGTATCACGTTCATAAAATCAGGTAATAACTAAGGTCTAATATGCAATATTTAACCCTCAACACAACCCCCAACCAACATTTTGCTAGTCCCGAGCAAAGTATGCGAAAAATAAGTTGAGAATTATAGGACAATTTCTATAAACTCGAGTGATTTTTGAAAAACAATTTAGATACTAGAATTCTAAGATTCATGAATGTTGGGCATTATTATGTCCTGGACTTAAGCACACGGTAATTTCATAATCAAGTTCAAAGAATTAATCCATCAATCAGAAAGAAAAATCCTAAACATTAAGTTTCATGAGTGTATAGTGTAATCTCGACTTATCATCATTAAAATTCATTTCGCTATTTCATGATACCATTGGTAAGCAACAAGAGCATTCAGAACACCTAAAAACTAAATGTGCCTCACAGATCATTCTTTCAGGTTTTGACTTCTTTTTTTTAAAGTAACGCCGAGGGGAATCAGATCTTCACCTATAGGAAGCAAACCAATGGTGAAAACTAGTAGCCCAGCCTGTTCCGAATGTCAACCTTGGGAAATCAAATCTTCATCTATAGGGAGCAAACCTATGGTGAAGATTATTCGACCAGCCCTTTCAATTCTTCTTTATAAACTGATGCTAAAATTTTTCAGGCTGGTTCCTTTCATGCTTAGTGATTACCAAGTTACAATTCAATATCGAACTAAGACCTTAATGTGCAAGTGAGATGTGTCTTATGAAATCATGACTCAATCAATGTTTAAAACTTCTAATCATGGATTAACAGTTCGAACTTAATTGTGAAATTTAATAGATAACATAATCCAAGAGTCATAAATTACCAACATGACATATATCGTAATTCTAAATCAAATATGGTCGTCAAAATCACATCGAATTTACAAGAAATTCTAGAATTTTTTTAAAAAATTTTCACAATTTTTGCTCAAGACCAAAAAAACACTGATTAGGTAACCTAATCTCCCACCCCCAACCTAAAATCTATATTGTCCTCAATGTAAAAGATATGAACATGCAATGCATATAGGGCATCGAAAGTAAATGAGAAGTGATAGGAAGATAGTACCTGGATAACGAATCGAGAGAGACTTTTCCACAATGATCACAACATGAAAGCCGGTCAGCACAAGAGTGAAGACATGAAAGCAAACTATCATAAAATAATGCATGAAGGTATAAAACCGTCTATCCTAGAACAGCATAAAGCAAACTACCCTAGTCCTATGAAAGCAGAGAAAAACTACTCAATCATGCCGCAAGGTTCCTCTTCCGACCAGTATCTTGATAAGTTTCTCAGTAAACTCCTCAACAGGATAATCCAAAATTCCTCTTTGTAATAGGCTTGGATGCCTTGGAGCATGACTTTTCAGAGAAACTTATGTACCTCATTAAAAACATTTCATTGAATCGCTTGAGGTATCCAAAGTATATATGATTCACATGTGACAGAAGAAGTTTCAGTGTTATCCCATGGTGAATCAGAGACTATAAGTAAATGAAGTTTAGAAAACTTCGTAAGAAGTGATGTAGTCTCAACACATTTCGAAGTGTCAGACTTCGGTTCCATTGTCAGCTCCTCCTCATTTAATGGTAGATATTTAGGATTTGGGGAAGAAGAGGCTTCAGAATAAGGGTTCTCTCGATTAGTAACAACTATCGAGATATTCTCTTGCGAGGCATCCATTATTTCTTGTATCATGGGATCATTTGAATCTGCAAAGTGTGCCAAGCAATAACCCAAAGAGTCAAAACATTCAGTTGAAAGGAGTTCATTCATCCTATCGAGATCTGTGATGATATGTCCAATAACTCCTTTATCTTCTTCGAGAGTAGAAATCAGCATACTCTCTTGTTTGTTCTTAAGGTGGGATGAAATCACACTGGGCATGTCTCTTTTTGACCTAAATAAACATATTCCAAATTAGAGGGTAAAGGTTTTAGGTCAAGCTTCGGTGCTTTGAGGTTAGACAGTAAAGGCACTGCATCAGTTTGGGGCAACACTTCAAATTGTGGCCTCCATCGGTTAACTGCAAGTACTGGCGCAGTCTCAAACATGGCACCCATCTCCCTAATCATGTCATCATTAAAATCATGAGAGTGGGTCAGGCACATCTCTAGAGGGTTAGAGGATAAGGTCAGAGGTGTCCTATCTTCCACGAAAGAGTTAATCATATTAATGTTGTGGAAATCGTCATCATCCTCTAACCGTCTGCCTGTATTGAAAAATATGTTTGACTCCATGTCATATTCCTGAAAGACATAGTCATGACACCATTCTTGCAACTGATAATTGCGTTTGAAGTGGCAAGGAATGGGCGACCAAGAATGACAAAAATCTGAGTGCTCATGTTACTGATGGGATCAGTATCCAAGATGATAAAATCTACGGGGTAGTAAAATCTGTCGACCTGGACCAACACATCCTCAATTATCCCTCTCAGTACACAAACAGAGCGATCAGCAAGTTGTAGTGTGGTTAGGGTGAGTTTTAATTCACCCAAACCTAATTGTTTGTATACTGAGTAGGGAATCAGATTGACACTCGCTCCTAAGTCAAGAAGTGAGGATCAATTCGATAGTCCCCGATTACACATGATATGGTTGGGCTACCGAGATCTTTGAATTTCTGCGGCACGTCTTACTTTAGGATGGCACTCACTTTCTTAGTCAAGAAGATCTTCTTTTGAATATTCTGTCGTCTTTTGGTCGTACACAAGTCCTTCAGAAATTTGGCATATGAAGGTATTTATTTTACAACATCAAGTAGAGGAATGTTAACCTTCACTTGTTTCAACACCTTTAGAATATCCTGAGAGTTAGATAGAGGTTTTGGTGCAATTAACCGTTGGGGGAATGGAACAATCGGATTCCCTTAAGGTTTCAGTTCTAATTCATGTGGAGCAATACTAGGTCTATCATCATTGTCCTCTTCTGAATACTTAGGCTTTTCAGCCCTAACCGGAATGGTTTTGTCAATAATCTTCCCACTCCTAAGAGTGGTGATGGATTTACCTTATTCCATCTGATTTGAAGAGCTAGGTGAAGAGCTAGGGTCACTTATTTCACATTGTGGTTTGGGATTGGGGAGAGGTTGAGCAGGAAGCATCCCCTTTCCCACAATTTCTAATTGTGACTTCATCATTTGGACAGACGACAAGAGCGTTTCAATTGCTGATATGATTTCCTTGATTGCTTGTGTCGTATTCTGATTAAGTAGCTCTTGGTTTTGAATGTGTTTTAGAACCGGATCCTCTTGAGGTTTCACTTGATTTGGAATTTGATTAAAGAAACCTTGAGGAGTAGTAGTTTGTTCATTCTTCCAACTGAAGTTTGGATGATTTCTCCAACTAGGATTGTATGTATTAGAGGCGGGTCCATTGAAAGGCCTTTGGTAATTATTTACAGCATTGGATTACTCAGTCAGTACCTCTTGAAAGGTAGATATAGTTGGACAATTTTCAGTTGTGTGACTATTACAACCACAAATACCGCAAACAACTTCCTTACCCTTATCCTTCCTTGATTCTATGGCCTCGAATTTCTTTATGAGATTAGCCACTTTAGAATTGAGATCATCATCCTCTTTCAGAAGATATACTCCGCCCATTTCCTTTGATTAAGTGGACCTAGAAGTTGCATTTGATTTTGGGTATGTGTCTCATGATTGTGTGTTTTCAGCAAGTCCATCCAAGTAATCCCACACATCATCGATATTTTTATTCATAAATTCTCCATTGCACATTGTCTCGACCAGTCGGCGCATGAAAGATGTCAGTCCATCATAGAAAAAGTGTGTAATGTGCCACGTTTCAAATCCGTGTTGTGGGCATGAGCTGACAAGATCCTTAAACCGCTCCCAACATTGGAAGAATGTTTCATCCTCCTTTTGGGCAAAGTTCATGATTGACTTTCTAAGGGTGTTTGTTTTGTGATATGAAATAAATTTCTTTATGAATTCCCTTGTCATATCATTTCATGTGCCAATAGATCGGGGACGTAGTGAATGTAACCACGTCTTAGCTTTCTCTTTCAAAGAAAAGGGAAAGAGTTTCAGCCTGACCGTGTCCTCAAACACGTTAGGAAAGTATAAAGTGGCTATGATTTCATCCAACTCTTTCAAGTGTAAATATGGATTTTCATATTCAAGCCCATGAAACTTTGGAAGGAGTTGGATCACCCCTAGCTTGATATTCATGTGTCCTGTATTTTCTGAAAAAATCATGCATGAGGACATACCCACCCCTGCCTGTTGTAAATAATCTCGTAAAGTATGAGGCGGGGGTGCTTGATGTACCTCATTCTCATCCTGGATGTCCTCCACCCTTGGTTGGGGTAGAAGAGGTTGATTTGCGGCCATAACCTCAATTAATTCTGAGGATCTCAAGTGGTGTCTAATCCTGCAATGGATAGATAACCCCTCAACCAATCCTCCTTAAGACGTAGAGTGTTGTCACAAACCCACTTAGGCATGAAACACTCGCAGCACTCAATTCAAATTCTAAACCTAAACCTAAGAGAAAGGAAGAAATACAAATCTAGAAAACAAGAGAAGAGTTGGAAGGAAGTTACCAAAATAGAAGTCCTAAGTTAAGATCCTGCACAAAACAAGTTAGTATTTTGATGAATAAAAAAATCTAATTTAGAAAATAGAGAAAGTAAAAAAAAAAAAAAACAAATTAGGACGAAGTTACCAATTTAGAAGATCTATCAACAACCCTACAAAACCGGAAAGTTATTTCTAAAAACCAAATAGAAAGAAAAATCCAAAACTAAAGTTAGTAAAATCCTAATCTTAAACTAATTCTAAAACCAATTAATTTTAAAAATACGTAGCCGTCAGTCCCCGGCAACGGCGCCAGAAACTTGTTCACT
Source organism: Magnolia officinalis (assembly GCA_021015155.1). NCBI lineage: Eukaryota > Viridiplantae > Streptophyta > Magnoliopsida > Magnoliales > Magnoliaceae > Magnolia > Magnolia officinalis. The sequence continues at coordinate 36,049,189 of JAJHSJ010000004.1, read as the reverse complement.
CCCCAAGTATAGGGTTGTGATGTAGTAATAAGCTCGGTAAGACCGAGGTTGAATCCATAGGAACTGAACCTTGTACGTAATCTGAAAATAACTCAAACTAGAACTAGGATAAGATGAAATCTAAATCAGGTAAAAGGAAGGAAATAATTGTGAATATATTAATTAAAAACTAATAAAAATAAAGGTGGGAACTTGGGTGCCAAGGATCCACTTGTAGTAATTGGGAAGCTACCTTGCACTAATTCAAGGACACAACTGGAATCAGAGTCCTATCCTATCCAGTTGGTAAGAAGAGATTTGTCAGATCTCTTAACTTCTCATGGATTTAATCATCAATAGATAAGAATGATGAAGATTTGGAAGTGATTCCATCGCCTAACCATGCCCAGGAAACTATGGCAAACAACAACAATTTACCAATCTCATAGCCAATCATGAGAGAATTGTGAAAGTTAGGAAGGATTTCGTCTCCCAACCATGTCCAAGGGGCGATGGTGAACAACAGGGCCTCCTAAGTTCACAATCTCATAATGAAAAGAACATACTCAAAGCTATTGCAGATTTACTGTAATTTGAGTCACAATAAACCATTAAAAACTAAAAGTATTCCTTAATAATCAAACTATAATCCATAAGAGTTCAATAACCATGAATCAAAGCAAAGCCACCTTCCTAATCACGCTACAAGCTTCACCTCTTAGCCCTAGCTAAGAGGCTTAGCCCATCATAGACATGATGAGGCTAGGAAAAACATCAAAACTAAAAGAAAATCAAAAGGAAAAAAGAAAACGCTTGTTGTCGGCCCGCCCCACGTCTATCCGTTCCACGTCCAAAGGATGATTTCCTTTTTTCTCTCATTCTCCTCCTTTTATAGCCAGCAAGGACGATGCTAGAAGTCGGTGGAGAGCTTATGTAGTGGAGTCGGTGGAATGTTACGCACTCCCTGCGTAAATCAGTTTACGCAGTCAAGAAGACACGCGAAAACAACATCACTTTCTTTGCTCATTTTTCAAAGAAGCACTGTCCCTTAGGACGTTTTTGAATGACCTACACGATGGACGGTTCAGATCTTGCATCTAATGAAAGATGGTAGGCCAAAACCGCCTGGAAATCTGGTTTTCCACGAACATGCGTAGGCTTACGTACGAGGCTGCGTTGACGTGATCGGTGGGCCCCACAGTGGTACTTTAAGGGAAATCCACCCCATTCATTGGATTCCTGGTGAAAAATCAGTCAGGAAGCGGTGGTTTTGGTAGGTTCTGGCGTGGCCCACTAAATCAACTCAAGCTGTCGTTCATCCTGCGTTTGACGGTGGAAATCGCGTGATCGTGTGTATGCGCCAAAAAAACGATACCTGGACAGTCAAGCATACCCCGGAGATGCAATGGACGGCTCGGATCATCAAAATGTGTGATGGTTGAGGCCCACAATCGAAACCCAATGAAGAAACGTCCGTCACTAGACGTTTGGGTCTTGGCATGACAGAGGAAGACGGGTCAGCGTGCGCTGACCCCTTTTTGATTTTTTTGGTACATGGCGTGTGCACGTGTACCCTATGTACAGGCAATGTACATGTGGGGTCCATCATGATGTTCTAGTGAAATCCGCTCCGTCCATCCATTTTGTCACACCATTTTAAGGGTTAAGACCAAACTTGAAGCATATCCATATATCAGGTGGGCCCCAAATTAGGATTTTAGGAGCTGATCTATCCGTTGGGCTACTTCCACAAGGATCTAATGTATGAAATTTGATGTGTACGGTTAATTTATGGTCCTCAGTCCATATATGAAGTTTCGAACCGAACGGATGGTAGAAACCCTGTGATCTTGCATTCTGGGTGACTTTCAGTCCACTTGAACTTCAGTTTCTCGATTTTCTAGGATCTCTGGCATGTAAATTATTCAATCTCAGTCCCCTGGGGTCAGTCTCTTGCCTTGGTAATTTAGAGCGTTAAATCCATACTTTTAGTACCATTTTCCAGTCCAAACTCTTAAAGTCACCTTGCAGCACAAACACTATTAAAGTAGGGAGTTAAACAGTATCACGTAATAAAATCAAGTAATAACTGGGGTCTAATATGCAATATTTTCTCTCAACATATGGCCCGCGGGAACTCATTTTTACAGGTTGTTTGGAGGCAGATTTCGGGCTGTTTCTCAGCTTGTTTTTCAAGCTGAAACCCCAGCTATTTTTAAGCAGAAACATCGGCTGCTAATGGGCTGATTTTCAGCTATCTCCAGGGCTGTATTTCCTGCTATTTCTAAGCTGAAAATCAGCTAATATCAAGCGATATTTCCAGCCATTTCCAAGCTTGAAAGTTCAGCTGATATTCGGGGATTTTCCAGTTATTTTTCAGCTTGTTGCAGGGTTCGATTGAGGGACGGTTTTAGGTGGCAACAGTCCGCATTTCCTGCTGAACCGCGGCCCATTTGAGGGTCGATTTTCTATCCAACGTCCAGCCCATTCTCAGCTCAGATCAGAGTCCAGTTGGGACCTCATTTCAAACCAAACTCAGGCTCTGTTTGAGAGCTGATTTCAGCTCTATACAGGGACCATTCACAGGCCATCTTCAGCCTCACTTTAGAACCAAAATAGAGCCCGTTTTTTGTTATGTTCAAGCTCCCCTACGGCTAGTATTTCGACCAAAAAGGTGGCTTCTAACAGGCTGATCTCTACCTGAAAATGAAGAGAGAAAAAAATAGAAGAAGGGAGAGGCTAAGTTCGGACTATTTTACCTGGCCGAACGGACGTGCTCACGCCCCCACTCTCTCTTTTCTCTCCCTCTCTCTTTTCTTTCCTTCTCTCCTTTCTTTCCTTTTCTCTTTTCTGGTGTGAATTCTGAAGGGAACTGAGCCCTTTTTATAGGCAGGGAGAGGGGGTGACCGATGGTTGGCAAGTGTCCCCCACTTCCAACGGTTGGGATTTAAGGGTGGGCGTGCATGGGGCCCATCCGTGTGTGGGTATGCACAGCTGGTGCCCTGGGCCACCTAGAAATGCATCCACCTAGCCTGTTGGGGTCCATCTCGCGATCAAGGATGGATGGGTTATCGAGAAAGATGACCCATCTATTAATGGTGGATTGTTGCTTAAGGGGTTTTAAGGCAATCCAGACCATTTGAACGGACTAGATAGGGCCCATAAACGGTGTGGGGTCCGCTTTTGGGATCATAGATTTGGATCTTGATCTATCTCATGAGAAAACTCCATTTTCTCCTCTCCTTCTCATGAGATGAGATAGGTGAGCTTCTTGTCTCGTACCACCCTGCTGGGAGGGCTAGGATGGCTCCACGTGGCCCCATTGGATGGCCCTAGTGGTGCCAGCCTCCTATTGCCAAAAATGGGAATCCCACTTTTTCTTCCTTAAGGCTTGCCTAGCCTTTCTTGGTCATGAAGAGACCTTCCTCAGCTGGCTCTAGGGAGGCTGAAATCCTCTGGATAAAGAGGTTGCTGGCTTGCAAGTGAAGCCACATGATGGTCCTCTCCCTTGGATCCTAGCCACACATGAAGGGAGTGGACGGTTCAGACCCATCTTCCCCGTCTCTTTGCATGGGTCCATAAATCTATATATTTTTGGTCAAGGGGCCTTCACGAATGAAATGGATGGTTTAGATTATCCAGAAAATGCTCAGGATGGCCCACCTTGGGGTTTGAATTCCAACGGTTTTCAAATTTTGCAAGTGGCGTGAGAGACTTCTCCTTTTTCGCAATTTGCTCGGTCAACGGTCATTTGACCACAAATGTTGGTCTGGTGCACGTCATGCACGAAGGGTAATGGTGTACGTGCACTGCGTATGGGGCTTGCTGCAATGGTTGTATCGCATCCACCCGTCCAATCATCTTAGGGTCCCACTTGGACACCCTTGCCTGCATTGGGCCGATGATGAGGTTCAGGTGGGCCACTACACTCCTTTCGAGGCTGTATTTGGCCCATATGTCGTGATCCAATGGTCAGATGGATTTGATATTTATTTTCAACGGTTAAGTATGGATTTAAGACACAGTGGTGCTTGGTTGGCTACCCACTGACCTTCATGGATTGATTCTTAGAATGTTGCTACAACTAGTTGACTTAGAAACTGTTCTGGCTCGAGATGTTTGATCGAGGTTACCTTCTTGACTGATGTGGAGTGCAAATCGAGTTCAAGTTAGTTTCTAAGTCATTATTAATAGACGGTCCTATCCTGCACATGATAAGTTCAAGTTATCTAGCTAATTGATCCTGGTTTTCATTGATGTTGTTTTAAGAGGCAACACCCGTGTACCAAAGGTACAAAGTGTTACACCTTATCACCACAGATGAGTGACCAAGCTGAAATATCAAATAGGGAGATTAAACAAATTTTGGAGAAAATGGTGAACTCAGACTACAAGGATTGGTCACTTCGACTAATCAACACATTATAGGTTTACCGTACGGCCTACAAAACCCCTATAAGTATGTCACCCTACAGACTTTTTTTGTGGGAAGGCTTGCCACTTGCTTGTGGAGTTAGAGCATAAGGCGTATTGAGCTATAAAAACTTTCAATTTCAATCTTGACAAAGTTGGCTCATTGCGCAAACTATAATTGACTGAACTTGAAGAAATCTAGAACGAGGCTTATGAGAAATCTTGGATATACAAGGACTAGATGAATGTATTATGTGATAAGAACATCCTTCAAAAAAAAATAATTTGAGCCACATCATAAAGTCCTTTATAATTTGAGACTTCATCTTTTTCCTAAGAAATTGAGATCTCGTTGGACCGGCCTCTTTATAGTCAAAATGGTTATCCTCATGGGGCCGTCGAGATGGATAATCTGGTAAATTATAGCATCTTTAAAGTGAACAATCAACATCTTAAGCCATTTGTAGTGAACTTTAATTCAGAGGATATGTCCATTCCTCTGAAAGATCATGTTCACTAGGACTGACCTTCTAGTTTGATGGAGGTCCCTCTCCATGGTTACTACTTTCTTAAGTTAGGGTAGAAGAGTTTAGGTTTGCTTTTATTAGTTTGTTTTTGTTTGTTTGGTGACTTGGAAATCCCTCTTAATTGATGGAAAATCCATGCATTCAGTTTGATCCTTCTCAAGTACTCTCTCTTACTTACTCCTCTATTATCTGTTGTCTCATATTATGATGTGTTTCATATCTCTTTACATTGTGGACAATGTAGATTTTGGGTTGGGGGTGAGATTCTTGTAGAATTATTAGTGTCATTGTGGTCTTTAAGCAAATTCTTGTAAAAAAAAAAAAATTAATCAGATTTCAAAACTCTTTTTTTTCGAAGGTTGATTTTTTGTGTACCTGAGTGTGTTTAGGTATAAGATGATGAGATACAATATAATTTGATTTTTAAAAGCCTAGAGTCTAGTGATTAGTAGATTTTTGAATGAGTTCCTTTAATGAATTGGTTTATAAGAAATTTTAAACATCAATTGAGTATAGTTCACAATTTACATCTGATTCATAGTCTTTAAGGCTAAACTTGAACTCATAGTACTTAGCTTGATTATTACTCGGAACTGTTAGGAACCAATCCTAGAGATCTTTGTTTACCTTTTTATTAAAAATAAGAAAAGGATCAGTTTAAAATAATAATAATAATAATAATAATAATGAAATTGAAAAGGGTTACCTATTACGTGTACTTAAATGAAAAGAAAAAGAAAGGCAATAGTGTCGAAGTCATCGATGGAAAATTGAAGGCTAAAAAAATAAGTAAAAAGGGAGTTGGGTTTGGAATCAGTGACTTGTGTTGATTTGACAACTTTTTTATAGTTGTCATAGTTAACCTTATGGTGGAAGGCTAACTTTTCTTAATGATGAGTTAGAATTCACTATGCACTCAAGAAATTTGATGTTTGAATGCATTTTATTACTCGATTGATGAATGAGAAATTAGTTTAATTGTTTGCTGGTCACATTAGGATTTAAGCTAACAACATCATATCCTTGTGTCTCTGAACTCTATCATACATATGCCTTGGATTACACAAAAGTTGTTCTTCTAAAATACGTTTGGAGTTTGGGGTCTGGATTTAATTAGTTTTCTCATGTTTCGCTCGAGACTAACAAAATATTGGTTGGGGTGTGTTGAATGTGAAATATTGCATATTTACCCATAATTGTGCATTGGTGTTAAACACATGGATGTGTTAAGTTGATCTTATTACATGTGTTTTGCTTTTTGAAGTGATTTAGAGAGATAAGATGAAAATGCAATTAAAGTAATGATTTAAAGCTCAAGAAATGATTAACCAGAGGATCGAATATTTCAAGGACAATATTGAAGAATTCAAGTGCCAAAGATCTAAGAAAACCAAGTGCTAAAGATAGAGAAAAGTTTAGAAAATCACACATTCCAATAATAGAAATGACAAATCGTTCAATTCGACTGAAAGTGCAAAAAATAGTCCAGAGACAAACAATGGATTTTCATACTAATTCAGCTCGACTAAAGGGCTATTTGGTATGACTAAAGTGGTGTTCAGTGAGACCAAAAGTAGCTCGGCCCGACCGAAAAGAGAAAAAAGATTTCAGAGATTTTTTTGAGAAATTTGACTCCAACCGAAGGAATGTTTGGCTGGCTTTTGTGCCACTTTAGTCCGACCGAAGATTCTCATCGGTGCGACCAAAGCCTAATAAAAGTGCGCAATTTTGAAGTCGATGCATAATTTTCTATTTAAATTGGTGATTAGGGCATTCTAAACATGAATTAGGGTTTGAGAGAGAGGGAGAGAGAGAGAGAGAGAGGTGGCGGAGCTTCTACGCGGCCGTTTTTCTTCCTTAATCTTTTGGTTTTAGTTTATTTTTCATGTTTTTATTTAAGTTTAGTTCAACTATGACAATGGTTGGCTAAATCTCTTATCTAAGGCTAAGATGTAAAGCTTTTAGTCGTTTTCAATGTTCTAGTTTACTTTTATTTGAGTTTTATAGTTTGAATGTTGAACAATTCATTGATTTTAGCATGAATAAAACTTTGATTTTAGTTTACTTTGATCCATTGTCGACTCCACTCACTTTGGATGCTTAGGAAAGCTAAGATTGTTTGCTTATCTATTTTGTAAGGGATTAATATGTAAAATTCATGGTTTTATCATAGACTATGGGCACAATAGATACTTTGGATTCCTTATAATTAATAACTTGGTGCTTTATCTGGGAACTGAATTAATTGAAGCTCATATCTGTTTCGGTTTGTGAATTTTGAATCAACTACTCTACTAATTGCCTGGATAGGATAGGACTTTGATTCCGGTTGTATTATCTAATTGAATCAAGTAAATTAGGCATCAAGAATAGCTAGAAGTGGATCCTTGTCGCTCTATTATTTTATTCTATTGATTTTTTTCTTTACAATACTTAGATTTTCATTATTGATTTCCTCTAATTCAATTTTCATAATTAGTTTTAGTTATAGTTTTAAACTGTTTTAATAACATACTAATATAAGTCCCTGAGGATTCGTTCTTAGTCTCACCGAGTTAAAACTACATCACAGCCCTGCACTTGTGGATGTCATCCTTCTAAATCGATTAAGAGCTAGTGAAGCTACCCATTGGAAGGAAAGAAATCGGGTGTGATTGGGTTTTTTGGAAGAAAGTGGATGGGTACTAGGCGAAAGTATTGGTTGCGAAGGACTATGCTCAGAAAGAAGGTATCGACTTCGGTGAGATATTTGCGTCTATGGTCATGCAAGTATCTATCAGATTCGTATTAGTGTTAGTTGCCCAATACAATTTGGAATTAGAATAGTTAGATGTGAAGATTGGTTTTATACATGAGGAACTAAAAGAGCGTATCTACATGAAGCGACCTTAAGGGTTTGAGGTGCAGGGAGTAGAGAATAAGGTTTGCAGGTTAAATAGGTCGTTATACGGCCTGAAACAGTTGCCTAAGCAGTGGTAAAAAAAAAAAAAAAAACTTGATTCTTTTATATTAACCTAACGGTTTATTATAAGTGAGTTCGATCATTATGTCCAAAATCACTGAGTGATGGGGAATTCATTATTCTAGTGTTGTATGTTGATAATATGTTTATCGCCGGCCATAACATGTCTGAGATCAACATATTGAAGGCTTAGTTATCCAGGACATTCGAGATGAAAGATTTAGGAGCTGTAAAAAGGTTTCTCGACATCAATTTACATGGAGACAGGAAAAGGATCAGGTTATGGTTGTCTCATGAAGTGTATCTTGAAAAGGTCTTGGTCAAGTTCAAGCTTAACAAGGCTAAACCGATTAGCACACTCACACTGCTCACTTTCATCTTTCTTCGAAACAATATCCTATATGAAATGAAGAAAAATGGTATATGTCTCTTGTGCCCTATTCGAGCGCAATTAGCAGTCTTATGTATGTCATAGTCTATACTAGGATGGATATTTCACATGCGGTGGGTGTTGTGAGTAGATGCATATCAAATCCCGACAAATAACACTAAGAGGCAATGAAATGGCTACTTCGTTACATATGAGGTACGACAGACTACGTCTTGACATTTGAAAAATCTTAGGAGAGACTTGTAGGTTGTGTGGATGTGGATTATGCTGGTAATATGAACAATAAAATGTCGACTTACAATTACTCGTTTGGGTTAGCGAGTGGAGAGATCAGTTAGATGTCGAAACTTTAGTTTGTGGTTGCTCTTTCCACAACCAAAGTGAAATATGTGATAGTGACAGAAGCATTCAAGAAAGTTGTTTGGTTAAAAGGATTGATAAATGAGTTCGGGCTTCAGCAGGAATCTGTGCCTATGCATTGTGACAGCGAAAGCACGATTAATTTGGCAAAGAAGTCGATGTACCATTCCTGGACTAAATACATTGATGTTCGTCATCCCTTTATTTGACAGATGCTAGATGAAGGTGGTATTACTCTTAAGAAGATTCACGCAAGCAAAAATCCGGCGAACATACTTACAAAGGTTTTTCCTATAGAGAAGTTCAGGTTTTGCTCAACTTCTCTAGGCTTAGCAAAGAATGAATGAAGATGGGGTGTACACAAGAAGTGAAGATGGTAATTCTACCATAAAGAAATTTAGAGATTGTGATAGCAACTTGGAACAGTAGATATGCAACATTAAAGCCACGATGGAGATTGTTGATTGAGTGCCTTCAATCTATTGTTGAATCAGGGATTTTGATCGAATCAAACAAACTGTTGATCGATCAAAAAATTCCAAAAATATAAGATCACTCTTTGGACACTTTTGGGCATGTTTGATTCGATCGAACATGTGGTGTTGATCGATCGATGGTTCCCACAACTTCTACATAAATGTGTTGTTTTGTTTTTAATTTTGTAAGCGGGTTATATAAGTAATATGGGATTAGAGAAATTTTAAGTGTAAAAAGTAGAGTTGGGCATCGGACCGAGTCAGATTGGATTGGGTCTAACTCGATTCGGTCCGAAATTTACATGGGCTGACCTGAACTCGATCCGATCCAGGACCAAGTCCGGGACATCTAACTCGAACTGATCTGATGCACGGTTGGCATGATCCAAATCGAGTCCGAATCGGTCAGGGAAACCGAGTTGGATCGGGTTAGGTATGGTTCGGATCAAGTTGGGTCTGTGGGTCAAACTATGAGGAATGATTTATATCTAAACCGTCCATCCATTTGGAGAGTTCGTCTTAAGGCTGGACCACACTGTAAAAAACTGTGGGGGATTGAACGTTTACCATTAAAACCCTTTTGTAGATCACGAAAGTTTCGGATTAATATGAAATTTGTTTTTCCTCTTCATCCATATATTTTTAACCTTATTAACAGATTAGATGGAAAATAAACGTAATGGTTGGCCCTACAATTTTTTTAACGATGAAAATCATTATCCTCGCTGCTATTTTCGGTGTGGTCCATTTGAGCTTTAGATATTATTCAATTTTTTTTCAAATGCTCTAAAATGATCATGAAAAATGGATAAACGGTATGGATATAATAAATACATCATTGTGGGGCCCATGTAACCTTGATCTCATTTGAGCCATTTGTACAACTCGGAGCTCGAGGCGCGTCTGCGCTTGTCTTCGCACGACACATATCTGTGTACAGCTGGTGTGTTTGAGTGTTTCACTTTCACACGAAATCGGGTACGCTCTTATCGGACGCGGACTACACACTGACAGGTTGAGACGTTGAGTAGTGAGTCCTCTGTTGAAGTGACGTCACCAAGTTGTGTAGGCCCCACTATGATGTATGTGTTGTATCCACACCGTCCATCCATTTTGAGATATCATTTTAAGGCATGAGCCAAAGAATGAGGTAGATAAAAAATCTGTAGTGGACCTCACCACAGAAAACAGTGGGGAGAGTGATTCCCATAGTTGAAACTATCCTAAGGCCCACCACAATGTTTATTTGAAATCCAACCTATTCAAAAGTTACAAAAGACATGAAAGAAGGGAAAACACAAATATCAGCTTGATCTAAAACTTTTGTGGCATTTAGAAGTTTTTAATGGTGGGTGTCATTGTCCCATTATTTTCTATGCTAGGGTCCACTGGAGCTTTGGATTTAACTCGTTCTTTGGATATTGCCCTAAAATGATCTCTCCAAGTGGATGGAAGGCGTGGATACAAAACACACATCATAGTGGGGCCCATGGAACTTGGTGACATCACTTCAGTAGCGAGTCTTGGTACTCGACCTATCGGTATCTAATCCGCGCCCGCTCTTATCTATTGAGTAAACTCTATTGGGGCCCACTGTGAATGCATGTGATTTATCCACGCCGTCTATTCATTTTTCTATATCATTTTAGTGGTTGAATCCAAAATTGATGCATATCTAAAGCTCAAGTAGACCATACCATAGGAAAAAGTAGAAGTATTGATTTCCACCGTTGTAAATTTTATGAAGCCCCCAGTGACATTTATTTGTCATCCAACCTGTTCATAAGATAAATATATGTGATAAATATTCATAAGAATCACTCCGGATCGGATCGGATCGGTCTGGATCGAATCCATTCGGTTCGGATTTCAGTTCAGATAGGTCCGGATTGACCACGATCCGAACTCAATCCGATGAACAGTCGGATCTAACCGATCCAACTCAAACTGCACTAATCCAAACCTTTGGATCGGTTCAAATCGGGTTACATCTGCCGAATTGGGTCGAATTCGCCTGCAGATTGGGTAAGTTTGTACCCAGTTCTAGTAAAAAGTAAGAGCTTGAGAACTAAAAGAGTCTTGAATGGAGAAAGTTAGGATTTTTGAATTTCCATTTCTTATAACTTACCGTTCATAATGGTTTGTTTGTGGTTTGGTGCCGTAATTTTTTTTAGTAATAATTTTTTCATGTAAAATCTTTACGTTCTCTGTAGTCTTTCCGTGATTGTTCAATTTTTTTGTTTCTCAATCACATGGTTGATTCATTGTAAGGTTGCTTCCGCATCCAGCGAGTGGTCGTTGTGGACAACCATTACAATTAAATAAAATGAGATGAATCCAATTTTCCGTGGCGGCCAAACATGCCTTGGTACTTTTTTATGATATGGATTTGACTAGTTGGACCAAACCGCCCACAAGAACGGATCAACAGCCGATCGGGGTTTTCAACCGCTGGTATTGGACGCACATAGGAGCCGCTCCCTTGGAAAGTTAAAATAAGAAGATTGCCTTCAGCTCCTATACCACGTCAGCCACCTTAACCCTCTTTCGCCAACATTTGCCTAACTGGATAAGCAACCTCTCAAGACTCCCATGATAAATGGCACTGGCTCATCACCTTAGGTGTGTATGGAGCATATCTCTAAAACCATATTGATCAATAAATCTTAACCGTCCAATTGATTTCTATGAATAAAAAGGTTGAAAGTACAATAGTCAGCGGTCCAAATTCAAGAGGAAAAATCAAATGGCTGACATCATCTTCTCCATGTAATTTTTTTGGGTTGTCTTCCATCCACATTTAGCTCAGAGTTTTGGACGGTCTGGATCTCGGTACAACTATGCCATATGTACAGTTAAGCAGTCACCACCATTTCTACAGCGTTTCGCTAATTCCACGCACATCTTGAGCCGTACGTACACATCCACGAGCGAAAAAACAAATATGAAACACGTGTGAGAGATCTAAGCTTTCTATGAAGTTCCAATAACGTCTACATGCCTCAAAATTCAAAAATAAGACCATTTCATTATCATCCTTGGGCCCCAGTGTACTGAGTAAATTAATAGTCGAATTTTTTTTGTAGCCATTCATTTGTTTTGATATGGTGTGGCCCATCTAAGGTGCAAACTGGCCTAATTTTTATGCCAGAATGTCTACAGAGTGTAACTCACCCGATGAAGAGCTTAGATCTCATACGTCACATTATGGCACACGCTCACATGCGCATGTGCTACAGCACCCATACGTCTGTGAAATTAGCAAACCTTTTTCTAAATGATGGCAAACTATCTTGGGTTATAATCTAGGTGGGCCCACCGTGATGTTGGTAATAAATTGCCAGCTAATGTCAGACCCGAGTCGGTGCTCTGTGGGCCCCACCATGATGTATGTGTTTCATCCATGCCGTCCATCTATTTTTCTAGATCATTTTATGGTATTAGACCAAAAATAAGGTATATCCCAATCTCAAGTGTACCGCATTACATGAAACAGTTTTGAATGTATGTCGGCAGTTAAAGTCTTTTTGGGAGCCATAAAAGTTTTGAATCAAGCTGGTTTTTGTTTTTTTTCCTTCATTTGGGTTTGTATGACCTAATCAACAGATAGAATGTCAAATAAACAGTATAGTGGGCCTTAGGAGGATTTTAATGGTGGATATCCAATCACTATTATCTTCCTTGTGTGTCCACCGGAGATTTATATCCCTCTCATTTTTTGGAACATGTCCTAAAATGATCTTTAAAAATAGATGAACAGAATGGATGAAACACATACATCATGGTGGGGCCCACATAGCACTGACCACCAGTAGCCAATCCGCTTCTGTAAAAAAATGAGTTAAATCCAAATATCAAGTTAGCCCTACGACAGTAAACAGTGGGGATTGAACCGTTGAAACATTTATGAGGATATAGAAATTTTGAATCAGGCTAATATTTTTATGTTTTCAATTCATGCAAGTGAAAATGACCTTACTTAGAAACAATATGGATGGCAAATAAATATTACGGTGGACCCCACCTATCTTAACTTCCCGTGTATGAGGTACAAACAGGTGGAATGTAATGAATATATGACGTGGGCCGCACTTCAACCCAGTGCCACGGTAGCTATAGAAGGAATCTAACCCCTTCATCTATATATTTATCCAAAAGGGTGTGATATTTTTGGTACGATTCCAAAATTGAGAGGCATAGACCCTTGTCATTAACTTCCTATACCCATCACAAACTGTTTTGGAGGCTGTATGAGCGAGAGTTGTTGGATTCTTCAATATCCACGATCATTCTCTTATTTCTAGCCCTCTATTAAAGGAGCCTTTCTAGTCGTCCATTTCTATTATACCACTTCCCTTTATATTTATTTTCTTACACTTATATCAGATTGTGTGAGATAATCATGTGTATAGCTGTTTGGCTTTGGCAAGCTCACCCTCACTACCCATTTCTCTTGTTGCTAAATCGAGATGAATTCCACGACAGGTGATTTTTATTTTTATTATTATTAAAAAATGAAACTCTGTTGTTTGTACATGGGTGTAAGTGATTTCATGCAGTGAAATGTTTTTTTTTTTTTTTTGGATTTTGATTGGGCTTTGGATGCCTGCAGGCCCACTAAGCCAACATCATGGTGGGGAGATTCATGTAAGATATTGGGCGGTAGGGATTGTCTTGCAGGAGGAACTTGGTTGGCTTGTACAAAAAATGGGCGGTTGGCATTTCTCACTAATGTTCTAGAACCTGACCCATTTGCCCATGCAAAGAGTAGAGGAGATTTGCCTCTGCGTTTCCTGGAGGTATGTGTATGTGTATAGTGTAGAAATGGTCAACATACAGATGTGGCCCATGCCACCTGATGAGTCTGGCACCTTGAGTTTTTGGCCGGGTCATTTTCACGGTAATGGGTAGCCTCTGTCTCACACATGCATCTCAGGTTCACCTGTATTCTGCCACTGACTCTTCAGTTTCATCCTCTTGCCTTGATCGTTTGGCCCATTTCCTCCAATATATCATGTATAGATCATGAGCTACTTCAGGGATTATACTGTATGTTTGGGTTATTGATTTTTACAGGTGGTACCCACTCTTCAATGATCCAAAACGTTGATATAATAGGAGTCAACCTGGATAGCCCAAGGAACAAAAATCTCCTCCATTGAAAGATCCTAGCCATAGAATATTTGCCATTTTATTGGTTGAATCAAACCCAACTGTAAACCTTCTTTGACTGATTTTATTTTATTTTTTCCTTGTACCTTGTTAAACTGATTTATTTTTTCTTGGCCCCCCATTCAAAGGTTTAGGATATTTTCATCTGGATGATTTTTGGTGAATGGACCATTTAGGTGGTCCATAATACAAAAGGTTTCGATAAGTGAACAAAGACCCAATAAGGCAAATTATTATAATATATAATAACTTGCTGGGCGAGTATGGATAAACAATCTACTGGCTTATCTAATGAAAAAGCATCGTATGCACATGCAATGATATTATATAGCCATAGTCCTGTAGTAAAAGTGCAAAATAATCACCATTATATATATATATATATATATATATATATATATATATATATATATATATAGTGCCGAAGCGTCAAAGGATTAAAATATTCTAATCTAAAAGTGTTTATGTTTTGACTATCTTCCATTCGATGGGCGGCCCATCATTTAAAAGGACTCTGTTAAAGGTCTATGTTTGGGTTATTGAAAGATGACCGCAAATCCAAAGACTAACATGCAATGTATACAATTACAATACACTTAGATTAAGCAAGTTTGCTCATGAAGTGAGACTTATTTACAATTTAAGCTCATCTACTTATAATGCTAGTGCATTTTGATGGTCCATTTATAAATAACTATATATATGAAAATGAAATATATGATTCCTCCACAAGAGGGCCCACGGTTCTGATGTCTGTCTGGTGCCACCCATCATAGATGGACCATGAAAATGAAATCTCGCAGGAAAAACATCCTACTCACTGATCTCTGGTCAGTTGAAGGTGGACCGTTCCCTCGCTTCTCTTTGTAACCACTTATTTTACATGCTACAAGTAAAAGGTTAGGATCATCTCATAGAGGAATGGTCCATCCACAGGTAGGACCAACGGACCAACGGTCTGGATGACTGAACCATGAGCCCCATTTTTACAAACTGAAATATGGTGCATCTCGTTGGTGGAGGACCTTGTAATTCCTCATCACATACATGTCCTTGTTTTCGTGAATTTTGATGGAGTCATGGCCCATGGTTTGATGGTTTTGAGTCGCGGTCAATGGGCCCGGCCTGGGGTGTGTCTCAGCCCGGTTTTGATCTGTTTCAAGGGCTGTTTAATTTCTTAGGCCCTATCAGCACATTATAGAAGAGGCCCGACGGCCCAGCCCGAAACAATTTAAAATTTGGGTTGAGACCAACCAGACCAGCCCGCTGGCTGCCTAGTTTTGACAGGAAGCCTGCGGCCCTAACCATGGCCCACCTTGATATATGAATTATATATCCACGCCATCCATCCTTTTTAACAAACCAAGTTTATTATTTGATGTAATCCACTTAAATGTTAGATCTAACATACATCAAGGTGTGCATTAAATGCAAGAGTAATTTGTGGTGTGGTCCAATTAAATGCAAGTTACATTAAATGCAAGAGTCATCTGTGGTGCGGTGGTTCACCTGAGCTTTGGATTTGAATCATTTTTTTTGAACGCATACCTTAAAATGACCTGAGAGAAGGGATGTGGGGCCCAACATACTCAAATCATGATACGTGGGACCCAACATACTCAAATCATGCCATCCAATCCATCCATCATATTCACCCCTTCGTATTCTCCTCATCGCCCAAAAATCAGGCCAATCCATACTCAGGAGCCTAGCTTTACGTGCATACCTAGTAAAATCACAAGGTGTGGCCCACCTGACTTTAGTAATGGAATGATATTTAATATGTTTCTCAATTCTGGTGGATTTCATCTTGTGAACGAATTGGATGGAAAATACAGAATACATAGGGTCCCACACATAATATGAAAGGTTTTTAATGTTGGCATCTCCATCCCAATTTTTTCATGTGGTGTGGCCCACTTGAGTTTTAAAACATCTCAATTTTTTTTTATGAAAACAATAAAATTTCGTGATGCGCATGATCAACAGATTGGATGTCTTTTCACATAATGGTGGACCGCACGCTCCACCTGTGAGAGAAAAAAGCTCCATGCTCTGGCAGATGTGAGGGATGATACACGGGCACTTAAAAATTACCTTCAAATTGCACACATGGAACACAAATAGTCAAATTTAACAGTCCAAAATTATGGTATTCAGATAGATTTATCAAGAAACAAATATTCATCTTATTTAATTATCTGACTCTCGGATTGGTGGACATTTATTGGACGGTCTAAAAATGACAAATGTCCAACTGTCCTATTTCCATAAACAAGCACACACGAATCAGAGGTTGAGATTTCTCAACCAATCTGATCATGGAATTTTGAATTGGAAACATTTTTCTTCACAATCTAGTCGGTTTTGTTTGAGTTAATACATGGTCAAGTGTAGAATTTCTGACTGCCTGAATATCAAGCATCATATGCAACCTGAGTATCTTATTACTCCTCTATTACTGATGGTGGGCTTTTTTGGGGCCTTGGTATTCTGGGCTTTTGGGGTTTTGCAGAGTGGGAAGAGTCCTAGAGAATTTGCAAAGGAGGTGGTGAAGGAAGCAGACCAATACAATGGGTTCAACCTCATAGTAGCTGATCTTTGTTCAAAGACCATGGTCTATGTCTCCAACAGGCCTAAAGAAGAGTCTCCTTCTGTTCAGGAAGTCTTCCCTGGCCTTCATGTCCTTTCAAATGCCAAATTAAATTCTCCTTGGCACAAGGTAAGCCAAGTACTTAGGCACTATATAATTATATAATGATGGGTGCATGATTCAGTGATCCAAACCGTTGATATTATGGACCCTGCAGTGGATGGCCTGTGTACTATAGATCTCCCTCATGGGAGGACAGGAAATGGACGGTTAAGAATGGAAACATAAGATGGCTTTCATGTTGGGGTATTCATGATCGGCCGCACTTATTTGTTCTGTTTTATACCATGGTTTTAGACTCATGAGTCAGGTCCAAGGTGTTCCAAAATGGTAACAGTGGTAGTAATGGCCACCACCGTTACCGCTATGATACAAGCACAACGGCTATTATGGCCCCGTATCGGCTGTTATGCTCCTTATTTATTATTTTAAAAAAAAAAATGTTACAAGATTGTTACGGTTTGTTATGGGACTGTTACAGACGGTTACGAGACCATTATAGAGCCTTTGCGGCCTGTTTTTTCTATAACGATTGTTATAGCCATTGTGACCCCATAACGTGTAACGGTTATGACCGTTAACATTACTTAACTGATTTTGAATGCCTTGGTCAGGTTGGCTCGTTCGATTTCGAGTTGTGTCGTGAGTTGCCCAAGTTAGGAGGTGTCGGCCCAACTTGTCCAAGTGGGTGGGACTTGTGGTATCAAACTGGATCAGATAGTATCGAATCTAAGTTGATGTGGACGAGTCATTCGACTCTTAAAACCATAACCCAGACCCAACTCAATTACTTATTCGGCCTAGAACTTAATCTTGGGTCCAACCCATGGGCTTCGAGTCCAACCCAAACCCAATAAAAAAAAAGTACACGGCCGGACACCATAACATAATGATCTGAAGTTCAAGTAATCACAGCTCTATTGTTCTAGTCCTTTCGGTCTTTTCAAAGGGATGGTTACTTGTGTAGTAGTTTTTACAGCAAGTGCTCCCCCACTCATTAATAAGGAATGAATACCGGTGGACCCGTCCTTTCCACCTGAGTTAGAAAACTAGTCATACATACTCTTCAATTCTCATTTCATGCTGAGCAGGAAGACTCCATCAACTAGCATTGGAATTATTCTCGATTCACTCTATCGACTAGCTTGAATTATTCTCGATTAGCTCGATTCACTCTATCTTCGCAGGCTCAGCGTTTGGGACAAAATTTCAAGGAATTAATCCGGCGATATCAAGGCGAAGAAATCCCGTCAAAAGAGATGGTTGAACAGGTAATGAAAGACACTGTTAAAGCCGATAAATCGAAGCTGCCCAACACCGGCTGCGATCCCGAATGGGAATTCAAACTGAGCTCTATATTCGTCGACGTCGATACTCCACTGGTAAGACTCAGAAAATCCATTTCTCTCATTTTTGGAATGGCTTTCATTACATGTTTGGACATTTGATCGAACCGAATTGCGATAATTCAAATTTTCAATAGAGAGTAAATATGACAATGGACTATTCTCCACATTGCAATTATGACCATTTCCGGTCGAAATTGCAATTGGGTGTTTAGCTGCAATGGTGAATTGGAGCAGTACCACTGTCAACAAGGATTCAAATGAATTGCAATTTAGTTTAATTGAAATCCAAACACACCCAAATGAAGTAGTCCAGTTGCAGTTATGTTTATTTCATGTACAACTTCAAAGAAATGTAATTGGGATCATGTAGGGACGTTATGGCACTCGAAGTACAGCAGCATTATTCGTTAAAGCCAGCAATGAAGTCAGCTTCTATGAGAAATATCTGGAGAAAGAGATGTGGAAGGAGCATACCATGAAATATCAGATCGAAAAATCCCACTAGCTTAGCAAAACAGTATCTTTAAATAAGAGGGTGGGACGACAGTTACCGCTGTCCATTCCACCCCAACTGATTATTTTGAATATTGGCGCGTTTGGCTCCATTCTGTTTAATTGTAAAAGGTTCCATCATTTCAATGTTTTAATAAGTGGACCCCACGATGACAATAGGCCTTTCATCGATACACCATTGAGCCCAACCCAAGGCTACGATGATGATGAGGATAGGTGGGTCCCACCTTTCATGGGACAAGGTTATGATGATGATAATGATAGGTGGGTCCCACTTTTCACTGAACCCTGACAGTTCCGTATGTGGGAACAAATAATGGACGGTGGCAAACTTGACTCGTCCAACTCGTTCAGATCTAATTCGAATCGAGTGGGTGAATCTATCCAAATCAAGTTGACTTCATCTTATCCGAATTCAAACCAAGTTGGCTTCGAGTCACTCAATAACTTGACTCGACTTGACCTGAAATTCAAATCGGTACTAACTCGATTCAAAACTCGACTGGTACCTATATATATTTAAAAATAAATAAATAAAAATTAGGTTTTAAGTTAATGGAGAGGATATAATGGAGATGTTACAATTCTTGCGTATTGAGTTGTGATTTTAGCCCGTGGATACTCATTGTACCCGACCTGACTTGGCGTCGACTTGACCCGACACAGTACTTGCAACCGGGTTGGACTCGGTCTAGATTAGTATAGGCTAGACCCAAACTCAGATCGGATCAGACATGCTAGACTCAGTACTGAGTCAGGTCGAGGTCGGATTAGGCCTATTTCAAAATTAGATCGGGTCTAGTCAACCCTAACTCAATCTCGATACCCAACTCTACACATACCCTTGTTTTGGAGTCGTCTCTCCCACGTGCTAACATGAGAAAGATCCAAACCACTCGTTAGCAGACGCAGATTGTGAGTAAACTCTGTGGGGCCCACCATGATTTACATATTTTATCCACACCATTCATCTATTTTAATAGATAATTTGAGGGCTTTACCCCAAAAACGAAGTATATCCAAATCTCAAGTGGACCTCACCACGGGAGTAGTGTGAATTGAAATTCTACCATTGAAAATTTATTGGGGCCAGGGAAGTTTTGGATCAATCTAGTATTTGTGTTTTCCTTTCATCCATGTCTTTTTGATCTCATGAAACAGGTTGGACGAAAAATAAGCATCACCGTGGACCCTACCAAGGTTTCAACGGTGAGAGTCATTACTCCCACTGTTTCCTGTGGTGTGGTCCACTTGAGCTTTGGGCATGCTTCAATTTTCGGCCCAACGACTAAAATGATATGGAAAAATGGATGGACGGCGTGGATAACTCACACACATTCACGGTAGGCCCAACTGAGTTTACTCAGTACGATAGAAGCTTACTGAGTGTACGCAATCCGATTTCCTAGCTAGCACTCTCCTTGTTCCAAATCTTTCGATTAGGTGGCCCACATTTGCAAAAGAAATTAATGGTTGAAAGAGCTCACAATCAACGATTCATGCCAAATTGCGGCTCAAGGTTCAGCACAAAGCAGGCCGGATGGAGGCGGCTTCGGTGGATCCTGATCGTGGAATCCACTGTGATGTATATGCCTTACATCCACGCCGTCCATTCGTTTTGAAAGCATGATCTCAAAAATAAAGCAAATCCAAATGTCAGGTGGACCACATCACAAGAAAAGTGATGATTGAATACCCACCATGAAAAACTTCTTCGCGGCTGCCATCCAACCTGTTGATAAGATCACAAATACCTGGATGAAGGTTACCACACAAATATCATTTTGATCCAAAACTTTTGGTGCCCACGAGAAGTTTTTAATGGTCAAAACACCACGGTTTCCTGTGGTGTGGTCCACCTGACATTTGGATCTGCTCATTTTTTTGGTCATGGCCTAAAATGATCTTTCAAAACTGATGGACGGTGTGGATGTAAGGCAGATACATCAGGGTGGGCTCCATAGTCAGGATCCATCGAAGCCACATCCCAGCCGGACCCTGGTGGACCATCACAGCTCAGCCCGTCGGATGCAGATTGCGTCCTACCCCCTCCCGGACAGTTATCCGTCCGGGCAGGGCTCTGTGGGGCCTACCGTGATGTAAGTGTTTCATCCACGTCATTAATCGTTTTTCTCAGATCATTTTAATTTATGAGATAAAAATTGAAGCACATTCATAGCTCCACTTGACCACATAAAAGGAAGCTGTAGTGATGATGACACTCACCGTTGAAACCTTTCTAAGGGCCACCATGATGTTCTCCACCTAGTAATAAGGTTATGTAGACGTGGATGAAGTGAAAACACAAATATCAGCTTGATCCGAAACTTCCCCAGCTCCCAAGAAGTTTTTAATGTTGGAAGTTAAATCCCCACTTTGTAGTACATTTAAGCCCTTTACATGCCTTATGTTTTGTCTCATAAATTAAAATGATCTGAGAAAAATGATTAATGGCATGGATGAAACACTTACATCACGGTAGGCCCCACAGAGCCCTGCCCGGACGAATGACCGTCCGGGCGGGGGTAGGACGCAATCCGCGTCCCGTGCCTGGAGCGCTGCAAACGGACGCGGATTAGCTACTGAGGGGGTTGAGTAGTAAGTTTGGCTACTGAAGTGACGTCACCAATTTCTGTGGACCCAATATGATGTGTGTGTTGTATCTACACCATTCATACATTTTCAGAGATCATTTTAGGACATGAATCAAAGAATGAGGCAAATCCATATCTCAAGTGGACCACACCACAAAAAACAGCGGGGATAATGACACCCACCATTGAAACCTTCCTGGGACCATCATGATGTTTATTTGAGATCTAACCTATTCATAAGTTAACACAGACATAAATGAAGGGAAAACCTCTGCACCCCTCTGAAAATTTTAATGGTAGGCGTTCAATCCCCACTTTTTTCTGGTGGGGCTTACTTGAGCTTTAGATCTACTTTATTCTTCAGCTTAGTATTTAAAATGATCTCTTAAAATGGATGGACGATGTAAATACAGTGTTGGGTTTTTTCAAAATAAGAAGAAAAGATAATTTAATTTATAAAGGATTTTTGGGGGGAAAAAAAAAGGGTTATGGCTTTGTCGATTGTTGGTATGAATGGTGATGCCTCTTGGTAAAAGGAATATCTTTTGAATTTGAAATGGAGGGATGCTATTATTGGAAATACACCACCATTAATGAAAAGACACCAAAGAAGAAGATGTTTTTTCATGAAAATGGCCTTAAGCATCTCTTGTGATTCTATATAAACTCATCTTTGAGTCAATCCGAATTCACTATTTCCAACAATCTCTTCTCCATCTTCTTCTTCTTCTCCATTTTCGTTTTTAGATGTTCTTTGAAAAATATAGTTTTCAGGCACTAAATTGTAAATAGTTTTTCAGGCAGTAAATTACAAACAGTTTTCAGGGGGTAAATTGTAACAGCACAGAAGTCAGGGTTATACGTTGTAAATTGTAACAGCACATACTGTGAATTGGGAATTAGAGAAACCACATTTCAAGAAAGATGATAGGCTCAAACCTAATAACCAAGGGTTCAAAAAGAACATATCCAATAAGGATCCATGCTTCTTTTGCAAAATCTCTGGTCACTTTAAGAAAGGCTGCCGAAAATACATAAAGAAAATGCAAGAAAAGAAACGGCAAGTCGATATGACGGAAGACATGAATCTGGCAGCTGTCGTCTCTGAAGTTAATATGTTAAATGAGGATGTTGAATGGTGGGTAGATTCTGGCGCTACCAGACATGTTTGTAGAAATTACAACATGTTTAATTCCTATGAATTAGTGGGGGATAATCAAGAACTATATATGGGGAATGCCTCCACATGCAATGTTGTAGAAAAATGGAAGGTACGTCTTAATCTAACTTTCGGAAAAGTCATTACTCTGAACGATGTGCTGCATGTACCGGATATTAGAAGGAATCTTATATCAACTAGTCTACTGACTAAGTTTGGATTCAGACTCCTGTTTGAATCTGATAAATTGATTATGTCTAAAAATAGGGTATATGTAGGGAAGGGCTATATATTCAATGGAATGTTTAAATTGAACCTTATAAATGAAAATTTTTCTTCCATTTATATGCTTAATTCACATGATGTTTGGCATGCTAGATTAGGACATATTAGTTATCATAGAATGGATAATATGTCTAATTTTAATATAATTCATACGTATACAAAACTTAAAAACAAATGTAGTATTTGTGTACAATCCAAAATAACTAGAAAATTGTTTCCAATGGTGGAAAAAGAATCACAACTCTTAAACCTAGTTCATAGTGACATATGTGAAATGAGAGGTTTAATAACAAGAGGGGGAAAGAGGTACTTCATAACCTTTATAAATGATTTTTTCCGTTATACCTTAGTATACCTGTTGAAGAATAAATGAGGCGTTACAAAAATTCAAGATATACAAGACAGAAATTGAAAACTAATTAGATCGAAAGATTAAAATTATAAGGTCGAACAGGGGAGGAGAATATCTATCATTAGAATTCTCGGAGTTTTGCAAAACTCATGGTATAATTCACCAAATTACAGCTCCCTATTCACCCCAACAAAATGGGATAGCAGAACGTTAAAATAAGTCTCTCATAGACATGGTAAACTCTATGCTCAATAATGCAGGTTTACGTTGTGGATTTTAGGAAAAAGCCATATTGACTGCTTGTCATATCTTTAATAGCATACCTCACTCTAAGACTTGTAAGACTCCATATGAACTATGGAAGAATGGGATTCCTAACATCTCATACTTCAAGGTATGGGATTGTAGAGCCTTAGTTAGGCTTACTGATCCTAAAAGGCCCAAGATATGGTTGAGATCTCTTGAGTGTATTTTCATAAGATATGCACAAAATAGTAAGGCTTATAGGTTTCTAGTTGTAAAGTCTAATCATACGATCCCGATAAATACTATAATAGAATGTAGAGATACCGAGTTTTATGAAAACTCATTCTCTTTTATAACTAGAAAAGAGATAAGACTTCGAGATCCTAGTACAAGCAGTAGTTCTCAAATACTTGATCAAGATATCAGCAGTTTCGATAAAGATGACATAGAACCTAGAAGGGCTAAGAGGATCAGAACAGGTACATCTTTTGGACCCGACTTCTACATTCTGTTAATGG
This sequence comes from Magnolia officinalis, assembly GCA_021015155.1. Classification (NCBI taxonomy): domain Eukaryota; kingdom Viridiplantae; phylum Streptophyta; class Magnoliopsida; order Magnoliales; family Magnoliaceae; genus Magnolia; species Magnolia officinalis. The sequence continues at coordinate 36,025,240 of JAJHSJ010000004.1, read as the reverse complement.
AAGGAAATAAAGATAATATAACAAAAGAAACCATGTTGATATATAACATAGAAAATGATCCGCTAACAATAGATGATGCCTTTAGATCTCAGGATGCTTCTTTTTTGAAGGAAGCTATAAACGATGAGATGGATTCTATATTGCAAAATGAAACATGGAAACTTATAGATCTGCCCACAGGATCAAAACCAATAAGCTGTAACAAAAGAAAATTATGACCAGATGGAACTACAGAAAGGTTTAAGGTCAGATTAGTGGCTAGATGATTTACACAAAAAGAAGGTATTGATTTTTTCGATACTTATGCTCCAGTAGCAGGGATATCAACTATTTGAGCTTTAGTTGCTCTAGCATCCATTCATAAGTTAGAAATTCATCAGATAGATATGAAGACAGTTTTTTTTTTTTTAAATGGAGACTTCGATGAAGAGGTTTATATGGAGCAACCAGAAGGTTTTATAGTTTCAGGACAGGAAAATAAAGTGTGTAAATTGATCAAGTCACTATATGGACTTAAACAGACACCTAAACAATGGCATGAAAATTTTGATAAAGTAATCACCTCATATGGCTTTAAGATTAATGATCTGATAAATATGTATATTCGAAATTCTCTGATAATAAAGGAGTAATTATATGTCTCTATGTAGATGATATGTTAATATTTAGTATATATTTAGAAGTTATAAATAACACTAAAAGATTCTTATCATCTAGTTTTGACATAAAAGATATGGATAAAGCTAATGTGATTTTAGGTATCAAGCTATTAAGAAACAATGATGGTATAACTCTATCTCAATCACATTATATTGAAAAGATATTTAAAATGTTTGATTATTATGATAAGAACCAAGTTTCTACTCTTTTTTATTCTAATATCAAGTTAATTAAAAATGAAAGTCGTAATGTATTTCAATTAGAGTATTCCAAGGTGATTGACAGTCTTGTGTATGCTATGATTTCTACTCGACCTGATATTGCTTTTGCAGTAGGTAAATTGAGTAGGTTTATAAGTAATCTAAGTTTAGATCATTAGAATGTTGTCTCCAGAGTACTTAAATACTTGAGAAAAATAATTAACCATGGTTTACTTTTTTCTGATTACCTTAGTGTACTTAAAGGGTATAGTGATGCGAGTTGGGTTACTGATTCAAATGAATCTAAGTCTACCAGTGGATGAATTTTTACACTTGGAAGAGCTGTCATTTCTTGGGGATACAAGAAGCAAACTTGCATATCTCACTCTACCATGAAATCTGAATTCATAGCTTTGACAGCTAGTAGTAAAGAGGCAGAATAGTTAAGAAACCTATTATTAGAAATACCATTATTGGTAAGGCCTTTACCACCGGTCTCTATATACTGTGATAGTGAAACGACATTATCAAAGGCATATAACAAGACTTATAATGGAAAATCCATACATATTAGTCTAAGACATAGTTTTGTGCGGCAACTACTTGGTGACGGTGTTATAACAATACAATATGTACGATCTATCCAGAATCTAGCGGACCCATTCACTAAGGGATTGGCAAGAGATGTTGTCAGTGGAACATCAAGAGGAATAAGACTTAAGCCAATTTCACAGACACCAAATGAGGGAAACCCAACCTAAGTTAATAGGTTCAATGGGTAAACTACCTCACAGGAAGTGGCTGAAGCAACACTGTACGTTTTCTATCTGTCTCATTCCTGGATGTATGTATAGTGTTGGGTACCTGTAATGATAAAAAGGAGAATGAGTTGTTGCTCTTAATGAGTTCTTTCAAGGGTGCTATAGTTACAGGGGTATTCATAAGGACTCACCTATATGAGTATTGGAAGTGGGGCCGCTTCCTAATGTTCGAGAGTTTTTAGCTGCTCTCATGAACTCATGAATCCAGGACAGAGCACAAGGCCATTAAGGTGCTATAATTTTACAACACATGACAATTGAAATATATGTGTGTGTAACATGTCCGGTTGTATCATATAGAATACTTAGTTCAAGACCATTGTCACTAAGGATTCTGATTCAACTTTGATTTGTTTACACTAAGTGAAGGTTCAAGTCCATAAGACACCTTCTCCTATGCACATATTTTCCTTACATACCCTAACCTCTATATTTTGAAAAATAGTGGGGGATTGTTAGGTTTTTTCAAAATAAGAAGAAAATATATTTTAATTTATAAAAGATTTTTGGGAAAAGAAGGGTTGTGGCTTTGGTGATTGTTGGTGTTAATGGTGATGCCTCTTGGTAAAGGGAGCATCTTTTGAATTTGAAATGAAGAGATGCTATTATTGGAAAGACACCACCATTGATGAAAAGACACCATGGAAGAAGATGTCTTTTCATGAAAAGGGCCTTAAGCATCTCTTGTGATTCTATATAAACCCATCTTTGGATCAATCTGAATTCACAATTTCCGACAATCTCTTCTCCGTCTTCTTCTTCTTCTCCATTTTCATTTTTGAATGTTCTTTGAAAAATATAATTCTCATGCGCTAAATTGCAAATAGTTTTTCAGGCAGTAAATTACAAACAATTTTCAGGGGGTAAATTGTAACAGCACAGAAGTCAGGGTTGTACGCTGTAAAAGTCTATTCGAAGTGCGGTTTTTTGGTTATGCAGGCCAAAACCCACATTTCTCCAGTCTTGGAGAAGAGACTTATTGTATCCTAGAGGCAAATTTGCTGTAACCATCTTGCAAATTGGTTTAATCACCAGTAGGGTGTGAATATCACCTTAAAGATAGTGACATCGTAACGCACCTTAAGCCTATCTTTAAGTGATTCATTTTCTATTTTTTCGTCTCAACATTAATATACAGCACAAATCGTATCGAGGCCCACATAATTTGGTAACATCAAAATAGGGAAGCAGCTTGCCTGGTGTACCACACAACAGCGATATAGCTGGCGTGGTAGGTGTCGTTCGAAGATGAGCGTCATGCTTAGGGGTTTACATCAAGTCGAACTGAGTCGAGTTAGCCGACTCGGCTCGGCCACTAGTTGACCTCAGCTCCAACTCAGCTCGGCTCGACCCTCAAGCCTGACTGGCCAGCTCAGCTCGGTTTGGTTAGAAGCTCGGGCCAAGTTCGAGCCAAGTTCGCCATTAAGGCATTTCCACAAACACCTGAACTGCACCTTCAAAATCCCACTGTTTTACAAACAAAAACAATGGTTTTACAGGTATTTTATCAAACACCTTCTAAGCAACATAAAAACCAAGAAAAACAAAGAGAAAAAGGGTATTTATTTCATATACATACCTTCCTTGCCACTAGCCACATTTCGTTGAGTCATTTTATCAAACAGTTGGTGAGCAACATCAATGGCAAAGTAACCGAGTCACCGAACTGGTTCAATCCGAGTTTGATTTGAGCTGGATTCGAGCTGAGTCGAGTCGAGCTGGGACCTGCTCGAACTAAGCTCAAACTCATTTTCGAGCTCAAAAAATCAGCTCAAACTCAGCATCGAACCGAGTCGAATCGAGCTTTTTCGAGTCGAGTCGAGTCAAGGGAGCTAACCGAGCTAGCTCTGTTCATGTACACCCCTAGCCTTGCTACTCAAGCTCAGAGTTATATAAACGGTTCAAAGGAGATTAAAGTTACGTGGCCCCAAAATGATGTATTTATTATATCCACAGTGTTCATCCATTGTTCGAGATCATTTTAAAGCATAAGACAAAAAATGAATCATATCCGAAGCTTAATTAGACCACACCACAAATAAGAGTGGGGAGAATGATTTTTACCGTAGAAACATTCATAGGACCCATCATATCGTTTATTTTCCATCCAATCTGTTCATAAGGTAAAAAAATACATGGATGAAGAGGAAAAACAAATATCGTATTGATCCAAAACTTGCATGACCCCAAAATGATTTCAATGGTAAAGTTCAATCTCCCAGTGCCTTTTGTAGTGTGGTCCACTTGATCTTTAGATTTGTCTTATTTTTTGGCTCAAGCCTTACGATAAGCTCGTCAAATGGATGGACGGTTTGGATATAACACATACTTTATGATGGGACCAAGAGAACTTGTTGACGTCAATACATCATCTAGGTAGCTGGTGTGTGGTACCCCAACCAAACCGGCTTCGGAAATGGATTGACTACTCCCCCCGCCACCAACCAATGGCTGATGGTCGGTGCTCTATGGGACCCACCATGATGTATTTGTTTCATTCATGTCGTCCATCTATTTTTCTAGATTGTTTTAGGGTATTAGACCAAAAACGAGGTATATCCCAATCTCAAGTGGACCACATTACAGGAAATAGTGTTGAATGAACATCGACCATTTAAAACTTTTCGGGGGCGATAAAAGTTTTGGATCAAGCTAATCTTTGTTTTTTTCCCTTAATCTAGGTCTGCATGACCTAATCAATAGATTGGATATCAACTAAACAGTATAGTGGGCCTTAGGAGGATTTTAATGGTGGATATCCAATCGCTATTGTTTTCCTATGGTGTGGTCCACATGAGATTTATATACCTCTCATTTTTTGAATCAAGAAATAAAATGATCCTTTAAAATGGATGAACATCATGGATGAAACACATACATCATGGCAAAGCCCACAGAGTACCGACCACCAGCCGCGGGGCTAGTGTCGGGGGACTAGCCAATCCGGTTCCGCCGGTCAAAATACTGACAATGTCAATAGCGAATCCCCGTTAGCGGGAACGGATTGGCTAATCCTCCTAACACCAGCCAATGGCTGGCGGTCGGTGCTCTATGGGCCCCACCATGATATATGTGTTTCATCCATGTTGTCCATCTATTTTTACAAATCATTTTATACTATGAGACCAAAAATTAGGTATATCCCAATCTCAAGTGGACCACATTATAGGAAACAGTGTTGAATGAGCGTCGACCATTAAAAACATTTAGGGGCCATAAAAGCTTTAGATAAGTTGATTTTTGTTTTTACCCTTCATCTGGGCATGTATAACCTAATCAAAATGGAAGCAGATTGGCTAGTGTACCACATACCACCGATTAACTGGTGTGTGTACGTGTCCAAGATGAGCACGGACGATGCTCGAGTTCCAAGCTGTACAAACGGTTCAAAGGAGATCGAAGTTATATGCCTCCAAAATTATCTACTTATTAGCACACCGTTCATCCATTTTGCGAGATCATTTTAAAGCATGATTCCCAAAAATGAGTCATATCCAATTCTCATGTAGACCACGTCACAAATAGCAGTGGGGAGAATGACTCTGAGCATTAAAACATTTGTAGAGCCCACTATAGCGTTTATTTTCCATCCAATTCGTTCATAAGGTAACAGATGAAAATGAAAAATAATTATCATATTGATCCAAAACTGCTTTTAATGTTATACTTTCAATCATTCACTGCATTTTTGCAGTGTGGTTGACATTTGGACCCGTCTTAGTTTTTGGCTCAAGCATTACAGCGAGCTCGCCAAATGAATCGACAGTTTAAATATAACACATGCCTAATGGTGTGGGATCCACAAAACTTTCTGACATCAACACATCAGCTAGTTGGGTGGTGTGTGGTACACTAGCCAGCCAATCCGCTTCCACTGCAAACATCCCAAAACAAAAGTCTAGCTTATCACTGGATTTCAAACACTCCCTTTGATTAGCCACATGCATCAGGTGGGCCTTGATGTAGATGGCCAGGCTGAAACCAGACCATCAACACGTACCTAAGAAAATACAAGATCACAAGGAAGAGGAGATTTGAGGAACTTCTCAATAGCAACTACTTGTAGATGAGAAACTGTGCAACTAGCTGCTTGAGGAGCCTAGTGGTGTGGTGTGCATGCAGAAGTCAACCCATGCAACAGAGTCATCTAATTATGAAAAATTGGAATCCAATCATTACGTAGGCCACACCAAATGGACAACCACCCAAAATCCTAAAAATTCATGTGGTGGCCCACTTGATGGTTGGATCAGCCTAATTTTGGAGTGTTGCATTTTCACAGTGGAGGGACTCCATTCAACAGGTTAGATGTTGTGCACACAACACCATGGCCCCTATATGCAGCTAGTTGCATGGTTTTCTCATCTACAACTAGTTGTGGGTGAGATATTCCCGAAAAGTCATGCATGATACATGCTTATTGACAAACTCTACAATTTCTTCATCCTCGAAATTAGGCGTACGGTGGGACCCAAATTATTTTATCTCCAACAATGGAGACACAAGTGATTACCCTTTATTAGGTTTTTTCAAAAATTTTTTATTTTATAAAGGAGAATTTAGAGAAAGAGTTGTAGCTTTTGGTGATTGTTGATGACCATTCATTTGTAAATGGTGGTGCCTTTTGATAAAAGAAGCATCATTTGAATTTGAAATGGTGGAGGGATGCTATTGTTGAAAAGACACCATGGAAGAAGATGTCTTTTCATGAATCTCTTGTGATTCTATATAAATCCATCTTTTGGTCAATCTGAAAATCACAATTCCAACAATCTCCCCTCCATCTTATTTTTATTCTTCATTTTCATTTTTAGATAGTTTTTGGAAAGTTACAGTTTTCAGGTGCTAAACTATAAACAGTTTTTCAAGCAGTAAATTACAAATAGTTTTCAGGGGGTACATTGTAACAGCACGGAAGTCAGGGGTGTACATTACAAAAGTGTGTTCGGGTGCGATTTTTCGGTTTTGCAAGCTGAAACCCACATTTCTCTAGTCTTGGAGAAGATGCTTATTCTATCAAAGAGGCGGATTTGTTGTAACCCTCTTGCAAATTGGTTAATCATCAGTAGGGTGCGAATATCGCCTTAAAGATAGTGACATCGTAACACGCCTTAAGCCTATCTTTAGGTGATTAATTTTCTATCTTTCCACCTCAACCCTAACAATTTTAATGTGATATTATGACCTCTTCTATGGGTCATTATAACTTTATTCGAATTACACCATTTGACGGTTCAAATTTTCTTTTATGACAATCGAGGGTGCATCTTTTACTCACATCACTCAAGTTGGATCAGGTGCTCACTCAAGATCTTCCTTCATCACCATCTAATAATGATACGACAGAACAAATTCAAAAGAGACAGGATTGGGAGCGTAATGGCTACCTATAAAGGTCATATCTTCAATGCTCTTCTGACTTGTTGTATGTTGTTTACCATCAAAAGAATACTGCTAAAGATTTGTAGTAGGCGTTGCTCACCAAATACACATCAGAGGACGAAAGCAACAAAAAATTCATTGTAAGTTAGTTTTTAGAATTCAAATGTTGGATAAAAAACCTATCATTGATCAAGTACATAAGGTATAGGTCATCATCCAATAGATTATTATTGATGACACTAATCTCGACGAATCATTCCAAGTATCCACCATTATGGCTAAACTTCCACCTAAATAGAAGGATACTAAAAAATCTTTGAAAAAAAAAAGAAGAGAAAATGTCCTTAGAAGACCTCCTATTGTTTCTTCGAATAGAAAAAAAATCTAGACTCCATAACAAAAAGGAAAAACAACAGGAGGCCCTAATTAATGCTAATATAGTCGAGAATAATGTGAATCGGGAATCAGAAAAGTCACCTTTCAAGAAAGATGATAGGCTCAAACCTAAAAATCAAGGGTTCAAAAGGAACACATCCAAGAAGGGTCCATGCTTTTTTTGCAAAATCTTTGGTCTCTTTAAGAAATACTGCCGAAAATACAAAAAGAAAATGCAAGAAAATAAATGGTAAGTCAATATGACTGAAGACATGAATCTAACAGCTGTCGTCTCTAAAGTTAATATGGTAAATAAGGATGTTGAATGGTGGGTAGATTCTGACGCTACTAGAATGTTTGTAAAAATTACAACATATTCAATTCTTACAAAGTAGTGGAAGATAATAAAAAATTATATATGGGCAATGCCTCCACATCCAAGGTTGTAGAAAAATGGAAGGTACGTCTTAATCTAACTTCCGAAAAAGTCCTTACTTTGAACGATGTGCTGCATGTACCGGATATTAGGAGGAATCTTATATCAACTAGTCTACTGACTAAGTTTGGATTCGGACTCCTATTTGAATCTGATAAATTGATTGTCTAAAAATGAGGTATATGTAGGGAATGACTATGTATCCAATGAAATGTTCAAGTTGAACCATATGAATGAATTCTTCTTTCGTTTATATGTTTGATTCGCGTGATATTTGGCATGCTACATTAGGACATATTAATTATCGTAGTATGGATAATATGTCTAATCTTAATTTATTCCTTAAGTATACAAAACCTAGTAACAAATGTAGTATTCGTGTACAATCCAAAATAACTAGAAAACCATTTCCAATGGTGGAAAGAGAATCACAACTCCTAGACCTAGTTTATAGTGACATGTGAAATGAGCGATTTAATAACAAGAGGGAGAAAGAGGTACTTCATAACCTTTATAGACGATTTCTCCCATTATACCATAGTATAACTATTGAAGAATAAAAATGAGGCATTACAAAAACTCAAGATATATAAGACAGAAGTTGAGAACCAGTTAGACCGAAAGATTAAAATCCTAAGATCGGACAGGGGAGGAGAATTTCTATCCTTAGAATTCTCAGAGTTTTATAAAACTCATATTCTAATTCACCAAATTACAGCTCCCTATTCACACAAACAAAATGGGATAGCAAAACGGAAAAATAGGTCTCTCATAGACATAGTAAACTCTATGCTAAATAATGCAGGTTTAAGTTTAGGATTTTGGGGAGAAGCCTTGTTGATTGCTTGTCATATCGTTAATAGGATATCTCACTCTAAGACTCATAAGACTCCATATGAACTATGAAAGAATAAGAGTTAGGCTTACTGATCCTAAAAAGCCTAAGATAAGATTAAGATCTCTTGAGTGTATTTTCATAAGATATACACAAAATAGTAAGGCTTATAGGTTTCTAAGTGTAGAATCTAATAATGCAATCCCAGTAAATACCATAATAGAATCTAAAGATACCGAGTTTTATGAAAACTCATTCTCTTATATAACTAAAAGAAAAAAAAAGATGAGATCTCAAGATCCTAATATAAGCAGTAGTTCTCAGATACCTTATCAAGATATCAGCAATCTCGATAAAGAGGACATAAAACCTAGATGGACCAAGAGGATCAGAACAGGTACATCTTTTATAACCAACTTGTACCTTTTGCTAATAAAATGAGATAAAGATAACATAATAGAGAAAATCATGTTAGTATATAACATAGAAAATGAACCGGTAACAATAGATGATGCCTATAGATCTTAGGATGCTTCTTTTGAAATGAAGCTATAAATGATGAGATGAATTCTATATTGCAAAATGGGACATGGAAACTTATTGACCTGCCCCTAGGATCAAAACCAAAAAACTGTAAATGAATTTTCAAAAGAAAACTAAAACCAAATGGAACCACGAAAAGGTTTAAGGCTAGATTAGTGGCTAGAGGATTTATACAAAAAGAAGGTATTAATTTTTTCGATACATATGCTCTAGTAGCAAGGATATCAACTATTCGAGTTTTAGTTACTCTATTATCCATTGATAAGTTAGAAATCCATCAAATGGATGTAAAGAAAGCTTTTCTAAATGGTGACCTCAATGAAGAGGTTTATATGGAGCAACCAGAATATTTTATAGTTTCAGGACAGAAAAATAAAGTATGTAAATTGATTAAGTCTCTATATGGACTTAAACAAACACCTAAGTAATAGCATGAAAAATTCAATAAATTAGTTATCTCATATGGCTTTAAGATTAATGAATCTGATAAATGTGTATATTCGAAATTCTCTAATAACAAAGGAGTAATTATATATCTTTACGTAGAAGATATGTTAATCTTTAGTATATGTTTAGAAGTTATAAATAACACTAAAAGTTTTTTATCATCTAGTTTTAACATGAAGGACGTAGGTGAATCTAATATGATTTTAGGTATCAAGCTATTAAGAAACAATGATGGTATAACTTTATCCCAATCACATTATATTAAAAAGATACTTAATTTTTTTTTTATCAATATGATAAAAACTCAGTTTCTACTCCTTTTAATTCTAATATCGACTCAATTAAAAATGAAGGCCGTAGTGTATTTCGGTTAGAGTATCCCAAGGTGATTGACAGTCTTATGTATGCTATGATTTTTACTTAACCTAATATTGCTTTTGTAGTATGTAAATTAAGTAGGTTTACAAGCAATCCAAGTTTAGATCATTGAAATGATGTCTCTAGAGTACTCAGATACTTAAGGAAAATAATTAATTATGGTTTACATTTTTCTGGTTACCCTGGTGTGCTTGAAGGGTATAGTGATGCAAGTTGGGTCATTGATTATAATGAATCCAAGTCTATCAGTGGATGAATTTTTATACTTGGAGGAAATGTCATTTCTTGGGGATCCAAGAAGTAAACTTGCAAATCTCATTCTACCATGAAATTTGAATTTATAACTTTGATGGTTAGTAGTAAATATGCAAAATGGTTAAGAAACTTGTTATTAGAAATATCATTATTAGTAAGGCCTTTGCCACCGGTCTCTATCTACTGTGATAGAGAAGCAACACTATCAAAGACATATAATAAGACTTATAATGGAAAATCCAAACGTATTAGTATAACGCATAGTTTTGTACAGCAATTACTTGATGACGGTGTTATAACAATACAGTATGAACGATCTATCCAGAATCTAGCGGACCCGTTCACCGATGGACTGGTAAGGGATATTGTCAATAGAACATCAAGAGGAATGAGACTTAAGTTCATTTCAAAGACACCAGATGAGAGAAACGCAACCTAAGTGAATAGGTTTAATGGGAAAAGTACCTCACATGAAGTGTCTGAAGCAACATTGTACGTTTTCTATTTGTCTCATTCCTAAATGTATGTATAGTTTTGGGTACCTATAATAATAAAAAGAGAATGAGTTGTTACTACTCTTAATGAGTCCTTTCAAGGGTACTATAATTACAGGAGCATTCATAAGGACTCACCTATATGAGTATTGGAAGTGGGGCCGCTTCCTGATATTCAAGAGTTTTGACTACTCTCATAAACTCATGAATCCATGACAAAGCACAAGGCCGTTAATGTGCTATAATTTTAGAACACATGGCAATTGAAATATATGTGTGTGTGACATTTCCAATTGTGTCATATAGAATACTTAATTCAAGACCCTAGTCACTAAGGATTCTGATACAACTTTAATTTATTTACACTAAGTGAAAGTTCAAGTTCATAAGACACCTTCTCCTATGTGCATATTTTCCTTACATACTCTGACCTCTGTATTTTGAAAAATAGTAGGGGATTATTGGGTTTTTTCAAAATATTTTTATTTTATAAAAGAGAATTTAGAGAAAGAGTTGTGGCTTTTGGTAATTGTTGGTGACCATTTATTTGTGAATGGTAATGCCTCTTGGTAAATGAAGCATCATTTGAATTTGAAATGGTGGAGGGATGCTATTGTTGAAAAGCCACAGCCATTGTTGAAAAGACACCATGAAATAAGATGTCTTCTCATGAAAAGGGTTTTAAAGCATTTCTCATGATTCTATATAAACCCATCTTCAAGTCCATCCGAAAATCACAATTCCAACAATCTCCTCTTCAGCTTCTTCTTCTTCTCCGTTTTTATTTTTGGATGTTTTTGGAAGGTTACAGTTTTCAGGCAATAAACTATAAACAGTTTTTCAAGCAATAAATTGCAAACCGTTTTCAGGGGGTAAATTGTAACAGCATAGAAGTCAGGGGTGTACGCTGTAAAAGTGTGTTCGGGTGCGGTTTTTCAGTTTTGCAGGTCGAAACCCACATTTCTCCGATCTTGGAGAAGATGCTTATTGTATCTTGGAGGCGGATTTGCTATAACCCTCTTGCAAATTGGTTTAATCACCAGTAGGGTGCAAATATTGCCTTAATGGTAGCGACATCGTTACGCGCCTTAAGCCTATCTTTAGGCGTTTAATTTTCTATCTTTCTGTCTCAACCCTAGCACCCTCAACCCATCCTTTATTGAAATCCTTGTTAGATGAGGGAAAAGTTCACTTAGCCTTTGATCCTCTACCCATCTATCCTTCCAAAATCTGATGTTCTTTCCATCCCCCAACAATAAGCCCACCCTTTTCCAAACTCTATGTTTTTTCTGACACTAGGGACTTTTAAAAGTGTGAAGCCCTATACAACGATGACAACCAAGTCCAACATTTTAATTCTTTAGAGCCATATTACTTAATTATTACCTCTCCAATGAGATTTCACCTCTTTCCAAAACCTCCAAACTCATTTTCCTAATAAAGTTAGATTTATAACCTCTAATTTTCTAAACTACGCTCTCCATTAGGCCTAAGGCTTGTATACCTTCTTCCACTTCATGAGATTGAATTTATGTTTATCTTCCGCTCATTTCCACAAAAAAAAATAATAATAATAATCATGCCTAAGCTTCTCCAATTTATCCAAAATTGACTTTGAGCATTTAAATAAAAACATAATAAACTGAAAGATTAGACATTACTGACTTAATCAAAATGGTTCTTTCATCCAATGATATATCACGAGACTTCCACTGAAATAACTTTCTTTCGAACCTTTCGACTAGACTACCCCAAAGGTGTTTCAATAATCTTCCTATACATAATCGGTTACTAAGATATGTAGTAGGAAATGAGCCCTTCTTACATCCAAATAAACTAGAAAAACTCTTTAGCTCTTCCTTAAAGATATAGTTAAAAGACAAGTTTGATGAGTTTTTAATTAAATCCTTTTGTATGTAAGTAGGTTAGGTTGCTTCTAGTGGCGAGATTCATCCGATATCGTTTGTTTAGCGTTATGGTGTTGTTCATAACCCCAAGTGCAGGGTCGCGATATAGTAATAATTCGGTGAGATCGAGGTCAAATCCACAGGGAATGGGGAACACGGTCTAGAACTAATCTAAATCTAACTTGGTTGTCGAAGTTTATAATCCAGTGAAATGAAAATGGTAGAAACAAATAAATAAAAGCCTAAGGATTTAGGAATCCACTCATAGCAGTCTCAATATTAATCTACTTGATTCAATGATAACTCGATTGGAATCGAAGTCCTATCCTATCCAATCGGATGATGGAGTGGTTAAAACAGAATCTGAACTTTCATTGAATTAGTTCCCTCATGAAGCACCAATGTGATGATCGCATGGAATTCAACCATATACCATACCCAGGAGACAATGGTAAATCACGAATTTTACATATCACATAATTGTAAAATAGATAAGAAGATATCAAAAACTTTCCAAGCATCTACTATAATTGGAGTCACAATAAATGACAGAAAGCTGAAAATATTCCTTTATTCAAACTAGAAATCAATGGAAGTCTAACCATAAACTTGAATAAAAGTAATATAAACATCGAAATAAATTATAAGCTTCATCTCTTAACCTTAGCTAAGAGATTAGTTTAAAAATACTAACATCCTATAAGAAAAACAAAAGATCAACCAGAACCCGTGAAGAAATCGAAATGGAAGAACGTTGTCGGCGCTCCACCTTAACCTTCTCTCCCTTTCCAAACTCTAGAAGATGCTTTGGAACGTCATATGGACTCGTATTTATAGTTGTGGCACTCCAACTTTTGTACCGACTTGGAGATTTCGCAAACTGACCATAGATTTACGCACTTTTGTTACACTTCGGTTGGACCGAAGTCGCATATGAAAAATTTGTGCAGAATCTGTCAAATTTAGGTCAGACCGAAGTTGGCTTCGGTCGAACCGAATTAAGGCTGAAAATTTCACTTTCTCGCTAGACTGTTTTGCGCGATTTCGGTCGAACTAAAGTTAAACTTTGGTGGGACTGAAGTCTGTTTTTTAAATTATTTCAGGACTTATCTTTTTAGACACGAAATTTTAGAATATGATTTTTTTGGCCAATTTTCAGGATTTCTATTCTTCACTTCAAATCTTCGATTCTTTTCATTCCTCACTTGCTTTCCTTAGATTTTTTGCAAATGAATTCTTTATTAAACACCTCAAATTTCCCAATTATTCATTATCTTCTTTTAAGCTTTAAATTCATCCTTTTAAGTGCATGTTCATCTTTAAGTTCAAAAACACATCGCATGATAATAACATATGTAATTAAATCAAATTAACACTTAAATGCCAAAAAAACTAATGTGATTGAAGGGTTAAATATGCAATATTTGAGTCTCAACACACACCCCAACCAACATTTTGCTAGTCCCGATTAAAGCATGCGAAAGATATTTCGAAAACAAATGAATAACTTCTATAAGCTCAAGTGGTTCTAAAAACAATCCATATTATAAAAATCTTAATGTTGAATATTGTTTTCTCCTAAACTCTAGCACTTGGTAAATGTCCTAATCAAGTTCAAAGTATTAATCTCATAATTAGAAAAATTCTAAATATTGAGTTCCATGAGTGTATAGTGAAGTATATATTTCTCACAACCAAAGGTTCAGTTCTCTACTTTCATGATAACATTGATAATCAAAAGAGTTCAAGATAACTAAAACTTAAACCAAAATTTGTCTTACAGGCCTACAGCTCCACAACCAGTGAGGTCTGGTGCGTGCATTCCATTCCAAGTTCGAGTCAAGCTCGATCGAGTCAGGTCACACCTAAATCGAGTCAGGTAACTCCTTCCCCTTCCACCTTCTTAAAGCCTTCAATTTAAGCTGAAACCAAGCCCCATCAAGCCGTGTAAATGGACCGAAATCAGGCCGGAAGTGTGGTAGAAACGAGCCTCTATCTAAGCTCTAAAGTAAGCTGAAAATGGACTGAGAATGGGCTTTAATTCGGACTGGAATCAGGCCTCAAACAGGCCTTGATTCGGGTCTGAATACAGGCCTAGTATGGACAGGGATGTGGGCCGAAAGCGAGACTCAGCTAGGACCTAAAACGATCCTAGTCAGGAGACCAAAATGGACCTTTCTGTTGGGCCGTAAAACACCTCCAAATGGGACGTTACTTGGACTGAACAGGGCCAGGCTTAAAGCTGAATAGGGCCTTCAGTCGGGCCATGATTTGAAGTTAATTCAGGTCCTCAGCTGGGCCACGCTTTGAAACAAAACTAGCCTTTAGCTGGGCTTAAAATAGATTCCAGATGGCCAGAACTGGCTGTGTGGTGGGCCCAAAACGGATCTCAACTCAGTGGGCCGCACCACATGAACTGGGTGGGCCGCACTCTCTGTGAAGTTAGGTGGGCGGCATGTAAAAATCAGGTGGGCCACACCACATTCAAATCAGGTGGGCCACACCTCATACAAAATTTCAGTGGGCCTCATTGTACTACAATGGGCCGCACCAGGGATAAAATCCCAGTGGGCCTCACCCTGTATTACAGTGGATCGCACTCCCAGTGGGCCTCACCACATATTACAGTGGGCTCCATTAGGTGCGCCCAGTGGGCCACAACTGAGAGTTATCTCAGTGGGACACACTGAGATGAAGTTTAGTGGGCCCATAACCCACAGGTCGGCCCCAGTTGCCGGGCCACCCTTAGGCAGCTAGTGTCTGGGCCAGCCGTAGCTATGGGCCGCACATAAGCTGGCCCACATTGTTTGGGCTACACAATGGGCCTGAACTAAGCCCAGCCATAGTTTAGGCCCATTTTTACATGGATTCGGGCCAAACTTCATAGGCTGGATAAGGCCTGAATAGCCCACCTAATTGTGGTATGTAAGTGGGCCTCATCTTCATTGTAAGTAAGAAGAGGTTGAAGCGGGCCTATGTAATAAGGAGTTATCAAAACCATCCGTTAAAATTGGTTATTGACCTCTTGTTGGAAATGACCCTAAGAGTTCAATCAAGTGACGTTGGATCGTGGGTTGATCGCTAAAAAGGCGGAACTACGTAAGAGAATCCAACCTGGAAGGTGATGATTTTCTTCCCCCTTGAGTTTTCCATCTCTAAACTGGATTAGGAATAGTCTTTTATAATAGTTACAAATGATATCTTAAGAGTGGGTGATCATTCGACTTGCTTGCTTGAATACATACCTTATAACTTTATTTAACCATTGGTTAGCTATTGTATATGTATCTTAGAAGTGATTGAATCTTTAATCTACTTGATCATATGTCATAGGACCGATCACTTGATTAGATTACTTTATCACATGTTTTTGAAATTCATTAAATCACTTGATTAGTTCTATCTAAAAGCATATCTTAGAAACACTTGATCAATTTACTATAGCTACATGTTTAAAATTGATAAGCTATGGGCACATGACTCTTGAATTATATACATACGTGAGTTTTACTTTTAGTATCGAATCATGCATATATCTTCATGTCTCTCCCTCATATGATTGCATTGGTTGCAAATCACATATTGTTTGAAATCTCTTTATGGAAACTCCTATTTGAAGAGAGTCCGATCTTAGGGTGTAACAGAACGGATTGTGATTAAAATAAACCATCAACATGGAGGTTATGATTAGTGAAAATTGACTTATGGGACTTACCATCTATGGAGTGATTCCACTTACCTGGCTATAGAATGAACCATGCAACATTTATTATCACTGCTATTTACTCATATTTGAACCATACATACCGTCTCACTTTAGTCGCTGCATTTAATGATTTCTATACTTCATCCCTAGTCAGCATACGGTGGTAGTTCTCTTGTATTGAGAATTGATTGGCCACATGTTGATGGGTTCTATACACACCCTAAGGCGGCAGACTCATGGACCGAGGATGGTGGTCATGGGACACGATACTCGAGCTGTCAACCTACGCTGGCGACGAGCCCCTGTAGTGACCTCGAGTCTATTTGAATTGGCTGATTGTAACTGGACTAATAATGGTTTGGCTAATCATGCATACATGGCACAGACCAGCGTTCATCGCTAACGTACGTGATGTACGAAGACAGTCGTTATGCAGTACGTGATGTACGCATGTGATGTGCTTCGTTAACGGTCAGCCTTTTTGCATGGGTGACGAGCCCAATGTCCGCACGGATTAGCATCCCCGGAGCGATGATTGCATTCACGCATCCATGCATATAATAAGACTTCATGCATTCATGCATATAATAAGACTGCATTTACTATGTTTTGGTTGCCTGGATGTTTTATGTTATTTCTTATCTAGGGCGGCGGTGTGAAATCTTGAGGGAAAATTACATTGAATTGACCACTCATTCATCAATGTTCAACCGTACAGAGGATACAAGTGTAGGGATGGACGGGCATGTAATGGATTTCGGGACCGCTACCGTCGCAGCGAAGGAAGAGCCATACGAGGATGAACAGTACCAGGAAGCGGCTGCTTACTTGGGACTAAATCAGTAGATTAATTGCTTATGTTTATTTCAGTACATCTTGGGAACTTAAGTTTTGTATTTGGGCCCCAGCTGAGTGGCTCATGATTTTATTATCATTTGTGTTACATTTATACTACGTTTGATTTTCGTTAATCGCACTTTGATCTTGTTTGATTATCTGCTAACATCCGGGTTTTCAGGAAACGAGTTGTATACTTGGGTCCTAAAAACCGGGGCGTTACAAGATCACTCGTAATCATCATACCATAATCCCAAAGGGTAAATAATTGTTAATGATGAATTAATAATTGCATAGAGAGAATCATAGTAACATGAGAATAGGTAAAAGGCAGGATAATTCATATTAACTTAAATTAAAGTAAGCTTAAAGGAAAAATCTTCACCTCTAGTGTTGTTCATTCCTTAAAGGTGGGTATGCGTTGAAGGATTAGGCCCTTAATCTAGTATTTAAGAATTGGATGGTTAGATTTGATTTAAATCGATTAGTCTTCTTAGTTCAAATTTTGGATTGAAACATTGGGAGAGGAAGGAGAAAAGAAGCCTAGGAGAGGAAAGGATTCTAGCAAGAAGGAAGCATTGGATGTGGGCCTACCTCGAGTCTGGCTTGGCTCGGTGACCTCCTGCCTTCTACGGACATCTCCCTCTCTCTCTCTTTTTCTCTCTCTTTCTCTTTTTTTTTTCTCTTTCTTTTTCTTTCTCTTTCTTTCTCTTTCTCTTTCTCTCGCTGTAGCTAGGTGGCTGGCCAGGATTACTTCAACTGAATCCAGTTCTTGCTGGATTCCAGCAAGTCCGGGCGCTAGTCTCAGTGTTTAAGCCTCTCCACTCTTCCTTCTTTCTCTCTCGTTTTTTTTTCCTCTCTCTCCTTTCTTTCTCTACACTTTACCTAGATTTTCTCCCATATTATCTGGCTATTACTCCTACATTAGATGGTCTCTTATAGGGATCTTAACCGATCTTACCGTGAGGAACGAACCTCACATACGCTAGAATCACAACATGCGCATGGTGGAATAGTGCACAACAAAGCAACATTGAATTGGATTTGTTTTGGGTGAGGTATTGCTGGATGATTAGGCTAAGAGCAATGCGAGTTTTGTTCAGATTTGTGGGGCTTACCTTATTGATGCATCCGATTCCCTAATCAAGGTTTCTCAAGATCACACGGTTGACGTTAAATTGGAGAAGATGATGGGTGCTTCAATAACAGACTTCATTCTTACCCCTTTTTCTTCAAAGCGATCAATGTGGGTAGTCTAGATGGAAGCATAGAAGCTTATAGACATAAAAAATCGATGGTTTGGATGTATTTGTTCAGTGGGTTTAGTGAAAACGTGCAGCGGCTCGTTTCCTACGTCGGTTCTCATTTGAATTCGCACTATTCCGAGATCCCAACACTGTGGGGATTCACCACACTATTCCGAGGGTTTTTGTTGGAGTCAGATTCTCCTTGGATGAGAGTTGAACGGCTCAGATCTTGATAAATTCGCCGAGCCCTGGAGTTTCAGTGAAAGTTCTCTTGAGCGTGAGAAAGTCGTGCGCTGTTATAGCATGCAAAAGCTTTTGCTTCCTGTTTGATTGTGAGGGACAAGTGGGGTCCACTGTGATGAGTTGTCGATAAATCCACTCCCTTCATTGGTTTTGCGGGGTCATGTTGGGCCATGGGTCCAATTATGAAGCAGATCAGAGTCTTATTTTAAGAGTTTTTCTACAGAGTGCCGAAACTGATTTAATCTTCATTAATGGTCCATATTTAATGATCCGAGCCCAAATTTTTTGGGAAAATGTGTAGTCAAGATAGGTAAGCAATTCTGCAAAATTTGGTCATTCATCGACGATGGAAAAAGTCTAAATCTAAAATATTACCTTTTACGTCGAAAGAAATGAGCTTACTTCAACGTTCAACGGTGTAGGATTATAGATTGGGGTCCAAATTTCGTATGATATCGTAGTCATGTGAGGCTAATGTGTGGTCTAAGTTTGAGTTGCGATGGACAATAGGAAATGGTTAAATCTGAAGATTTATGTTTATGTAGAGTTAGTAAGCCCTAAAAGGATAACTTGGCGGCTAAGTAAAAGCTTACCAAAGTGGGGTCTTTATATTTTACACTTAGTCCATATGGAGGGAAATATTCTACTACAACTACCTATGAGCTTTCCTCACTCAATAGACACCAAAATCAATGATTAAGGGCTGATTTGTTAATTGGGCTACTTCTATAATGATCTAAGGGCTGAAATTCGGCGTGTATGGTTAATTTATGATAATTAGGCCTGATATAAAATTTCATATGAAACGGATCATGAGAACCATATGATTTGGAATTCAAGGGTATAATTTAATGACATTTTCGTAATTATTGTTGATCTAAGAGTTTTGTGAAATCTAATGGTTCTACATGGTTAGATGTACCTTTATAAACAATTATTACAAAAGAACTTACATCTAAATCATTACGGATAAAGATTTATTCGCCAATTCATTTAAGGGAAGGTACATATGTCAAATCACATGATGGATGGTCTTGTCTTAAAATTAACGGTCAAATGACTTAATCTATGAATGAAGACTATTCCCAACTGTCAAATTCGCGTTGATAAATGGATGTAAGGTTAGGTTAGCTAGATTGGTACCGTATATATGTACATAATAGGTTAAATTCTATGGTAAGTGGTAACACTCGAGAACTTTCAATTCTCGGGTATTGAAAAGTTTGGGGTGTTACACATAGAGGTGGGCATCAAGTCGAGTCGGACCGGATTAGATCCAACTTGACTCGATCTGGTTTTTGCAAGTACTTGACCCGAACTCGATCCTAATCGATCCCTTGCTGGCCTAACCCGAACTAAGTCCGACTTGGTCAGGGAAACCGAGTTGGATCAAGTTGAGTCTGTTCGGTCGATTCAGACTGGGCTAAGTCAAGCTGAGCTGGAGACTCTCATGCTAGGAAGGAAACAAGAGAGCAACAGGGACAAATGGAGAGAAAGGAGGAGAGAAAGAAGGAGAGGGGGGAAATCAGGAGAGAAAGGAGGAGAGAAAGAAGGAGAAGAGGGAAATCAGGAGAGAAAGGAGGAGAGAAAGAAGGAGAAGAGGGAAATCAGGAGAGAAAGGAGGAGAGAAAGAAAGATGGAAGGAGAGGAAGTCGGCTTGGGCTGCGGGTAGAAGAAGAGTAAAGGTAAAAAAAGAGAGTAAAATATGACTTGATACTATCCCATTCCAATCCAGATCGGATCGGATCGAGTTGCTACATGACCCAAACTTGACTCAGTTTGGCGTCGGATCCGAGTCGGTCTACTCGATCCGATCCGACCCTGGCTTTTGGTTCGAGTTGGATCGGATCCGACCGGTTTGGTCAAGTCAGATCCAACGAGTTGGGTTGGATCTTGCCCACCTCTAAGTTTGCATGAGGAAATTGACGCCCCACTTGGACATGGATTTCCTGCCAAAGCCTTTTGTGGGAAGCTTATGCGGTGTAAACTTAGGTGGGGCCCACTTTAATGTTTATGAGAAATCTACTCCGTCCATCGGTTTTGTAAGAACATTTTAGGACTTGAGACCAAAAATGAGTAGGATCCAAGACTCAAGTGGGCCGCAGTAAAGGAAGATCTGAGTAGGGAAATTCTCATTGTTGAAACTTCTTTGGGTTGACATTAATGTTTACATGACATTCATAACGTAATTCTTACCGGGATGAACTGAAAATACAAATATTAGCCTCATTTGAAACTTATGTGGCCCCATAAATATTTCAAACTGTGGACGTTCAATCCTCACGTTTTCAGCCCACTTGAGTCGTGGATTCGGATCATTTTTGACCCACTGCACTAAACTAAGCTAAAAAACGGAGGTCTTGGCATCGATTCCCTAGTGGGGGTGGCTAACAGTGAATTGTGATCTGACAGTGGGTGTACTAACAAGCTAACCAAAAAACACAAAAAAAAAGGCTCAAAAACGGATGAGCGGGGTGGATTTCTCAACAACATCACCTAAGCGAAGGAACGTCGTGGAAAGGTGCAGCAAATCTGCATCCGCCCCTTACTTTACTGGGAAGCGGATTGGCTGGTGTACCACACATCAGCGAATAGCTATGTGGGTACGTGTCGGAAGACGAGCGCTGACGCTCCTGTGCTCAGTTGTACGAACCGTTTAAAGGAGATCAAAGTTAGCTGGCCTTAGAATGATGTATCATTCATTTTTCTAGATCATTTCATAGCATAAGCCAAAAAATGAATTTTATCCAAAGATCAACTGGAACACACCACAGATAACAGTGGAATAATGATTTTCACCGTTAAAACATTCGTGGAGTTTACATAACGTTTATTTTCCATCTAATTTTTTTATAAGGTAAAAAAAAAACCGATGAAGAGGAAAAACAAATATCATATTGATCCAACGCTTCCATGACTCCCAAAAGGGTTTCAATGGTAGACGTTTAATCTCCTACTGCTTTTTGCAGTGTGGTCCCCTTTATCATTAGATCTGTCTTATTTTTCGGTTCAAGACTTACGAGGATCTCGCCAAATGGATGGACGGTTTGGATATAACACATACCTCATGATGGGACCCACATAGCTTGCTGATGTCAATACATCAGCTAGATAGCTGTTGTGTGGTACAACAGCCAATCCGCTTCCACTTCATTGGCAGGCGATGTGAATCCGTGTCAATTTATCAGGTGGGCCTAACACGGACCGACTGGAAGGATCTTGAAGGCCAGCAATGGATGGTTAGGATGGTACAAGCATCACGTTTTTTGCACCACAGACAGTTCATGGACGGCCCAGATGCAATGCCTCGTCCCATAAGCTATTGAGCCGTTGAAATAATGAGTTGCATTGAATCTCAGCGGACGAACCAAATGTCTATTCTAACCCTAGACCGCTTGGACGCCAACGCATTTCCACCACCTAACAAGAACAAACTCAATATCTAATGGGCAAAGCTGTCTTTCTTCAATGCGTGATTCGGATTCGTCTCCAAAGCCACGAAACCAAGGCAACACGCAATAATCGAGGACATTTCTGTCATTTCTCAAAAAGCAAAGACTAAAACCGGACATTTCCTTTTCTCACCGCGTAGCAGGGCCCCAGAGCAGACGAGTGTGTGATAATAGCATCTATTCTCTTGAGGTTTGTTAGCAAGGCTCTCTGTAGCTCGCTCAATGTGATGACTTATTCTACCTAACTATATCATAATCCTGTCCGTTCATTTGAAAGAACTCACTCTAGATGATAACTATAATAAAACCAACACTCGATAAGCATTTCTTTATCCACTCATAATGGGCTAAAATCAACGGTTCAAAGAAAAAGTTCATAACTCATCTCATAATAAACAGTATAATCTTAGATCAGTGAAATTGTTCCACAGACAATAGCATGAGATGGAATATTCTAGATGAACGGTCTGGATCATCACATGCTAGGCCAGAAGAGGCAAGCAGTTTGGTTAGGGTCCATTGGTGGAGCGTTTGTTGCAAACCTTCTGTTCAGCTCGACCCAAAGCGAAACCGAAAGAGGAAGCACAAGAGAAAACACAAAGCAAAACTGGGAATCATTTGATACTCCAGAAAAGCAAAGTATTTCATACACATGCAGAAGTCCAGTATAAACTATCTGAAAATCATGATAATCTGGACCGTCCAATTCGCTAAGATCACTATCAAAATGATAGATATTTGATAATTTGACTGGAAGATTGTAGGTATGTATGTTGGAAAGAGTAAAAATTTACTTGAAACCATTCGATCTGCTTATCTCTCGATACATGTGATTTCCCTGATTTTATCATAAAAAGTGGGGTCTGTAGTTTTGACGGTGAGGATTGATATCTACACTAATCAAGTCTGGCTAGGAAAGCGTGGGTGAATAGAGTCATGAGTTCTCCGCAGAGAGCAAAATGAAGCAGTTCCGCATAGAGGAAGATGGGAGCGAATAAGGTTCGATCACACGGATCGATGACGTGGCGGCAGATTTTAAAATCCCGCCCAAACCCGGTTTTCATTTCGGTCGCGACGATTGAAATTTTAATTTTCCGCACCCACGCCCTCGCCCCTTCTTATCTCCCCCCCCTTTGCCCTCACTTCACCACACAACACACCAAACCTCTCTTTATCTTTCTCTCTCTGTCTCTCTCTCCCGAAACCCTAACCCTAACCCTAACCCTAAGGTCAGTCATTTTGGAGGCGATTCCGATCTTTTCTCGACGGATTTTTCCGTTTTTCGCCGATTTTGTGACGAATCTCACTGATCTAACACTTTTCCGGCAGGTCTTGCAATGAAAGGAGGGAAATCGAAGGCTGAAACGGTGAAAAAAGCCGACAGCAGGTGAGTTTAGTTGCCATTTTCCTTGTTTTTTGTGATTCTTTAACAGATCTGAAGGATTTCTCTAGCGTTAAAGGGTTTTCGTTTCGATTAATAGAGTTTTGTAACTCAGATCTCGGTTTTTTTTTTTTTTTTTGATGTATCAGGCTCTCTGTAAAGAGGAAAGCAACCGATAAAGTGAGCACGAAACCAGCGAAGAAGGAGAAACCTGGAAAGGATCCTAACAAGCCGAAAAGGCCTCCAAGCGCCTTTTTCATTTTCATGTGAGCGATTTATTTATTTATTTATTTTTCATTTTTTTTTTCGTTTTTTTTTGTACTGATTTATTTTATTTTATTTAATGAAGGGAGGAATTTCGGAAACAGTTCAAGGAGAAAAACCCCGGCAACAAATCCGTCGCTGCTGTAAGCAGATCTTTTCTATTTCCTTCTCGGATTTTCATTTTCTCTTCTATTTTAATAATATTATGTTATTTTGTTTTGATTTTCTGAAAATCAGGTCGGTAAGGCTGCTGGAGAGAAATGGAAGTCGATGTCGGCGTCTGTAAGTGAATTTTCACATATAAGAAAATCTCCTCATTTATTTACTTTTTTTTCGTAACTAAAATGATTAAATATAATTATAATTTCCTTCTATTTAGGATAAAGCACCGTATGAATCTAAAGCAGCTAAGAGGAAGGCCGAATACAACAAGGTTATGGCGACTTACAACAAGAAGGTATTTCTTTTTAAATTTAATATATTTATCATTAAAAATAAAATAACAAGTATTTTTTGTTTTTTCCCCTGATTTTTTTCCTGAAATCCTAATATATTATTCTTCAGTCGGATGTAGTAGTAACTAAATCCAAAGCAAAAGCTAAAGCTGATGAAGAAGATGAAGATGATGAGGAAGAATCTGACAAGTCGAAGTCTGAAGTAAATGATGAAGATGACGAGGAAGAGAGTGGAGAGGTATTTTGAAACATATATATATTCTAAAATTGAAATTTGTAGATATTTGCTTATTAATTTTCAGATTTATGTGGAAATCTTTGTTGATTTTTTTTTTTTTTTGAATTTGTGTTATTATGCAGGAAGAGGATGATGACTAGGCAGATAAAAGAGGGCGAAAAAATGGGAAGCAGAGATGTGTAGGTTTGTAGTACTTCTGATCAAAATCTCATGTGATTACGAAAAGAAAAGTTGTTTTTGGGTTTTTTCCCGTTCTTTGCAATAGTTTCTGGATGTTTCCAGTAGCTCATGGCTGTATCCTGGCCATTCGTTGATCCTGTACTTAACCTTTCGCTTCATGCTTCAACAACTCAGGTGTAGTTTTCTGTTTTTGGCCCTATGTCTACAACATCTCTGCTATTGGCTCTCAAACATAATTAGTTTGGTTTGGTTTTCTATAATGGCATCGTTTGGAATTCTGCGTTGTGGGGAGTTACCTCTTATGTCCCACCACTTGGTGACATGTTCGAGATCTCTGCCGTTCATGTACTTTGTACAGATGGAGTGGATCTCTAATCGTATCTTTATGTGGCTTTTTAGTTATACGTGTATGATGTCATTTGTTGCCTTGTGGTGGGTAGAGGTGGTGCTGAGATTCCTTTGGGGATTGTTTGGATGTTGTTTGGCATTTCCCCCAATATTCTTTCAGTATAGATAATGGCAAGTTCAGTGTAGGTTATTTTCTGTAAGCTTTGGATGCCTTCACTGGGGTTGATTTCCTTGCAAGAACTTACCTAGTGATAAAAAAAAGGATTGGCTTTCCAAACAAACCTGATGCTCTGGTGCTCTCCCCATGACTTAGTAAGACATGGCATGTGGAGTAGCTGGAGTGTAGAAATTAGTTCATGGTGGATTATGTATTAAATAGTTTGAGTAGGAGATGTTAGGATGTAGGTAATGGATAAAAATTAGTCATTTCTGACTGAGTTTCAGTGTACTCCCTTTTTTGTGGATTAAGAAAATCCCCCATCCTTCCTATGGAAATTCTCAAAATCCTTGTTTCCATGCACCACAAAGGATCCTTTCAAAATCCTTGTTTCCATGCACCTCAAAGGAACCTTTCTTCATTGTCCATTGGGACGGTAGGGTTGGGTGGGCTTATTATTGTATTCTGTCTTCTGTGATGAGTTTTTGTGATCTTGTGAGTAATAAATCCGGTCAGTTTGCATGATGCAATCTCTTGCAACTTGACTGTGTCTGCCTTGCATTTGGTGGGCAATACCTAAAAAAAATAAAATAAAAAATTGGTTTGACAATTCTAACCCTTTCATTGGAGGAGTAGAGCAATGATCACTTCCTCGCTGCTTCCATCTTCCCGAAAAATTTCCCCAATGTTTTGAAAATTTGGGCTGTGATCATGAAATTACCTAATGTGATAACCAGGATGGTCAATGTGAAAGATAATGGTTATGGGGCGAGTTCCTGATCATTATATGATATGAGTATTTGATTCCTAATAGTTCTGACCTAAGTTAATTCAGTATGCTTATTAAAGAGTACTGAGAGACTTTATGGGACCCACCATTGATAATATGTGTTGCATATCCAAAGCTCAAGGAGATCACACTATAGGGATATACAGTGGGTATGACGATGTCTACTGTTTAAACTTTCATGGGATCTGCACTGATGTTTATTTGTCATCTAAAATCTTAATATGATCACACAGACATTGATGAAGGGAAACCACAAATATCAGCTTGATCTAAAACATCTGTGGCCCCTAAGAAATTTACAATGGTTGGTGCTTAATTCACATTATTTCCTGTTGTGTGGTCCACTGGAGCTTTGGATATGCTTCAATTTGGGCTTATGCCCAAAAATTATCTGATAAAATGGATGGATGGTGTGGACAGAAGCATTAAATGCTGGTGGGCTCCAATGAGCTTGCTTGGTATGCAATTAGCTCTTCTTACCTCGGCATATCCAAAGGGTTTCCAGTGATCTTTGGTTAGTTTGACTTGTTAGATGACATTATTTTCACCGTACAAAAGATACAAGTTCATGTAGTGTGGCCTGCTGCTTGAGTTTTTAATTAGGCTGATTTTTATTTCATCTCTTCATTGTTGTGATTCACGCCTGATAAATGGATTTGATGAATGTGGTGTGGCTACATGAATTAATTGTTGTTCTATGACCCATTTGAGTTAATGGATATATTGGTTTTTTGGCCTAGCTGTTGGCATGAACAGATGGTTGTGGAGGATTCTGGGTCCAAATGTTTGGATACGATTGTCGTTGATGAACGCACATTTATTAACATCTTGTAGGTTTGGGCATTATTGTCATTGATGACCGCACGTTCATCATGTTGCATGTTTTGGATACGATCGTCATTGATGATCACACGTTCATCATATGGTGGGGGCGTTTGGACATATGTGACCTAGATTGCTTTCTAGTGGGCGGGGTGTAGCAATCACAAAGGCCATCGTCCGTTTGTCCATTCGTTATGGTAAGTCCATAGAGAATGAACGTTCGAGACTCCACTGGAGTGCAGCTGGAGTATATCAAATAAGTCTTTCTCTATTAACAAGGCAATTGTGTAATTCGCCTACAATATGCCTGCTAAAGCCCTCGTTTGAGGGATCCTTTTATTAACCTTAACTAATAGAAGTTGAGATTCTTCATGTACTAAAAAAAATTGGTGATGTGGCATATAAATAGCAATGTAGTTTAATTTTCCAACTGACTATTCAGGGTGACCTTTATTGGACCATTTAAGTTGGTAACTTTTTTTTAAGGACTTTGATTCCAGCAAACGAGTGACGCAGATTGCGTACTGCTAGCGTCAGTAGCGACGCGGCTACTGACAGTGCTCTCTAGGCCCCTTATGATTTTTCAGATCATTATAGAGTAAATGACGGAAAATGAGAGATAAAAATATAGTGGACCATACCACAATAAAACAGTGGTGGTTGAATGCACACCATTACCAACTTCCTAAGGCTCACCGCAAGTTTTATTTGTCATCCAACCTGTTGATTAGGTCATGCACACCTAGATGAAGAGAAAATGCAAATATCAGCTTAATCCAAAACTTTTGTAGCCTCCAGGAAGTTTTTAATGGTGAGTGTTCAATCAACACTCTTTCCTGTGGTGTAGTACATATGAGATTTGAATCTACTTCATTTTTAGGATCATGCCCTAAAATAGTATGGAAAAATTGATGGAAGGCGTGGATAGAATACATACATCATTATGCGGCCCACAGAGCACTGTCAGTAGCCAACGCTGTAAGTACGCAATCCGCGTCCGCAAACGAGGATGTTTTGCTTTCCATGCATACTGAGAAAGCCATCAATGATATAAATGCTTTTATCATTGGAAAATGACCTCCCCACATCCAAAAGATAAAAACTCTATATGTATCCTGATGCATTGCATTTGGATCAATTCCAGCAAACCTCAAGTTGTCATTGATTGGGGTTGGATCTTGTGTTACCGGGGTAACATTGGATGCTAGTGACATGAGCACTACTAGCTGGTGTCAAATCTCTGTGGGTCACACCATGATGTATGTTTTTTATACATGTTGTCCATCCATTTTTCCATCTGATTTTAGGGCATGAGACCCAAAAAATGAGTTAGATCCAAATCTCAGGTGGTCTGCACAGGAAATGATGTTTTTGATTGAATGCTCACCATTAAATTCTTCCTATGGTCCACTGCAATCGAATGGACTCTGTTCGTCTGTGGATTTGAATGGTAATGAATTGTATTGGCAGGATTAACCACCATTATTGCACAATGATTGCATGTCTAGAAATACTATTGTATTGTAGCCATTCAATCCTATGTTTGGGATAAAAATTTTGTTATTGGAAAGCATGAGATTAAGTAAAATCATGTTTGGTGGACCATAGAATTGTAATTAATGGACCAAATTCACACCGTATGTTGTTCACTTGTACACATATAACTAAAATGTCACATGTAAATGGTGTATATGGATGAATGACAAAGATAAAAGCATGCATCAATGTGGGGCCCACATGTATTCGATTTCAAAATTCATGGAAATCTTGCATGGACCAAATGTAGCTCCATCCTAGCTAATCCCAACCATTCCCATCCTCTCCAAATGATGGATGGAATTGCATGGACCAAATACAATTTTATCCCACTTAATCCCATCTAATACCCTGTTTGAAATGCCCTCTAGTGGGTGTCTTGACTGTGGGGCCCACCTTGATGTGAACCTTGGCAGCACGTTTGTGTGGGTTTTTTGGATGCGGATTGTCTTACCGCTGCCTGACGGGCAGTTCTTTGGTGGGCCTACCATTTTGTATCTGTTTATCCATGCAGTCCATACATTCTCTTTGATCATTTTAAGGGGGCATTTGGTGTGGGGTATTAGATGGGATTAGGTGGGATAGAATTGCATTTGGTCCGTGCAATTCCATCCAACATTTGGAGAGGATAGGAAATGTTGGAATTAGGTGGAATTGCATTTAGTCCCATGCAGGATTTTTGTGGATTTTGAAATCCACTACACATGTAGGCCCCACATTGGTGCATGCATTTATCCGTGTTGTCCATCCATATACACTGTTTACATGTGACATTCTGGTTATATATGTGTACAAGTAAATGACATCCGTTATAAATTTGGTCTGTTGATTACAATTTCATGGTCCACCAAACATGATTTTGCTTAATCCAATGTTTTCCCATAGCAAAATTTTTATCCCAAACATGGGATTGGATGGGGTAGGACTCGATCCATGTCTGCATTTTCTTGACTTGGGGCCCACCTTGATGTATGTTATTTATATTTATGTTGTCTATTAGTTTTTTCAACTCAATTTAAGGCATGGCCCCAAAATTGAAGTAAATCATGCCACACTCCCACCCCTAGCCTTAAATGAAACTAAGTAGCATAAATATATAGAAATTTTACAAGAAAAAAAATAAAATCTAATTAATATAAAAATTACATTTTGGTTCCTTGTTAAAATAATTTTTCAACAAACTACCTCGTTACTTCATATAATTATTATTCCACCCCCTCCCTTCAATGCATTGTAAGAGTAGATGGGTGGGTGGTGGCTTAGGTAGACCCCCATTGTAATGTTTACGTAACATCCCACCTTGAATCACCTAATATGGGATGATGCACCTGTTGCTCCTCTCGTAAAATTCAAGCTCATCTGTGATTCAAGTGGGCCATATAGAGGGAAACAGTTTGAAGGGTGAATGTTGTCAATAACATCATTTCCATTCATGTGGTCCACTTGAATCACGGATATGCTTGATTTTTGGGCATTGGCTTAACACAAGGCGACACATATTAGTTAGGATGGATGTTATATAAATATCATGGTGTGACCCATGATATCAATGAGGTAACTGTTTGAAAACTGAAATGTAAATTCTATATTAATTAAGTTGTTGTCCGTAAATTTCCCTAAATTATTACCCGATTTGGATTCTGTTTTGTTGAATGATTGGTCGCTTACAACTGGCTTGGAAATTAAATGATACCTTGAAGGGCAAATGTGGAAATTAGAAAATCTGTGGCCCATTGGTTAGGTGGTTGGGATTACCAAAGTGCTTGATTTTTTGTCTATCTAACAGCTAGTGTGGCCCCACAGATATCATGTTTGATGATTGGCTCTACAATTCTAAAGTAATCCAGACCATACGATGTTGGGTTCGATCATTTCCTATAGAAGAAACATGGGCCACACTTATTTTCTGCAATGGGGGCCAGTTTTTTGCTGGACTGCCTATTTATGTGATTGGCCTGATTTTTGTTCCACTGCACATGGTGGGGCTCACCAGATGAATGAACCAGATCATGCATGCACCCATGCCAGTTTTTCATGTGTTGGGTAGAGCAGGATTTGGTTAGCTTCTTCTTTCTGGTGGTGATGGTATTTCTCCAGGATGGTTTTTTTTTTTTTTTTTAATTTTAACTTTTAAATTTAATTTTATTTAATTATATGTTTGGAGATTCTTGGCCTTGGGTGGGCCACATGTTTAAGTTGCATGTGGACTGTTGGTTGGTTCTTTTCAGCTATCCACTTTCCACAATGGCGTCCCCCCTATTTCTGGATCAACCTAATTTTGGGCCATGACAATTACATGGTGTGGCATATCCAACGAACATTGCGTCGCCATCATCGGCTCTATCAAACAACATGGCATTAGATCTTGACCGATGGTGATGGAAATGAGTGGTCCACCATATCCCTTTACCTCTTAAGAGAGAGATAGTGAGTTCAATAGTAAGGAAGACGGTGGTATATCATTCCCATTTAGCAGGATCTGTAGGCCATGGCTGGGATTGAACAGTGTCGCTGTCTTGATGGATTCACAATATTCTAAAATATGATAAGCTTCACCATGAGTTACTGTCAACATGAATAGTTCTGGATGAAGCTTAAGTAATACTAGTCTGTGACATTTCTGGTCATTTCTACTTTAAGATTGATTAGTTCAGTTTGATTTCTGGCTCATGACTGATCTACAATGGGCCTGGCAATATGGACGGTTTGGAGTGAGACATCCAGAGTGGCGGTGCACGTGTTTGGATCATTGTATTCTTCAAGTGCTTACCTATCCTGGAAGCAAACCATAGCTTTGCAAATTGCAACTTCCCATTGGAAGAAAAATAAGATATTCCCCTACTCATATCCAAATGAACAAACAGAAATAAACATGCATTGTATCCATTGGATGATAAGAATAATAAGAGATGTAGAAAACCCAATTGGTGTAAGGCCCACCCGCACTGCATCATAGGATTGATGGCTTGGATCATATGTACATGTGGACCATACACTTATAGGGAGGAGGAAAGAAGAGTTCAGCTGCATTTTCAAGTGGAAAGTTGTACAAATTTAATGAAACCCATATACAAATCTAAGTCCAATTATGCACAAACTGGAAACAACTAGGAGCTTTTCCTTTCCTGTTCTGCCGTTCGCAGCAGCTGTTTTGCCATGGTTGAGAAAGATCGAGCAGTGTCTTGCATTTCTGTTGTTCGTGAGTTGATGCTCTGCCCAACACATGAAGAAAATTACAAGAAACAAAACAACACATTAAACTAATTACAAGACTGTTATATAAGAACATTGTAGTGATAGTTTTCTTTTATCATTGTAAATTTTTTTTTTTTTTGCCATTCTATATTGCTTAAAATAGTTTTAAAAAGGAGGGATGGCTGTTTTATGATTATGATGCTATCTAAAACCATGGTTGAAAATGGTTAATAGAACAAGTTCTTCTCCATCTTTTGTTTCTGAGCTTTGCTATGTCCGTATCCATGTGCAATAAAGCTCACATACATGCCACACATATGCCAGCATGGCACATAGGTGCAAGACCCATTCCATCCATCAGGTTGGGCAGACCTTGTACATGTTTCCTAGACATAAATATGGTCCACTCAGCATGTGGGTCCCAATATTGGAAACAAATGGATGTGTTAGAAAAGTTCAGCCAAGTAATTCAAAACTGTACATTTGTTTTGCAAACTGTGGCCCATCTGACCAGTGGATCAACCAGATTCTTGGCCTAGGGGATCAATATAGTGGTTCACTTCTAATGGATGGTCATTTTTACCCCATTTTAGATTGTAAATGTTTAATGACTAATCTCTTAGTCTGACAAACTTGGAAATTTTAAGTGTTACCTGCAACTTCCCTAAATTCTCTTTCAGCTTGCTTTCTGTCATTTTAGTGACACTAGACTCCTGCACCAAAATAAACCACTAGAATCAGCATATCGAATTTAGAACTGCAATACTATCTGACCATGTAGTAGCAGACCCATTAAGGAAATGCCATATTTTGAGTAAGCAAACGAGGTTTTGGTACAGATTTTCAAGAAGTTTTGGATATTTTTGGGCAGTGGTTGATGATTTATTTTGATTTTTGGGCACTTTAAATACATTTATCAATTATGGCATCTCTTCAAAAAATAAAAAATAAAAAAATAAAATCAATTATGGCACTTGTTCATTTTCTGAAAATTCAATTGATAGCATTGACCACTATTTATAAACCATCAAATTGTTAATGATTCATTGATATCGATGTAAGTGCACACATGTATGGATGCATAAAGATGGCGTTTATATAAGATTCTTCTATCAGGTCCTTACAGGCGAGCATGGATGAATGGATGTGTACTTACACCAGCCAATGGAAATCCGTATCTCTTCTTTATCTGATCAACAGAATCCACGCCCTTCCCATCGTCATTCTCCTCTTTCATCGACGTGTTTTCAGTTTTTGCCTTTCTTTGTTTCAATTTACCTGAAAGCCACACAATGTATGCCTAGCACTTCAACTCACTGTTTATTTCTGCGTGTGAATGTTTTGTTTAAAAAACAAAAAATAGTGAAAAGTAGTAAAACAGCAGAAAAAGTAAAAAAATAATACTAATACAAGAATAGCTTTGATGGGTCCAAAATAAATCTATTGAACTGGAAAGAAAGGATCTCATAATGAAAAAATCATCAACATAATTTCATATCCAAATGAAAATGTAGATATGACAGTCTATTGTATGTACAAACCTTTTATTGCCTGAAATTTTCCAACCAACATGTGCTTATTCAATGTTATGATGTTTTGTCCCTTCGGTTTCTCTTTTAAGTCTTCCAGGTCGATATCATCTTTATGAACAGAAAGAGTTGAACGATCAACAGGAATGCAATTCAAATAACGAAATTAAAGAAAAACACAAGAACAATGGCATATCACATACCTAAATTTAGCTCAACATCACTTTCATGCATTTCCAAGCTATCTTTGTTCTCAACCTCCAATGAAAAATTAGTTGTTGAAAATATGGCAGACAGTTCTTCTTCTATGCTTGCTTGGGAATGTATGGCTTCTATTCCTTCCTGGTGCTTTGCCTTTGCGCCTTTTATATCTTTAATAACAGAGCTAAATATTCCCTGCGATTCCAATTATTTTATTACATAGTTCCCATGAAGCAAAAGGTTAAGTGCTGCTGATTCCAACATTTTACATACCTTTTTCTTTTCTTTAGGGACAATGGGTCCTGTGGTGAGGCCTTCTTCTATTGGGATGATATCTTTCTTGAATACTTGGCTAACAGACTCCAGATGCCTGAAAGGAAGAGATTAGTATTTAGTAATCTGTGCAAAAGAAAAAAAGAGTAAAAGCATTTGTCTCAGTAGGGCTGTCAATGGGTGGAGCAGGTCCATCGTGCTCCTTTCGGCTGGGCTTGGACTCAAATATTAGGCCCGAGGGCTATAATTTAAGCCTGTTTAATAAGTGGGCAATTGTTAGGTTTAAGAGCCCAGAAAACAGGCCCAAGCCCAGATCAGCCTGTTTGGTATTTCAAGGGCACTTTTGTCATATATCATGGACGATGGGGGCACGATTAATCAGTGTTTTAAATAGCGGTAGCATGTAACGTAAGCTACCTGGTACTTCTATTTTTAAATTAAAAAATAGGAAAAAAAAACATAATAAATGGTAAGAAAAAAAGCAAAAAATATAAAAATGCCTAAAAGATCATTCATTTTTCAAGTATAAGCATATTCAAAAAAGTTACTAATTTTCACTTATCAAAAGCCAATCTAGATATATAAACTTAAAAGCCAAATCAAATAATTATCACATCAACAACTTTCTAAGCAAACCACTTTAATTAGTAATTCTAATTGAAACTATGACTCAAAACTCGCAAGTACGAAAAAGAAATAAAAATTCCACAGATTAAGAGTGTTAAGTACAATTTAGATGTCATCAATACAAAGAGGGGTTTACGAAAACCCTCTTTCAAAACCCTTTCTCTTTTATGTTTAGTTTAAAAGTTTTTTTAATGTGTGAGTTTCACACCAACTTTAACAAAGGATTACCACCATTTTAAGTGAAAGTAAACAAAGAAATGTTTGATTTTAACTTTACATTTTAAGTTTTTCATGATGTGAGTTTTACACCATTTTTAACAAACAAAGCTAAAAAACAGGAAAAAACATTGTAGCGTCCGCAACAAACACCACACACTACGACCCCTTTAGCGTACACTACAAGGGATTTATGCTATTTAGCTATGCTATGTAGCGTACACTACTGCTACGCTATGAACGCTATTTGAAACACTGCAATTAATGAACAGCCCAGATGTTGCACAAAAGTGGGTGGCTGGGCTCAGACTTGGACCATGCGTTATCATCAAGGGTGGTCACAGACCTAGGTTTTACTATGCGGGCTGGGCATGGACAGACCTCGGACTGGCCCAAGCCCGGCCGCCTGTTTAAAGCCCTAGTTATCGATGGTCTAATTGCAATCGATTTCATTTGTACAAGTTAACACTCTACCCCATATAGCATAGCTGGTCAAATAGCTGTCTTATTGAAACTTCTCTCAAGTTCACAGTTATGTGACACTATAGCAGGGGCAAGGCTATGATGATGATGATGATGACTACCATAAACAAACAACTCTAAAAAAATGGCAGGGACAAAGCTACGATGCTGATGACTAGTGAATGCTTGAACAATAAAGTAAAAGATTCCAAGGAATGAAAATCTGTACTATGAGCATAACTAACAATATCAGTAGTAAACATGTGACTTCAAAAACTAAGCTAAAGAAATTTGTTATACATTAAGGAGTGGGAAAGTCAGATATGCTGGCGAAAAGAGACACTTCCCATTTACACCTACGAGCTTATGCGCATATTGCCATGATCATTTTACGCAAGAAACTGGAAAGTTTTCATGGAAATTATTCGATACTCTCTACATTTGAGAACATAACTGATGGATCATGAAACACGATTATATTGCTACTTCCCAATCAGAAATCGATGCCACGGCACTTTGTAGTGCATACAGACAAGACAGATATCAATGTGCAATTTGGATGTAAAATTGAGTTGAATTGCAATTACTAGCTTGCCAAAGTAGAAATAATGACCAAATTTTAATTACCATCCCAGTATTCATGTAGGGTGGTGAACTCCAAATTGCAATTACATCACTTTAAAGTCCAAAATGAAAGTGAAGTAATTGCAATTTGAGGTCCATGTCCTTGTTATGGATGTTAGGAAATATCATTACTATGCAGTAATTTCTTCTTGGTTTGACATGTTTGCAATTCAATTCGGTTGTGCATCCCAACACAGCCTAATGAAATTATTTACACCAGAGGAGCACCTGTAGATGTCTGTCCGGGCCAAAACTGAAATGAAGAAGATTGCCTGATCTCTGTTGACCTGTACCAAAAGAAAGAAAAAAAACGAAAAACAAAAGGAAAACATCAGTATTTAAGAAAATCTTTTTTCGTGATTGGTTCTTGTTTGGATAATTGAAGTTCCATTAATACCACAACAAGTTCTCCTTCAGATGAAGAGCCAAATGAACTTTCAGAATTCGAGGTTGGAAATGTGAAGCCTCTTAATGAAGTTTTCCTTAGGAGGGATAAGTCTGGCAGGGACCTGAAGTTTCATAATGGAGTGTTCAGATGAATGGATCTAAAATAGATGATGTCTTATACAAATGAAAATGCGATATTAAAGAGGCATAGACATGTGAAAAGGTTCATGAAATGACTTCTCTACTTCAATCCTAAAGCATTTTCTATGATTGTTTATCTGATTAATAAGTGTCTATTATTATTTCTTCTTCACTCTTCTATGATGTGTTAGTTTCAAAGTTCCCCAATCTATTTTTGCTTATGGATATTTAGCAGTACCTTGTTGATATGTTGATGGCCCTCAGCTGCAAAAAGTCACGCCTAATCTTTATATTGTATAAAAATTGGAGACAAAGGAATATGAATGTTGTGATTGGATCAGGCACCTTTTCATGGCATCAAATTATTTAACTCGTGACTCAATCAGATATTATATGTGGCCGATCTTTCTTTATTTTAGCCGGAATCCTCCAATATGACTGAGGATCAGTTGCCTTGCAGTTGCCCTTGGATAAAACACAAAAACTCATTCCATAATTATTTCTAAACAAGGTGTTACAGTATCCCGATCAACTTATTTAGACTCATGAAAAAATTGGACGTTCTTAATCATATCTATGGTTGTCAATTCACGGCAGCCACTGACGGCATCTCAAACATCTTCCACCAGAAATTATCATAGCATAATCATCCAGCATTCATTCAATTGACAATTTCAGACTGAGACTAAACTATTGTATTTTTAGCAAGATGGACAGCATCTCAGTGAAGGCAAACAAGAACATGTAAACAGGTTGTGTATGGGGGTGGCAGTGGGTCAGGTCAGGGTTGGCTGAGCCTGGCCTTGTGACTACGGGTGGCAATTGGCGAGATTCGGGATGGCGCCCATACTCAGTAGTTGCCAATGGATACTACATGCATCCCATACTCAGTAGTTGCCAATGGTACCCATTTATGATATGAAATTTACACCAAAAATCTAACCAGTAACTGCAAAGATAATATTTTATAACAGAAAAAAGAGATGGTTTTTTCTTCCAAAAAAAGAAAAAAAGAAGCATGGCAACATGCTATTTTAGATTTAAAAACCTCACAAACAACATCTCATCATGATGTTTTTGATCCATCACATAATTAAGAACAAAAAAAAGCAAAAAATAAAAAGAAAAGAAAAAAAGAAAGACAAAATTAATCAAACTACACATCATGATTGAAAATATGAAAACCAAATTCACATGCGTAAGCAAACAAAAATATGAAGAAGTGCTACTCATTATTACTAATTTATAATTTGATTTGGAATATTGGGCATATATATATGTATATATAAAGTATATAATATATGATATAATTTGGTTTGGTCTAGGTTTGGTATGGGCAGGGGGATACCCACGTAATCGGGCTCAAACTAATACCTAAATCCACACCCACACCCATTTAACTACACCCACACAGCTTGTGTCGTACCCGTTGGGCCTACTTGGCCAATTTCCACCCCTACCTACAACCATTAGGGAATGGGCTCAGCAGGCCTGATGATGCAGGACAATTAACCACTTGCTCTAAAAGCTCGAACTGTTAAAGTATGGCGAATTAATCCCTTTATCTCATAACCGAGGCCCCACGTCTCATGGGTTAGGACCTCGGCCGAACCCCCTTCGTAGGCCCCAAATCACATGGGCCGCCCACCCCGAGTGTGTCCCCGCATCCCACGGGCTACCCCACTCGAGCCCGGTGTGAAATGCGCATTAATCACTCCTGATAAGGAGTCTCGAACACGAGACCTCCCCCGTGGGCCCCAAATCGCATGGGTCACCCACCCCGAGTGTGCCCCTGCATCCCGCAGGTGACCCCACTCAAGCCCAGTGTAAAAATGCCCCTGCATTAATCACCCCCGGTGAGGAGTCTCGAACACGAGACCTCCCGCTCTGATAACAATTTGATGCAGGACAATTAACCACTTGCTCTAAAAGCTCGAACTGTTAAAGTATGACGAATTAATCCATTTATCTCATAACCCAGGCCCCACATCTCATGGGTTAGGACCTCGGCCGAACCCCCTTCGCAGGCCCCAAACCACATGGGCCGCCCACCCCAAGTGTGTCCCCGCATCCCACGGGCTACCCCACTCGAGCCAGGTGTGAAATGCGCATTAATCACCCCTGGTAAGGAGTCTCGAACACGAGACCTCCCCTGTGGGCCCCAAATCGCATG
Organism: Magnolia officinalis; assembly: GCA_021015155.1. Lineage (NCBI taxonomy): Eukaryota > Viridiplantae > Streptophyta > Magnoliopsida > Magnoliales > Magnoliaceae > Magnolia > Magnolia officinalis. Next base: position 35,987,023 of record JAJHSJ010000004.1, on the reverse strand, counting down.
GGTCACCCACCCCGAGTGTGCCCTTGCATCCTGCATGCAACCCCACTCGAGCCCAGTGTGAAAATGCCCCTGCATTACCTGATCCTGACCTATGACCCAAGATTAGAAGGCTGATCCATGATCAGATTCCTAAGCCCTAGCCTGGCCAGACCCTACCTACTTGTAAAAACTTGTATTAGGAGGGCGTGAAACTCAAAAAGTTTTTGGGAGGTTTCCACAAGTATCAACCATTAAAGTAAGCACACAATTATCAAGCACTTATTTATTTTCTGTATGTATAATATGTATGATTGGGTTTGGTTAGGCCATGGTCAACCTGACTCTGACCATCTACATGGGCTACTTTTTCTAACTGGTACCCAACCCGAAAGCCAATAAGCTTGATGCGAGCTCAACTTTTAAGCGGGTTGGGTTGGTTGGTTCATGAGTCGACCTTACCGTCAACCCTATTTGTGTCATGTGAGAATACAGTGTTAACAAAACATGAAACAACACATAACCCTGGATCTAATGCACCTATTGTTAATCAACATGTTGCTGAGAATGCACATGTACATGGAAACTTGATGCAAAACTTTTAGCTGTAATAGTTCATCTTGTTGTTAACTCCTTGATAAGTAGGTATAGGTTACCTGCTTGAAGCCCAAGTTTCATCCACTTGGGTGGTGGTAAGAAAAATCCCCACTTGATTATTGCTAGGACTTACATAATCACTTTACAGAATCTTAGTTTAAACCCCTATCTTCAATGAAGAAAACAATAAATAAAGAAATTCATATAAGAAATTAAATGTTCTTCATCCTTTTCAAACCTTCTATACCGTTTCCTCTAATCATAGTCATATGCTTATTTTAACTATAGAGTTTAGACCTTTCTCTAAAATCTAGTTGGCGTAGTCATATTGGTGATGGTCAATGACACCTTAAGTTTAGAATGTGAAGGGAAGTAACTAAACAATTAGTGGATAGCAACATGGAGAATGGATGCATGCTCATCTATGGATGAGATTTGTTAAATAGAGGGGAAACCCCCAATGGGGCCCACAAGGTGGTTTGAGTGCCGTTGCGCATCCCTATGGGATGACAAAGCCATTTCTTGCCTCTCCTCTTTCATCTTCCACCTTTCTCTTTCTCTCTCCTATCTTCCAAAGAGGATAGGAGAGAGAGAGAGAGAGAAGAAAAGAAGAAGAGGAGAGAGGTGGGGCCCATTGTCGTGTGACTTGATTGAGGCCATGATGACGCTGACCTCTTTTACTATCAGATTGAGGGGAGTGAAGAGGCTCATCCTCCCTTTTGTGGTTGATTTGAGCGGGGCTTTAAATTCTAGTATTTTGGCTCCCTGACTCAGTCCTTTGTGAGTTGAGTTGCTCGGTCCTTAAAGAGTGTAAATCTAGTCATCCGACCCTACAATTGGTGGCCCAACGCAATCCACCAGGAGGATGAAACTTTTATCCTCCCACATTCTATGCCATACATGTGGCAATGTGTATAATTATCCAAACCATTCTTTCTCTGGGGACAAGCATGAATGTGTCATAGGTCAATAGTTACGGTGGACGGACAATTGTAACCATTTAAAATGGTGTACAAAAATCACTAAAGTCTAGTAAATGATTTTTACAACTTGTTACATGGTTATGATTGTTGGATCATTGTTATTTTGGTCTTTGGTCCATTTAACAATCCTTGCAATGAATTTGATTATAAAATCACCATACATATGCCATATGTAGAGGAACACATAAGGTTGCACGGAATGTTCACAAACAACTCCACGAGTAGTAAATTATTATCCACCTTGTATGCACATGCCAACATGTCATGTATGTATGGCTCCCATTCTGCCAAAAAGTAGGCCCTGCCATGAAGATCACCCAGCTCCAATCCACCCATCGGTGGGCTATTTTGTGCAAAAAATTGTAGGATCGATGGCATGATTCTATGTACATGTGTGGTGTTTAGGTGGATCAATAGGATTTTTTAGAAGGGTGATCTTCATGGTGAAGCCCATCCTTTGGGTGGCTCAAATGTTGAAAATGTTGGTGTGTTGCGCCTTGAAAAAACAATGTGAATCTTGTCCATTGATGGCTTGGATGCTATATTGATGATCTTGTTTGTAGATCGTGATGTTAGATAGGCCACCTGCCTTGCCTTGTATAGCCGATTCTATAGATAGACGATGTATAAATAGAAGATTTTGTATTTATCATCTTACCTTGTATAGTCGTTGTAGAACTCTATATATTCAACCATTTAGGGTTGTCTCAAATACAAAGAAAAGCAAAGGAGAATCATTTTCCTCAAAGCCTTCATTGTTTTTGTTTTGTTTACATGGTATCAGAGCAATACCGATCCTAATCCGGCATCTTCTTCATCACTGGTACCACCATCTGTCAGATCCGGCCCTCACGAAGCTCGTCCGATCGTCCCAAGCTCTATCTGCACCAAGCTCTGTCCGATCGTCCCCTACGCACCAAGCTCGTCCGATTGTCCTAGGCCTGTCCGCACGCCCCTGCTACACGTCCCCTGCGCACGACCCTATGCACACACTTGCTACACTTCCCTGCGCACGCATATCCTTGCTGCATCATCTCCTGCTACATCCGATCCCTCCTCCCTCTTCTTCTCCTGCTGCATCATCTTCTGCTACATCCGCTCCCTACTGCAGCATCTCCTGCTATACCTACTGCTGCACGTCCTGATCTGTTGGTATGTTGCTCTTTTGCTGGTTGTTGTTCTGATCTGTGGCTGCAAGGTACTTTCTTTTTTAGCGTCGTTTTTATCTCGTCGTATCTATGGATAAAGACTCTCGTACAGAGGCCCCACGATGTAGTTTTGATGGCACTAACTACAATCTATGGGCCATCCACTTTCAAAGTTTTCTCAAGGGTCGAGGTTTGTGGGGACTAATTGATGGATCTGTTACAATCCCCGCTTCCACCAATGCCGACAAAATGGCTGATTAGGAAATGAAAAATGAACGGATTATTACCTGGATTCTTAATTCGGTTGATCGATCAATAGTTGTTGGCCTCACGCCACATCGCACTGCTAAGGCTATGTGAGATCATCTCCAGACAATATATTAACAGAGTAATGCGGCTCGGTTATACCGCTTGGAACAAGATCTGGTTCACCTTACTCAGGGTGACAAAAGTATTCAAACTTTCTACTCTACAATGGTTACAATTTGGATAGAGATTGCTATGATGGATCCAGAATTCGCAAATGACTTTAAAATATTCCACACAATGCACGAGAGTGCGCAAGTTAGACAGTTTCTTATGAAACTACATTCAGAATTTGAGCATTGCAGGGCTGCTCTTCTGAACCGTAGCCCAACTCCTTCAATGAATTCGATTATTAATGATTTATTTACCGAGGAACAATGACTGCAGGTCCTCTCTCAGGGGACATCTCAGGAACCATCTGACCTGGCACTTACTGTATTCACCTCCGCACCAAACCGTGGTTCCACTACTTTAACTTGTCGCGGCTATAACAAAGTAGGACATATTGTCGCTCAATGCAAAGATTGGTGCGTGTATTGTCGAAGGACTGGTCATGGTATTCAGGACTGTCGTTCACGTGCCTACGCTTCCTCATTCGGCCGTGGACGTGGTGGTCGAGGTCGTGCTCTTTCTGCTACTTCTGCGACTACTTCTTCCGAGTCTTCTGTTAGTGATACTGTATCCACTGATTCTGTCAAAAGTCTTTCCTCACCTTTGACTCGTACGATGCTCTAGCAGATCGTGCATGCCCTTTCTGCGGCCGGTATGTCAGGTATCACCTCATCTTCTCCATGGTTCTTCGATTCTAGTGCTTCCAATCATATGACTGGTGATGTATCACATCTCCGCAATACTCGTCCCTACATTGACAATCAGGCTATTTCTACTGCAAATGACACTAAACTACCCATACAGTCCGTTGGTTCCTTAACTTTCTCTCATTCTGACCATCGCCAATTTACCCTTCGTGATGTGTTTCATGTCCTTAAACTCTCCTCAAATTTAATTTCCGTTGGTCAACTTACATCCAATAACTGCTTGGTCATCTTTCTTCCAAATTATTGTTTTGTGCAGCATTTGGCAACGGGGAAGGTCTTGGGAAGGGTAGGCGGCATGGATGTTTGTACGTGCTGGACTTTCACCCATCTGTTACTCCAGCTCGTTGTTTCTTCTCTCCCTCTTCCTCGGATATTTGTTCGGCAAATAAAATGTGGAAACTCTGGCACTTTCGCTTGGGTCATCCACATTCTGATCGTTTAATTCAGCTCTTTTCTTCTGGCATGTTAGGGAATATTTATCTTAATAAAAGTGATTTGGATTATTCTTATTCTTCCTATTGCCTTTCAAAAAGTAAGTGTATTCCCTTTCCTCTAAGTACTACAAAATCATCATCTATGTTTGAACTAGTGCATATGGATGTCTGGGGTCCTTCCCCAATACTGTCTCTCTTTGGACTACGATATTATGTTATATTTATTGATGATTTCACCCGTTACACCTGAATTTATTTTTTGCACTCTAAGTCACAAGTGTTTGAAAAATTCAAAATATTTCATTCTATGGTGGACACTCAGTTTCGAGTAAAAATTCAAACTCTCCGCTCTGACTCAGAGGGAGAGTATCTCTCCACAAATTTTTGTACATATCTTCAGAGTCATGGGATTACTCATCAGACCACCTGTTCGGATACTCGACAACAGAATGGGGTGGCTGAAAGAAAAAATCACCATACTATTGAAACTGCCAATACTTTAATGACAGCTATGAGTGTTCCTCGTTCCTTCTAGGCAGAAGCTATGATGCATTCAGTCTACTTGATTAATCGGTTGCCAACCACAGTCTGAATAGTAAATTTCCCTATTTCATTCTCACCGGTTCTCTTTCTACATATTCCACATTTCGTGTTTTTGGTTGTGTATGTTATGTTTATCTGGCATCACGTGAACGTAACAAACTTTCCCCAAAATCAGTAAAATGTATGTACTTGGGATTTGGAGAAACTCAGAAGGGTTTTCGTTACTACGACCCGGTATCTCGTCATGTACGGGTATCACGACATGCTGTTTTTCTTGAGCATATTGCCTTCCATTCATTTGTTCCTCCTTCGCCCACACCAATCTCTACTAGTCTTACTATTTTTCCTGACATTCTGGTTGCGTCGAGTACACCCTCTTGTCCATTGTAGGTATATTCTTGACGACCACGTACAGATCCACCACCTACTACTCTCCCTACTGTACTTGTAACCGATCCAGATCCTATCTTGGTACGTCGTTCCACTCGTGAACATCGACATCCTGATCGCTTGATATACTCTATGTCTGCCATGAATACTACCCTGGATACTGTATCTATTCCTACTTCATACCATCAGGCAGCTAGTCATGATTGTTGGAAGACGGCTATGGCAGAAGAACTTACAGCATTGGATGATAACCATACGTGGGACATTGTTACTCGACCTCCTGACCACCAATTGATTGACAGTAAATGGATTTATTCTGTAAAGCTCAAGTTTGATGGATCATTGGATCGATACAAAGCTCGGCTTGTCGCTCAGGGATACAAATAGGAGCATGGAATTGATTATGATGAGACATTCGCTCCTGTGGCCAAGATGAAAACTGTTCGCACTCTTCTGGTATATCATCAGTTCGCTCTTGGCCACTCGGATGGACGTGAAAAATGCTTTTCTTCATGGCGACCTCCAAGAAACAGTATATTTGAAACCTTCTCTTGGATCTTTAATCCCTGCCGATAAAGTCTGTCGCTTGAAGAAAGCTCTATACGGTCTCAAACAGGCCCCTCGGGCATGGTTCCAACGTTTTCATGATGTTAAGGAGAGGGATTCCTCTAATTGTGCTTAGGATATTAAGAGTGGACACAATGGTCACTGACCAAAGGAGAGTTGTGGGCCATGAATCTTAATATCCTATTATTTCATGACCACCTAGTAGGTTGTAAGAGAAACCAAAGGTTATTGTTATTATGTGATCATCTTGTGTGAGGGGACTAATAATGAGTTGGGATGGAAGGTCTTCACCATCAGGCTGTACGACAAGTAGGTGCCTTGCTTAACCTCATACAGGAGTGTAATTGTGGCATGGGAATAGGATCTTAGTATTGAACATGTTAGACACTTGCATTGGTGGATCAATTCAAGTCTCAAAATTGGGAAGCCCATCATGCCCGGATCATGATTGAGTTGTGGATGTGTCATCATATAGCTAACAAAAGTGGGTGTAACTAGGTGTATACATAAATACATCAAGGTCTAGTTGGGGCTCACATGATTGGAAACGGGACATTGGTTTCCTAGGAATTATCTTATGGCTTGGATCTTAGGATTAAACATTCCTCAAGTTCTTTTTCCACTGGCTCAACATTGAAAATGTTTTAAATGGTTTTACAAATGATTTCAATCAAAGGGGATTTAATCGCACTTGATGATAATATGATAGTTTAGATCTTATGGTCCACTACTTGGTTTACATGAGAGTTGGATCAATGTTCGATGGCCATGACAGTGGAGGGATTAGAACAAATATTGGGTACATGGTTAAACTTCCAATGTAGTAGGTGATATGGAAGATTGTAGGGTGGCTGCTGAGTACCATACTAGTGCCTTTCACTGAAACCTTAACTCCTTATATCTAGATCCTATCTCAGACGGATTTCGAGAGAGGGTGGACGTCCCTAGCCCCCTCAAGGGGTGTGTGTGTGTGTGTGTGAGAGAGAGAGAGAGAGAGAGAGAGAGAGAGAGAGAGAGAGAAGAGAGAGAGCCTTCTTTCTCCTCCCTCCACACGCCCACACATCCAACGTGTGGGTCCACCATTCGAGGGCTCTTATGTGCCTACATCAGCCCTGCTCTGAGGTTTGGTGTGTTGGCTCTCATCTACTCCTTCATTTGAGATAGATTGGGGAGAGACCTCTTGCGTTGGAGGATTGACATCGACAAACTTGTAGTTTCTTGATGGCATTGAATGGAGGCAATTCTAGTTTGTAGAATTTTTGGTTTCTAAACATTTGACAATATCTAAACAGGGATCCTTAGGGTTCAAATACATAAATCTGGATTTTTAGAAACTTCAATTTTATTGTGTTTTGAAAATCCCAACAAAACACACATGGCACACTGTGATTTCTTGACAAGGTGGATGGTAAGGTACTGTTCCACTGAGATGTATGTCAGCTCAAGATTCCTTTTTCTATATATGGTGTATCCTATTTGCAGATGGAAAATTAGGATGACAACCGCACATCCATTGAAACGACAGTCATATCCAAGGAAGGGGAACTTTATGATCTTGAATGCATTGACCAAAATAAAACTGAAATGTAAATAAGCTCATAAATGTAAGTGGATGCCTAATGGTGATTTTTATCCTAGAAGACCATCCTTCATTTATGAGGAAATTCAAGAACTTTCTTCTAGGGCAAGATTTTTCCTTGCTTATCTAGGCTAACTTTCTTTGTTCCAACCCCTGAAAGCACATGCACACTCACACATGGCTTAAATTTAACTTAGTTATCCATTAAAAGAGTTCACAGATGCTCTGAAAATTCTCACCTAATTTCAATTTTGCCACTAGTGAACATGAGTATCAGACCAATTTCAGAACAAGGACTATAGAATGTTGACGCCCAGCAACAAGTATTACCATGAAACTTTTTCTTGTCGAGTACCTTCTTAATCCCCTGAAATAGTAGGAACAAAATGGATGCAGCATTACACTCAGCTAATTTTGCTTGACAAGTTAAGAAAAGCTTTGAGATCATAAAAAATATCAATTACCTGAATTACATGCACCAAGGAATATAAATATACAGCCTTTTCAGAACAAAGCAATACTAATGATTGCTTTGGTATGGCATCTTTGACAGTGGTCCCTTTGATCATGCCTGGACCCTCTGATCCATGGACTAATGAATCCGGTCCATCTGTATACAATTGCATATTCTTGATTCATTCAGTCACGTTATTTAATGCTATCAATAATAGGTTTATTATTTGGAAATAGAAATCTGTACAAATTGCATAATTACAACCTCAGTAAAGAAAATGTTCTTTTTACCTAGGATCTGCATGAATAGAGCTCTAGCAGGTTTCTTGGAACGGACCATGCTACTGCTCAATGCAATTCCTGTGTCCGCTTCAAGGGCCAAGATCGATGAATCTTTCAGTGCTACCAATAGAATATTCTTCTCAGATCCATGGAGTTCATAGCTCTCAAAGTGGAGAGAGACGATACCAGTGTAAAGTTCACTCAGGAAATGTTTCTGATATAATATAGTAGGGCCTTCCATGTCTACTACTGAAACCTGGAATGATGAAAAGAAGTTTATCTTGACACATTCAAACCTAAACAGATGTTCTGACAAATGAACAGAAAAAGGGATCAATTCTTCATTACAATCATTGTATGCAATATCCATTTCATCTGTTCTAAGAAAATTACAAACAACTTATTATATATTGCCTACAACTGCACCTGTTGGAACCCTAAAAATAACGTGTCTGTGTAAAGCTTCAAAACCAAAACATTACAACTTTATTATGATCAACGGAATCTGCTCCAGATTCCAGGAATGGGTAAACCCACATTTTGAAATACATGAAAAGTAACCATCTTCAAGTAAATGATTTCTTTGTAACATTTGAATGAGAAGCAATCTTTTTTGTTTTTATTTTTATACCCTGATTCATGGAGTAAGTATTTTTGCTTGCTCAAATAGAAAATGGAAAAAGGACCAAGCAGAAAATTTTTATTACTGTAGCTGGTAAATTGTTTGCCTCTCTTTCACCTAGAAGTGAAGAATGCTTCCATTAAGGATATGTATCAGTGGAAATTCCTCTTCTCTGTTACATAGCCAACCCGATGTTTGGAAACTTCTTATTGGCTCAAAATTTCCTCATTTTTGAGGTCAATCAGCCTATATCCAAGGACTCCTGAAGACTCTCATTTATGGCTTGCCTAGTGTCAGTCTGCTTTTCATCTTATTTCAAGGAACAAAAACAGTTGGTTTCTCATCTTAATAGTGTGCAATTTCATCATTAAATGTTTAGAGATAATAAATATAAAAATAAAAAGTACATTTGCATAGTTTTTTTTTTTTTTTTTGTGTGTAAACATTTTCCTTTTCCATTTTTATTACCTTTTCTGCTTATGGTCAGCAAAATTCGTTCTTTTATTCGAAAGTTACTCTTCAATATGTTTTTTAGAGTGAAAATCTAGGACAAAGCTAAGTTGCGTTTATCATCATTGTTGTCGTCGTTGTTGCCGTCATCATCATCATCGTTGTTGTTACCTTACCCAACTAATTATGGTCAGAAACATGAATCCTTTTTCACCATTCCGCTATATCAAGGGCCATAACTTTAGTTCGAGCATAGGTCATCAAGTCTTTTCTTACTACCTATACCCACATCCTTTTGGGCCTTCCCCTTGCATTGCCTCCCAAAAAAAGGGGGGGAAAGAAAAGAGAGCTGGGACAAGGCAATGATGATGATGATGAACTTCCATGTGCCATTTTTTCTATCTTTTATACTCTGATAGATTTTCTTTTTTCTTTCCAATGTAATTCCCCCTTTTCTGGGAAAATATTAGGTACCAATATTGGGCACAACAGTGGCTGCGCACATATCTCCGACCATCAAATAATGACAGACGCGAATCTTAATAAACATTTCAAAATGAGCATTTGAAATGCTTGCTATGTTCCCATCAACATCCGTTAGGGCCTGTTTGGTTCAGTGTAATTTCTGGTAAAAGCATAGTCAATACTTTTTCCCCCATGTTTGGAAAGAGTCGGAATTGCGCCTCAGTTTTCGGGCAAAACCTTGCTTCCAAGAGAAAACTTGACCCCACCATGATGTATGTGTTATAGTCCATTCAATTTCTCATATCATTTTAGGGCATGAGCTCAAAAAATGGGGCAGATCTGATGCTCAAGTGGACCACACCACAGAAAACAGTGAGTTCAACAGGCATCACTATTCCCACTGCTTTCTGTGGTGTGGTCCATTTGAGCTTTGGATCTGCTCCATTTTTTGGCTCATTCCCTAAAATGATTTGGCAAAATGAATTGACGGCGTTGATATGACACATACATCATGGTGGTGCCCACAAAGTTTTGTCGGGTAGACATGGTAACAACTTTACCTGCCAACATCTGTCATCATCTATCAACATCTTACAATGTGGAGATTTCAAAGTAAATAATCATTTCTTTTTTACAGGTAATTACATGTAAATACCTCAAATCAAACAGTCCCTTAATGGATAGAGAGAATGTTCACTCAGACTCTTGAGATCACTGTGCACAGTGAAGTGGCGATCTTTTCTTTCTTTGATATTTCATATTTTCCTATTTATATTGTAATCATCATCATAATTATGTTGATTTTATTTCACTTTTGTGCACCTGTGATTGTGCATGTTTTCTTGCTAGCTTTGCTACTAAAAATTTGGTATCTTCCCTATCTTCCTTTCATAGGGAGCAGTGAGGTCTCTTGGAGGATATCTCCTCTCCCAGCACCAATAATCTTCAGGATGTTACTCAATTTGAGAGATCTCACAACATGGACAAACTAAATACAATCCTTTATCTTTTTTTTTTTTTTGTTAGCTGGTTAGTACACCCCACTGTCAGTTCACACTTCACTGTCTACCACTTGGTTAATACAATCCTTTATCTGAAAGTGAATGATTATGTTCTTTATTATTGGATCCCATTCCCTCCTAATTACTCATCGAGGAACATCTCAGAAGTCTACTTTGCTAGGAAGACTAACCACTCTGATAGAAATTACAAATCGCTATATGCAACTAACTCCTTGATGGTAATCAACCTCTTTAATAGTCTATTACATTGCGTATGTGGGAGTTTTATGCTCTCATTGCCAGTCCCCAGCCTGGATAAAGGAGGAGGGTTGTGTTAGGTTGGCAGCTGGCGTCAAACACATGCAACTTCCAGCATGAATCCAAACATGGCAGAAAAGGATTCACGTACCCAACCCCAATTAGTTGGAATAAGGCTTGGATGATGACAATGATGATATTTGCAACTGAGAGAGTTGAGTTATGATACACACACATGCACATGTTATGTATTTCCTTAAGGCCTGTTTGGATAGTAGGGAAAGAAAAGAAAGAAAAGAAAACTGTAACGATTATCCAATTATGGATTCCCACGGATTCCATGAACATGGATTCCCATGGATTCCAGGGGATCTTGTTCGGATAGCAAGTGGAAATCTCATAATCGTCTCACAATGGTCACCTTGCATTTTCAGCATGAGAATTTGACTTTGTGCTTGGGTAATAATTGCTTTATGGAATTCACTACTTATGTTGCTATACAAACTTAGTAAGATGTCCCATCGTGGGAAAAGCACTTCATTTTCTTTTACTTTCTTTTCTTTCCCCACTATCTAAAGAGAGCCTTAGAGTATATGGAAAAAAAAAAGTGTCTTGGGGTACAAGAACAACAAAGGATCATAAACATGTACATTGATATATAAAGATGTAATAGTCATTGTCCCATAAGGTTTTCCTAAGTGGGAGGATGAGGCTTGACAAACGGATAATTTACTTTGAAGTTAGAAAGAACTTTGGAGGAAAGGTTTTCCAGTTGATCCTTCGATTGAACATTGACAGTTCAGACAAATAGATATGTGACGGCAAAGAAGAAAACAATTAGAAATACTTACATATCCTTGATCAGATCCAACAACAAGATGTCCCGTCCTAGGGTTTACAATGATGGAAAGTACAGCACCATTGACTTTTATAAGTTTAACAAAACTAATAATGCTGCTCCATCCTTGCTTTGTAGTTGCTGCCAAGAAATGGATATCAGGTTGAAAGGAGATTAGAGTAATTTCTATAAAACAGTTTGTAAGTGTTATAATGGTAACTGGATTAAAAATCCTCAAAAATACCTTGTAGTGATAACAGATTGTTTCCTGCTGTATTTTGTTCGGGTTTGAACTTGAAGATGCGTATCTGCATGAAAGATGGACTGAAAATATTTAATTATTTCAAGAAATATATAAGACAACTGATTTGCATTTCATTAAATCCATCAAGAGAAATATTTCACCGTTCCACTCTGATCTCCAGAAACAAGCACTCGAGAGTTGATATCAAAGTACAATGCTGTTACTGGAATACCACTTAAGGAGTGGTTGCCTTCACTCTGCTTGAAAATTTAAAGGTATATCAGAATAACTAAAATAAAAGAACCAAAATTCATCATACACGTCTGCAACAGTTATTGTCATGATAACTGTGACGTATAACATATTTCCCCTTTTCATTTCTGCAGTTACACTATGTCAACAACATTTAGAATATCACATTGAAAAATTACCTGTTGTGTCACTGATAAAATTGACACAAGAAACGGGCGTGATGCATCCCAAAAATTTATAGCTCCATTACTGTGACCCGTTATATACAAGTTTTTATACTTTGTAAATCCACTAAAGCGCGCAGAATTTAAATGATTTACATCCTTCTCCTTTGTATCACTGGGAAAAAGCGAAGGGAAATTTTTGGCCAGCATATGATCCTACAAGGTCAGAAAAATACACAACTCAGTAAAATATTTAGAATGGCTCACTTAAACCCAAACAAATGATTTACTGTTCATGTTAAACAAATAAACTACCTTCTCCGTGGCACTTGACATGTCTGAATTGTCTGTAATGTATTTCGCAGCTGTGATGTTTGAATCCATGAATGGTAACTTGACCATTACCTGCTTCGGGAGTGTTGGAGGTGATCTGGATTGACATTGTATAAGATACTTTTCAATCTCTGAATCATCATAGACACACAAGCAACCTGATTTTAATAGAAGCAGCAGAGTGTCTTGTTTATGTTTGTTCCAGTCACCGATACTTGAAATAATTTCCATGTCCAGACAGGCTTTGGGCAAAGGGAGAACCAACTTTATCATACGGGATTCTGTATTTTCATTGAGAATGATTATCTGTCACAGTACAACGGAACTATTGAGGAAACAATGGATGAATTAGCTGACAGAGGCATGCTTAAAGAAATCAGGAAGTGGTAAATATATGAAGTGAAATTTTTAGAGAACTGAAGGAATTAGCTGTTCATGAGGATAAAGGGCAATCTCAATGTGCAGATGTTGAGCTTGCAATTTCTGTCCTTCCATATGAATTTTTGAATTCCGGAGGAAGCTTAATGAAGCATTTGAATAAATGATTATATGCTATTACTGTATCATCTTCATTAAGAGGAAAAATGCCCTCTCTCTTCCCCTCACAAAGATAAAGGCTGATGTCAATATGCAGATGTCAGACTGAAGTTTAACAAAGCATGAAGTGTACCACATTTAGTGCTGAACACTGCAAAAGTAATGCTTAAAACTGTCTGTGGGTAGAAGAATGACCACATGCATAGTATGCTAAGGTTACCATGCTACCCTGTTTTTTCTCGTCAATGTATCACATGGTAGGAGGGGTGTCCCAGCCATGTAAAAAGGCAGGTCCCATCATGAAGATCACCAGGAAGGAAATCAGGCTTCAGGCAGGGTACACTATCAAAATCAATGGACAGCTGATGGTCTGACACAATATATGGGTGTGGGCTACCTGATGAGTGGCTCAGCCTGATTTTCACACCATGTGATCTCTGCGATGGTTCCCGCCTTTTGAACGGCTCGGATGTCCTGCACATATGAGACGATGGCTATAAAAATGTTGTTCCATGGTAAGCGGCGTACTGGTCATATGCAATCGCTCCACACACACACAGACAAACACAGATCTGATAGTCTGTACATAGTGAGGATATTAAAACCTTTCTTTCAGATACAATTGTTGAAAGATTTCTTGAGAAGAAAGCAGTTTATTTAACAAACACCAACACCAAATGATGAATCAAACACCAAAATGCAACCCAAGACGTAACAGACAAAATTCCTTGTGCATAATCGAATATATTTATTTAGAAAATAGAAACTATATTGCTTGAATGGTGTTATGATGACGAGAATGAGAATAAGTCTAAAATAATTAAAGCTGAAAGTCAGAAATATACCTGAAATGAATTTGAAGATCCAGAATCGGAGACTCCATTTACATACAACCGACTTGCCTTTCCATCTCCTGGAACCCATCTTAATGAACCTATAGGAGTTTTGTCCATCTTATACCCGAGATTGAGTTTACCAATAGGAACATTTTGCGCAGCACATAATTCTTCTTTATCTGTAGCAGGGATATTTTTTGGATTGGAAATTCCTGGAATAGTCCAAAGTAAAATCTCCCCGTTACTGTATCCAACAACTACTTTACTTCCATAGGGACATGCCCAGCATGCAGCTGTTACTTTCTTTGGTTCATTGCCTAATGAATATAGTGTTTTTCCACCTGTTATGAACATGACTTTACTTTCTTGGATTCCCCATAAGATAATCAGACCATCTCTAAAAATTATAAGGACCCTGCAATAATAAGAAAATACCAAGAGAGAGATTAAGTGCCGTGTTCAATAGAGAATAAAAAACGTGGACATGGAAACCCCCCTATGGAATGCTCAGGAAATGGAAAATTGCAGAATCCAAAAGTAATTTCATTGTTTGGTTTTGACTATAGTTTCATATGGAAATGTTAAGAGATGGCAAGAGCTATCTCTTGTATCCCTTGAATTCTACATTTAACATGTTTTTATTTATTTATTTATTATAAAGAAATTGATATCCATGTTTTTTGAGGCAAACCTTGTATATGGAAATCGATATTCATACCTACTTTTTTCTTTTCTCAAATAGAGAAATAATCAATGGAAATTGGTTTCCTTTCCAAAGTTCTCATTTTTCCCAAACGGGCCCTTAGAAGAAATCACAGATTTACAAAAAAAAAAAAAACAAAACAAAAGGTCCAAATTGTCATGTGAATGCTTTATTTTGTAGTCTAGAAGACAAGAAACCATGTGTGTCAAGTTACTTTTGTTAACAGATGAAAGTCATATAGGATATTTGGCATTTAAACATTTCACTATGAAGTTAGTGTTAAATAGTTACGCAAAACTCAAGTCACTGGTAGTAGTAGTAGTGGATCTCTTACTCTGTCCATGGAATACACCATACATGCTTTATGCAATTTATGCATGAGCACTACAGGAACTGACCTGCGCATGCATTTCCAGAAAGCTACAGCATCTCCTGATAGGCCATGATTCAATTTAATTGAGATTGGAGAACCCAAGGGGTCCCCATGTCCGCTCGAAGCTTTACTAGTACCAATGTTCTTATGAAGACTTTGATGTGTGTGAGGATGACTAAACAGAACATCAGTATAAAACATTCTGGAAGTAGCTTTCAAAGAGCAAAACATGACGATATGCTGATCATCATTTTCTATTTCTAACACTTTGGAAGCTGAGCTTAATGATTGGTGAAGATACGACATAGATGGAATGATTATAGGACGGGTTGATTATATAGCTTTGCATCACATTCAACAACTAATTCTTCACTAAACTCTAACGTGTATTTTACATGTTCTAATCTGTTTATCATGAAACAAGTGTACTTCGAAGGGGCAAATACTTTGCAGATATAAATGCAGGATATGAGAACTGTCTGGAAGCATTTTTGTGCAGTGAAAACACCAAGGATCCTCGATAGGATTTGCAGGTGAACCAACATTTATTCTTTTCATGGTTTTTCTTCAATTTCTTTCAGGTAAGATACAAACACTGAAACCACAGGCTCTATGCAATCACTAGTCAAAACCTATTGATGGACTCTCTAAATGCTCAAGGGAAGGGCGGCCTCTCAGTGTAGCACAACGGAAATGCCAACTAGCTATCTCACATACCAGATACTATGGATCTGTCAGATGTTGATTCTTGTGAAAATCTTTAGAAAAATATACTTCTATCTGCAGAGATGCACTAGATGATAAGCTCTTTCTTCTTTTCTTCAAAACTCATGATATGCAGATCTAACTAATGCAAAGTGACAGAGCCCATGAACTAAAGTTTATCGTTGGCTATTGGCATCAAAGACATCCCCCTTCAATATGAACATGCATAAAGTGCTAACTGACAGTTTATAGGATTTGAAGCTGTTGTCGCTTCTGCAGTTTAACTTGATATAGAACATTCGAAATGGTTATGAAAGGAAAGACACAAACAAAAGTAGGTATTACCTCCTACTCTCAGCCATTGGCTGCGGCAATATATGCATTACTGCAGTATCCTCCGCCACTTCGGTTGCACTCCCTGAGAAAGTTAATGGTGAAATGATATAATTGATGTCCCACAGAGAGGGTTAAAGGAAGAAGCAAGCATGCAGAACACTAAGAACAATAAGACCAGACGGTTACTAAGAAAGAAGATTTTTTTCATGCATTTACTTTCCTAGATTTAGTTAAATCTAACAAAATAATCACAAAAGAAAGCATTTAAAAATAAAAAATAAAAAATAAAAATTGGTTGAAACCCCAAGCCACATAACATGAATGGATATTTGCATTGAGAAGCAGAAGCTAAATTCTTAATAAGGAGGCAGAGAGGTCAGACTTCAAGCTTAATATTAAAACTTTTCATATGCAATTGTTTTACACCGTTTATGGTTTTAGGGCCTTCATGGCTGCTCATGATGAGGGGTGCATCGTTATTTTAACAATGTTTTCATAATCTGAATCACTTCTATATAAGATTAACTCTTCATTTTATTTTAAAAAACATCGAGCAAGAGGGAAAGAATCTGCAAGAACTAATCAGCTCATCCTCTATGGTAAACTACGACCTGGAAGCAATTTTGACTGGGTTTCCTTAAGTTTGGTAGGTGCGGTGGGTGGCATTGCAGTGATCTGATATGTGAATACCCTTTTCAAGGAGTGCTGGTGGTCAGGTTTATATTTTGTTTCAGTTTTGTTCAAGTGATCAGCTTTGGAACAAAATGGGTCTTTACTGCCGTGTATGGTCCAAATGACCTTGGCAGTAGTAGATCTCAGTTTTAGTCTGAATTGGATGCATCTAGATCCAGATGGATTTTGTCCATGGTGTCTTAGTGGCGATTTTAATGCGGTTTGGTACCAGCATGAAAAGTGGAATGGCTCGTCAATTAATTGGAGCATACACGGTTCTCCAATCGGGTGGAGGAATTATTTGATTGAGCTACCTCTTTCCGGTGCCAAATTTACATGGTTGAAGCAACAAGATATGTTAGCCATGACAAGAACTGATAGGTTTCTGGGATAAGGGGAGTGGGAAGAGCTATCTCAAGACATCATCTAAATCAGCCTCCCAAGGCCTTTCTGATTACTTTCCAATTATATTAGAGTCTTGAAAAGAACCTTGGGGCCTTAAACTTTTCCAGCATAAGATGAACTCTTTGTTATCAATGTCATCGCTTAGTCTAATTACATATGTTCATCCTATGGTTCTACTAGTTAGATATAGTTCATTGTATTAGAGACAAAATCTCTTGACTTACGGCATCAATGTACTAGTTCATGGGATAAAACTCTCCTATTATCTACACAGTATGCATTCTAAAGCAGGAGATCAGTAATCCCAAGTGTTGTTCCATCCTCCTAAAACCCAAACTCTCAAGTATCCCATGACTGGAACTGGATAAGGAAAATTAATCCTGAAATATAATAGAAGAAAATTAGGGAATGCCCTGACAAAAGGCTGCAGACAGCCCTCTCCCAGCTCTTTCCAATTTTCTTATTTTCTGTATTTTAGAGAGAGCTAACCGCCTCTCTCTCTCTCTCTCTCTCTCTCTCTCTCTCTCTCTCTCTCTCTCTCTCTCTCTCTCTCTCTCTCTCTCTCTCTCTCTCTCTCTCTCTCTCTCTCTCTCGGGATGTGCGAGCAACCACTTTGAGTTAGTTTCAGTAGTTCAATGGACTACTTGAATGGTGCTGTAACTATGTTTAGGAGATATGTGAAGAATATGTTTTTTGTTTTATGTGTGCATGTATACACACTCTTGCAAGTATAAGGAGCATCATACTCCTTTCTTCTATTCCTTTGATAAAGAGGAGCATCATATTCCTTTCTTCTATTCCTTTTATAAAGAGTGCATTAGTCCTGGTGACTAACACAAGGAGCATTGGCCTAGCTCTTTCCCTCTTTTTCTCTCCTTCCCCTTCCCCTCCCCTCTCTCTCCCTTCTTCTTCCTTCCCACTTTCTACTCTCATGCAGCATAACTTCAACATGATACACATAAAAATCAATGCCCACATAATATCCAGCCCTGCTTGATTTTTGGGCCAGTGCATGTTAAGAATGGGGTCTACATGTTGAACAACATGCATCTTACACAAAATTTCAACAGTCACATATGTTGTGCACCGTGCATCATGTGGCTCCCTACAATAAATATGGTAAATGAAAAGTTCTTCTTAAGCAGGGCTGGCAGCCCCTCCTCCCTTCTATACTTCTATCCATATTTCTCACATTTTTAGCTTTTGTTTTTGCTTTTCAATTAACTTCCATGATGAGGAGTGCTGGTGTTAGTAAAAGAATGGTAATCGCTTGGTTACTTTTTTGTGCATAATGGGAATAAAACTTGAGCTTTATGGCCTCCATTATGTTGCGTCTGTAACATCCACATTGGCATCAAAAGTGGCTATTGTTGTCAGACCATGGGCCAAAAGTCTGACCAATGAACAACTCAAGCAGACCACACCACAGGGAACAATGGGGAGATGACACTGACAATAGGTTGTGTGTGGGGCTGACCTTGGTGTTCATCCAACACGTACATCAAGTGAACCTCACTATAAAGAAGGGGAGCTTCAAAATTCAGCCTGATCCAAACCTCAAGTGGGCCATGTTTGAAATTATTGGTTTTTGCATTTCCTTCAACGGTTTGGCCCCTGTAAGTTTTGGATCAGGCTGATTTTTGGGTTGAAAATAATTGTATGTACCTGATGGAAAGAGTCGATGTCCCACATACAACTCAGTGGGCCCCATAGAGCTTGGGTGTTATAATCGCTGGCTTACCACATTTGTTGTAGAGGATTCTCATATGCTTTTTATTCATAAGATATTCATGTGCACCCAAGCATTGTGCAGTTCCCTACTAGTATTAAGGAAGCATTGAGAAATGCTGTTCCAATATAAGAATTCTCCCTTAGGATACTACTAACGCTACACTCTGCTGATTATTTGACCTACATAATTGAATCTAATCAGATTACATGAAATTAAGAAATATAATTTTTTAAATGGGAATATTCTAGAGTAGAGAGTTTCCTAAAGTTCTCCTAAAAAAAATTCCCTGAAATGACATTCCTATTTTGAATAGAAGAAGCCAGAAGAAGTTGAACAAGGAACAAGAAGAAAAAGGAAGATAACAGGCGCAGGGAAGAAAGCGGAAAAAAGAAAGGAAGATGGCATTATTGGAGAAGAGTTGAAAAAGAGAGATGAGCAGTGAGTAGTCAAATATGAGAAGTGGATCTGGATGGTTCATAGCTCCCTACAGAAAAAACAAGGGGAAGGGTCTTAAGAGACATCACCAATTCCCCCTTCGATTTTGAAAACGTCACACGTTCGTCTCAGGCAGCTTAAAAGGGTTAGACCTTAGAAACAGTTTAGACATTACATAGATAACCATGTATGTGCCAAGAGCCCATAATGCTTGCCAATGGAGTCAAAACTGTGGAATTACCTTAAAGTCAAATTTAGAAAAATGCCACTAGAAGTTGACAAGTTCTACATCCATCCCAGTTTGTTTGAATTTGACAAAAATATCCCATGATGATTTATAAACCTGCAGAGTAAACCATGGGAGAGTTCAATGAAGAAAAATAAATAAATTACAATTTCATACTTACATGTTGGCCCTAGGGCAAATATACCAAAATGTCCATAACTTCTAAAACGTCGAAAGGAGGTTGTAGACGAGTTGTGAAATTTGTGAAAATAAGTGAACCCAACTACAGTCTAGTTCAAAGCTGAAAGTCACCAAAACTGAGCCAAAGCAATGCCATTTGGGACGATGATTTTTCTTGTCATGTCTCCTTGAAAAAAAAAAAAAAAAAACTTCTTCGAAAAAAAGAAGGAAAAAAGCTGAAACAACATGGCTGAGTGTGGATCACACACAACAGTTGTGTGCTGCTGTGACTTAGAAAAAAGAGCAGGTAGTTGATTGTGTACAAGATTCATGTGCCTGTGATACCATTTTCATGCATCATAGGTAAAACAAAAGGTTAATTCAAAGACTTGGGGGTATACAATCAACAACCAATGGAGATTTTGAAGAGCGAGTGCAAAAGATTTGATAAGTCTTATAAAATTGAATAGTACATTTTGAATGTATCCCAGCCTAGAAATTTACGTAATTTTATATAAGTGTTTTAGTCCCGTCAGCTAAAGGAGTCTTGTACTCCCAAATCCAGCATATATAGGGTACCCTGGATAATATTTAGTTGAACAGCCACAAAGAAACTGTTCGTGCTTATTTTCAGGGTCTTATTTGTTTTTTTTGGGAAGGGGAGCTCGAGGCAGACTCCAATTAAGTAAAATTAGGGTCCTTTCTGTCATTTTGAAAAAAATGTAACCAGTTTGCATATGATGGCCACTATTGTTGAGGATGATTCCTCAAATAGTTAGTTTAGATGATCAGCTTCGTCAGAATGGTATCCTTGGAGGTTGACTAAGTGGGTCAAGGAAATTAGGGAGATCACGAACACTTATCTCTTTCTTTTTCTTTGTTCTATTATAGTCCTCAACAAGGTAATGTAGATGCCAATAAGTTGGCTAGGCAAGGTTTCTGTCACTCTCTCATGTTTGGGGTATCTCTTCTTCTGTTGTAATTCTCTTATTCCCATAATCTAATAAAGCCTCAAAAGTTACCAATCTAATATTGCAAAACCCCTCTGCTGGGAGTCATTTAACCACTCCGTCGTAAGCGTTTTCCTTTGGTTATTCATTCTAGTATTAGTAGTGATACATCTTTCAATTATACGTAGAAATTTGGTTAAATGATCATAATACCCTTGAATGAAAAGACCATTAATCCAACACTCATACTTAATTTATGAAATATGCAAAATAATCGTATACATAAAAAGAAAGCTCTTTTACACAAATGCATAATGCCGATCTCTCATGTGGATAAACGCATTCAACACTACAATTATAATAAGGAAATGGGTAAGAAAAAGAACATGGTTGTAGGAGGGGATTTTTCTCACCATGAGAAGCAGAAAAAGGAATATTGTATTGCATGCGCATTAAGTTGCATGGTTCTCTATCAACCTTCAAAACAGAAATATTCCCAAGAGAATCTCCAACGTACCTACATTCACCGCAAGTTTCTCTTCCATTATTCAAAGAGAACTCTAACATTTCCATTGTTCAAGCGAACTATGATGCTTGGATGATTGTGGATGACATATATTTGGAAACAATTACTTACATGTAGAAACTTTGTTGCACTACCATGAAAGATGTGATTTCTTCCTTGAATATGTGCACATGAGACAACAGCCTCTTATCTACATCCCAAACCTAACAATGTTTTATATATTGAAGTGACAAAAATTAGTCATACCATCATCTGAAGGAATTGATAATAACACAGGAAATATATTCATTCGAATGAGTGAAACAATTATGAAACAATATGATGTACCAATCTTCAAAGACAGAAGTTTAAATTCTAGTAGTACTAAAACTTCAAGTGTTGTGCTAAATACTATTGTGAATGTATCTTTGGGAACTTAGAGATGGGTAAATGAAGTGGAGATGCGCCTTAGGAGTGCTGTGAGATTGCCACATGCCAATGAAACGCAAAGGAAATTTTATAAGAAACCTATTAGACTGGCTATGCTATATGGGAATAGTGTTGGGCAATTGAGAGGCAGCTTGAAGAGAAGATGAACACTGCAAAAATGGGATGTTGAGATGGATGTCTGGGAAGACGGGTAAGGATAAAATTAAGAATGAGGTCCTCCGAAGCAACCTGGAATAGTCCCAATTGGAGATAAAATGGAGAACAAACTAAGATGGTTCAATCATGGACTAAGAAAATCAGAGACAAATTAAGATGGTCATAAAGCCAAAGCTCAGAATATACAAATATACAAACCCTATCGGGCTACAAATCCCCCCAAGAGGCCGGAAAAGAAACTACGAACTTAATACAAAACCCATTCTATAAAAAGAGATTTAGCTTTACCAAAGACCTGAGAAACCTGTCTTTTGCCATTCCTGAAGCAACAGTCATTTCTTTCCAGCCATAAAACCCATATTCCTGCTAACAAGCACAATCACCATACCCCCCCCCCCCCCCCCCCCCCCCCCCCCCCCCCAATGCCACAAAGAAACTCTCCACTGAATTTGGCAACACCCATAGCACTCCAAACAGGCCAAAGAAATTACCCATAACCTTCTTGCAAAAGCACAATGAAGGAATAGGACATCAAATAGTTGTGATGATGCTTACGATGATGACTGAAATAATAACGAAGATGACTTTAACATTGTTCTTAAACTGTTGAATAACATTGCAAACTTGTTTCCTTTAGGATCACTTCTCTCAAATTGCATATTGTCCAGGTTATACTCACTCATATCTTAATGGGAACATCAATATCTAGCAAGGTTTAAGCTAGACCAATGTGCAACACTGTTATGACTAAACTATGAACAAGTAATATACAGAAACGAGGAGGTTCCAAGAGTCTAGAATAGAATGCATGGTTGTCATGCAAACATAAACCCCTATAATAAAATATAAATATAAACAAACATTCACCCTTTTTGGCAACAAAAAGCACCGTAATAGCAAGATACCAAAAAAATAAAAAATAAATAAATATCCATATACTAGTACTTCAATTAAATCCAAAGAAGTAATGGGAACAACGTAAAGATCCAATATTCTGCAGTTTCTAGTCAATTGAAAAGACTTGCCTCAATGTGATTTCTGACCGTTACGTTTAGGAGGATGCCTTGGTTCTCCAAAAACTGAAAGGTCAAGTCATAGATAATCTCAGTTTGACATAGTATTAAAGGAGATGATCTTTGGAACAGCTAGAGTAGATAACCAAAAGAAAAGCTTCAATATAGACCCTAACAAAAAGGAGCCTTTTATGAATTGAAAAAGGAACTACTATTAGAGATCATGGTATATAAACTGCATAGAAACTGGAAGCATCTGAAACAGTCTTTGTATGTCAGCTCTTCCATTTTAATTAAATAATCAAACGTCCATCCAGGATCAACATTTGGGAGACAAAATGAGTAGAACCCAAAGTTATATGGTGATGTGACATAGATACTGCTAGGTAATAATATTCCCAACAACCTGCAGAACTTTTTCTTGACACATTGGGATGTGCTAAAAAGCTCTTCAGCTCATAGCAGTAGGATTTCAAATTCATTATGTTCGGAAGTACACCATTGAGTTTCTACATGGCTGCTTTATGATACCTCACATGAAAAATAATGTATTTCAATTAATTTCTACCGTCTTGACTACCACCGGTTACTTCAATGCATTTATTTTTTGTGTCAACGTGATAAATCTTTCATGAATTTCAGGACAGAGAATTGCTCTATTCAATTTCTCATGTTCTGAAAGTGGCAATCTATTAAAACATTGAGGCTATTTGTAGCAGAGTCCAACATAGAGAAAAGGAATAGACAAAGATGGTTAGAAGACCATTTTGATGATCATCTTTCATAACTTTCGAGCAACATATGAAATCCCTTTTCCGAGTATTATACTAGGTCAACGGTGAATGATCAATACCATCAGGTCTGATGCTTTGATTGGTACATTCATCTTGCATTTCTTTTGTTTTTCTTTTAAGATATGTTATACAAGTAAATATTTCCAATAGTGTCACATGCAATTTGGTACTCACTCAGTGTACCAATTTTTATTTATTTATTGTTTAGGGTTATATATGAATAAGAAGTTAGGCTTGTTTGGATTGTGGGAGAAGAAAACAAAAGAAAAGGGTTTTCAATTGTTTGGACCTTCTGCTTTGTTTGGACAACAAAGGAAATAATGAGACTGGAAGTAGTAATCATTAGCCTCTTCCATGGTCATATTCTCATGCACAAGATTCGAGATGACCATTGTGAGAGGAATATGAGATTTCCAGTGCTATCCATACAAGACCAGCCAAAACAGAATCCATCATCCACACGTATCAGTTCATGAACTGCAGCATGTCACACATTTACATGGTAGGAAGAGTGCATGTGACCAATCATACATTTCACATCAGAATTATATAGTAGCACATGCAGAGGTTCATGCATCCCCTGAAAACCACAGATACACTGTTCATGTAGAGATGTGAACAGCTTTATACTGTCATGCATAGTATTTTGTTTTATTGATGAGGTCAGAATAATCTTAAGATGGTATCGAACAGGAAAAAATAAGGGCACAAGCTGGTCTGCAACATTGGGCATATGGACAAGTAACCAAAATAAATGACCAGATAATCACATAAAGATATGATCAAGATGTGAGAACAGTGAAGGAAATGAAACAATGCAAAGTCAAGTGAAAACCTGCAAAAACTTGCTTGGAACTGCCTCATCAGATTCTAGCAGGGCTTGAGTGTTATCTTTTCCATATAATTTGATTTGGCCATCTCTGATAGAAGAACATACAGTCAGCAATCTTTCTAGATCAGATGTATAGATCCTTAAGAGTTTCAATAAAAAAAGATGAGAAAGTTACAGAGAAGATAGGTGTCATTATGTCAATGACTAGATGCGTTAAGATTGATCAGTGGCTAATATGCTCATTGAATAGAAGACACCAAGACACTTCCAACATAAATATCGACATGCAAATATACAAGTTGTCAAATAATTGAATATTGTGAAAAAAGAAAATAAAAAATGGTTGAGTAAAGAAGGGACACACTAATTAATGGTGATGGTTTTAATTTAACACTGTGACTAGTTTAGGAAAGCCCAAGCAGATTCTCTTCCTCTGAAGTTTGGGTAAAAGCCCAGCATTCTACTTTGTAAGAACATAATATATAATCCACCATTCTCACCCCTAGGCTAAACATATTAATTTGAAACAGCACAAGCAGTGGCAACAGAGGCTTACCTAAATGGGAGTGGATGGGAGAAGAGTTGTTCTTTGCCAAATTTGCATTTTTTGCTAGCTATTATTTTGTATGTCTTTTTGGTAGTTCTTCTATAAAGAGAGAAGTCACATGAACCCCCCAAAGGTCATCATCCTACACAAGTTTTTGAAACAGAAAATTGCCAATTTTTCATTTTTACTAGCTATGATGTTGTATATCTTTTTGGGAGTTTTCTAAAAAGAGACAAGTCACATGGACCCTAAAGGTCATCATCCTAGACAAGCTTTGGAAACGAAAAATTGCGCGAAAAAGTAATCCTCATGTGTGTATCCACCAAAAAGGGAGTAGTAAAGAATTTGAATCCAACAAGGTTAAGCCCAAGAAATGAAAAAAACGAACAATGAAATGATTATCTAGTTTTTCAGCATCAAATTTGAGAAAAGCATAACATGTTACAAAAAAACAAACTATTAGTTACAAGATCTGAGGAGACTAGCATGCACCTATCCACTAGAAGGAGCTAAACATGCCAAGCAAAGTCATCCTAACTTGACAACTAATATAAATTCAAAATTTATTACTGATTCAGGCAACACAAAAAATATACCAAAAAATGTGGGGTTGAGGGGAAGACAAACAAGTAACATAGATTCCTAAAAATGGAGACATCTTAGACAAAATATTACCCTGTCCATCAGAACTATGAGTTTTGGAGTCGTGTCTGCATTCAATTTGTAAAACTTCTTGTTTACTTCTTGACAATACTAACTCAAAAGCAGAATATTATACAATCCCAACGGTCACTAAAAATACAATGAGGGCATATTTGGATTGCATTGGAAATGGAAATGAAATAAAAAACAAATAAAAAAATTATTTCCACGAACACTATTTTCCCTTGGATTCTAAACATTAGAAATTTTGTTTGGGTGAGATAAGTAGACAACGGTCACATAGTTTCCCGTGCTACTGTAGATAAGTACAATGATGGCTATGTGGAATCCTCTCTTTTCTTTGATATTCAAACATCCAAAAATGTCACATCAATGGAAACCTCTCCATTTCCTTTCCCTTTGATTCCATGTATCCAAATATACCATGAAAGAACCTAAATGCTTGAAAGTGAAAGGATACATAAACAACACTAAGTAGACAGCTGAAGAAACTTACTTTGTAGGAATAGCAAGAATTTTCTGAATTGAGTCATAAGCCAAGGAGATGGGTCCTGCTGGAATCCCATAGTGAAAAACCAGACGCGGGTTTACATCATGCACTTTCAAACTGTTTAAACTCCCTCCAGGCTGCAAAACAGGTAGAGAACAAAATCCATACCTTATAAGATATAAGACTGAACAGATTGACTCATTCCAATTATGGTGTGAAAAACATGTGTATGGATAACCTTATTTGTGATTCCAACACACGTTTGACTTAGGAGACACAATCATTAAAAAACGAAATCTGTTACAATTCAATGGAGATGGAATGGCACAATACCCATTTTTTGTTATTTCATCATCATTGGATTTAGGAGATCCAACTGCGACGAATATCAGTTACAATGACTGTTTCTGTTAGTATCTTTATGAGTTTGATCTCATGACTTAAATGCTGATGGAATCACAAATACATTTACTCTAAATTATTGTTAAAAGAGAAGTGAGGGACAGTAATAGAATCATTCTAAGTGCACTTGCAAGTGAGCTATTGGTACTTGCTGTTCACATGTAGCAATGTGGCACACGTGTGCGTGATCATATGCTTTGGTCGAAAAATCAAGCAGTCGAAAAATCAAACAGAACTGCTTATCAGGTCAACATATAAAAAAGAAAAAAAAGAAAGAAAAAAAAAAAAGATGATAAACCAGATAAGAGCGCTGATTTGATATTAACCCAGGCCATATTCATGGTGGGTCATGCCTGATAAGCGACTAGCTTGGATCTTGCACGCGTTTATCACATTACCATTGGGCAAGAGGCAAGTACTAGGAAAGTTATATTCCTCATAGTCATATGAAGAAAAGGTGGAAATTCCAAATTTGTAAGGAGTATAGAAGTGTATCTATGAATTACCAAGATCCTTACAAGCCAAAGACTAGAGAAGTATTCTCTCGAGTCCATGTGAAGGAAAGAAAGGGAACTGATGACATCCTTTTTCATCTATGGTAAGTCTATTGGACAATTCAAAAAGGGTGTACGCATTTTATCAGTCAGGTTGGGTGTAAACATCGGCTCCTCCATAAAAAATCGTGGTTATAGAATTCAAAATCAAGTATCAATCTTCATTTGACTATACAAAAAATGCCAGGAATTACATCCAAATACCAAAACCAACATATAATAAGAAAAGAAGCGGGAAATCGCATCTTGTTCCTACTCGTTTACTCTCTATCCAGAACGCTGATTTGTTGCGGTTCCCAGCTAACGATTTCGCTGAGTAATTTCTTCAAATGAGTCGTGAGCATTATTTATGAACGTGGCCAATCTGTACAGTTTTCTAATATTTTTTCAAAACATCAAGCATTAAACGTCTAAGCTTCCGTAGCATAGTGGTAGTGCGTTCGCTTCGTAAGCGAAAGGTCGTGAGTTCGATCCTCACCGGGAGCTTTTTATATTTTCAATTTATGATTTTTTTTTCAACGGCCCCATGTGTACACGCAAAGGTGGGCTACCCGTATGTACGGTTAGGATATAATCCACATGTAGGAGTAACACCAAAGTCTGCACTGTTTGTTTTAGTATACACTGACCCTTTAAGGGAAACGGATTGGCTACTTCCCCTGCCACCAGCCTGGTGGCTGATGGTCGGTGATATGTGGACCCCACCATGATGTAGGTGTTTCATCCATTTATACAGATCATTTTAGTGCTTGACCAAAAAATGAGAGGGATATAAATGTCAGGTGGACCACACCACTGGAAAACAATAGTGATTGGATATCCACCATTAAAATCCTCCTAAGGCCCACTGTACTGTTTATTTGACATCCAATCTGTTAATTAGGTCATACAGACCTAGATGAAGGGAAAAAAACAAAGATCGGCTATCAAAAACTTTTATGCCCCCCAAAAAGTTTTTAATGATTGACGTTCGTTCAACGCTGTTTCTCGTACTGTGGTCCACTTGAGATTGGGATATACCTCAATTTTGGTCTCATATCATAAAATGATATAGAAGGGCATGGATGAAACACATACATCATGGTGGGGCCCATGGAGCACTGACCATCAGCCATTGGCAGGTGGCAGGGAGAGTAGCCAATCTGTTTTCCTGTTTAAGGGTCTCTGTGTATCGTCCTGCTCATGTACATGGAATCACACGTGCCACTATAGCAACATTTTTTTTACTAAGGGCCTGTTTGTTAAATCTGAAATCCAAAGTCTAATATGAAGTTTGAATTGAAATCCGAATACAAAATTAGAAAACTAATACTGAATGTAGAATAGCTTGTTTGTTAACTAACGTCTAAAATATTTCAAATATATTAATTTGACACATTTACCCAAATGAAACAATTCTGAATGAATTCCTCCCTTTAAAAACTCCGTGTATTTCACTAAAATGTTTATCTGTCATCCAACCTATTGAAATGGTCACATATAGTTAGACTAAGAGATGACACAAATTAACATCAACATGATTCAAAGCTTTCGCGGCTCAAAAGAATTTTTAAATGGTTAATCACCATTGTTTCCCATACAACGGTCCATCTAGAATTTGAAGCTAATTTATTATTTGGATCATGCCTTAAAATAAGCTTTCAATATAGATAGATGATATGGATGTAGTCACATATATCACAATAGACTCCACGTGTGAGCCTGATTTCATGGGAAAGCCTTTCCTAGGAAGTCCACCACTGGAAATCTAGGTGGGGCCCACCGTAATGTTTGTGTGAAATCCACCCCGTCCATCCATTTTGTGAGATCATTTTAGGACATAGTGCTAAAAATGAGGTATATCCAATACTCAAATGGGCCGAAAATGTGAAGATTGAACGCTCATAATTAAAATATTCGTAGGGCCACCAAAGTTTTCAATCATACTAATATTTGTGGTTTGATTTCACCTCACTAGGAATGATAGTATGAACGGTATTGATGGCATGTAAACATCACTGTCAACCCTGGGGAGGTTTCAATGATAGAAAATTTCCTACCCACTTTTTCCTTTAGTGTGGCCTACTTGAGTCTTGTATCCTCCTCATTTTTTGTCTCAAGTCCTGAAATGATCTCAAAAGACAGATGGACAAATTAGATTTATCACAAACATAATGGTGGGCTCCACCTACGATTCCAGCGCATGAACTTCATGCGAAAAGCATTTGCGCATAATTCGCACCCTAAATTTGAAAGGAGATTGCATACTACCCCACCAAGATCTACCTAAATATGAATAATTAAGGGTTTTGCAGGCCTACCATAATATATATGTTTTATTGATACTGTCCATTCATTTTTTTCATATTATTTTAGAAATTAAGACAAAAAACAAGGCACATATAAGGTTCAAGTGGACCACACTACAAGAAACTGTAGGAATGGGGTGCCCATCATTGAAAACTTCTTAGGGCCACATAAGGCTTTGATCAAGTTGATTTTTGTGTTTTTCCTTCATTCAGGTTGGTGTGACCTTATAAAGAGATTTGATGTCAAATAAGCTCCACAGCGGGAAGGTTTTAACAATAGTCATTCATGTCCCACTACTTTATGTGGTGTGGTTGACTTGAGCTTGGGATGTGCATTTTTTTCAGATAATGCTTTAGAATAATATAGAAAAGTTGATAGACGGTGTGGATCTAATACATAAATCATGGTGGGCTCAAAGAAGTGCCCCATATTAAAAGTTGGGATATGTAGGCATAAAATGGTGGAGTGCTTTCCTTCTTCTGCGTTAATAAACACCACTAACCATGAAACATTTTCCAAATTCCATGTTAAGTGCAAAAATCCAACGTTAACAAACAGGCCCTAACTCAAGCATGAAAGACATAGTAAAGGATTTTTCACTCGTTAATTATTTTTTTTATTTTTTGGAAAATTACAATCAAACACTCAAAATTGGTTATAGCAATCATCTAATTACTATATATCATAAGAATTTTATATCACTTTCTTTTACATGGTTGGAGACGAGCAGAGAAATTCAATTTAAATATCAAAATACCACTTCTTATTAAATTTAAGTTGCCAAAATGGTTGTCTGTTTGGCATCCACTCCGTATATCAGGTTCTCTTCGTGATGCTAGGCTTTGGGGCAAAAAATCAGCAAGATTCACAGCTTTGGTGGGCCACACCACAAGAAACAATGAGCATGGGATGGCAATTATAGGTTGATGTGATAGGGTACCATGGTGATTATCTCTCATCAAACCTGTTAATAAGGTGTAACTCATCTGGATTAAGGGAATATACAAAACCAGCTTGATCTGATACTCAGGCGGGGCACACCACGTGAATTTAGAGGTCTTTAGGGGCACAACTTTACATTTTTAGTATTGATGTGGCTCACATGAGTATCTTTTTATCTGGCTGATCTTTTGAGTGTACGGTGACCATAAATCCGAATCTATTCAGAATCTATTGGGATGTGATATTTTGGGACTTAAAAAGCCATTGCAATTGGGTTTTTTTCCATCCATTTTCAAAGCAAAAGAGTGGAGCTTTAAATGATAGAAATAATCAAATTTAAGAAATTTTATTCGTCGTATATGACATATAAGTTGAGTGTCACTGTATAAAAGGTTAGGATCATTGGAAGACATTACAAATTGTTCAATTTTGTGTATCATTAATCCATAAGTATGGGTCCTTATCCTTGCCTCGGTCCTATAGTCCTAGTAATTTCAACACGAGATATGGGGTTCAAATACCCATAGGTGGTGAAATCTCACTATGGTGTAAGTGCATGTGGGTGTGGGGGGCACGTGTTTAAAATAAAATCCGTAAGTATGCAATGAAAGGGTGAGGTTAGCTTAGTTAGGGTAATCTCTCATGTACTTTGTGTAGGCACCCAATGGGGGACAACTGTCTGTAACATTGGAAGATGATCTTCCATACACAAAATCAACCATGTGCATTTCGTGTACCATCCCGTGTTTTGCTTTGATGCAAAAATCGGCCCAATTTAACATTAACCTAGTTTAAAATTATATAAAACCTTTAAAATCTCATAGTATGGCTCATCTAATTTTGGGTAATCTTTTCAACCTGAAAAGACACGTATGATGAATGAATGGATTAGATATCATATATATAGATGCCAAGTAGACCTAAAAAAAACTAATGATAGATGTCCAATTTCTACTGTTTTCATATATTGTAGAGTTTTGGATCATCATGATATTTGGATTCCATGGTGAACACTAGACAAGTATTGATGGGGCAAGATAGATCTCATGAAAGTTCCACCTACATGGTGTTTGGTTTGCAATAGATACCTACAGTGCAGTTCTTAGACCAACTCTAACCCAACCCCATTATATCCAAGGCTTGAATCCTAGCAACTTAAGCTAAGTGAGGCTAATTTTTTAGACCCAAAGATTAAATATAACCTTCTCACTCTTTTTGTTATTAGATTTCTACGTATTTGTTATCGTTATATAATAACAGGGGTATGGAATATATGCAAAGCATGTGAAGGAAAGGAAAACAGAAAATGAGATATAGAGAAAAAGTGTGCAGCCACACCCTATATAGAGAGAAAAATTCAAATATTTTCTGATGTTGTGACTGATTCAATTCTTGAATATGCAGTGTTTTCAAGTTGACATTCTAGCATAAAACTATGCAATAGATGTACAAAGTGAATTCATACGGCAATATGAGAGGCTTCACACTTTGTTGCTAAACTTCTAGTAATATTGTTGGGGTAGGCTACAAGCGAAAAAGAGGAGAGAAAATTACTTGCATATATATAATCGATTTCTTTTTGTGGCTAAAATCTAAGTCAATTTGACACTGATTATTTTTTTCATTTTCAAAACTCCCATCTTCAATTAAAATGTCTTCTTACACACTTTCAACCGTCAAAATTCTCCATCGTAAGAAAATTATTTGAAGGGGCAAAAATGTTCAAAAGATAGTTGTATTATACATAGTATAGAGAAATGATCCACTAGAGTACACCCAAGCTATGTGGGCCTACACTATTAGTGATGCGTGTCTAGTATCCAAATCATCTATTAATTTTGCCTCCTAATGTTGGTCTAGAGGCGTGAAAAATTAGCTTAATCTAACACTCAAGTGAGCCATTCTATAGGAGGTGGGTCAACATTCCCATATAATCTATTGTTTTGGATCATATTCTTGGACATTGGACATAAATACACACACACACACACATTGTCATGGGCTCAATGTGAGTCAACGTGAAGTCGATGGATGGAAGCCTCGATCGAATTGAGAAAATTTTAATTTTCTTAGTTTTGTCTCTAGGTACAGTTTTAGACGTGTGATCGATCGAATATAGAGGTTCCATTGATTGAAATTAATTCTGAAAAATCACATTAACTCTTTAGACACTTTTGAGTATGTTCAATTGATCAAACATTGTGGCATCGATTGATTGAAAGATGCTTGATCGATATGGTGCACACATCTTTTACATAATTAAGTGTGTGGTTTTGTTTCTAATTCCGAATATGAAGTTAGAAGGAAAGCTATCATGATTTGGAGAAAGGGGATTTAGGATTTTGATTGTAAGTTCTTAATCTTTTCTAATTTTATTTTTATAGTGGATTGTTTGTCGCTTTATATCATGATTTTTTTTTGCAAGAATTTTTCTACTTACGTCACTGCATTCTGCATGCTTGAATTTTTAAATTTTCTATCTTTATGCTTATTTGATTCATATTTGGGTCACATTTGGTTGATGCTTCCGTACGCAACATAGACAGCCCTAAACATTTTGATTGAATGGCATCACCTCAATTGTGGAATGCAAGAATAGGGTAGAGACATCTACACATTAAGTGTAGCGTGGTGAATCATTAATCAATACCGTTTATCTTTTTTTTTTTTTTTGTTAGCTTGTTAGTACACCCTACTATCAGTTCACACTTCTCTCTTAGCCACCACCACTTGGGATTGATACCAAGACCTCAATGTTGAAACGAAGTATCTTTGTAGTAAGCACTATGCTCAATGACACAAGTATGAAAAATTGCACATATTAGACCATATAAGGTCTTATTTCAGCCGTTGTTTTGAAGACCACTGATTTGATGGTTTGAATCATCTTATCATCGATTGATAAGTGACCATGCCACATGTAGATGGACTAAAAATTTAATTATTAGGTTAGCATGCGTGTTGCATGTGGAGAGAGAAGGGATTGAGAGTATAATCTTAACAGTAGGCTGTTGCAAGTACACCTCTAAATTACCTAAAAACCTTTTCACGTAAGCCACATCACATGAAAGTACAAACGGACAGCCAGAGAAAAAATGTTCCGACCGTCTGTTTCTATGTTGTGGCCGCCTGATTGAAAGCTCAGATCTCACGTACGTGTTCGATATTGGCACATGTGCGTGCGAGTAGATGGGCAGAGGTCCCAAGCGCGTGTAGAATTATCAAACCTCTGGGAGGAGATGCATCCATTCCGCATGAACCAACACACCTATTCATGTACTTTAATCTTTATAAAAGCATCCCATGTTTCCATCAATGGCCCACCAGACACGCTGATGGACGAAACAACAACCTAACATGGTAATCCACTCAATGCAAGACACGTGGCAGACTTGCAGGCAAAGCAAACGTTTTAGCTTTCATCTTTAAGATGAGGTGGGCCATGGCATCAACATTTATCAGATCAACCGCATACCTTCAGTTCTTGTTACGGACAATGGTTTACTAATATTGTAGGGTTAGGATCATTCGTTGATTGCGACTTTTTCGGTGTGGCCCACCCAAGAGGCAGCTATCAACTGTTCACGCACGAGCATTGATTTAATGGTCGTGATGGGTTGAGAAAAACTGGCCCTTTATATACGCCGCAAATGTTTTGAGATCCAGCCGACCATCAGCTAGATCTTACCAGTGATGGGCCGTATTAAAAAAAATTAGCACCAGTTGGGAAATTCTAGCCGTTGGATCGGTGGAATTTTAGGACTGGAGTATAATCAAGTAATTACTATGGTTGACTTTATTTTTTTCCCGAGGCATCAGTTTCTCTTTAGCAAAAGTCAGTTGAACGGTTAGGATCTTATACCGGTGTGGCACGTGTACGATTCACTCATGGTGTATACATTAATGTACCGTAATTGTTCGCGACAGAAACGGCTAGTCTGCCGCATTTTTCGGACGGAATCGTCTACAACACCTGTATTAGGCAACGCGTCAAACATCTAAGCTTTTTGGGGCTCACCATATTGAATATATAAAATCCACTCCGTCCATCTGATGAGAGATACTATCTTGACTGTACAAACAGAAGATACGCGAGATTAAAATCTCATATGAGCCATGCAAATGGGAACAATGTAAAATTGCTACGGAAATCACTAAGTTCACACAGTGTGGCCGGCTGAGTTTAATATAAATTGAATTTTTTGTATATTATCTTCATCCTAGTGAGTTAGACCTGATTAACGGATTTGATGAAAGATAAACACGATGGTTACCCCACACAAAAACCTATGGTTGTCATCCCATCTTCCATTGTTCCATGTGGTGTGGCCCATCTGAGTTGTTTAACTAGATGATTTTGGGCCTTAAAAGATAAAATCGAGGAAAAAACGTGATAGACGGAGTGGATTTCACATTCCAGCGCTGGATCCTCTTGGGTCAAGCCCGCATTTTTCTAAGTCTCATTATTAGGGATGGTCTATTTCTCTTACACACCAAAAGAATGATGACTCGCAACGGAAGAAGCATGGTAAGGTGTGGGCCCCACCAAACGGTGAATCAACGGTTTGATTTCCCATAAGTAAGACACGCGTCTCCACATCGATTTGATGGGCCCCACACTAGAACGTTCGTTCATGAGTGGATCTCGATGAATGGTGACTACTTTCCTTTCCCGTGTACCATCGAACACTGGATCATTTCTCTATGCGCTGGGCCGGCACGGCATCTACCACGTGCTGGGCCAACATCACTACACCCCGTACGGTATCGGGAACGGTAGAGAGAGGGAGTAATGATGGTTGGATATATAACTTCTTTCGGTGTATCAGCGAAATACAGAGAACGATCGAATCCAAACAGAGGGGAAGATAAAAAAGAAAGAAAGAAATCGAACTCTAATTCCTGAAATTGTAACGAAAGAAGAGAGAAATCGAAGAAGAATCGGAGAGAATTTTTACCTTTTTAGAAGCCTTATCGACGAGCTTTTTCACGAACATGGAGAACAAACGCCTACGAATCGCTTCTTATTGAAGATTTTCAGAGAGAGAGAGTAGACAGAACAAACACCTGAGAATCGCTTCTTATTGAAGTTTTTCAGAGAGAGAGAGAGAGAGAGAGAGAGAGAGAGAGAGAGAGTTCTCTGAATCTTGTTATAGGAGCGGAAGCTCTGCTTTGAGAAAACCGCCGTGGAGAGTAAGAGAGCGGTTGGTAGCGGTTTTTAAAGAAAGGGGGAGTATTTGATACTCAGGCAGCGTATGAAGCTTGATACGCAGGCACTCAGGAATTGTATACGTGGCATAATAACTCTCATTAAAACGGACTAAATTGTGGGAAACAACAAGTGATGGTCTGAAAAACAGATTGTTTGAACTATCCTAACCTATGATTTGTTGACACTTGTTTGTTGAAATAGGACCATTAGATTATCTTCATTTCTAACCGTTCAATCAATTTATAACAATCCGATATTTAAGTAACCAAATAAGCTAGATTTTTTTGTTCACAAAACATCTAAACTCGACCAAAATATCTGACAGTTTATTAACTTAGTTCTGCTCCATTTTTGTAGTTTCTAACTGCCTGAGTATCTTCCATCATACTCTGCTAGAGTATCAAACTTTTTCTCTAAATAAAGAACGTTATATGCCACGTGTCTTTCCATAAGGGGACAATGAAAATGATGTGAAACGAATGATACCGTACAGCGAGAAGAATCGGAGAGTAGTAGAGCCACGTTGCTACATACACGTGGCAGGGATAGATCTAGAGGACCCACAATGAATGGAAACATATTCAAGATACACTTATAACGGATGATCCAATGGCCATTAAATAGGCGGTGGAAAATAAAAACTGTTAACGGTCAATATTAAGTTCTTGAGAGTAATGATAAGTAAGAGATATGGTCTTTTTGTAAGCATGATTTCAGAAACATCCTCCATCTAGAATGTGGCCCACTATATGAACAGTTCAGATTGATGGATAGACTGGTGATGTCTAATGTATGGAGATAGCTCTACCATATTTTGGTTCTTCCAGCTCTACCATACAGCCTCCATGGTGGAAGATGTGGACGCAGATTGCGTCCTACCCCGCCAGGACGGTAATCCGACCGTTAAAACCTTTCTAAGGGCCAGAGTGATGTTTTTCTTTACCATCCAACCTATTCATAATATCATGCATACGTGGATGAAGTTAAAACACAAATATCAGCTTGATCCGAAATTTCTCCAGCTCCCAAGATGTTTCTAATGGTGGAAGTTCAATCCCCAATTTGTGGTCCACTTAATCCTTGGAACTGCCTAATATTTTTTTTTTCATATCCTAAAATAATCTTAGAAAAGCGTTTAACGGCATGGATAAAACACTTAAATCACGGTGGGCCCCACAGAGCCCTGCCCGGACGGGGTAGGAGGCAATCCGCGTCCGGAAAATGTAAGGAGCTGCAAGTCCACTTGAGCGAGTTCACTTTTTCGGACTCGAATCTCATGCGTGCAAATTACGCATGCTTCTGCGTGATCCAAGCCGTTCATCTGGCGGATAACGTATTTATATGACATCTACATGTTTAAAAATCAAATGGGTATGGTAGTTCGTTAGGGTAAACATGTTGGAAGAATATGGACAGTTGGTCAATTTCTACTGTGTGGCCCGGACTGATGATTGAACCACCAGAGGAGCGGCTTGGATCATGACCAAAAATACGCTGGTTACAGTACGCTCGGATTTTAAGTGAGGCCCACCTTTCAGTAATCCAAACCGTTGATCAGGGATTAAAAAAATCTCCTAATTGAAAGTTCACATTCTTCGAGCGTTTGGTCGTTTCTCAGTTAAATATAGGCTTTTGCGGTATCTTCTTTTTTTACCCGTTTATTTCATATTCACCAGTAGAAGGGTTATATCAACGGTTTTGATTACTTAATAAGCTGTATCGTTTCGTACAAACTCAGATCGGAGTGTGATTGGCTGTTGATGGTATCAGGTCTGTGTAGTTACATCCAGTAACTGTGAGGTTTGCTGATCCGTACGTATACACATGCAGGCACACATGAAAAAATGAAACAAGTGTGCGGGATCTGATCTTTTGATGAGTTTGAAAATGATCCTGACGCATCCTCCCAAAAGATCAGATAATTTAAATATTCAGGTGAGTCACAATGAACAAACTAATTCGACAGTTAACACTTTTTCTAGCCATTCATCTCCATTTTGAGATATTGTCGTTCACTTGAGACATGAAATGGACTGATATTTTGTTCACAAGATCTAAACAGTGTATCTCAACTGATGCAAGGCTCAGATCTTACACACGTATCACCCCGTTATACATGCGCCTGCGTGTGGATGTCAAGGGCTCCGACACGCGCGTGGAATTAGCGAACCTCAGAAACGGTAATAAAAGATTTCCGAGGTTTCAGGGATTGACGACCGACCACATCTTCGGACATGTAATACGTGTCCCGCATCTTTGCAGAGTATACACTAGCATTTAGTTCTGATTATTGTGGCCAAAGTATTCTTCAATCCACACAATCTCATGTTGTGTCCCACCATAGATGGACGATCCAAAAAATATTTCGTCGATAAGATAAAAATAAATTTCTATTTTTAGCATATAGATGGACGGTTAACAGAGAAATACAACAGCAGTCCCAATTCAGATAAAAAGGGTAACAATATTGGGGTTTTAATCTTTTGATGTTGTAAATTTCTTCAGATTCATCAATCCAGGCTCGGATACGGAATACTAACGGTCTGGATTACTCAAATATAGGATATAAGTGTCCAAATCTACAACGCGTTTGTAATGTGCAAAGATGTGGAAAACTTATTATGTAATCCCTCCGAGATCAGATCCATACCGTTACGTGTTAAATGTTATTATATACAATGAGAAGGTCCCAAGTCCAACCGGTTGGACCACAAGTTACGGTCCATCAGTGGAGATCTTCCAATGTATCATGTGCATGCGAAATCCAATTCGTTGATCCTACAATGAGTATAGATTCAGCTAATACGCTTAGTCAGTGGACCGTCTTTGTATTTTTGGATTCATCAATGGGTTGAAAATGTCCTTTTACAGCGTACCCCATTTGATAAGCCTATTGGGGGAGTAGTTTTTTAACTACATGATCATCATGATGGTGAAAAATTATTGGACGGATTGGATATCTCATCGCATGAAATGTTAGATGATACCCGGTGGCTGGACCATAACCTATGGTCCAACCAGTTGGACTTGACACCTTGTCATATATAAAAATCAACACCATTAAATAAGCGCAGGATACTGACATTATCGTTAAATCTCAAGTGTGGAAGAGTGTCTTGATCATCCAGGCCGTAGACTTAATGGGCCCCAACGTTGATATAACCTTCCCAAAAGATCTCTAAGTATGCAGAGCTACTTGCTGCATGTGTTATATCTACACGGTCCATATATTTCGTCAGCTTATTTTGGGGGATGAACTCAAATATGAGGCTGATCCAAATATAAAGTGGACCACCCCACAGCTTGATGCAAAACTTACCTGGCCCGAAAAGGTGTTTAATGATAGCCGTTCATTCGCCACTGTTTCCTGCGTTGTGGTCCACCTGTGCTTTGGATCTGATTCATATTTTGGGATCATGCCTAAAATGAGGGGGCAAGGAGGAGGAACGGAGTGGATATAACATATACATCACAGAGGGCCCCACAAAGCTTATGGCGCAGGCAATCCAGTCCCTAAGGTGGTTCGCCTTGTGTGTACGGTACAATTCATCCAGTGGGCCCCACACGATGTTCATGGTCTTAAATCTGCATCCACCGACCATCCAGATGTTTTTGAGCATTAGATGATGGCCCATCACAGTGGACGGTATATAGTACAAAACCCACAATGACTGGATGATCCTAGCCCTCTAAATAGTTGATTTTCCATTTTGGACGGTCTGATTCTTTTCTTTTGTCTTATTTTTTCATTATTCTTGTTGCCATAAATTTGAAGGCCAGTTGATCCGACCCCCAACTGTTGATCAACCACAGTGGGCCCTCTAAAGGACGATCTAAATTCACCAGCTGTACAGTCATGGGAGCTTGGAGCAAGGAGAGGTTGTTCATCGCGACGAACCGGAAACGTCCACACATGATATACCACACGTCCGAGCATCGATCTGATGAGTAGGACTATCTCCATGCGAAAAAGAGGGGAAATGATACGGTAGAGGCGGTAGAACTAGAATATAATACAACCACTCTTCACAATACAAATGGGAGAGTAATGAATCAATCGGGTCCGTCCATTTAGTTTCCGCTAGCTTGGATGGATATTTTTTCCAAGTAAAAAAAATATCAAATCATCATATACATCTGAAAGGTATCCCTCAAATAGACAGTATTAGATGAGAAAAGTTAATGGTTAAACATTCATCAGCTGAAATTAGAGAAATGTGATGGATAGGATTGTCTAATTTGTGCAATTGTTTTAGACAGAGTCATCTATGATAGAACTCACTAGATGGATGGGTCCGATCAAGTCATATCCCTGCCACGTGTACTGTTGAGAGATGGCTCTACCATAGTCCGTTTCTTCAGGCTCTACCGTATCATGTCTTGGAAGGAGTTGGTAAAGTCCAAATGTCGGTTTCAAATAGCAAAGACAACATCTTTTGACTAGATCCATACTTAGGCAGGTGGGTCCCACAGGGCGGTTGATTGCATTCATCTAGGACCTGCCACGTATCCGGTCAAAGTACTGAGGATGGTCAAACTGGTCAACGGCACAGCCGGTCAGGCCCATTAAATTTCCAGCATTTGTCATTTAATTCATGGTCTTTCTTACGGAAGCGGATTGTGTCCTGCCCCCGCTGGACAGATATTGGTCCAACAGGGGTTCTGTAGGGCCCACCATGATGTCTGAGTTTTATCCACACCGTTCATCCATTTATCCAGATCATTTTACAGTACGAATTCAAAAATGAGGTAGATCCAAGACTCAAGTGGACCAAATCACAGGAAGCAGAGGTAATAATGACGCCCACCATTGAAACCTTCCTAGGGCACACCGTGATGTTTATTTGAAATCCAACCTGTTCATAAGCTCATAAAAATATGGATGAAGGGAAAATAGAAATTTCAGCTTGACCCAAAACTTCAGTGGCCCCTGAGAATTTTTTAATTGTGATCGTTCAACTCCCGTGTGTGGCTTACTTGAGCCGTAGATCTGCCTCATTTTTTGGGTTTATTCCATAAAATGATTCTTAAAAATGGATTAACGGTTTGGATAAAACCTATACATTACGGTGGGCCTCACAGAACCCTGCCCGGACCGATTCTGTCCAAGCGGGGGCAGGACGCAATCCTCTGCCCTTTCTTACCCTCTGTGGACAACTAAGTTTTTGCCGTGCATTAAAAAAAGAAATGCCGTTCAGATGCCGCAAGCGAATCTGTGGCTGTAGAAGCTACCATCGCTACTCAAGGGGCCGTTCATGTGGTGGGCCACACTGCGCATGTGCTGTGGGGCCAAAAATCAGGTTGGTCTGGTCATCGAGTGGGTATGGAAAAGGGTATCGTAGCCTTCTATTACACCTGTTTTACGCATCGCGTACAGCACTAAAGCTATGTGGGTCGGAAGCGGATTGCGTACTGAGTAACTCAGTACGCTAAGCGTACTGAATAAACTCTGTGGGGTTCACCATGATCTATGTATTTTATCCACTCCGTCCATCTATTTTATTAGATAATTTTATGACATGGGTCCAAAATAGTAGGATATCCAAAGCTCAAATACACCGCACCACATGAAACAGTGTGAATTGAACTTATATAGTTGCAAAATTCTTGAGTGTCACCCAATTTTTGTTTTAAGCTTATATTTATTTTTTTCCCTTCATCCATGTCTTTGTGATATTATTAACAGCTTGGATGACAAATAGACATCACTGTAGGGCCTAGGAAGGTTTCAACGGTGAAAATCATTATTCCCACCGATTCCTGTGGTATGATCCACTTGAGTGTTGGATATGCTTCAACTTTGGGCTCAACCCCTTAAATAAGGTGAAAAAACATATAGACGGTGTGGATAAACCACTTATTTTCACGGTGGGCCCAACTGAGTTTACTCACTACGATAAGAGTGTATTGAGTTACTCAGTATGCAATCCGATTCCATGTGGGTCCGCCATGTTGTTTGCCTGACATCCACTCCATCCATCAGGTGAGCTGCATCACTTGTAAGGAGGGGTATACATCGAGTCGAACCGAGTCGAGCTGAGGTTCGACTCGATCTCGACTCGGCTTGGCCACTGGCTAACCTCAACTCAAACTCGGCTCGGCTCGGTCCTCAAGCCTGATTGGCCAACTCGGCCTAGTTCGATCAGCAACTCGGGCTAGCTCGGGCCGAGTTTGAGCCAAGATCAAGCCGAATTTGCCATTGAGGCATTTCCACAAACACTTGAACTACAACTTCAAAATCCTACTGTTTTACAAAAAGAGGCAATGGTTTTACAGGTATTGTATCAAACACCTTCTAAGCAACATAAAAACCAAAGAAAAACAAAGAGAAAGGGGGTATTTGTTTCATGTACATACCTTCCTTGCCACCAGCCACATTTCGTTGAGTCATTTTATCAAACAGTTGGTGATCAACATCAATGGCAAAGTAACCGAGTCACTGAACTGGTTCGATCCGAGTTCGATTCGAGCTGGATTTGACCTGGATTCGATCCGAGTCGAGTCGAGCTAGGGCCTGCTCAAACTCGACTCGAACTCATTTTCGAGCTTAAAAAATCAGCTCGAACTCAGCTTCGAACAGAGTCGAATCTAGCTTTTTCGAGTCGAGTCAAGCGAGCTAACCGAGCTAGCTCGGATCTTGTACACCCCTACTTGTAAGAATGGAGATGGGACGCCAACCATTGGTTTGTTTGTGGGGTCACCACGATGTGTATCTTTCATCAGACTTGTTTAGTAGTTTGAATCACAAGGATGAAGGGAATACATGAAAATCAGCATGATTCAAAGCTCATGTCGACCATACCCTATGAACTTAAAAGATTTTATAAGAATTCGGATATATGCTTGACATAGGCAAGGAATGTAAACTTTATGCAGAGTTATAAAGAATTGTGCCATGCATTGAGTACAGAGACCAAATAAATTGAATATATCACTGATTGGGACGCCATCACTATAGGCTTGATGTTATAGTCTTTCATACATTACACTCTTAGAGAAGCATTGGGATGGGAATGGAAGCTTCTGTTGTTGTAGGTTTGGGATCCAACTTTGTTTATATAGTTTAGAGGGTTCATCAGGAGTTTGGAATCCATCGAAACACCTTTCCCTAAGGCTCCACACAAATTTGATAATCTTAATTCAACTAGAATACTGTGTGTGACACAGTTGTAGTGCACCACCCCTTACATGATTTTAAATGCATCACAACTAAGTGGAGTCCACTAGTACTCCCATCATACTATCTAACACTTAGGACAATCCAGATCCTTGATTAATAAGGCCTACCTTATATAATTCTTACATTCTTCCACTTGGGTCACATTGATCAATGTCAATAATTAATCTTCGAAAATATTTTTAGAACCTATTTTAATTTTGAAGAAAGTATTCAAATGGTTATTCAATATAATTGTTAGATAATACAGGCAACGCTATTACAATCTGGTCCATTAAGACTACTAGTATCAGATTGCGGTAGCCATCACAACATTTAATCTAAGTGAATTAAGACTAGACGCAATTACAAATACTATTAGTCTTAATGACATATATCAAGAACTAGGAAGTATAGTATAAGGATTAAACACGTAGTATGATAATATGTGTTTATCCTTAAGAGGTCTTGGAACTTTCAAATGTCTCAAATGAAACACGTCTTTAGTTATGCTTACTTAGAAAAAATTGTGCATATATAAAGAGAAACAGAAATTAACTTTATATTAGAATCATCAAAACTTTATAAATGAGATTTCTTCAATGTCTATGAAAATAAAACACGCTCAACTCCCACTAATACATCCGCGGGATCAATGACTCCTATTATTGTTATATGCTCTTGAAATGGCGTGATAGGGAGTCCTTTAGTGATGGATTCACAATCATCTACTTAGTGCCGATGAACACCACAGACACTAGACGATTTTGAACACTTTCCTTTATAACAAGATACTTGATGTCGATATACCTTGATCTTAATGAATGCTTGTTGTTACTAGATAAAGAAATCGCAGATGAATTATCGCAAAAGATACTCAATGGTTTTGGAATGTGCTCCATTACCGGCAAACCTTAGAAGAAACAATGTACCACAATGCCTGATTAGATGCATCATGACAAGTAATGAACTCAACTTCCATGGTGGATGAGGCTGTGGTTGACTGTTTCACGCTTTTCCAAGACACAACCCCACCAACCATTATGAAGATGTAGCCTGAGGTGGACTTCTTTGTATCAAGACAGTCAGCATAATTTGCGTCTGAGAATCCAATCAACTCCAAATGATCAAATCTTTTGTATGTGAGTCTGAAATCCTTTGTTCTTTACAGGTAGTGCAACACCTTCTTTGCATCTATCCAATGCTGCATTCTTGGATTAGATAGATACCTGCCCAATATTCCAACTGCAAATGCAATATCCGATCACG
The DNA here is from genome assembly GCA_021015155.1 of Magnolia officinalis. Classification (NCBI taxonomy): domain Eukaryota; kingdom Viridiplantae; phylum Streptophyta; class Magnoliopsida; order Magnoliales; family Magnoliaceae; genus Magnolia; species Magnolia officinalis. The sequence goes on along the minus strand of JAJHSJ010000004.1, from coordinate 35,942,956 downwards.
TGCAGACTTGAGCATACATGATGCTCCCTACTATTGACGCGTATGAAAAATCGTTCACTCGATTCTTTTCTAAACCATTCTTAAGACACCGGAATTGGCTAAATTTATCACCCTTTTATAATAGGTGATTGTCTAGGAACACAGTTTTGTATACCATACCTTTCAAGTACCCTATCAATATAAGCCCTCTGTGGCAGGTTAAGCAGTCTGCATGATCTATCATGGCATATCTCAATGCCAATGAGATAAGAGGTGTCACAAAGGTCCTTTATCTCAAACTTATAACTATTCAAAGTCTCACCCATCTGAGATCATTATTCCAATGTAACTATCAATCATCAATTCAATGAGCAGTAAATTCATGTCTAGCACAATACATTACACAAATACGATAATTAAATAGAAATTAATATAAATGAATAAATATAAATCCTAAGTAATGAAATAGAGAAATCAGTAATCAATTCAATGGAATGAGTTCCTCTTCAATCAAATAAGGCCACGTGTCGTGTGGGTCACTCCCTGGCTCAGTCACAATCTTGAGCTCTTGTGCTAATGGTTCGGCCTCAGTCATATCTGTACGGTTTTTTATGAATAAAGCGTAATTTAGCCAGGCCTAGTGAGAATTCACAGCATGGTTCGTTCGTATTAAAAATAAAATAGCATAATAAACATAATGTACACAAAATAACCATAAAAGTCTTGTAAATGCATAAAATGTGTGAATGCATCAAGTGGGATATTCGTCCACTTGCTAGAGTTAGAATATCGTAAACCCGCATCCGTCGTTTGGCCAGGCTTCCACCAATTTGGTGGGCATGGGTATGGGCATGGCTCGCATCCACTTAAGAATTTCTTGGTATCGCTTAACATCTTAATGTCACTGATAGCTAATAAATGTCATTAACATACAAAACCAATATGACGAACTTATTTTTATTGATTTTAATGTAGATACATTCATTTGCAATATTTCTACAAAATCATATGAGGAAATTACTTCATGAAACTTTAGGTACCACTGTCGTGATACCTGTTTCAACCTATAAATGGATTTATTTAGTTTACAAACCATATGTTCTGAGCCATTGGCTACAAAATCCAAAATCTTCAGGTTACAATATATATACATTCTTGTTTAAATCCCCATTGAGAAACACACTCTTTACATTCATATGATCTGGCTTCAAGTCCATATGAACCACAAGAACCATTATGATCCTAAATGAGTCTTTCTTGGATATTGGTGAGAAAGTCTCCTTAAAATCAATGCCTTCATGTTGGTTAAAAGCCTTGATAACAAATTTAGCTTTATATCTTTCGACATTGAGTCCCATTTCGTTTTGAACACACATTTACAATCAATCGGCTTTATTCCTTGGGGTAACTCAACAATATCCCATACTTTGTTGTGCGTCATGGATTTCAATTCATCTTTCATGACATCAATCTAAAGAGAAGGGTGAGCATTCTATTTGACTTGTGTAAAAGATTCAAGATTTTTTTTTACCCCTATATTAAACTTGTGCTCTTGCAGATATACGATGTAATCATCTTGATTCACAGGCCTCCTCTCTCTTTCAGATTTTCTCAATGGCTCACCCTCTTAAGTGTAATTTTGATTTTCTTCATTAGTGGGTTGTATAAGAGGTTTATCATGGTGATTTGCACTGACTACAAGCTCAACTACATGATTCATACCAAAGAGGTTCTGAATGACTGCAGCGAGAGTCACAATCCTTTCTTTCTTGAATACAAAATTCCTAATGTTCGTGCTCTTACTATTTTCAGTGTTCTCAATGAATCTAGCATTCCCAGTCTCAATTATTCTGATGGAGTGGGAAGGACAATAGAATTGATAACCTTTTAACCTTTCCAAGTATCTTACAAAGAAATAACTTATAGTTATGTGATCGAGCTTTCTTTCATGTGGGTTATAAACTTTGGCCTTAGCAAGACATCCTTAAACATGCAGATATCGGACACTTGGCTTTCTCTCATTCCACAACTCAAAATGGATTTTACTTACAACCTTGCTGGGGACCTTGTTAAGGATATGAAATACAGTTTTGATCGCATCATCCCATAAAGATTTTGACAATGTTTAATTACTTATCATGTTACGCACCATATTCATAACGGTGTGATTGCATCTTTTAACCACACCATTCTGTTCTGGTGTCCCAGACATGGTGTACTGGGTGATAATGTCACAATCTTATAGGTATCCCGCGAAGGGTTCTAGGTTGCATCCTAATTTGTCATATTTGTCATAATATTCACTACCACGGTTAGACCTGGTGACCTTAATCTTCTTATCGAGTTGATTTTTAACTTCAACATTATAAATTTTAAAAGCATCAAGGGCATTTAATTTTTCACTAATAAGATAAAGGTACCCGAAATAAGAGTAGTCATCTATAAAGATGATAAAGTACTTGTGCCCACTCCAAGATGTTATAGGGAATAGACCACAAATGTCTATGTGTATCGCATCTAAGAGTCCTACACTCCTTGTTGCACATTTATAGTTCTAGTCGTTTTACCCTTTGTAAGGCCCGTATCCTAGTCCGTACCGTTCCGTAGACTCCCGCGATTATTCCCGTCAAATTCTGGCAACCCGCGACCTATAATCGACATTTGTGCGCGACCCTAAGTCGTATCCCATAGATTTGAATCGGCTTAATCCGAGACTTGTACCATTGCGACCGTGCCGTCGCCGCGGTTCCAACGCTGCGTCTTGCATACTGATTCGATACCTTAGCCAGGAGATGTGGGCCCGCATTTATCTCGAAGAAACACCGCACATTTACGAACCCAAGAGAATCTCTACAACCCATCACATCAATCAATCAATCAAAGTACACAACCTATGCTTTCTTTCTCCCCAAGACAAACAACTTACCCTAAGTCAACTCTCAAGTCAAGTACATCTATTACTCACATCCATCACTCACACCCATCACCTCTCTCTTACAACCACCCTTTCTCTCTCTCTCTTTCTCTACACATTTTTCAAGCAAGCAAAAAATAAAGAGGTGCACGTCCAAGCACTTTTAAGGAGAGAAAAGTGTGTTATGTGTGGCCCACTTCCTATTCCAAGATCCATCATCCTAGCCCTTCAATTCTCATCACCTTCCATCAAAGTGAGACACAAGAAGTTTGACGTTCCATCGGACCAAGAAGATCGAACGGTGGGTGTTTTATAGGCCTAGATTTAATGCTTTGATGATGGGCCAAGTGGGGCCTACCGATTGATGGTATGGATCTCACTTTGGACCCTAGATGTGGCCGATGGTCCACCTTGATTCTCATGATCATTTCATGATGGGGCCATTCTCCATGGACCTCATCATGATTTTTATTTTCCTTGCATGGATAGGGTCATCTAGACCTTGCATTTTGGTGGAGAAAGGATCTCCATCGTTGATTTTGATCGGTGGGCTCACATGTAATGGGACCCACTTGATGTATGTTGTGATGTATGGAAGGGAGGGCCCAGAGTGTCGGGGTCCCTCCATCACTCGATCTTTCTCTCTTTCTCTCTCTCTTTTTCCCTTGTTGATGGCCCCATGATGTATGTAACTTGTCCATGTTGTCCACCTTCGTGGGACCCACTTGATGGATATGTTGGATCTACACCGTCCAGGCCATGTGGGCCATACCTTAATGGTGATGGGAAAACACGGATATTAGATTGATCCAAATCAAGTGGGCCACGTCCATGTGGGACCCACCTTGATAAATATATTCACACTATCTGGACGCGGTTTGGTGAAGTGTGAATAGACAGTGGGATGTACTAGCAACAATATATATATATATATATATATATATATATATATATATATATATATATATATCAGTTTGATTCTAAGCTTTTTGGGTGGGCAGCTCATGCAGGCCCCACCTTGATGTATGGGTCTGATCCATGCCGTCCATCCCATTCCCCAACTCATTTTAGGCGTTGAGCCGAAAAATGAAGCTAATCCGATTATCTGGTGGGCCATATCTTTGAAAACAGTGATTTTACCGTTAAAATCCGTTAGAGACAACTTTGATGTTTCTATACACCAAAACATGCTAAATATTGGGCTCATTTGGTCTGTCATGAGCCGTAGAATCCAATGGATGGAGCAGATCCCCCTGATGCGGGCCCCACCTAGAAAAAACCGTGGGAAAAAAAAATACATGCAGCAGGCGTTGCTGCTGTTGACCTCTAGAGGACGCTACATCAGTGTCCTGCTGCACTGCCAGGTAGAAGGGCAGGGCTGTGGTTCCAAGCCGCTGGCCCCACCATAGTGTATGTGTTTCATCCACACCGTCCACACCACTGGACGGTGGGACCCACTTCAGATGTATATGTTTCATCCTTGTGGTGTGAGCCTCCAATGATGTATATGTTTTATCTACACCGTCCAGATCTTGGACAATGGGACCCACCATGATGCATGTGTTGTATCCATAACGTCCAACCATTTTGAAAGATAATTTTGAGGCTTGAGATAAAAAAAAATAAGACAGATCTAGGATCACGTGGACCACACTTTAGAAACAGTGGGTTTGAACGTCCACCATTAATACCCTTGGGCTAAAGGGTTTGGACCAATATGATATTTGTTTTTCCTCTAAATCCAGGTCTTTGCGACCTTATGAATAGGCTGGATGGGAAATAAACCCTATGGTGGGGCCCACTGGAATTTAACCGTGGAAATCATTATCACCACGGTTAGATATGGTATGGTTTAGTTGATCTTTTGATATGATTCATTTTTTATATATATAATACTCTATACTGATTTCTAAAAATAGATGAATTTTGTTCAGCCTATTTGAATTAGTCCATTCGACTTGGCCCATTTGATTCGGCCCATTTGATAAGGCCTGATGTGATATATGAGGTCCATGTGATGCGGCCCATTTGATGTATTTGAGGCCCATGGGTCGAGGCCCAATGGGATGTATATAAGGTCCATTGCAATGTGTGATTTTACCGTGGTGTATGTAATGAGGTTTATGGCGGGTCATGCCTTGGGAGCAATGATGTTTGACGTCCACATTGTATGAATAATGTTGGTTAAATGTCGACATTGTAACTCTCCTTAAGGCCCATTAATAGGCCCATACTTGTTGTGTGTAGGCCGTCTAGGCCTATCTTCGTTGTGAGGATAGTTCATCACCATATAACATGCTTAGTATAATTTCATGATTCATACCCGTTCGTATCATATGTATGCTTGATATGAGGAGTGACTAATCATAGCATATGTCATTGGACAGATTGTTTATGGGACTCACTAATAGGAGTTGCCTACATAAGCGCGTAGTATGCACAGGATTGTTATATGACTGGATAGTGTGATTCATGCATCTATCATTTGTGTGTCATAATCATTGTATACCCTAGCGACATTAGGGTCGTAGCCTCCACAGGCACATCGTGGATAACGACATTGGATACCAAAAATATTGGCTCTAGCATTGTAGGCACATAGGATGTCCTTGGGTGAAAATCCCAGAACCTTTTTGGTACCAGGAGATGCTTCAACTTCTAGATCGAGTGGATACACGAGCGCACGAGTGCCGAATACCAGTAAGCCGAGTCTCCCACTGTGTCGTGGTCGGTTGGAAGGGGGCGTGGCCTTATCCGCCTGAGTGAGGGGGTTGTAAGCTAGGCTGAGTTTGACCAGCTCGCAAATGGGTCCGTTATCAACGAGTCGGGTAGGTATTGGCAGACTACTGGTCAGGCAGATAGTGTGGTGTCTTCCACTCGCTAGGCTGTGCGGCTAGGGAGGTGGCAGTCAGTGTGGAGTGTACTAGACCCCGGTGATATCCCAGAGGGGAACTATACTAATATATGTACTTGATGATGACTGACATGCTTGTATTGTATATCGTGTATGACATTCGACTACGTAGGCCTTGCATCGCATGGCCTTGGTATGACAGATAACATTCATGTTTTGCATCGCATAGCCTTGGTACGACTGATAGTATTCATGGACTTACCAGCATATTTCCGCGTTACTCTGATACTGCATACTTGGCACTTGCTTTGCGCACATACTTACACCACCCTCTAAGCTTTTGTAAGCTTATGCACGACCATTCCGTGTAGGTGACGTTGGATCACAGCAGCGCTGAAGCAAGAGTGTGCATCAGATTATTTTGGAGCCTTTTGATCACCTTGTATTTTCCCTTCCGCATTATACTTAAAGTTTTTGATATAATGGATATGTGGTGATGTTGTTTCGTGACTTGATTATGCCTGTGGTTATGCTCCATTACAAATATATATATATATATATATATATATATATATATATATACTGAAAATCCTCCTTGTAGGATTCCAGGATTGGAATCTGGCATTGAGTGCCGAGAGCCGAGAATGGGGCACTATGGAGGCTGTCGGTGCCGGATTCGGTGATTGAAAATTTTATGAGCCCGTTTTCTGAGTTTGAGGCGTGACACCCTTAATACAATCAACCCATGTTTTATAGTCGGAGAAGTATAGAGAATGAACAATCCATTCTCTAAACCGAGGCGGTTAACACGATTTGTTACTTGGTGATTCAATCCCCTTTTACGACCATTGAATGTAAAATTTCAGAAGAAGTGCGGAGTGGTCAGCAGATAGACTATGTAAGGCTACGAGTATTTGGTTACGATGCTTATTCTCATGTACCGTCAGTTAAGAGAGATAAATTAGACCAAGGGATAAAAAGTACATTCTTGTCGGCTATAATGGTGATGTGAAGGGTTACAGGCCATATGACTAGGTCACATGAAAAATCATAATTAGTCGTGACGTTAGATTCCATGAATGATCCTTGTTCCGTAAGGATAAACACAAGGAAGACAAAAGATCAGTTGTGGACGTTCAGATAGACAGAGATGAGACACGGGCCGATACTGAGACAAGGGCAGATGTACAAGAGTAGGTGAAGCAACCATTTATGAGAACAAATTCGTTAAGGGATCGTATGGGATCTACCAGGACTAGGAAGGGATACAACGATCTTTCTGCCCTGGTCAGGTAGAGGATCAACGTATGAGATCAAAGCCTACCACAACTGTCTTTCCGTATTAGCCAATCATAAAGAGTAGAATATACCACCCTTAGGTAAACTTTATCATCAAACACTTAGCACGATAATGATGATTTTGACATTTGTTTTCAAACTTCAAAGGTGAAAACTTTTAAGGGGGGTTAGATCACAATGAGCTAGGCTAATGTATTTATTATATACCCTGAAACGTATATAAACCCAAAACCAACAAAACTTAAGCAAATGAAATAATAATATCCTTACTTATTACCCTTAGGCAATTTCAGGGACGAAATTGTTTTTAAGGGGGGTAGATTGTAACGTCCTGGATTTTCATTGTTTTGGATTTCTAAAAATCCTTGAAATTTTTTTATTAATTAACTTATAAATCACTTAATGACCATTAGCACTCAATGTTAGTTTATACATGGGTTGTACTAGTAAAGAACCGCACAAGTCCGATTAATTAACCATAGGAAGCCAATGAATCCGCCCAATCACTTGAACATTAGGTGTAGCCCCATGATTGACTCACATAGGACCCAAATCTAACCGACCCATCGTTAACTAATCAAGACAATCATGGCTAAATTAAAGATCTAACCGAGGCTGAGTCAGATAAGGCCCGGATCTTGACTAATAGACTAAATCAACCCCGTCACTTTTTTAGCCTAAAACCGACGGTTTAGAGTAATCATGACCAAATCTCCACTTTCACTAGTTATAAATAGGCCACACTATGAACATAGTTAATCCAAACCCTAATTATTGCCCACGAGAAATCTCAATACCTAATTCATTTCAGAAATGCCCCGATTTTTTGAACAAGCTCTAGACCGCTCGTTGGTGGGCTGCTAGTTCCAAAACTATAGAGTAATGTCCGTTTTACTGGGCTCGACGTCCATCGCGGGAGTCGGACCTGGGTACTGTCCAGAACCACTCAATTTGAGCCAAAGGACGAGTGCATGAGAAGTACAAATACCCTAAAGGAAGAAACTGAAACTTAAGTGAATTGGGTCGTCCACTCTTATGCAAAGTTGAAGATTTCAGACCGTCAGTTTACGACTAAACTTCACATGTGGAGTAAGGATATTTTCCTGCTCATATCCGTATAGCCGTGGCCCCGATCGACCATCGGTGACCGTTGAACAGACTTTTAGTCATATCGGTCGATCGGCGCATCCAAATGGCAGACCGATCATGTCCATACGTAGATCATCATTAGGACTAACTATCCTACACTGTATATCAATATGTACGCCCCATAGTGGGCCCTAGAGGCTAGAAAAACCCTCCCATAGGGCTAGTATAGTAAAAATTCAACACGTGGGGCCATTTGCACCAAATCTGGCATTATAAAAGGGGCTTCTTTTGGGCACCCCTCTTCCCATACGAATTCACCTTAGAGAAAGGAAAGAGAGAAGAGAGAAAAGGGAGAAACAAGAAAGGAAGAAGAGAGGAAGGGAGAGTGAAGAAGGGAGAGAAAGTGGGCCATAGTTGAAGGTGGGGCCCAAGAGAAGTCGATCCTTGCAACTCCTTCCTTCTTCCTCAAGAGCTCCCACACCCACCACTCTAAAATTTGAATTTCAACTGATTGGAGAGGTAAGCACCCATCTTCTTGAGGTCCTTTGTGTTGAGCTAGATGTTGCATGTAATCCTAACATGCAAAGTTCCTGTGACTTAGGATCTCTACGTATCCACCATGAGTTTGGCAACCCTAAATCGTTTCCTAGAGCTCTCAACGATTCATAGGTGTGGACTATTATTCTTAGGTGGCCTAACACTGATTTTACTATGAATCTAATGATTTTGAATGTTTGGATGATGTATTTGGATAATCTAGAGAAACCCTAGCCAAACACTACATGATAGATTCCCTAAATGATATAAAATGATTATGTATTGCTTGTTGTTCATTAACATGATTGAGCATGAAATTGGTGAATGCATGTTCATTTATTGCTTGATTCTTGTGTGATGATTCCTTATGGCTTGTATGTCCCATTAATCCTTATTGTATAGTATGTGTGCTCGTATAAGTCCTCGATGTATATTATGCTAGCATTACTCCTTGTTGCATGTTGGTGCTTGAAATGATTTATAGCTCTTGATCCCTTCGTTAACCCCCACAACACACATGCACATTCATTTAGTAATATTGTTAGGACTTGCATTTATAAAAAAATCTGAATTCCCATGTTGATGTATGAGTGCACGACATTACTTAAGTTTAGACGATAAACCACGAATTGTCGAAGTGTTACTGAATACCATTAAATCCCTAGGTTGGTCAGAAAACTGAAAGAGTGAAGGTGGTCCCATTGGTAGGATTATCCTGAGGATAAACCCGTGGATTTGGGCGGGTGCGAACGGGCAACAATAGTTAGACTACATGGATCACTTGTACTCGATGTCGTTCGTCACGTGCTCACCCGGACTTACACAATTTAGTCTACTTACTGACCAACCATAGTTGTTAACCATGTCTGCTCACGCCTGAATGGAACCTGGAACATCCTTCACCCATTGAAGCCCATTGATAACCATTTGAAATTGATCCACCATCTCGAGAGCCGGGCATGGTGGAATGAGACACTGTGTCCGAGATATCGGCCTACGCTGGGATGACGAGCCTCTTCGTAGTGACCGCAAGGGATCCCTTTCCCAACACTCCTCATGTGCTTGAAATCGGGGATGGGGAACTCGATGGGATCAAGGATCGCGGGGTCTTGGCCTTGCGCGTTGAGGGGCCTTGGCCTCGCAACTAGTTAAGGGCATAATATCGTGGGGTGTGCCAGTTTCCTCAATCTGTTGGATGAACGGAATTAACTAAATACTCGGTTAACATTATTCATGCATCGCATTAGCTAGGTTGTGGCGACTTAGTAGTTGAGGTCGCTATGAGGGACTGCTGGTCATGTGCGATTGTTAGACGGAGTCGCTCGAGGGAGTGTTGTGGTGAGGGCATGCATCATATCATTCATCATGCACCTGCATTAACAAGATTAGTTAGGTGTTTATGAATCTTTGTCTTTCATTAAATTCATAATATAATTGATGCTTGTTACAACTTAAGACTAATAACACCCACTGAGTTGATCACTTACTCCCACTCCAGGACAGTGTTTTAAAACACCAACTAGACTCTCTCATAGATGCAGGTGATGCAGAGTACGAGGAGTCTGGTGAGGCGAGTCTCGATGAGGAGGACGAGTTGTCCTACTTCCAGTTGATGAGCAGTTCTCCATCGGCTTAGTAGACGGGATTTTGGATCGCTGAGTAGTGGACTCAGCCCTATTCTTTTTGACATAACATTCTTCTTCTGATTTTGTTAGACAACGCCTTGTGTGACCCATTTATATTCTTTTGGACTTGTATATATTTGATCTCTGTCATTCGGTAGACTAGTTGTGATTGTGCTTCATGTTCCAAGTAATTCCACGCTGCGCCTTAAACTTGATTAAATATAAATTAATGAAAATCGGTTATAAGAGATACCAGAGAAATTGGGAATCGAGTGTATGCACGACCCCCAATTTTTAGGGCATTACACTTCAAGTCAAGCTCATGTTGAAGTTCAAGTCAAGCTCATGATCAAGTTCAAGTCAAGCTCATGTTCAAACTCAAGTTCGAGCTCAAGTTCAAACTCAAGCTTAAGTTGAAGACCAATCTAGATCTACTAAAAGTTCTAGTAGAAGATCAAGCTCCTTTGAAAACTTCAAGTTTTTAATCCTATGAAGTTCATCCCATACAGGTATTTTAAACCCCAGAAAGACTTTAGGTTTAGGTGCTTCAAAACATATTTAAATTGAGTTTTTATACTTATAGATGAATGAGTTTCCACTAGATTAAGTTTTAGCTCGACCAGTCAAAGAATTTCTCGACTAATCCAAGCACCAGTCGAAATGTAACAAATTTTCAGTTGAATTTTTAACCAGTTGAGTGGACTCCTCGACCAGTCGAAGGTTCCTCAACTCAAAGTCCAACAACTAAAATTAGTTCGGATTTAGCTTACTCGACTAGTCAAAGAGCTTGTTCGACCAGTCGAAGGTCACCTTCGACCAGTCGAACAGGTCCTTCAACTAGTCAAAGATCTGTTAGATCTTATCCCGCTCGAAATTAAAAATTTGTTGGAACTGAATCCGGTGCTTAGGCCAGTCGAAGGAATAAACTTTCTGCTTATAAATTGAGGTTCTTTCTCAATCCAAAAATATAATTCAAGCCTATCAAAGTCCTTATTCAAGAGAGTGAGAAGCTTCATTTATTGTCAAGCTATCAAACGGTATTTATAATATTTTTTTTATAGTTTTTTCATTAATTCATTCATCTCAAAACTCTGTCATTCTAATTCTAAAAAGAGTGTTTACTCTTATTGAGATTTAAGAGAATTAATGCAAGTAGCCTTTGGTTTAAACTTAATTAAAATCAAATAGAACCCTGAACCTTTTCTACTGGACTGAACATTAAACATTAGTCATTCAAGAAAAGTGTTTTATGACTACAACTTCTTTTACGGTGAAGATAAGTATTCTTTTTTACTTTGTATTTGATTTTTTTGAGATAGTCGGAAAATATCAGTGTTGATTTTTCTGAGATAGTCAGAAAATCTCAATGTTGGTTTTTCTGAGATAGCCAGAAAATCTCAGTGAAGGATTTATTTATTTGTGATAGCCCGTTAAAATTACAACTGTATCAGGTTTTAAGGTGACCCTGTAAAAACCTTATTCATAGTGAAAGCCGAGATTACATGGTTAGTAATCTTGGGAGTAGAGTAGGTGTGGTTGTTTGAGAATAGTTGTTGATACACTGAACCACTATAATTTTTAGTGTTGTGGTGAATGTTTTTATTTCTTTTATGGTGAATGGTTGTAATTTTTTTTTATGCAAAAGTGGTGAATGTTTATAATAGATAGCTTTATTTACTATTTCTCAATTTGAGATTTTGATTCTTATCATATTCGTGAAATAAGATTGTCCTGCCTAACTTGTTTGGGTGAAGGTTGTCCTACGAATCAATTTGGATCAACGTTTTAATACTAGTGCAATAGAGATCTCTGATTTATTTACTTATTCAACACTTTATTTGAATATTTGGCATAGTCCTATTCACCCCCCTCTAAGACTTCTTAAGTTTGGATTTTCACATGGTTATCTCAGGCGAAATACCTTGAGAAGGTATTGGTGAAATATTTGATGGACAAGGTAAAGCCAGTTAACGTTCCCACATGACTCATTTTAGGATTTCTTTTGAATAATGTCTTGAAACAGATGAGGAAAAATAGGATATGTCTTGTGTACCTTATTCGAGTGAGATTAGCAGCTTGATGTATGTCATGTCCTAGATAAGACCGAATATTTCACATGCAGTGGGTGTTATTAGTAGATATATGTTTGACCTCGGCATGCAATACTAGGAGGCAGTGAAATGACTACTTTGATATATTCGAGGTACGTAGGACTACGTCTTGGCATTTGAAAAATTAGGGGACAAGTTAGCAAGCTACGTAGATTTAGATTACGCAGACAGTGTGGATAACAAATGATCGACTTCTGATTACTTGTTTGTGCTAGCGAGTGGAGAGATCAGCTAGATGTTAAAGCTTCAGTCTGTGATAACTTTTTGCACAACCGAAGGTAAGAATATGACAGTAATAGAAGCGTTTAAGGAAGGTGTTTGGTTAAGAGGAATGATAAATCAGTTGAGGCTTTAGCAGGAGGCCGTATTAATCAATTGTGATAGTGAAAGCGCGATCAATTTGGCTAAGAATTATATTTAACACTCACGTACTATACATATTTATGTGCGTCATCATTTTATTCGATAGGTGCTTAATTGACATGCTTACTAAGGTGGTTTCCATAGAGAAGTTCAAGTTATGTGCTACTTCTCTGGGCTTGGCGAAACCGTAATGAGGATAAAGTGTGCATGAGAAGTAACAATGATTCTATGATCGAAGGCAAATTAGAGATGATGAAGGCTAATGAGCTATAAACAATGAAAATTGAAGACACAGTGGAGAATGTTGTTAATGTCTTAAATCTACTAGTAACAGATCTGCAAAAGACATCGATAAACCACTCGATGGATGTCGATGCCATTGACAGATACTCGATCTGAAAAGGCTAAGCTATATGTCCTAGAGGGGGGGGGGGGTGAATAGGACTATGCCAAATTAAAATTTAACAGCAGAATTCAATCGAAAATAAGATAGCCTTAAAACAGATAAATAAAAGACAGTACTTTAAATAATTCAATGAACAGAAATGTAAAGCAACCTTAAATAAAGAGCTTATTAATGTTGTTTTAAGGACAACTTTTGCACTATAAAAACCAAGGGTTTATGGCAGGACAATCTTACTAGAACAAATTGAATATCAAAACTCAAACAGAAAGGAAATAGCAAGAAATAAATTCTAAACTATTACAACATTCCTCACTTTGCTTGAAATGTAAATATTACAACATTCACATTCACATATACATTCCACAAATCTGAATGATTAAAGATATAGAAATTAAGTAAACATTCAAATCACAAAACACACCGATATATAGTCGTTCGCCTGTGTGTTCACCAACTGTTAAACAACAGCCACACAACTTGCTACTCCACTCCTAATATCCTCACACAGGGGATATCAGCGTTCACTATGAAAATAGGTTTCACAGGTTCACCTAAAACTATTACAATTGTGTCTTTCAAATGGGCTTACACAATTCAAAAACCTCACTTCTGAGTTTTTTTAGCTCTCCTTAAATAACCACACAAATTGAGATTTTTCTGGCTTAACCTCAAATAAAACCAAAAGATGGAAATTTACAACAAAGTAAAATACCTGGATTTCTCCTTTTGTAGCAGCCCGGAAGAACCAATCGGAGTAAAAGTTCAAAGGTAGAAGTTCAATGTCCAATACTCACCTTAAAATGGTTCTAGGTTCTAATTGATTTTAAATTAATCTAGTTGGGCTAGCTAGATTTGATTTTAATTCCAAGAAGAAGGAATACAACAATTCCTCTTTTCAATTCAGATTAGAATATAGAAACAAAATCAAATACACAAAGCTAACAAAAGAGAATATAAAATATGCACAGAGTAGCTTAAAATGAACACTAACTTATCTCAGAGTGATGCTTTGAATTTTCTTGAATTTGAGTTATAAATCTCTAAAATTCGTGCTCTATTTATAGTTGCAGAAATCGCGTCTACGACTGGCCGTGTGGCCACCATGACTGGTCGTAGGACAAACTGCATTTTGAAATTTTAAGGGCGATCTGGTAAAACCGTTCCACGACTGGTCGAAGGTAGTCCACGACCGGTTGTGTGTACTCTATGACTGGTCGTGAACCACCCACGATTGGTCGTGAGACATAAAGTTTAGTCGCTGGAGTTTGAGTCGAAGATCTAGGACTGGTCGAAGGACGAGTCGTGACCATTCCTACGACTGGTCGAACAGTCTCCATGACTGGTGGTAGAATAACCAAAAAATTCTGAAAAATCGAAACAACTTAGGACTGGTCTTGGAATTTTTTGGACTGGTCGAACCAGTGCTAAGACTAGTCGAACAAGGTCCAAGACTAGTCTTAGAACAGACCAAATTCTTGTAAAAAGATTCATCTTGAATTATGTATACAAAATGACCTACCTTAAGGTCAAACTAAGGTCTATTATACCTGGGACATGAAGTATGAACATTGAAACTTCATTCTATCAGATGATGATTAACCTTTGAACCTTATGAAGCTTGAGATCTCTACTTGATGTAGCTTGATCTTGAGATCTTCTACAACAGGAAATTAAACTTCATCTTGAGTTGCACTTAAGTCTTGAAATGCACTTGAGTCTTGAACAAACACTCTTCTTATCGATGTGGCTCTGAATATTGATGCTTACAGAAGAGGACAAAATACATGACCTTGCATTTCTTAAAGTCGATTACCGTACTTGACTTGAAGCATTGTGATGTCTTGTCTTGAATCATATATATATCAACATACAAACACAAGACACAGATAGAGGTTTTGGCACAACGAAATTTGACAATCAAAGGAGCATGAGACCATAGTACTTACAATCTCCCCCTTTGTCAAATTTGTGACAAAACACACTTCAATAATCTAATAAAATAAGTGAAGCACAACATATATACAATAATGAATCATGCACCAGTTATATAAGAGAACCAGTTACGACTTGGTTTAAAGCATCATGAACCAGTTGTCATTAAATAGCACAAAAACTAGCACAAACTCATTATTTATATACTCCTCTTGAGTAGCACACACATATAAAAAATAATGCTACCATTATCTCCATTACCATTTAATGCTACCATTATCTCCATTACCATTCAAACAAACTTCATGAGAAATCTTCTCTCCCTTTTTGTCACAATATGACAAAGGAAGCAAACAAATGGAACAGAAGAATAATCAGGAAAGTAATATATTGATAAACTAGTCAAGATATAAGCAAAAGTCCACATACCATTAACCAGTTTAACCAAAAGTCAGTCAACCAAACAGAGGTAAAATCAATGTCAATAGACCAACAAAAGTAAAAAAGTATTAGAATTAATACAGACCAAAAGAGAAAATCAATCAATCAGTCCAGAAGAGGGAGTAGGATTAGATGGATCAATTTTGTGCAAACCCTTAGTAACGCGCCGCATATAAGCAAATTGAGATGCTTGGGATACACGTATTTTAGCCACCTGTTCCTCAAGAGAATGCAACCTCTCACCAAAGCCAGAAGGCTGATAGTCCGGATCATTTCCAGAATCTGAACCAATTTCATCAAAAATATCATCCATATTAACATCGTCAGGAGGAAGATTCCCGGCATCTGCCTCATTTCCTGCTTCAGCACCACTACCATGAACATCCACTTGGCCAGAAACCAATTCCAACTTCATCTTGTTAATATTTGAATTGTTAAAAATAAGATGATGGATAGGAGCCTCTCCAACAGGCATAACCATGAACATGTGAGTAGCTAAAACAGTCATAAGGTGGGCAAATGGAATATCACTATGACCGGGATGGAGACGAAACTAAATAATGAAATGACAAATTAAAGAAGGCAGACATATTTTATAACCGGAGATAACAGAATGCAAAACGCGAACCATAAAGGCAGTCAGTTCTGTTTTATTTCCAGAACGTGGATACACATTTGAAATGAAAATTCGGTGAAGAACTCTGTATCTGGGTAACAAGTATTTTGAGGGGAGCGCATTCCCTTTATGAGTCCATTGCACATTCAACTTACATAAGTCTCTAGTGAGCATGCGTTTTTCTGATTCAGAGGGTTTTTCAGTCAAACTATGAATTGGAATACCCTCATCATTGACAGGAATATCCATTAGCGCCGAAATCAGATTGCGGTCAACATCAAATGGACCTTCTCTAGTAGCAATTTTAAGTGTTAAATTTTCAGTTGAAAAATCAGAAATACAAGCATACACGGATTGAGCAATAGACAGGTATGCAGGCCCACCCCAAAGTAAGATGTTATCCCATCTTACAGCTTGGAGAATATGAAGGATACCAAAATGAGCAATGTGTTCAATATAGACAGACCGTTTAACAATGACTTTGCGCATACACAAATCCCGTACATCAGAGGGATCATCCTCAGGTGAACGAAGATAGCACCTAGAGATAGGAGCTGATCTAGAAGAAGATGGACCACGGGAAGTTTTCTTTTTTCTTTTTCTCTAGCATCCATTATTAGTATGAAAATTAAAAGATCAAGTAGATACAAAAGATGTGAAAAAGAGGTTTTGCAAGATCAGATTTTTTAAGAAAAAGCCCCAAAATTGCAATGAATCTCAAAATAGATTACTTTAAGAGTGAAAATGAAGTAGTAGAAACTAGAATCTACAAGAGAAACACAAATGATGCACTAACCTTGAATATCTAGGAAGGTGGGTACGACTAGTCGTGCCTTGGCTCGTTGGAGAGGAAAAAGGAAATGAAGAAGATGAGATTTTCCCAAAATTTAAAAGGTTCCAATGTGATACACGATTGGTCGAGGACCGTTCTCGACTGGTCGTGTACCTATAAAAACAGGCATAGTTCATAAAAATTAGAATTTTAAACCAACAAATTATCAAATATATATACATTATGATACAAATATCCATGAATAATCAATTTAGAATGCACATATCGAGATCAAATTTCAATTTATTTAACCTTCTTTTGTTCAGCGGTTTAGTGAAAACGTCGGTAAGTTGATTCTCGATCGGAATATATTTCAGAGATATTATTTTATCTTCCACTAATTCACGAATATAGTGATACCTAATGTCTATGTGCTTGGTACGTGAATGCTAGATTGGGTTTTTTGATATATTTATGGCACTGGAATTATCATAATATAGTATCATTGATTCCTGTGCAATTCTATAATCGTTTAACATACGTTTCATCCAAACAAGCTGAGTACATGCATTTCCTGCTGTGATATATTCAGCCTCAGCAGTTGAGAGCGATATAGAACTTTGCTTCTTGCTAAACCAAGAAACCAAACAGTTTCCAATATAGAAACAACCACCACTGGTTGATTTTCTGTCATCAATATTACTAGCCCAATTAACATCTGAGTACCCAGCCAATTGAACACTAGTATCATATGGATACCAGAGACCCATTTTAGCAGAACTTGCGACATATCGCATAATCTGCTTAACAGCAAATAAATGTGATTATTTAGGATCAAACTGATATCTAGCGCAAATCCCAATACTTAGAGCAATATCAGGTCTACTAGCAGTTAAGTAAAGTAGACTACCAATCATACTACGATATAATTTAGGATCTATATTTTTACCTGTAGAGTCCTTTGAGAGTCTTAAAGTTGTACTCATAGGAGTATTAAAATTCTTACCATTCTCAAATCCGAACTTTTTGATTAAGTTCAGAGCATATTTGGTTTGAGAAATGAAAATGCCATCTGGTTGTTGTTTTACTTGCAACCTTAGAAAATAATTTAATTCCCCAACCATGCTCATTTCAAACTTAGATTTCATTAAATCTGCAAACTCAACAGTCATGTTAGTACAGTTAGATCCATAAATAATATCATCAACATATATCTGAACCATTAAGATATCATCGTTGTGTTTCTTAACAAAGAGCGTCTTATCAACACTACCCATTTGAAAATTATGACTTAATAAAAACTTAGTCAATTTTTCATACCATGCCCTGGGAGCTTATTTTAGATCATATAGAGCTTTTTTAAGACGGTATACATGATCAGTAAACTTAGGGTCTTCAAACCCTGTAGGTTGTTCCACATACACTTCTTCATGGAGATCACCATTTAAGAAAGTAGTCTTTACATCCATTTGATAAATTTTAAAATTTCTAAAGCATGCAATGGATATAAAAAGTCTGATTGATTCAAGGCGAGCAACTGGGGCAAAGGTTTCATCGTAATCAATGCCTTCTATTTGAGTGTACCCTTGTACAACCAGTCTTGCCTTGTTTCGAATTATATTACCAAGTTCATCAGACTTATTTTTGAAATCCACTTAGTTCCTATAATGTGTTTATCTTTAGGTTTAGGAACAAGATACCAGACATCATTTCAAACAAACTGATTAAGTTCTTTCTGCATAGCTACTATCCAATTTTCATCAGAAAGAGCTTCTTTTACATTTACCGGTTCAATCTGGGATGTAAAGCACACGTAATTACATATGTCTTCTAGTTGTCTACGAGTGCGCACACCAGTGAGAGGGTTTCCAAGAATTTGAGCGGTTGGATGATCTTTAACAGTCCTTAATTTAGAATTGTTTTGACTTGATGAAGTATCGAGTTTGTCAATTAGAAGAACTTCATCATTATCTAAACTTGGGGCAGGTGTATTCAAATGATCGTCTATGACCACATTAATTGATTCTTGAATAACACCGGTCCTTTTATTCAGTACACGATATGTGCGACTGTTTAAAGAGTATCCTAAAAAGATTCCTTCGTCACTTTTTGTGTTAAACTTTTCCAGATATTCACGATCACGCAAAATATAGCACTTGCTACCAAAAACTTGAAAGTATTTGATAGTAGGCTTTTTATCGAACCACATTTCATAAGAAATTTTATTATTAGATTTACATATATAAACTTGATTAATAACATAGCAGGCAGTATTCACTGCTTCAGCCCAAAGATTTTTAGGGAGCTTCATACTATTCAACATTACTGTTCCCATTTCTTGAAGCACTCTATTTTTCTTTTCCACAATTCCATTCTATTGAGGAGTTTTGGGTGCAGAGAATTCATGCGATATTCTCTGATTGTTACATAATTTCTCAAAACTGCTATTCTCGAACTCAGATCCATGATCACTACGGATCTTACTAACTTGAGAACTTTTTTCAGTTTGGATCCGTTTGAGAATCCTTTTAACTTCATCAAGGGTTTCTAATTTATCCCTTAAGAAGGCTACCCAAGTGAATCTAGAAAAATCATTCACGATTACTAAGAGGTATTTTTTGCCACCTCGACTCTCCGTCGTGGTAGGTCCTATAAGATCCATATAGAGAAGCTCGAGTGGTCTTGATGTGGCATTGGAGTTCACCTTTTTGTGAGAGCTCCTTGTTTGCTTGCCATACTAGCATTTACACATATCTTGTCTACATTTTGTAATTTAGGTAGATCTCTTATTAGTTCTCCCTTGCTCAATGTCACGCCTCAAACTTGAAAATCGGGCTCACAAAATTTTCGATCGCCGAATCCGGCGCCGACAGCCTCCGTAGAACTCCATTCTCGGTTTCCAGCGCCCATACGCTAGGTTCCGATCCTGGGATGCTACAAGGAGAATTTTCAACATCAGTTTAATTCGTTATAAGCATAACCAAAGGCATAACCCACAAACTGTAAGTGCTATATTTTATATCCCTATTTGTTGTCAAATTTGTGGTGCCAAAATCACTGTTATATATATTGCATAAATGAAGCTCTCTCAAAGATAAACATTCATGAACAAGCTAAGCTCACAACAAGCAAAGCTCACGAGTACAAAGATCAAACTTGAATGCAAGAACTACTCACAAGACATGACTCAAGCTGCAAGACTTCAAGAAGAGTACAAGGCTGTTCATAAAGAACTCAAGACACTTTCAAGATTGAGCTACATCAAGATTTCAAGATTAAACTACATCAAGACTTCAAGGCTCATACTTCAAGGTCACTAGTTCTTAATGTTTCAATGTCCTTACTTCATGGTTAAGGTTTCACTGACCTTAGGTTGACCTTAGAAGTAGGTCACTTTGGATACATAAATCGAATGTTTATTTTACATAAGTTTGGTCTGTTCTTCGACTAGTCCTAGGCCTTCTTCGACTAGTCCTAGAGTTGCTTCGACCAGTCTAAGAAATTCCTCGATCAGTCGTAAGTTTGTTACAAAAATCGGATAATTCTGTTAGGCTTCGACTAGTCCAGGAATCTGTTCGACCAGTCGAAGGAACAGTGTCGACTGCATCTTCGACCAGTCGAAAGTCTTCGACTCAAAGTCCAGCGATGAATTTTAAGTTCTTCGACCAGTCGAAGGAGACCTTCGACCAGTCGAAGGAGACCTTCGACCAGTCGTAGAACAGTCAAAGCTTATCGCGCTTGATTTTTCAAATATCTGTTATTGCTTCGACTAGTCGAAGAGCTCTCTAGACCAGTCGAACACGCGATCTGCTCACCTATAAATAGAGCACGAATCTCAGAAGAAATCATCGAATTAATTAATCCATTCAAGACAATCTTCCTCGAACTTCTGAAAGATAATTCTGTGCTCCATCTAAGCTAAGTGTGCTTATTCTATACTCTCTTTCTTTAGCTTTATTTAATTGATTTTGTTTCTGCTATTCCAATCTAATTTGATAAGAGGAATTGTTATTCCCTTTCTTTGGAATCAAAATCAATTAAGACAAGCCGTATTTGGTCTAATTTAAAATCTATTAGAACTAGAACCATTGTAATTGAGTACTGGACATTGAACTTGAACATGCAATCATTTACTCTGATTTGGTTCTACCGGGCTGCTACAACGAAGGAGTTAATCAGGTATTTTACGTTTAATTGTAAAATTCTTTCTGTTTTGGTTTCTTTCAAGATTTGCCAGAAAAATCTTGTTGTATTGGTTATCTGAGGAGAGCCAGGAAAACTCAGAAGTGGGGTTTTTTTTATTGTGTAAGCCCATAGATAAAGACACAATTGTAAAGGTTTTGGGTGAACCTGTGAAAACCTATTTTGTGAGTGAACGCTAATATCCCCTGTGTGAGGATATTAGGAGTGGAGTAGCATTCTGTGTGGCTGTTGTTTAACAGTTGGTGAACACACAGGCGAACCACTATAATCCCTTGTGTTGTGGTTGAATGATTTACATTTCTAATCTCTAATATTCATTTGTGGGACGTATGTGTGGTAGTAAATGTTGTAATCGTTTAATTCAAGTATTGTGGGAATTTTGTAATAATTTAGAATTTACTTTCTGCTATTCCTTTATCTACTTGAATTTAAATTTCCTTTAAAGTTGTTCCAGCAAGGTTGCCTTGCCATTTTTATGGTGTATGGCTGTCCCTAGAACAATACATTTGTGATTACACTTTATTTCAATTTGTGCTTAATTATGTATTCCTCTTTGGTTTGAGATTTGATATAAAGATCTTTCTAGAAATAAGGTTGTCCAACCATAAACTCTGGTTTTTGGTGGAAGGTTGTCCTTAGAATAACATTTGTATCAATCCCTCAAGATCAGATTTTTGAGGTTGTTTTACTTTCCTGCATTGTGATTTATTTTTGCTATCATATTGTTTTTTAATTCCGCTGTTATAACATTTATTTGGCATAGTCCTATTCACCCCCCCTCTAGGACAAATAGCTAGGCCTTTTCACAAACAACAATAAAAAACACCATCACATTTCTACTATGATAAAAAACTTTACAAGTACAATGAGCATAAAGGGAAATACAATGATAAAGGACAAAAAGCTCAAAGATGATCTGCTCTGCGCTCCTACCTCAGCGCTGCTGCGTCCTGACGTCACCTACACGCAACGGTCGTGCATAAGCTTATAGAAAGCTTAGAGGGTGGTGAAAGTGTGTGCGCAAGGTAGTAATGCAATCATGTAGTATCAAAGTAATGCGGAACATGCTGATGAATCCATGAATACTATTAGCCGTACCAAGGCTATGCGATACAAAACATGAATAATGTCGGCCATACCAAGGCCATGAGATGTAAAGATGCAAGTCAAGCATACAAATCCTCATCTAAGTCCACATATCAATACGACTCAACTCTGGGATATCACCGGGGTCTAGTACACTCTAAACCAGATTGCCGCCCCATCGCGCGCAATAAGGTAAGTGGAAGAGACCTCACTATCCGTCTGCCATTATCGGGCTTGGCTCGTCGATAGCGGACCCATTCCTCGAGCTGGTCAAACTCAGCCTAACTTTGCCCCCTCCTCTCAGGCGGGTAAGGCCGCACCCCCTTCCAACCGACCACGACACAATGGAAAGCGCGACCTTCTGGTAATCGGCCCTCGACGCTCATGCACCCACTCGGTCTAGACGTTAGAGCAACCTTTTGGTACCATAAGAGTTTAGGGACTTTCACCCAGGAAAATCTATAGCACCCTATGTAAAACAAGATTTTCGATATCCAATCCTGCCAACCACAATATGCCTATGGCGACTACGGCCCTGATGTCGCTAGGGCGTACAGTAACCATATCACACGATGCGAATCCATGAATCACACTATCCAGTCATGCAGCAATCATGCGCATCTAGTGTGCTCATGTGGGGCAACACCGCCTAACTGGGAGCCCCTAAACAATCTGTCCGAAGGCATATGCTATGATCAGTCACTTCTCATATCAAGCATACATATGATGCATATGATCATGAATCATAGAACTATACTAAACATGTTATATGGTAATGGATGTTGTTTATAACGAAGATGGGCCTAGACGGCCTACAAGTATGGGCCTAACAATGGGCCCTAGGGAGAGCCATAATACAGACATTTAACCAACATTAGTCTTTAATGTGGACGTCAAACCAACATTGCTCCCAAGGCATGGCCCGCCTAATATCAACACACAAGCCATGGGGAAATCACACATTGTAATGGACCCTAAGGACACCCCGTTGGGCCTCTACCCATGGGCCTTGGATACATCAAATGGGCCGCATCATTGGGCCTTATATAAATCAAGTGAGCCACATCAATGGGCCTTATGTACATTGCAATGGGTCATAACCCCTGGGCCTTGAGTACATCACAATGAGCCTCGTAACATGACCTTATATATCAAAGTGAGCCTCAACCATGGGTCATAAATACATCGAATGGGCCTCATAACATGGTCCTTACATTCACATCAAAGTGGGCCTAATCTTATGGGCCTCATACATATCAAGGTGGGGTTCACTTGAACTTTAGATACGATTCACCACTATCTTCCCACGCTGTAAAGTGATCTCACAAATGGTTGGACGGCATGGATACAACACTTGCATCATGGTGGGCCCCGCCGTTCAAATAGTGGATGGTGCCGATAGAACACATACATCATTGGGCCCACGCCACATGGATGAATCACCTGCATCTGGAGTGGGTCCCACCGTCAATCAGAACCGCTTGGATGTACAAATACATCACGTGGGACCTGTTAGGATGATTAAGAGAGAGAGAGAGCTAGAGAGAGATAGAGAGAGAGAGAGAACTAGAGAGAGATAGAGAGAGAGAGAGAGAAGAGCTAGAGAGAGATAGAGAGAGAGAGAGAGAGAGAGAGAGATGAAGAGGGTGCAGCACGTGGTTGCACCTTTTCCACCTTTTTCTTTCTTTTCTTTTCTTTTTTCCTTTGTCTTTTGCTGAAACAAAACGGAGGTGGGTCCCACGTAGGGCCCACCATCATAGTATAATATATACATTATATTTATATAATATAGTATAAAATATTATATATATATATATATATATATATATATATATAGAGAGAGAGAGAGAGAGAGAGAGAGAGAGACGCGTTCACTTGCGAACCAGTTCGTACGTAATACGTACGAACTTTTTTGAGAACCCATCATACATAATGTGGATCCAAAATCTGAACCGTTCATGTGAAGCAGCACCTAGTGAAACCCTCCAGGACCAAGTTTTACTTTTATCTAAAACTTTTATACATACCGTCCGTAGCAAAGAGAAATTAAAATCAAAGAAAGAACCTGTTTACATTATTCATGGTCCACCAAAGTTTCGGATCAAAGTAAAAATTCGTACTATGAGGTTTCATGAGGTTCTGCTTCATGTGGACCGTTCAGATTTGCGAGATTCATCACGTATGATGGGTTCTCAAAAAAGTTCGTACGTGCTACGTACGAACTGGTTCGCAGGTGAGCGTTTTCTTATATATATATATATATATATATATATATATATGTGGGAAAAGGTACCAGGAGCTCGAGCTGACGGTGAGCTCCACTGAGGTTGAGCTGTGTGGGTCCCACCGTTGATGTTTGCCAAACATCTAACCCATCAGACAGGTGCCTTATTCCAACGTGGGCCTAGGTCTAAAAAATCACGTCACTCCGTGACTTGTGTGGGCCGCACCGGATCCAACAGTTGAGAGGGCTACCCTCCATTGAAAAACATTCATAATCATTATTAGGCCCACCGAGATGGGGTCCACAAATCCAGCCCACCCATCGTGGGTGTTCCACTAAAATGGACGGTTAGACCAAGTTCCAGCCGCACCCAAAACTTGGGTGGGTCCCACGTCAGTTGACACATCACCATTAGCCACCCCACATGGATCGAAACCAAGACCTCAGTGTTGTAACGAGGCATCTCCACTCAGACCGCCAGTTGAGCTATTGGATCTGGGCATGGAAGTGGGCCCCACACGTGCATGGTCCACCGTCCAGAACGGTAGACGGTTGGATCAACACATACACCAAAGTGTGGCCCGCCAACTAGATGGACGGTGTGGGTGGGTCCCCTGGACCCCACGTCCGTTCACACTCATGTCAGCACACACCCCATGTCAACACACACCCCACGTTAGTGCACACACCCATGTCAGTACACCTCACTGTTTAGCCACCTCCACTCATGGATGGTGGTATGCCCCATCAAGGTGGGTCCCACATGGCCCACCTGTCTTGGATCAGGCTAATATGTGTGTTTCCCTTTCATCCGGGTGGCCCACTATTTGGATGGCCCACACCAAAAACAAAAGGGTCAAGGTGGCCCACTATTTGGATGACATGGGTAAAATACACTCATCATAGGTGGGCCATCATCATAGAGAAAGAGGGAAAGAGAGAAAAAGAGACATCGTCGAGGATGGAGGGGCCCCGCTACTATGGGCCCCTCTTTGATACAAAACCTACATCAAGGTGGGTCCCACTACATGTGGCCCTTACATCAAACAAATGGATGAAAACAAAAATCCAAAAATCACCCACCGGCTCTTCTTGCACCCTAGGCTTCCTTAGCTCCTTAGCTTCGATTCCAACGGAGGAGATGAGGTTTGGATGGTTGAGATGGGAGATGAAAGGGTAGGAAAGGTGGGCCACACTTGTGGCTTGGAAGAGATGGGGAAGGGCTTAGACGTGTGAGGCTTCTCTTGCTTGGGAGAGTGTTTGAAAATGAGAGACAGAGGGTGCTGTAAAGGGAGAGAGAGAGTGATGGGTGATGTGGTGAGTGATGTGTGTGTAAGAACTTTTTGACTTTTGTGGTAAAGGGTGTAAGAAAGGTATGGGTGGCGTAAGAACTTTTTGACTTTGGGGGTTGCTTGGAGAAAGGTGTGAGGTGATGTGTACTTGATATGATGGGATTGATTGATGGATGATTGATGTGACATCTCATAGAGATTCTCTCGAAATTCGCATGCGCAGTATTTTCCTCGCACCGAACTCTGGCCCACATCTCCTGGCCAGAGTATCGCCTCGGCGCGCGAGTCGCGGCATCGGAACCGCGGCGACAGTGCGGTCGCTAAGATACTAGTCTCGGTTTGAGTCAACTTGGGTTGACGGCGTATGAATCAGGGTCACGCGCAAATATCGGTTAAGGGTCAAAGGTTGCCGAAATTCGATCGGGAAGACCGCGGAAGTCTACGGAAGGTACGAACTAAAACACGTGGCTTACACTCAATCTGTATAAATTACGGTAGTGTACATGTCCAAGGCGTTTATGCCATAATTCTATTTTATCAGTATGGACTATGTAACACGATTGATTAAATAAGCTACCATCGCTTACAATATAGCAGTTTTCAGAAGTCCTGCGACCAGTTAATATTACAGAACCCTTTTTGTTTAAGATTTCACAGCCTTTATTAGAAAATTTCACGTTATGATTATTATCACATATTTGAGATATGCTTAACAGGTTGTGTTTTAGCCTCTCAACATATAAAACATTCTTAAATAAGGGAAGGTTATAGAGTTGAACTGTACCTTGGCCAATAATCTTGCAGTTGCTACCATCACCAAATGTGACTGACCCATCAGTCATATCTTTAAGATCGGTGAATAAAGCCTTGTCGCCTGTCATATGCCTTGAGCATCCACTGTTTAAGTACCACTTTGAATGGTTTGTAGCTTTGAAAGTAGTGTGGGCAACCAAGCAAGTAACTTTAGGAACCCATTTCATTACTGTTTTGGGTTTAGGAGTATAGTTGGTCTTCTTGTATTTGTAATTGATGTACGAGTGACCCACTGAGTTAGATTTTAAGAGCTCCTTAAGCAAATCAACTATTTTTTTCAGTTAAAGGGTTTTGGTTTTGAGTTTTATAGTTGACATAATTGCTTTTAGGTTTTTGAAAAGTTTTAGCATTTTAAAAATAACTTTGATTAATACTTTTCCCTTTTGAGTTAGAGGTTTCTCCTTCACAAACTTAGGAGGAGTATTCTTCTGTTTAGAAGGTATATTTTTATCATAGCCCAACCCGGATCTGTCGCCACATTTTCTAGATCCGGATAAAAGTTTTTCAAACTTCAGATCTCCTTAGGCATACCTACATGTATCCTTTGAACTCAAAAGTGAAGAGTTTTCAAGCTTAAGTTTGTCATTTTCGGATTTAAGATTTTCAATCAGGGAGGTTTTGAATTCTAAATCACATTTAGTCTTTTCAAAACAATCCGAAATATGGGATTTTTCTAAAACAAGAGACTCAAAATTTTCTTTAAGTTTTAAAAACTTTTCTTTTTGAAGTTTTAGTTTTATGGCAATTTTACAACTTTCCTTGTATAGGGCATTGTAAGTATATTGAAGATCTTCTTCATTTTCATGATCACTGTTCATATTTTCTTCACTAGTTAAATCATCATGATCTGAAAAAGTGAACTTGGCTAGAGTCATAAGGGCCTTAACTTCATTGCCCGACTCGGTTTCAGAATCTTCTGATTCAGAATAGACTTCAGTGCCAGAAGATTCGTCCCAAGTAGCCAACACTCCTTTCTTTTTAGGTTTGTCCTTTTTAGGACATTTGTTTGCTAAATGCCTATATTCTTGGCAGTTGTAACATTGACTATCTTT
Organism: Magnolia officinalis; assembly: GCA_021015155.1. NCBI lineage: Eukaryota > Viridiplantae > Streptophyta > Magnoliopsida > Magnoliales > Magnoliaceae > Magnolia > Magnolia officinalis. Next base: position 35,915,348 of record JAJHSJ010000004.1, on the reverse strand, counting down.
CAAAGTTTTTCAAGTTTTAGATTTAGGTTTAGATCTTTTTTTATCATTTGATTTTTGAAGATCAACTCTCTTTTTACTTTTGAAAATCTTGTAAAACTTTTTCGCTAAAAGAGCCATATCGTCTTCAGAATTTTCTAAATCAGAGTTTTCTTGAGAAATATATTTAGAAGACTTAAGGGCAATAGATTTACCTTTAGGAGCTTTAAAACTTAACTCGTAGGTTTTTAAAGACCCAACCAACTCTTCTACCCTCATATTGTCCGTATCACGAAGTTCCTGGATCGCGGTTACCTTAGAATTGAACCGTTCAGGTAGTGAACGTAGAACCTTTGCACACACTTTACTTTCTGGGATTTTATCGCTAAGATCTCACATAGAGTTTACAATGTCATTTAATCTAGTGTAGAAGTCCATAAACATTTCATTTTCCTCCATATGAATTTCTTCAAATTTGGTTGTGAGGAGTTGGACTTTAGATTTTTTGACAATTGAAGTACCCTCGTGTGTCATTGCTAATATATCCCAAGTTTGCTTTGCAGTATCACAGGATATAATTCTTTTGAACTCATCCGGTGATAGTGCGCAAGTAATTGCATTTAGTGCTTTTGCATTGGCACTATTCTCATTTTTCTGAAGAGTGGTCCATGAAAAAAATGGTGTTACTCTCATTGATTTTGAACCACTGATACCAGTCACTTCAGTGGTAGGTGGGTTCCATTCAGTCACTGTGGCAAGCCACAGGTTCTCATCCATTGATTTGAGGAAAATCCTCATCCTGGCTTTCCAATAGGCATAGTTGGAGCCATCAAATGGTGGCGACCTAGTGACTGAAAGGCTATCAAAATTTGACATCTTATATACCGCTTAGAGCGTTAGCTCAGGAAATGAATCCAAGAATAAAGCAATAGGCTCTGATACCACTTGAAAAGGTCAAACTATATCTCTTTGGGGGAGGGGGGGTGAATAAGACTATGCCAAATTAAAATTTAACAGCGGAATTCAATCAAAAATAAGATAGACTTATAAACGGATAAATAAAAGACAGTACTTTAAATAAATCAATGAACAGAAATGTTAAGCAACCTTAAATAAAGAGCTTGATACTAATGTTGTTCTAAGGACAACCTTTGCACCATAAAAACCAAGGGTTTATGGCAGGACAACCTTATTAGAACAAATTGAATATCAAAACTCAAACAGAAAGGAAATAAAGGAAATAGCAAGAAATAAATTCTAAACTATTACAATATTCCCCGCTTTGCTTGAAATGTAAATATTACAACATTCACATTCATATATACATTCCACAAATCTGAATGATTAAAGATATAGAAATTAAGTAAACATTCAAATCACAAAACACACCAATATATAGTCGTTCGCCTGTGTGTTCACCAACTGTTAAACAACAGCCACACAACTTGCTACTCCACTCCTAATATCCTCACACAGGGGATATCAGCGTTCACTATGAAAATAGGTTTCACAGGTTCACCTAAAACCTTTACAATTGTGTCTTTCAAATGGGCTTACACAATTCAAAAACCCCACTTCTGAGTTTCTTTGGCTCTCCTTAGATAACCACACAAATTGAGATTTTTCTGGCTTAACCTCAAACAAAACCAAAAGATGGAAATTTACAACAAAGTAAATACCTGGATTTCTCCTTTATAGCAGCCGCCGCCCGGAAGAACAATCGGAGTAGAAGTTCAAATGTAGAAGTTCAATGTCTAATACTCACTTTAAATGGTTCTAGGTTCTAATTGATTTAAATTAATCCAGTTGGGCTAGCTAGATTTGATTTTGATTCCAAGAAGAAGGAATACAACAATTCCTCTTTTCAATTCAGATTGGAATATAGAAACAAAATCAAATACACAAAGCTAACAAAAGAGAATATAAAATATGCACAGAGTAGCTTAAAATGAACACTAACTATCTCAGAGTGATGCCTTGAATTTTCTTGAATTTGAGTTATAAATATCTGAAATTCGTGCTCTATTTATATTTGCAGAAATCGCGTCTACGACTGGTCATGTGGCCACCACGATTGGTCGTAGGACGAACTGCATTTTAAAATTTTAAGCGTGATTTGGTAAAACCGTTCTACGACAAGTCGAAGGTAGTCCACGACCGGTCGTGTGCACTTTACGACTGGTCATAAACCACCCACGACTGGTCGTGAGACATAAAGTTTAGTCGCTGGAGTTTGAGTCGAAGATTTAGGACTGGTCGAAGGACGAGTCGTGACCATTCCTACGACTGGTCGTATAATAACTAAAAAATTTTGAAAAATTGAAACAACTTAGAACTAGTCTTGAAATTTTTTGGACTGGTCGAACCAGTGCTAGGACTAGTCGAACAAGGCCCAGGACTAGTCTTAAAACAAACCAAATTCATGTAAAAAGATTCATCTTGAATTATGTATACAAAATGACCTACCCTAAGGTCAAACTAAGGTCTATCATACCTGGGACATGAAGTATGAACATTGAAACTTCATTCTATCAGATGATGGTTAACCTTTGAACCTTATGAAGCTTGAGATCTTCTACAACTGGAAATTAAACTTCATCTTGAGTTGCACTTGAGTCTTGAACAAACACTCTTCTTATCGATGTAGCTCTGAATATTGATGCTTATAGAAGATGACAAAATACATGACCTTACATTTCTTGAAGTCGATTACCGTACTTGACTTGAAGCATTGTGATGTCTTGTCTTGAATCATATATATATCAACATACAAACACAAAACACAGATAGAGGTTTTGACACAACAAAATTTGACAATCAAAGGAGCATGAGACCATAGCACTTACACGATCCCATTAAGAAAATCCAGAAAATCCATGTTGGCTGTTGGATTGTTTTAGAGTTGCTACTCAATGGCATTAAAGGATCTTCAAAGCCATCGACTGGGCTTAATTTCTGTTGATGTCATCGAATGTCCCATTGAGCGTGTGCATAATTGCGCAAGTGCGCGATTTGTTTCCTATTCTGGTTGTGATATATATATATATATATATATATATATATATATATATATATATATATATATATATAATATATATATATATATATATCAGGTGTATTCGGGATTAAGAGAGGATTAAGGTGTATTAGGGCTTTTTGAACATTCCTAAGGGTTCAAGGGCATAACTAGGGTTTGAAGGAGATTCGAGGCTTGTTCGAATTAGTAAAATCATCTATCTCTCGTAACTCTGCTTTCACAGTACCATTACTTATTGCTTTATGCCTTGATTTTTCCCCGCAAGAGTTTTTATTTATTTATTTATTTATTTATTTTAAACGTAAAAATTGGATTGTTCTTGTTTGGCTTTATTCGTGTGATTGTGTGTACTTTGCTTGATTCTACTCTCCCAGCGAGTAACTCAGTACGCAATCCGATTTCAAAATTTAAGTCATTCTTAAAGTAAGTTGAACCCCACTAAGTGCTTATAGATGTTTTAAGCATATGATTTTCTATGGTTCCAGATGGTGTGGCCTAGCTGATTTTTCTTACATCCTGTGACTTAGAAGAGACCTACCAAATGCATGGAATGAATACCCATCACGGTGAGCCCACAGAGCTTGACCTCAGGGGGAGCTCCCGTGAGGTCAACCAGAGAGAGAGAGAGAGCAAGAGATTCTCAAGTCATGGGTTGGACCATAGTTTAAGGTCTATCCACTTTATTACTTCAAGCCTGTAAAATGCTTGTGATATCCAATCCTCCTAATAGGTTGGCCCCACCATGGGAATTACCTAGTGCAAAAATAAGCCATTTCCAATCATCAAGTGAGCCACGCAATAGAAAAAAGTGTATATCCATTGATAAATAGAAAAATACAAGTGTGGTCCCCTTGGTTAGTGGATGGGGGTGAATTTTGCATGAACTAATTTTATTCACTGTGGGATCAATCTATTGAACAGGTTGGATGTCCCATGCACTTAGCAAGTTAGAAGTCATCTCCTGTGTGGATCCCACCAAATTTTAGGCCATTCCAAAACTCAGGTGGGCCCCACCAAGTGCTTTAAGATGTTTTGTAATGATTTTTCATTATTTCATATGGTGTGGTCCACTTGAGTTTAAGATGCGAATGATTTTTTACACATCCTATCAAATGCACGCCATGGATGTCCATCACACATCATGGTGTGGGCCTATAACCCAGAGGAGACCTATCAAATGCAAGCCGTGGATTGTCCCTCACACATAATGGTGGGTCCCATGTAGCTCGACCTAATGGAAAGCTCCCATGAGGTTTACCTCATAATACCATTTCTATATATTATATATTATAACTTGGATCAAGCCAGTGGGCCTACTTGGGCCCATATTTGAAATCTGGGCTTGACCCTCAGACCAAGTTTAGGAGCCCAAGCCCTCCCTGGTTGGGCCGCCTGGCCTGGCCTACCCACTGCCACCCCTAATACTAAATAAGGGTCAAGATCTGAATAGTTCATACATGGGAAATTGGGCCCACATGTCAGATGTCTTTTTCGACATTGGTGTTTTTTTTTTTTTTCTTTAATTAACTTAACTGGATTGAACCCAACTCAACTTGAACTGTGTTAGGGTTATAGTGCTCTATTTTCGTGACAAAAAAAAAAAAAAAAAAAAAACCATGAGATGGACGGTCCTGATTGATACATCACACAGCCTAGTCTACAGTGAGAGGTGAGAGATGGCTTTACCATAATATCTCCAACAGGCTGGGTCCAGTTTTAGGAGTATAGAGGGATCTAGGCCTGGGATTTTGAAGGCTTCAACCAGAACAGGTGCTGGACCACATTACAGGAAACAGTGTTGAATGAACTTCGGCCATTAAAAACTTTTCGAGGGCCATAAAAGTTTTGGATCAAGCTGACCTTTGTTTTTTACGCTTCATCTAGGTCTGTATAACCTAATCAACAGATTGGATGTCAAATAAACAGTACAGTTGGCCTTAGGAGGATTTTAATGGTCAATATCCAATCACTATTTTTTTCCTGTAGTGTGGTCCACATGAGATTTATATACCTCTCATTTTTGGTATCAAGATCTAAAATGATATGTAAAAATGGATGAACGGAATGGATGAAACACATACATCATGGTGGGGCCCACAGAGCATCGACCATCAGCCACAGGGCTAGTGGCAGGGGGAGTAGCCAATCCGTTTCCGGCTAACTGGACCCCTTGACCTATTCTCAAGTAGCCAAGAGATCATTATGGAGTATTATCTCAAAAATGATTCATATCCAAATCTCAAGTGGACCACACTACAAAACACTCGTAGGGCCCACCGTAACGTTTATTTTCCATCCAATCTGTTCATAAGGTCACACAGACCTTGATGAAGAGGAAAAACAAATATCATATTGATCCAAAATTTCTGTGACCCCAAAAGGGTTTCAATGGTAGACGTTCAATCCCTCTGGTTTTTGCAGTGTGGTCCATTTGATCTTTTGATCTGTCTTATTTTTGGGCTCAAACTTCAAGCCGAGCTCGTAAAATGTACGGACGGTTAGGATATAATACATGCCTCATGATGGGACCCACAGAACTTGGTAACGTCAACACACCAGCCAGTTCGGTGGTGTATGGTACACTCCGTGTAGTGAATATTCAAATCTGACATATCAAATCAATGATCTGGACTAATGATCAATGGGCCTTGATTTAGCAAAGTACCTTGAATGTCCGTCCAATCTTACCAACCTAAATAAATAAATAAATGAACTGGACGGTTGAAAATCAATCAACTTGATTTTTCAGTACTGAGCCGCTCGTCAAAATCACAACATGGTTTGAATGTTTATATGTTGTCGGCTTTTGAAGTTGACTTGTCACCACCATACTTGGGCCCCTGCACGTGTTATTTTGGAGGATACGAACAGCCCTCAACAGAACATCCAGGAACGATACAATCCGACAATTTGCCTGGACCAGATCAGTCCCACCTGGTGGGCCCCACTCCAGATCATCCACGATTAGAGTCCTGGGTGAAAATATTTGGTGTTTTCAATCATCCTCCCTGTTGCATGGTCCATGCTCTTGCTCCGGCGGTAGACTCTTAGGCGTTTCAACACCTGGTCAAGGGCTCGAGCACCTATAGGTGGTGAAATCCCACCACAGCGTGAGTGTGTTATGGTGTGTTTAAAAAAAAAAAAAAAAAGGTTTTCTAAGCCACACACATGTAAGAGAGCTAGAGTTGGGCACGGGATGACCCGACTCGACCCGAGCCGAATGGGTGAGTCGGTTCGAACTGAGTAGGCTTCGCCCAATCCAAACGCGAATTAGTCAAGTTTGAGTTACCTAGTAACTTGACCTGACTCGACCCGAAATTCGATCTAGTCATACTCGACTCAATCCGAAACCGACTAGACTTAGATTCAGGTATTATAATATATATATATATATATATATATATATATATATATATATATATATATATATATAATATAAAAAATTCTAATTTCTAAGTATCTCTAACTTATATGCCACATTTGATCCCGACTCAATCCCAAACTCTCTCTCTTTTCCTCATCCTCCTCCTCTCTCAAGCCCGACAACCACCCACTACCATCACTACCCTCCTCATCTCCTCTCCCTCCCTCCCTCCTCTTCTAAACCCAACAAACCACCCACCACCATCACCACTCTCTCTCCTCTCTCTCTTTCTCTCATCTCTTGATTCGAATCGGTGCCAACTCAGTACTTTTGACCCAGTCAGACTCATTCCAGATTAGTCCAGGCTAGACCCGATTCGGATCGGTTTAGACATACTGGACTTGGTACTGAGTTGAGTCGAATTCTCGTCAGGCCTATTTCAAAACCGGATCGCATCCGATCAGCCCTAACTCGGTTTAACTCCACTCGATGCTCAGCTTTAATTTTGAAGAGTCAATCTATGCACCACCCACGTGTCAAAGTGTCATATGCATGTGCAATGTGGTTCATCCGTCCGTGGGCCCAATCATGTAAATTTCCTTATCTGATGCAGCCCAACCTGTACCGAACCCAGACCCAATCGGATTCGGGTCCTAAAAAGGAAAACGGACCCGGAAAGTCAAAACCCAGTTCAAAATGGACTGGACTTGGCTGGGATGGCCACCCTACATATACATCTGATGGGAGGTGAAATGCCATGGATGGACGAGATCCAGACTGCTTATTCAACATGTTGGCGGCTATAAACCAAAAATCACACTGATGAGCAAATCCAAACAGTTCAATCAGTTGTACACAGATGGTTCACATTTCATGAGAGAAACGGCAAGTTCGTTGATTGGATGGTTAGGATTGTCCTACCAAGTCAAATTTTGGATGTTGTCAAATCAATGGTGAAGGCCTTGGGATAAACGGTCCAGATCTCATCCGCATGCCACTTGTATAACAAATGATGCATAAGCAGGGCAACGCCTTGTAGTATCAGATACCATAAATGATCAACACATGCATGGCTGGCCTTCGCGGATGGATTAGACATGAATTTTCGACACCTGAGCTATTGGCGTTTAGAGCTGGGCACGGGACGACTCAACTGGGCAAACTCAACTCATCCGACTCGTTCAAATTTGACTTGGTTCGAACCGCGTGGATGAGTCAATTCGATTCAAGTTGACTTCATCGAATCCAAACTCAAACCGAGTCAAGTTCGAGTCACCCAATAACTCGACTCAACTCAACCCGAAATTCAACTCAATACTAACTTGATCCAAAACTTGACTCACACTTGACTCACACATCTGAAATCTGATATGACATTTCAGATTTGAGATGCCATGTAGATGATGGAGAGGCTACAATTCTGACAAGTGAATCTAGGCTTTAAGTGGTGATTTCGCCCTTGACTACCTGTTGCACCCAACTTGACTCGGTGCCGACTTGACCTGACTTGGTACTTGTTAGTCTAACTCAGTCTAGATTAGTTTAGGCCAAACCTGGACTCAGATAAGGTCAGGCATGCTAGACTCGGTTCGAGTTTGGGTCAGGCCTATTTCAAGGTCAACCCTAATTCAGTCCGACTCGACTCGATGCCCAGTTCTATTGACATTGAATTGAAAGCTTAGACCAAGGCCCAATTCGAGGTGGGTCGGGTAGTAAGAAGTGTTGGCTGGTAGAGCTGGGCATCGAGTTGAGTTGAACCGAGTTAGGGCTGACTCGACTCGATTCGGTTTTGAAATAGGCTTGACCCGAACTCGATCTGACTTGATACCGAGTCCAGTATGCTTGACTCGATCCGAGTTCGGTCTAGCCTAGATTGATCCAAACCGAGTCCGATTCGGTCAGAAGAACTGAGTCGGGTCGAGTTTGCACCGAGTCAGATTGAGAGATGAGAGAGGGAGTGGAGTGGAGAGGACAGAGAGGAGGAGGAGGGTAATAGTGGTGGGTGGTTGCTGAGCTTGGAAGAGAAGAAGGATGAGGGAGAGACGGAGGGAGTGGAGAGGAGAGAGAGGAGAGAATGAGGAAGAGGAGGAGGAGGGTGATGGTGGTGGGTTGCCAGGCTTGAAAGAGGAGGAGAAGGAGGGAGGGAGAGAGTTTAGGATTGGGTCGGGGTAGGATGTGGTGGGTAGGGTTAGAGAGTCAGGTTGAGTCAGGATTCAGATTAAGTCGAGTCTAACCAGATCGAGTTTTGGGTCGAGTTACTGGGTAACTTGAACTCGACTCAGTTTGAGTTTGGATTGGGGGAAGCCTACTCTGTTCGGACCAACTCACCCATTTAGTTTGAGTCGAATCGGATCTAAACGAGTTAGACGAGTCGAGTTAGCCAGATCGAGTCGTCCCGTGCCCACCTCTATTGGTCAGTTTGTCTCACCTATTGTGCAAATGGAGCTTGTGGGTTCGTGTAACGCCCCGGAAAATCGGGGGTCGTGCATAGACTCGACTCCCGAGTTCCCGAGTGTCACTTATCATGCATTTATGGTTTTTATGATTAATCAAATTTAACTGCGCAATTTGGAATTACCTGAGGCACGAAGCACAATCACACCAGTCTACTGAAATGAAGGATATCTCACATATATACAGGTCCAAAAATAATAAAGGGTCGCCCAAGGCATTGCCCAACAAAACAATAAAAGAAAGCTATGTCCAAAAAGAATAAAGCTGAGCCCGCGGCTCAGCAAATCCAAATCCAGCCCGATCAAGCTGATGGAGAGCTGCCCATCAGCTGCAAGTAGGAGAGCCCGTCCTCCTCGTCCAAGCTCGCCTCGCCAGGTTCCTCATGCCCTGAGTCACCTGCATCTATGAATGAGTCTGGTTGGTGTTTTAAAACACCGTCCCGGAGTGGGAGTGAGTGATCAACTCAGTGTGAACTATTTGTCTCAAGTTACAATAGGCATCAATTGTAATATGAATTTAATGAAAAGCAGACAATCATCAACACCTAATAACTCTTATTTAAAATGCATGCATGCGGGATGATATGATGCATGCCCTCGCCACAACACTCCCTCAAGCGACTTCATCTAACGATCGCATATGACAACACTCCCTCAGAGCGACCTCGACTTCCGAGTCGCCACCCTAACTAATACGTGCAATACGATCGTGTTAGCCGAGTTATTACTTAAGTCCATTCATCCAGCAGGTTAGAGATTCTGATTCACCCTACATATCAATGCCCTAAGCTGGTTGCGAGGCCAAGACCCCATCAACGCGTGAGGCCGAGACCTCGCGGTCCGTGATCCTGTCGGGTTCCTCATCCCCGACACCAAGCACATGAGGAGTGCCGAAAGGGATCGCTCGCGGTCACTACGGGGAGGCGCGGTACCCCAGCGTAGGCCGACAGCTCGGACATAGTGTCCCATTCCACCATGCCCGGCTCACGAGGCTGTGGACCAGTTTCAAGTAGATTTTTGATGGGCTACAACGGTTGTAGGGTGGTTCAGGTTCCATACATATGTGAGCAACAGGGTTAACATACAGGGTTGATCAGTCAGTAGGCTAGACCGCATGAGTCAGGCAAGTGTGAGATGAGTGACCTCGGGCACAAGGGTCCCACGTAGTCGAACTACAGCCACCCGAGCACACCCGCCCAAAACTCACGGTTTAGCCTCGAGGCGGTCCTACCAATGGAGCCACCTTCACTCTCCTCATGTTTTTCTGACCAACCAAAGAGTTTGGATGGTGATTCATAACATGCCAACTAACAAGGTTATCATTTAGCATATGCAATTTCACACATTCATATTTTTCAACATAGAACTCATAATTCCTACCAAGCAAAGTTACGATGTGTAAACTTCAAGTGCATGTGTGTTGTGTGGGTTGATGAGGAAGTTAAGTACTTCCTACATCTCACAGAGCCAAATTGCATAAGGATTAGTAAGACATACATGCTAGGGCAACATCATGTGAAGAAAACCAAACATGACATAAACATGAGATCATCAATTCATATCAAATCACGTGATAGATAAGAACAACATCATATGAGAAAATCAACATGACATACAATTCCATACAATTTCAACAACCCAACAATTTCCTAGAAATTTCCCTAGACTCTCCAAAGGCATCATCCAAACATACAAAATCATTAAACTCGTACTATAATTAGTGCTAGGCCACCTAAGAACAATAGTCCGCACCTTGTGATTCTTTGGAGACTCGAAAACGACCTAGGAACGTCGATTTCGGGGCCGGTTGGTCGGAATCCCTAAAGCAAGCAATTTCATATTAGAAATCTATGACAATCCCTTCTCAACACAAGGGTTTCAAGAAAAATGGGTGATGGATGTACCTAGGCGATCAATGGAATGATTTTGGTGGTTGTGGTGCACGGTTTCTTCTTGGAGAAGGTGTAGGAGGTTGTGGGTTTGATCCTCTTGAGCCCCACCTTGATTGAGAGTCCACCTTGCTCTCACCTTCACTCTTTCTTCTCCTTTCTCCTCTTTCTCTTCTCCCTTTTCTCTCTCTTTCTCCCTTTTCTCTTAGGGCAAAATCGTATGGGGAGAGGGGTGCCCAAATGAAACCCTTTATATAGTGCCAGTTTTGGTACAATTAGCCCCAAGTGTTGGGTCTTTACTATACTAACCCTATGGGAGGGTTTTTCTAGCCTATGGGGTGTACTAGTCGATATACACCGTAGGATAGTTAGTCCTAATGATGATCTACGTATGGACATAATCGGCCCACCATTTCGACGCGCCGATCGACAGATATGATTAGAAGTCTGTTCAACGGTCACCGATGGTCGAACGGGGCCGCGGCTATACGGATGTGAGCGGAGAAATATCCTTAATCCACGGGTAAAGTTTGGTCGTAAACCGACGGTCCGAAATCTTCAACTTGGCGTAAGAGTGGACGACACAAATCACTTAAGTTCCCATAATTTCCCAAACTAGCCTTCTAGGGCTCCCTATTGAAGTTTAGGTGGCCCTGACGCCCTCTAAGCCGCCATTTTCGGTGGGTAGGTGTCTTATGGCTTGACTAGGGTCCATGCAAAAATTTAGGGCGAACGGATGAACGGATTTATGATCTGAGCAAGCGTTTCCGACCTTTAAGTGGTCATTTGGGGGCCATTCTGATTGATGGGGCATTTCTGGTTACCCTCTTGCCATAAAATTTATAGGGTAGGTGATCCATGACCCGATGAAGGGCCATGCAAAATTTGGGAGCGATCGGATATGGGGTTTGATCGCACGGGTCTGATTTACGATCAACGGTCATCGTGTCACGATCGGGGCCCAGATTTGGTGGGCAGGCGTTGAAAAATACATTAAACCATCACAGTAAATTTGGAATAAATCCGACGGCTGGAAGGCCCGGAGTCTCAGTTTCTTTTGTCAGTGCCAGATTTTAATCTGGCATTGGTGGGGTGCATCTGGCAATTGCCAGATGCCACTTCTGGGTGTCCACTGGCTCCGCGGTCCGCGATGGACCACAAGCCCAGTGAGACCAACAGCCACACCAAGATTTAGATTTTTCCGACCATCATCGATCGCTGTACGGTCTGCACGAGCCGTCCTTTAATTGTAAACAGCCATCTGGCTTGACGGCCCGCACTTGTCCCATCATAACAAAACTGGTCCACCCCAGCATAAACTAACATTGAATGTTAATGGTCATTTAAGTGATATTATAAGTTAATTAAAAAAAATAAATTTCAAGGATTTTTGGAAACCCAAAATAGTGAAAATCCGGGATGTTACAGTTCGGTGATCCACACTGTTGATACTGTGTGGGCCCATGTAGATGGCCCTAAAAATCCCTCGGATAGGAAGAATCATAACCCTTTACTGGGGTTCCAAGAAATGGGTGATTAATAAATAAAATGAAGCAATGGTTCACATTCAACCAAAGATAATATAGCTAGGATCTTTGAATCTCATATGGGCATCATGTCAACGATTTGGATGACCCTGCTTGAATAAATTTAAAACCCTAAGGTTTAAGTTTGTAGAAGTGGAGCCCATGGTTCCATCATCCAAACAGCTGATACCGTGTTTTGAGTGGACCATGCACCGAAAAGGCAAAAATCACTCACATTGGTGTATCCTAATCTTTCAAGGCCAGCAAATGGACGGTTAACAAACAAAATGCAGTAATTGCTCACATCCAACCAAAAAAGGTCAAATACTACATTGCTAGGATCGTTGAATCTATAGTCCCATCATATCAACGGTTTGGATGGCTCTCATAAGCCCTGCTGATACAAACTTAAAAAAAAAACCTTAAACGTCCTGAGCCCAAGCCCAAGTCATTGGTGGGCCAGGTCTGAAACGCCGACGACTGGTCAGCCCCACCCACTGAAGCGCCAGACCGGTATCTGCTACAACACCAGTTTCACGCAGCCAATAAAACACTCCAGCTCTCTGGGACCCACCATCTTGAACATGTAATATCCACTCCGTCCATCAACTTCTATACTCTATTTTAGGCATCTGGGGTAAAAATCATCCAGTTCCACAATACAGGTGGGCCACATCACAGGGACAATAGGAATGGGATGCCAACCATACCTTGTGTGAGGCCATCATTGTGGTTTATCTTTCATCATATTCTTCAATCAGGTGTACCTCATCATTATGAAGTGAAAATACATTTATCAGCATGACCCAATACTCAGTCAGACCACACCACATGAACTTAATGGTTTAAGAGCAATTTCACATCATTTCCATTAGTGTAATCCATTAGAGCTTTCTATTGAGCTGATATTTTCTAAGTACGGTTTAAATAAAGCTTCTCACCTGATGGACGGATTGGATTTACATATACAACAAATTGGGCCCCACATAGCTCCCCTCCACTTCAACCCAAGTCCAAGTCATGATGAGCCAGGTCCCAAGCGCCGACTAGTTTGGCCCACCCCATTGAGAGATAGAAAGAGAGGTGGATAAAGTGGTCCACTTTAGGACCACAAGGGTGTTGTTTATCAGTAATTTCCTAAAATGAAAAAGGTATGAATGGGTCACACAAGTCTCATGGTTGAAGCTACAAAGCACATGACCACATGTTCTCTCAAATCATTGTACAGGAAGGCTTTTCCCCTTTTCCAAAAAGTCCCTTTCTCTATTCATATCTTCTAACTTGCATCTTCTCTTTCCCCTTTTTTTATTTTCATCTATCCCTTTACAACTAATCACATAGATAAAATGAAATCCATTTCCTTCCCCTTATTTCCTTCATTCAAAAATAATATCATTTCTACTCTCTCAGTTTCACCTTTCAACTACTCAACCCTCCCAAGTTTTCATTTTGCCCAAAATACTAAAGTACAAGCTAATCTCTTTTCATTCACCCTTGTTGCTTTTGTTACCCTCATTTTCCATTTTCGGAAATTGTATGGTTACCCTTTTGTTATCTTTTCAATCCGGATTGTAGCAGTTGGATTTGGGGACATGTTGTAGTGATCCAAACCATTTATATGATGGGCCTTGCCCTTGATGAGATATTTAAGAAAAAAATTTGTTAGATTCAAAAATATATACTCTTTGATCATTTAAATATTTACTTTTGGGATAGCTTGTTAGTACAAGCTGCTGTGTACAAACTCCACTGTTAGCCACCCCCACTAGGAATCAGTACCAGGACCTCAGTGTTAAAACAAGTGTATTTTCACTCAATCTACCACTTAAGCTATGATCAAAGTGTTACAATCTTAAATTTATTTTATTTGGCTTTAGCTTTTGGGTATCACTCATCCCATGATAAGATTGGCTTCGTTCACTACAGCATGACCTTGGGTCGAAGCTTTAGTCCATTCAAAAATACTGGATGCTACCAACTCGCGTGTCAGTAGCTGATGGATAATGCTCCATGGACCCTATCATAATGTATGTGTTTTGTCTATGTTATTTGTACATTTTTTCAGATCATTTTTAGTTAGAAGCCTAAAAATGAGCAGATCCAAATCTCGTATTGAACACCCACCATTAAAAACTTTATAAATGCCATAAAAGTTTTGAATGAAACTAGCATTTGTATTTTTCCTTCATCCAGATTTCTCTGACCTAATCAATAAGTTTGATGTCAAATAAAAATTACGGTGGGCCCTAAGAAGTTTTTAATGATAGCATTTAATCACCACTAATTTTGTATGGTGTGCTCCACTTGAGATTTAGATGTATCTCATTCTTTAAAACATGCTCTAAATATAATATAAAAAATATAAATGGACAACATAGATAAAACACACATCATAATAAGGCCCCGAGAGCACTGTCCAATAGCTAGTCAATCTGCGTCGAAAATGTGTCCCACACACAACTAATGGTGAGCATGTACGCAACTGCTCCTGTGGCCTATTTGAGTTTTGAATTGTCTAGATTTTTTTATTTCTATGAGTATTGGAGAGTACTTAATAGAGAAAGGGTGGATTTCATGCACTTCCTTATAGTCTGGTAATTGAAGTACACGAGCTGAGCTGCCAAGGGCTGGAACGGACCCATGCCTGAGATAACTGAAGTACAAGAGCTGAGCTGCAAAGGGCTGGAATGGACCCACTTGCTAAATGGGCTAGCTTATTTATTGCTTGGGCTGAAATGGTGGGTCCATTGAATATCTTAGTCCTCACTACAAAACCTGATCCGGGCCATGCATAATCATGACTTGGAGGACATCTAAAAAACTGGAAGGAGATCTGAGTGCGGTTGTGCTGGTCATGATTCATCCGTTCATCAGGTGGGTCTCACAGTAGATGCATCATAGTGCTAGAAATCATTGACTATATGATTTTAATTCTTCTGATTGGAGAACCCTCATGTGCACGCTTTCTTATTTTAAACATTTCAATTGCATTTTATTGACCGTTGCATTGCATGCAAGTGTCCTGGCCCATGTGTATAGTACACACAGCTGTAATTGGTGGGACCCACTTGTGTGTTTTGCTTTTACTTACTGATTCTTTATGTGCCATCAGGTCCTTTGATCTAACATGTAAACACAACCTTTGAAGATCATTTAGTCCAATTGTTTTTTATGGTGATTCATCACTTGGTGGGGAAATCAGATGAACGGTCTGGACGATACTGTCCCACATAAGGTGTGATGCCCCAATCTGCTTCAATGTGGCCGAGGCTGGATATTTGGGCAAGCTACTATTGCAGTTGACTGTAGCGTAACTTATTCTATATCGGAAGAGTTATCTGAAGTTGTGGTGGTTATATGTAGAGTTGTCATCCTATATTGCGGGCTGTACTCAGAGCGGACAATATCATATATTGTGGGCATGCCTTATTACATAAGGTGAATTTTATAGACCCCATATGTAAATAATCTTTACTGTCTGATGCACATCAAAGTTTGGACCATTCAATCATGGGCTCATGTTGTGATACAAAGTCTCATCAATCAGATAACTGGACCTTCGGATCTATGAAATGGACGGTTGTCAACAAAAGTATAGGCAAGGGTCCATCAATAATGATGGGTTATATAGCTGTGATCCGAAGTCTCAATCAAGTTATCTGATCGATGAGACATGGGGTCACAGCAATAGCCCATCGATTGAATGATCCAAATTTTAATGGTACATTCCTTATAACTTTATCAGTAATTCTAAGGATTTATTATTATTTTTTTAATTTTTATTGAAAGACTTTCGAAAATAGCAAGGCATTTTAGTCGTTTTCCAAACATCCCTTCCTATAGGACGCAGATTTCCTGCAAAAGGCTCATGTAGAAAGTTCCTGCGATGGGGATGCTTAGGTGGGGTCCACCTCGATGTTTGTGAGAAATCTACTCTATTCATATGTTCTTCCTGGTCATTTTAGGATAAGAGACCAAAAATCAGGTGGATCCAAAACTCAAGGCATCTATACGAGAGGAAACAGTGGGGATTTAGTGACTACCGTTCAAATTTTTGTATGGTACAAAAGTTTCGTATCAGGTTAATACTTTTGTGTTTTCACTTCATCCCAGTGGGAATGACCTTATAAACGCTTTGGATGGGATATAAACATCAAGGTGTAGCCCAGGAAGGTTTCAACGGTAAGAAACTCTTTCACTAGTTTTCCCTTTTGAATACCTTGATTTTTGGATCCACATGATTTTTGGTCTCTTGTCCTAGAATCATCTATAAAAATAGATGGACGGAGTGGATTTATCACAAACATCACGGTGGGCCCATCGCAGTAACTTCTTGCGAGTGCCTTTTGCAGGAAATCCGCGTCCCTATTAATAGTAGTTCCTTTTGTCTCCGTCGCGACTAAGGTTTCAGCTTGTGTCGCGTACTGGGTCCACCTGCTGAGATTGTCTGATATATGCACCGTCCACATTCTTGTTAATACGTGAATGGGATTCTTACCCTTATTCACTCTTCAGATATGATTGTAATCTTTGATTTTTTAGAGTTGAATTTAAGCCATTGAAATATTTACTTTCATAGTTCAAAATCCATTTACGATACTGAATTAGTAATGGTTACAGTTACTATTCAGTGTAATTGTATTAATTTGGACTATATAGAATCAAATCAACAAAATGAACGGTTTCGATCACCGGATCACAGAGCATGTGGGCCCCAGTGGGTGCCGACACATGCTGGAGGCTGAATCGCGACACTAGAAAGATAGGAAAGCTGTTTGCAATTGCACATACGTATGAAACAACAAGCGCTACAGATATGCTGACGTGGAACACGTGTGGGAAATCAAGGACGTTCATCAGTTATATGCGGTTGATATTTTACCTCTGGTTGGTCTACTAATTAGAAAGACTACATTTCAATAAGAAAATGGACGGTTATAAATGGATAACAACAGTTCACATTCGACATAAACATCCAGCCTTCGTGAAAAGAAAGCTACCCTATTTCCATATATCTGAGACACTCATCCGGTCTTAGTGTGATGAACGTCTCGGATTCCTCCTACGTGTTCCATGTCAGCACTTGAGAGGCGCTTGTGTTCCTCACTTCTGCTGCGTGGATGAGAGTAACATCTCTTCTATCAAATGAGAAAAAGGCCCGGAGTCAAAGTCATTGCGTGCGCGGCTCCCTTCCTACCGAAGCGTGCACAAAATATTCTCCATTCTATAATGCGCCACGTCAGATCATCCATCTTGAGCGTCCATTAGTTTTTCTACACGATCGGAGGCGATTCACCGTCGAATCAATTACATTCAATAACGGACGGTGTGGATCTAAGAGTGTCCATCATCAACATAAATATTCTGAGTTCACTTTGGACAACGTGTGTCGAAGGAAACATTTTGATCAGATGATTGCGACCATCCATCCATGGCTTGATCAATATGATTATTTCATAGTGGCCCAATAAAAGTGGGGAAAAACTAATGGACGGTCTGGATCGAGGAATCGACTGTCAACATCTATTGTACGCCCAGGGGAAACTATGAGCAACGATGTGCCTCCGGTGCACACGCGCGCTCTTCCTAAAACAGATTGCCCCTATTTCTAACGCGCGCACGATGCGCAGGACCGACAATTCTGGCAATTGGAAACACCTCAGGGCGTGCGTATTGCGCACAGTGTCTATTTTAGAACCAACCAAATATAATACTCCAAAAGCCCAGACCGTTTGATGTGCCGCCAAATGGAACTATCTTCCGTAAACGCAACTCTTCTTGAGCTGTTTCTCGTTTTTTTAAATTTTTTTTTCCTTTATTTATTTATTATTTAAAGGACACCATTGATAAGTAAACTCTCAGTTTCAACCGTTCATCTCAATCAATACGGTATGTTATACCTCCTGCTACCATCATAATTAGTGGGGGCCCTAACCATCTGATCCACGAATATGTGCATCTTTGACCGTCAATAGACGGTTAAGATCTTTAATACAGAGTCCATTAATGGGATATACATTCAAACTATACATGGGATCCGTGGTCCACATGATCCCAACCGTCTACTTGGGACTCTACATTAAGGTCCATAAACAATTTATTCCACTAATTATTTTTCATCTTGACCCTTCCATTATGTCGCTCGAGACACAGACGGCTCAGATCAATGTAATTGAGGATCGTATAGTGTGAAGATCAGATAGAGATGCACAGAATATAGTAGTAGCGCAGATCACCGTTCATTTTCTGTGATCGGGGAGGCCTCTTCAAGCCTTCGGAATTTTAACTGTCCAAACAGTAAAAGAAATTAAAAAAATAAAAAATAAAAAGAAAAGGAAAAGAGAAGAATAGAAAGAGAAAAGCTTCCGCTTTCTTTCCAGCCATGGATTCTACTCCTCTTTCAAAAAGCTCCTCCTTTCTTCCATTTCTAGGTTGTCAATCCAAAAACCCTAGCTTTAAATCTCTTTCCCTTTCTCACTCCCATCATTCCTCCAACCAGACTTCTTTTGATTTCGGCTGATCCTTCAATCTACCTTCCAATTCGTGGGCACGAACTCCAGCTGTTTGATGAATTGCTTCAATGGTCATATTCGAAATTTCTCTTAACCGTGATCGGACTTTGAGTTTGGTTCGTGTTTTTCCAAACTGCATGATGTTTTTTGTTTTACATTTTGAAAGAATTATGATATGGAATTTGGAGAATTGAACTTCTGCTCTGTCTTTTTTCAAAATCGAAATTAGTTTTTTTTTAGTGAATTGGTGATTTGAGGATTACTGGGCACATCAATTCAAAGAGCTTTATTTGAATTTAATTAGAAACATGGGTTTGGAAAGTTGGAATTTGGATGAAATTGATTAAAATAGTGTCTCAAAAGTAGTTAATTTTTCTGTATTGAATGTAATTCATCTGAATTACGATTATGGGACTATGTCATCTGAAAATTGCTCTGACATTTGTTTAAAATCGAAAGATTTTGATGAATTGGGGATGTGGACTTTGGAATTTTATTTGTTTAAGAATGGTTTTCTTTGGAGAGAAAATGTTGGTTTGTGAAATTGAATTGCATGCCTTTTGCTGCATTGTTTTGGAATTAATTCATGCTGTGAGGATCAGTTTTCAACATATTAGGTTTTCTGTTCTGGCTTTAGTATGATCATATGCATGTATAGATGGTGATTCATACTTGTTTCAGATTTCTATTCTTTATGTACTACTGTAGTCTTTTACTATTCTAAATAAGAATCTTCATGCCCATGAGCTCAATTTCAATATTCTTTTTAAGGCATCTTTGGATATTTTGCAAAATGCTCACAGAAGCACCACATTCCCCCAAAATCGGTGGACATGTTTATCTCAACTATGATTTGAGGCATAAATCAATGCAAAAATTCTATAGAACACCTGGACTATTTCATTTTTATTTCCACCCAAGTGCATGGCATGATAGATACAATATATGATCTAACATCAATTTGGAAAACATTCATACACTATCTTTGGATGGCGCTATGGAAATGAGTTGTGATTGTCAGTTCAATAACGGGGAAGCAATTAGCTTCCTCAGCATTCAACACACATATTTAGGGACTAATATCTAAATTACAGTTACGTTACTTTGAAGTTGGACTTGAAAGGGATGCAAATGAAATTTGAGATCTACTTCCACATTATGAATACTAAGAAAGGCAATCATAGTTTGGTAGCTCCTCTTCCTTGAACTAATTATTGCAGTTCAATTCAATGATGCATCCAAAACACATCCTTAATGTCGATATTCAAGTCCACTCCAAAATTGCTTCTCTGGTGCATTTTCTTCATTTATTTATTTATTTGACCAAAAGTTCTTCATATGAAAGGGTACATTCAGTTTCATGGGTTTCACATCCATTCTGGTTGAAATAATAATGCATGTTTAGTAGGTATGTGATTTTAATTAAACAAAAGATCCAAATATTAAAGAAAAAACTAGGTATGTAATTTCACCTACTGCTAGTTTTGAAGCAGCCCCGTCATAAGAAGTCAATTGTTGTCTAAACCAGTAATACCTAATAAGCTGAAATGAATATCTTCGAATATGCTTGGTTATTGATTCTTGAACATAATGGAAGAATGTTGTTTTGGTTTCGAGAAGTGGGCACATTGAAAAGTTTGTTTTCAATTTCTATTGTTTTCTTATTGAAGGATATCATGATTTGAACTCTTTGTGTTGGTTTTACAGGTTACCAGGTGGGATTTGGTTGTGCTTATGTCAGAATGAACAATTCAGATTGTCATTGGAGAACACATAAATGTATTAAAAAAGGAAAATAGAGTTTTTGGAAAGTCTCATCCAAGTCCATGGGAGGCATATTACATCTTTTTGACTTCAATCAGGCTAGCACATCCCGGAAATTGTTGACACACAAGAGGCATGCTGGTGGTGAGGATTTTAACTATCATAAATAACAATGAAGCTATCAAGGGCCAAACAGTGTTCTATATCTGTAACTACATAATGGTTGAAATATTGATCTCATGAATTTGAATAGATTGGGTTGTGTTTGGGGAAGCGTGTGAATGGGCATTCCCAATATATACTGTAAGTGTACCGACATAGCTTTGAAAGGCACCCTATTTGGAAAATGCTCAAGTCACTTTTTTGCATTGGGGGGGGGGGGGGGGGGGGGGGGGGGGGGGGGGGGATTGGATTTTCTCCATCCAACTGGGCATGAACTGGCAAGCGAGTTCATTTCTTGTAGTACAAGAACAGGCAGAATGACCATTCTGCTCAATGGGGACTTGGTAATTCCAAATGCACCCTTAGCCAACTGCTCAGAAAGAAAGAAAAACAATGTGATGAAATTGAGATCATGCTGCTTTGCTGACTCCATAATACAAGGCTTCTTTTCCACTCTTTATTTGCTTTTTGAGCATTTCCTCTTCTTAACATAAAAATGTTATGCTACTGTCTCAACATTTATGCAGGCCTGGAAGCTCCACGAAATAGCTTGGAGCTGCCTATAGAGACATTGCAGAGCTATCACACCATTCACGAAAACATACCGGTATAACTTGCTGTTTCTTATGTTGTCAGAGTAAAGCCTTACTTCTTTTATAGTTAAACAGGAATCGCCTTTTCAGATTGCTTGAGAGTTATAAAATGATAGATGATTTTGTTAATGGAGTGCACTTGCAGATAACATGATTCTGTTTTAGCTAGTTTTCTACAGCTTCCTAAATGAATGTTATTGATAAGATCTTACATAAGCTCCCTATCCCTTTTATGGAAATGTTAAATCTGAAACGTTATGTTTCATTCTTGTGCTATGCTGCATGCTTTTGATACACAAAAATTTGGAAATAAAGATCTGAGCTGATTCAACTTCAGAACAATTTTGTTTCAACTGGATAGGACTGAAACTGTAATCATGTGAAGTCCTATTTGCTAAATGCTATTGACTTTTCTGACCTATCTCAAAAAAGAAAACCACTCAAAATTTTGTATCTTTGATAACTATTTTAAATCGAACTATTGGGAACAGCCGGGTGTCATTACTCATAGGTCATCTGAGGATATTAATTCAGTTAGACCATTCTCATCAATCCGTTAAAACTTATAGTAACACTTTCTGATATTCATAGGTCAGAGAAGTATGCAACCAATTCCAATTCGATTAGGTTATCTTTTCTTGTTTTATTGGGAGCTACAATTTCAAAGTGTTTTCGAGTTTCAATATGACTGGCACCCACTTCTTGAGTATCCTTCTCTTTTATGCTGGATGGACTTTCATTAATGTGTTATGGATTTCTCTAACTAGTAATAAATATGGACTCTGATACTATCTCACTAAACACGGGGGTATTCTTTCCCTTATTCTGCAAAGGTTTCACTTATCTCACTATATACATGTAAATTTTCCTATGTTTTACACTGATTCATTTCTTGGCCATAAGAAAATACTGACAATTTTTCTTATTTGCTTTGGATTTTCAGTATTCATATCAAGTGAAGCAGCATTCATCTAAAAACAAGTTTTATCCAAGTGGAATCCCCATGAAAAAGTTGATTGACGAGGAGGTGTCCAAACAAACCGATAGCAGGCGCAATGTCCCCAGTGTTGTCGCCCGTCTGATGGGGGTGGATACGTTACCGTCAGATGTAAAACCATTGGTCCATGCAAAGGAAAAAAAGAACGAAAATGCAAGGAACAAACAAGCTGAAAATGGTTCAGCTCACTTTAGTCCACTCATCTCAAAACCTGCCAAGCAATCAAAACAAGATTTTCTACTCCCCAGCAACAAACAAGTTCCTGAAAAATTCAATGACCGCCTTAAGTTCACAAGACCACAGCATCGGGAACATCCCCAAGAGGAGCAACTACAGAAATTCAAGAAGGAATTTGAAGCATGGCAAGCGTCCAAGGTCTGGGAACATTCAAGGAGTGTTGAACTGGGAAATAATCCTAGAAAATGGAAATATAACCAAACCCTCGCACAAGAAAGTCTCAACAAGGAAAAGATGGTGCGGCATGCAGATGCTAAGAGAAACCCAGCAGATGGAAAGCCGATAGAACCCATGGAATATACTTCGCCAACTACATCAAAAACAAGCACAGAACAACTAGGTGGTTTGCGAAATCACAGATATAAGAGTAAGGAAGTCGTGACTTTAAGGAACAGAAGCAAAAGTTGTGACTTTGAGGAGTTCCCCAAAATGAATTGTGATGAGAAATTTGGAAGATCCTCCATACCCACGAGGATAGTGATCTTGAAGCCTGGTACTGAAAGGACCGACAATCCCGAAGAGTCCTGGGTTGGCTCATCAGAGATAGTTGAAGAGGAAGGTAGTATTGAAGATTTTCTTGAGGAGGTGAAGGAAAAGCTCAGATTGGAAATAGAAGGGAACATTAGGAAGGATACAACAGTAGGAGGGATGAGAATCGAGAATCCTTTCAGGGAAAGGCCAACAGACCCAAAAGAAATCGCTCGACATATAGCAAAACAAGTCAGAGAAAGTGTTACTAGGGACCTTGGGATGAATTTGCTGCGGTCAGAATCCACCAGATCATATCGCAGTGAAGTTCAACTCAATGGGCCAGGCTCCCCTGAGTTCATTGACAAAGATACAAGGAAATTCTTATCAGAACGGCTTAGGAACATCCTAAGAGATGAAGGGGATGTGGACATTCCCATGGTTATCAGTGGCAGCTTGAAGAATCCTGCATTAGACAGGGAAGGAGGAAGACTTAGACCAATGGCCCATGCTGCTCAGACTGGGAAAAAGACGAGCTACTGGGGAAACATGAGAGATGAGCCTGGAACAACAAAAACCAGATCTTTCAGACATGAGAAGAAGAATGATCATGCATTCGATACTGGAGAAGTATCCCCAAGAAACCTTATCAGATCTTTGTCAGCTCCAGTGTCAGGGACATCCTTTGGGAAGCTTCTACTAGAGGAGCCACACGTTTTAACGGGAGCCCACATCAGAAGGAAGCATGAAGCTGCAGAAAATGTTTCAGTGGAAGTGAGAAAAACCAGGAAAGACAGGTTTAGTTTCAGAGGGAAAGTTTCCAGTTTGAGATATAGTTTAACTCTCAGGGGCAGATTATTCGGCAAGAAGATTCCATCGGTGGAGGAATCAGGAGCAAACGAATCTGATTTCGTGAAGGCTTTCATGACTGCACCATCAGTTCTGATGAATTTGGGTGCTGTTCAGGTAAGAATTATAGTTAACTTCATGTCTTCTATTTTACATTTGAATATTTATAGCGATAGGACTTCATTGCTTTTGTTTTTATCTTTAATTTATGTATTTTGTCTCGTCATTGTGCTGACCAGTTTGCCTCGCAACTGGCTCTCCATGACCCTAATTTGCTTATTTGCCTTTGGAGGCAGGCATATAATGGTTTGGCCGGGGGTCCATACTGGGTGGAACATGCTGCCATGTGAGTGGTATCAATGTGAACCTCTACCATAGACAGTTCCAAGGGCCCAGCTAAAAGAGGAAAGTTGATGTCTGGTGGGCGGCTAATCGTAAAATTTTCGCCAACCTACCATTTCAAAGCCAGCCCCAAAAAATTACTGGGAGAAAGGCTAAGATGATGATGACAATGATGTATTTTGTCTTCTCTGGCTTCAGGAGAACTCAACCGAGGTGCCGCCCAGCCCTGCGTCATTGTGCAGCAGCCCACATGAGGAGTTTGCTATGCAGGGAGAGCAACGATGCCCAGTCTCCGCATTGGATGTACCTTTTGTTGAAGATAACCCTGTTCCACAGATCTTCAGAGAGATCAGCTCTAACCTTCAAGGTAATAAAAATATTTTTTAATCCATTGTAACGTTAAATGGGCTTTGAGTCTTTGATGATTGCACTGGGTGAACAACCCATGTTCCCATAACAACCCGTGTTCCCATACAAGCTATCACTTGTGCCAATATGGCACACATATGGAACCTCTGAGCTGTCTGTCAGATGGACACCACTATAGAGAGCCCTAGCTCAACAATCAGGTTTCTCCACTCATCAAGTGGTAAATATACATAGCAAGTGTGTGCGTGAAATCAACTTAGCCTTTTCTTTAGCCAGCCATTTTCTTTTGTACATTGTAGTTGTTGGAAATGGGCTAGTAGGTGGGTCCCACAAGTTTTTCCTCGAAATATCTCTAGGTGAATATAATTTTTTCCACTTTTTCTTGAATTTCTAATCTGAATTCAATGATTTTGATGAGGCAGAGAGTTTGAATGTAATAGGGATAAGCCCTATCATATTCGAACTTCAAGTGTCCCACGGGGTTTTCTTGGGATATTAAAGTGTAGATGATAGGTGGTCCATCAGATCAACGGTTAGATTGAGATATTTTGAGCAAGGGTGTACCGAAGAGGGTGTATGCATGATTACCGAAACCTTTTTAGGTTTTGAAAATTGTAAGATGTTAAGGATTCCTCCTGGTGGCTTGGGATCTTCGGAACTAGGTCTAGGCGTGGCTCGACGTGGAAAGTAACCCGATGGATTCGTTGGGGATTGTTTGTATATCACAGTCGTTGTGAAATTTTCAGGTGAGCCATCTAACAGATGTGATGCGAAATCCGATGGACTGTGGATCCTGTGAGTCAGGTTCTAAAATTGAAGGTGTACGGCTTAATTGGGTCAACCAAGCATTGTCTGAAATTTCATCAGGATCAGGTTCCTAGAAATAGGTTTTCTAAGGTTCAATGTGGGTATACACACATATACACCATAGAAAACTTGAGACGATCAATGGCGCATAAGTAATAGTTGGAATTTGATTTTGATGGTGTAAAACACTCGTAAGTGTATCAGGATCATGATGTAAAGTCTACATTCATTTATGATCGGATCTTAACGGCTAAGATGAACTATTTATCTATTTAAAGGTGATGTGAGGGTCTAGATTGAAATTGAATGGTTGGATGGATTAATCAATCCACAAAGAGTCTTCTCAATGGTTTGGATTGATGGTATATCGAGTATATAATGATACATAGGCTCGGGATGCCTAGAAGTGAGTATATGTACATGTATACATAAGCAAGGTTCTTAGATCGAGATTCCGATGGTAGGTTAAGCTTATATTAGGGTGACAAGCAAGATGAACAGGTCAGAATTTTGATTAGAACTGTGTATGGGTGGATAGGAAGATCTCGTGGTTAGTTTAGTATGATTTGGTGGTCCAAAATCGAAGTGGATGAATCGGATATATTAATCTAGCTTGGGATGCCTAGAAGTGAGTATATGTACATGTATTATGTATATGTAAGCAAGGTTTTTAGATCGAGATTCCGATGGTAGGTTAAGCTTATATTAGGGTGACAAGCAAGATGAATAGGTCAAAATTTTGATTAGAGGTGTGTATGAGTGGGGATAGGAAGATCTCGTGGTTAGTTTAGTATGATTTGGTGGTCCAACATCGAAGTGGATGAATCAGACATATTAATCTAGTGCACCGATGGTAGGATAAGCTTATATTAGCATGACAAGCAAGATGAACAGGTCAGAATTTTGATTAGAAGTGTGTATGAGTGGATAGGAAGATCTTGTGGTTAGTTTAGTATGATTTGGTGGTCCAAAATCGAAGTGGATGAATCGGATATATTAATCTAGCTTGGGATGCCTAGAAGTGAGTATATGTACATGTATACGTAAGCAAGGTTCTTAGATTGAGATTCCGATGGTAGGTTAAGCTTATATTAGGGTGACAAGCAAGATGAACAGGTCAGAATTTTGATTAGAGGTGTGTATGAGTGGGGATAGGAAGATCTCGTGGTTAGTTTAGTATGATTTGGTGGTCCAACATCGAAGTGGATGAATCAGACATATTAATCTAGTGGTGATGAGTTGTTTCAATGGTTGGTTTGTTGAATGATCGAGTGTATGATAGTATATGAGGGTCCAAAGTGTATTACAGTATGTATGTGCGAGTAAGTACGTGTACATGTACGTTAATCTAAGCATCTCTTATTAAAAAATTCTAAGTGTTAAATTACACACGTGTACATGTGGAAAAACACTCGTGTACCTACTCGTGTGTAAAATTTTTTAGGATGTTACAATGCCGCCATTGGCAGCCAAGGCTAATTTTGCTTACGCCCTCCCTATCCTCCTCCTCCTTCCCTCCTTCCTTTCTTTAATGTAAAAGCAACCGACAACCATGGGTAGCAGTGCGGTAGCAACACCTGCAATCACCACCTCTAGTAGCCATGTCAATCACCATGTCGACTGTGTCTATTGCCATAGGCATACACCCAAATAATTTTTTTGATGGAGTTTTGGAGATTAATTTTCTTGAAACCCTAATGAAGAAGAGGATGAGAAGGAACTGGGAGTGGGCCTAGATGGAGGTTAAGTGTGCCTACTCTTTATGGGCCAAATTGGAAAGTTTTCCACCTCTGTTTTGAGCTAAAATTGTTGTAATCTACGGTCCCCACTCTATGAAATCCATAGACATGATCAATTGTTGTTTATGCATTGTCCAGGGTTTTTTTATTTAGTGTGGACCCAAATATGAGGCTTGTGCCCTGTCTACCTTCTTTATAGTTTTTTAATTGCTTTTGAGGTATCATTAATTCTCTAATATTTTACTAAGATGTAAGGACCATCGCACAATGTCCATGGGCATCTAGACAATGCATGTGGGCACCACATTTGAGCGTAAAGAGTAATGGGCCCGACTGTAAGCCCGAGTTACCTCTTAAGTCAAGACCGTGTATCAAGATTATGGCCTTAATTGGCCATTTATGGGCTGATCTAGACCTTATCTTAAGAAATAACTAAGGATTTTTCGGTGAGATCTTTTCAATGGCACGACCCTTTTTCATGATTAATGTTTCGGATATCTTTTATCGATGATGATCAATGTATGGATTAAATTGTAAGAGTTTGAAATGATAAAATTTTGGATTCCTTGGATTATTACTATTATGATCATATCCTATTACTATAAGTGGGCCCCACATCTTTCCAAGATGACTAAAATGTGTGACCCAATGTGATCTAATGCTATTACTTTTATGATTGCACGTGTGTGTATCTTTGTGTAATCCCTTTATCACATTGATTTGGACTTGATGATGGTCGGATCCTTGATCAATGATGATGGTCAGAACCCTGATCAACGTTGATGATCGACAACAATGGTCAGATCCCTGATCAATGCTTATGATCTGATTCCTAATCAACGTTGGTGATGTTTGGATCCCTTGTCAACATTGATTATTGATGGCGATGGTCAAATCCCCAATCAATGTTAATGATTGACAGTGATGATCAGATCCATAATCCATTCTGATAATTAACCTTGATAATTGACAATGATGATCGAATCCCTGATCAACGTTGATGATCGTTGGCAATGGTTGTATCTCTGATCAACGTTGAGGATCAATGATAATCTCTGATCAACGCTGATGATTGATGATGATAATCTGGGTTCTTTTTCAACGCCGATGATGATTAGATCGTTGATTAATGTTGATGATTGATGATGATGGTCGGTTCCCTGATTGATGCTGATGATCGGATCCGTAATCAACTTTGATAATTGACCATGATAATAATGGTAATGGTTGGATCCATGATCAATGGTGATGATCATGGATGTAGAGATGATTAACTGTAATTATCGGCTAATTGATTACACGTGCATTATTATTCATGGATTCTTATGTTGGTTCAGTTATATGTTTTATAAGTGTACAACTAGATGCAATTAAATCTTACCTCTTTATTTGTTATGAATCCTTACCTTTAGTGCTAGACTGTGTTTTAAATAGCGGTAGCGTGTTGCGTAGTGTTCAACCCTCCATAGCGTGTAGCGTAAGCTACACAATACTTCTATTTATTATTATTATTATTATTATTATTTAAAAAAAAAAGAAAAATATGATAAATATTAAATAGTAAGAAAAAAGTAAAATATATAAATGTCACATTCTTCACACATACGCACACCACAGTGGACCCACCATAGAAAACAATGCAAACCCACCCCTTCACGCACCTCAGTGGGCCTCACGTGGGCCACACCATAGAACACAATGCACATCCACACATACGCACACCACAGTGGGCCCCACGTGGGCCACAACATAGAAAACAATGCAAATCTACCCCTTCACGCACCTCAGTGGGCCCCACGTGGGCCACACCATAGAAAACAATGCACATCCACACATACGCACACCACAGTGGGCCCCACGTGGGCCACAACATAGAGAACAATGCACTTCCACCCCTTCACACACCTCAGGAGCCCCACGTGGGCCATACCACATAAAAAAAATCTATATCTATAGAGATATTGAAAAAGAAATGAAAAAAAATTATAAATAACAAAAAAACGCACAGTAACCGACATTTTAAATGGGAAAAATGAGAAAAAAAAACTCCAAATGCCAAGTTATTTTCATTGTATATCAAAAAAAAAATTCAAAAAAAAAGGAACGAGCGTACCTATTTTTGTCTCGAGATGAGATTGAATTAATGAAAATTGCAAAAGTTGAAGCTCTACAGTCGATCACAACCGGAATAGGTGAAATCTGATTTCTCCATCATTTCTTCTCCATTGTTGATGAAACTGCACCAAATGGAGCTCCTTGTAGTCTCCAACAATCGGCCAAAGAAGCCCCTTCGAAGGGCTTTTCGATCGCAAGATTGAAGAGGGGGGAGAGGAAGTAGCGTCGGTTTGCGCTGGAAGGGCCTTTGAATACCTTGTCCGATAGGGTTTTTTTTATTAAAATTTTTTATTTTAATTATATAAAGTAACTTAAGTGCTTGTGGTGCTAGTTCACCACTGTTTACAGTAGTGAGAAAAAAAAAAAAAAAAAAAAACAACAACAGGGTAGCACGCGCTACCTGTGCTACACGCTACGAGTCCATAGCGTAAGCTACGACCCCTGTAGCGCACGCTACAGGGGATTTGCGCTATTTGATGCGCTACGTAGCGATTTGGTAGCGCTACACTACATAGCGTACGCTACCAGCGCTACTGACAACACTGGTGCCAGATGTGATCATTCTTTAAGGTTGTGCATAACCTTTGTGGGAACTCATCTCTACCACCAAAGTCGTGATTGCACCCATGATGAAGGGTTGCATATTTTATACAAATAATTGTTGCAATGCATCATGTTCATTTTATTTTTGAAAACTTGATTACTTTGCATCACTGACTCTGGGTATGTGGAGGGTTGCATAAGATGAGTAAATTACTTTTGTAACAAGGTAATTTGCATAACAGGGAAAACACTGATATTATGTGCCAATACACAACATTAACTATGAAGATTGGTCCCGTGCCATTGAGAATCCTCCTAGACAAGGATGACTTAATGTACACTCTGGAATTGGTTGTAGAAGAGCCTAACTTACAACACAACTCGGCCGCTGCTAGGGTTGTTTTAGTTATTACCTAAAATGATGGATGAACAATTGTTCAGCTTGTAACATTTTGTTGAGCGTCATGCATAAAGAGCTCGTACCCACGTATGAGGTGCAGGAGATCGCTAAAGTGTGTGGGATACATTGGCTGAAGCATACACATAAATGCATGGATTATGGAAGGGAGTGCTAGAAATGAAACAGGTTGTCCTTAATGGGATTCGTTTCTCGGTTGGCAATGGTAAGAAAATATCCTTTTGGAATGATATATGGATTGGTGATTCCCCTCTTAAAGAAGCGTTTTCGTTCATTGGCCGGCTTCAAACCGGGGTATATCGGTGGCAGATTGTTTCTCGGCTTCCAGTTCTAAGAATGTGTGGAATATTCCTTGTTGCAGAAACCTTCATGATTATGAAATTAATCAGCTCGCGGGTCTGTTATCCCTTCTCAACAACAGTTCTCTAGATCAGCAGGTTCCCGATAGTCCTATATGGCTTTATGACAAAAAGGGTATTTTCTCGATCAAATCTCTATACAACCAAATATACATCAATCCTTTGGTTTCGGCAGATCCCAAGTCGGAACATCTGTGGAAATACAGACTTCCCCCAAAGTTCGTGGTGTTCAGTTGGCTGGTTAGCATCAGGAAGGTGTTGACAGTAGACAATTTAAGGAAAAGAGGTATGTGCATCCCCAACATCTGCCTTTGTTGCATGGCGAAGGCTGAATCAGTGAATCATCTCTTCATCCATTGCTCGTTAATCCATTAGATCTGGTCTGTGGTTCTCTTGGTTCAACATTTCTTGGGTCCACCCTCTCTCTTCAGATAGTTTGCTTTTTGCCTGGCATAGAGCAGACTTTGGTAAGCAGAAAAATATTGTTTGGAGAATGGCTCTAGCGGCTGTTTGGTGGGCGGACTGGGAAGAGCGTAACGGGAGATGTTTCAAAGGGGAATCTCATGACGTTGGTTACCTTATCAAAAGAATCCATTTTCTTATTGTGGAATGGGCCTCTCTAGTGCTGAATAGCAGCTGCTGTAATTTTCTTTCGTTTTCGTTTTCTTAGGCATTTTGGCCCGCTATCTCAGCGGGCCGTCTCCCTTTTTTTTTGTAATCCTCCCCTCGTTCTATAATATTTCGTCACTTTTCAAAAAAAATAAAAAATAAAATAAAAATGCATGGATTATGGCAATGGAAATAGAGTTTGAGTATAGGATGTCTATTGAATGCACCATCAAGGATCCTACCCATAAGATGGAGTAGATGATAAGCATCCTTCCGAACAACAGGTGTACCTTGATGGAAAATCAAAATATTATTGTAATGTACCATTCCTTTCCGAGTCTAGGGCCCCCATTAAGAAGATCTCAAATCATAATGATTCAGTCACTACGTTCAGAGACTTTGGTGGTCACTTGGTATGGTTGATTGAAATGAATATTTTTCAGTCAGGAGATGTAAAGGCCCCTGCGACTGAAACTCGCAAGCAGAATGCTCATAGAAGGTTAGAGGTTGCGAGAAATCCAAGTAGGATGCATAGCATATGGACACTAAATCCCGAGAAGTGTAAAGGCATAGAACAATAGAAAACATGTGGTGTCATCTGTTTCGTTTGTGGAGAACCTACTCATTATGCGTGCTAGTGCTCTGAGAGCAAAATGGTAATTCGCCTATCTCAATTTGCCTTGTTTATGACCTTTTCCGAGATCTCTGAGATTTCAAATCTTCAGAATAAATCTTAAACTCAGGCTCAACTAAGCATTTGTCTTGAAATTGCAAAGGATTCAAGGAGTTTCAAACTGTGGCTGTGAGTAGCTGCTTTCTGTATGTTGGAACGATGATGCTGAAGACGTTCTTGAAGTTGGTGTTTATCACCTATAGAAGTGCCTCGAGCAAACATTGATCCTTCATATAACTCTTTGAGCATAGGTCATAAGCTGGCACTTAGTTTGTTGAGAAATGTTTTTCTATTATTTGCTTTTCTTAGACTAGAGTATCTATAAGACTTAAGTGCCTCATTTGTGAATGAGAAAACTAGATTTCAGATTTGTAGATTTTGAAGGGTTTTTATAAATATTTTAAATATTATAACTGGTACTTGTGTTCTAAGTCTGCTAAAAGACATTTAAGGTTAGCCTAAATTGGCAAGAACCAATGTGATTAACCTATGATTGGTTATGGGATTCTTGATGAAAGTGGACTTATCATTTTATGAGAAATGTGTCTAGAAAAGAAATTAAAGAATCATTTCCCAAAGTGGTTGAGGGACCCACTGCATGCTATAGGTTATGTAGACCATGGAGGATGGATCTCAATAGGTGACCTTCGTCGAAGATAAATACCCTAGCTAAAAGAGATAAAAAGTTAAGGTAGAACTTCTAATAGCCTCCAACAATCTCAAGGAAGTGGGAGCCAGCCTCTAACAATGATGGGACTACTATAGTTCATTAAGATAGTGGAAGTGTTCCTCTTGAAGTTTCTGAATTATGTTGAAAAGGGATAAAATCCTGAAGGTGCTCTTTTACATAGAGGTCGATAATGATGAACTTGGATCTTTTCAAGATAAATTGTTGTCCTAGATTTGGCTGATTAAGTAACTGTAATAGATGAGGAAATTGAGCCCTAAAGAAAAATAAAGTCTAGGAACTTGTACATATGTTGTCCAATCATCGAGCGAAGAGAAAGGCAATTGATACAATGGACAAATATAAGGAACACCTGGTAGCCAGAGGTTTCCCACAAATCGAAGGCATTGACTATGAGTAGATCTTTTTGCCTGATGTGAAGTTCTCTTTGATTTGCATAATATTGTCCAATATCGAAAATTTTAAGAACTGTGTCAGATGAATCTGTAGACTGCATTCCTGAATGGTGGTCCATATGAGGAAGAATCACATGCAATAGCCCTTACATATGTGAAAACCGAAACTGTGTGGATGAATAATTTGCAGGCTATAGTGGTCTCTCGGTACATGAGGTTCCACATGGCCATCACCATCTTCAAATGCACAAGTGGTGAAGATTATTGTGTATAGAAAAGTGGTCATGTAGATTTCTCTTGATATAGTTTCCTATATGAAGATTGCATCTTTTTAATTGGTAATAATATGGGGTTATTGATGGCAACGTTATTCTAAGTGTGAATGTCATTAGGAATTGATCTAAGATGTTCTCAGGAATGACTAAGAATGATTCAAGCTGTAAAACTCCAAACCTATCGAAATCCCATGGAGTATATTACCAATTTGGATAAGAAGTCATATTCCCATACTAATGCTGAGAAATCGGCGGTCCCCCATACCTTATGTAATTACAATAGGTGACCCTACATACGCTATGCTGTACTCTAGGCCTACTTATTTAGTTGGTGCAGGCAGTGTTTGAAATATTGGTATCACATTATGTATCGCACTCTTGGGATACGTATATGTATCAGTTATCACATGGGATATATCGGTTGTATCGTGTAATGTATTGTTGTAGATGGAAACATGGGGAAACATTGGGAAATTGGTCGATTTTTTTTCTATTGAACTTCAGTGATTGTTAAAAAGAAAGACATCAATACACACTTATAAATAAAAACATTACAAAAAACAAGTGCATGTAATAGGTTTTCTTTATATGGGTTCCTAATTTATGCGTTGTCTTACTAAATTGATGCAAATATATTCAAAGTCTATTTATATAATTTATAAATGTAAGAAATGTGGAAACATAAGCAATACATTCAAAAGCAAAAGAAGAATCACTAGATCAGGTTACATACATGTTTGATTTTATGTTTGGACACAAACATTGCAACCGATTTGCGAGAAATTAGGAAATTTTGATTTTTTAAAATTTTCCGCAACTCAGCCCATCTCCTCCAAATCTCGAAATCAAAGCTACCAATCCATTATTTTTCATACAAAACATGAAAAATTATGGATTTGTAACAATTTGATACTGATTTAACATGATTTACAAAAAAGAAAAGAAAAGAGAGAGATCGGAAATCGAAAATGCTCATCGGATCGAACATGTTGGATATATCCCACTACTTGTGTATTTTGTGTCGCATAGGTGGGATACAAGATATATCGTGGGATATATCGGACGATATTGCCGATACTTAAAACACTGGGTGCATGCACTAAATACCAGAATAACCCAGGATAGTCTCATTGTCAAGTCGTTGAACCTATATTGTGTTATCTCAGGAGTAGTTGAGTATACACAAGATATGTCATAATTGGTTGAGTGTTTGGATCTAACATGTTCTTAAAGAATCTCTATTTATCAAGTGATTGCAAGTATGTTTTTGCTAAGGATAAATAACACCTCTGCCATTGATATGTCAAAGGATCCCGAACACCATAAGAAATTTCAACATATTAATTGTAAATATCGCTATGATTGGGATCGAATAAAATGTAAGAGAGTAATCCTTTATTACATCCTTGACAAAGAGATGTTGGCAGATCTCCTGATGAAACCCATTCCTAGAGATCTTTTTTAGGCTTTCGTCAAGAAGAAGAGATTGAGAAGGGCTTGAGTTTTATAGTTTTGTTTTTTCCTTCTATTGGTGATGTAATGGTTATCTATTTAAGTTCATAACACACTTTTCTCATGTGTTTTGCACATTCATTAGTAGATATGTAAATCAACAACGTTAGTCTTATGGTCACGAGTTTAGGTGACCCCCTTTGTAGGCAGGCAATCACCCACTCGCATTGCAGATGAACCCTAAATGTACAAGAGATGTCCAATAGGGGTGATGTTCGCGCATTGAGGTGTGAACTGCCTCTATTGTAAAGAATGTAGGATGAGGAGACCAAATGTGAGATATCATATCCGCCTTCAATCCCAAAAATTGAAGATGAGACTTAGAAAGTCAAAATCCCGTAATCACATTCCATTGTATAACTCCTCGATGAATGTTATGGCCTGATATTAAAGCTAGGTCGTGAAGGAATGGATGAGTCATACCTCACATGTGATGACTTGCATATAGTAAACCTGACATATGAAACATTTGAGTAGCCAGTCCCATAGGTGTTTTTTGTGTCCTTAGCTACCCTCGTGTAAGAGGATGAGATTGAATGCTGCTACTTTAGTGTACGATGACAAAGGTTCCGAGATTGGGAGTGACTTGGGTCAATGGCTTGATTGATTCCACATTACAAATCTGTGTGGGAAAGATCCTGTGAAAGCTACATCAAGTTTTTAAAACTATTAATGCACACTTGGAGACTTATGTGCCGATGATATCGAGCTTTGATAGATCTTGCAAATAACATTCTTTCGAAGTGCATATATATTATACTATTATTTTAAAAGGGATTGAAACATATGCTTGCAAAAAACTGAGTTTTTCTAAATAAACTCGATAAGTTGGATAAGTGCAAACATTGATCGAGTTCTCCAGATCAAGAGTCAACTCCATTCAATGTGGTCATGCAGACTAAGATACGCCTAACAAAACTTGGGTTATTGAGTGTTAGTCTAGTGGTCACTTAGTACCCAAACACCTGTGAAAGACAACAATGTTTCAATTGGTCCCATGTCTCTAATTCTTTTGATCAATGTCTTTTAGTTTTGATTATTATTACTTATGAGATGAGCTATATGGACAATCTACATTATACCCCTCCCACAACATAATTGTGTGGGAGATGTTAGATATGGGCTAGTGGGGCCCATTTGTAGGTGACCATTAGTGGGCGGGTCCCACAATTTTTCTTGGAATATATCCGGGTGAATATCCATTTTTCAACTTTCTCTCGAAGTTTCAATTTGAATCAAATTGAAATGAAGAGGATTGTGATAAGGTAAAAAGTTCGGATGTGACATGGATAAGCCCCGTCGTATCCAAATTTCTAATCCTCTAGGCTCTTACCTTTATAAAAAGAGAGCCATTCCCTCAGTGAAAGCATACATTCGAGTAAATCGCCAGAGAGAAAATCAAGAGGAACGAGGAGGGAATAACTCTCACATTGGTTATAGACAAGTAAACGAGGCATTTGTAGGAAGAGATTCCATGGTGTATATTGTTTCCAGATGGCATAGTTTGATTTACAAGATGAGAGAGGGCATAAACACAAAGCTGGATTTATGGAGGGATGCTTTAGAATCTAAAGGATTTAAAATTAGTCAGAGACTAAAATTGAGTGTATGGAGTGCAAGTGATAATAGGAGTGAAAATGAGGAATTGGTTAAAATTGCTGATCAAGAAGTTTCCCATAATGACTACTTTTGATACCTCGGGTCAATAATTCATGAGAGTGGAGATATTGAAAGTATGTTGCTTACAGAATTCAAGTTGAGTGGAAGAAATGGAGATGTGCCTTTGGAATTTTATGTGATCGTTGTGTACCACTCAAACTAAAAGATAAATTTTTTAGGATAGCAATAAGATCAGCCATGCTTTATGGGGCATAATGTTGGGTAGTTAATGAACAACATGTTCAGAGGATGTGTTGCTGAAATGAGGATGTTGAAATGGATGATTAGCAAGATGAGGAAGGATGGAATTAGAAATGAATGAATACAAGGAAACTTAGTAGTACCAATAGGTAATAAGATGAGGGAAAGTAGAATTAGATAATTGCTCATGTGCAACGAAGACCAAGAACTGCGCTAGTTAGAAGGAGTGAGTTGGTACAAGTTGAGGGCTCTAAAAGGGCAGGGGGAGGGCCCAAAAGGATGTGGATGGAGGTAGTAAGAAAGGACTTGGTTACTTATGGTGTAACTGAAGGTCTGTCCCTTGATAGAGTAGAATGGCGGAACATGGTTTATCTAGCTGACTTTAATTAATTGGGATAAGGCTTAGATGATGATGAATAAGGAGAGAATATTTGATTGTCCATTAGGCTACCTCTAGATGATCTAAACCGTTGATATTGTCCGGTGGCCATCTTAGCCATGGATTTGGGGGGTGGTTAGCTCCTTTCCACTCCCGTAGTAGTTAGGCAGATTGCTGGACGGGGGTCATCCATTCTAATCTTTATAAAGGTCCCTAGAATCGTGTAGATACTATCAGATCTAATGGGCGCACCCATCCGGGCCTTTCAATAGCTGACCTAAAGAGTGGTACTGTACGCATGTTGGCACATGTGGCTGCATGTATGGGGCTGAGCTATACATGCATGCATGCATGTATATGAGGAAAGTTGACCACATCAAGTTTAAGCGAGTTTCAAGATCACAACTATTCAACCATTGATTATGGTTGTAAGGGTGGAGAAACCCTCCTGGTAGTGCGCAACATCTGATTGGTTGTCAGCCATTAGTTCCCTACCTGACAACTCTCCAATCAAAGATTGGACACTCGTGATGTCTACCAATATCAAATTTACTCCAAAAATTATTGTTGTCTAGATTTTCTAGATGATTCCTATATTTCATGTGATGTAGGATGATAGTAGAAGATATTGTACAATTATTACTTCATAGCTCATATGGGTAAAATATAGAAGAAAGAAAGAAAGAAAAAAATAAAATCCAAAAAGGTTATTGTACATTGAAGCTATCTATACCATATTTATAATGCGAGTAGGCATTGGACATTTTTGCTCCTGCAATTAATTTTCAGTGGGCACCCAACACTGAATATTCCAAGGACATGGAAAGATCTTCTAAAAGAAAGTTAAGGGTGTTTCAGGAATCTGAAAATATGGCTGTTGTCCAACCAGCAGCTCAGATTTTACCTCAAAATGCCCTTCAGTATCTTAAATGTTAACTGCAAATCAAGGAGATGGTATATTGATAATCCAGAAATGAGAAAAAGGAAAAATTAAGGTTTTCTCTAAATATAAAATGTATTTATGCTTTAATGCACGTGGGGATCATATCTGGTGTTAATCTCCAAGGATATCTGTGTCACGGTTTGACAAATTGTCTGAAACTGGTATCTATCGCCCCATACTTACTGTTATCATACATGAACGATAGGGCTGTGTCAGCCCAAAACAGCCCAAAAACCATGATCTGCTTGCGACATGGCCGCAATAACCCCATTTTAGACGACCAATATGGTACGCCGAGACCAATTTACAAACCATGATCTGCTTGTGACATGGCCGCAATGACCATTCTAGAGGACCGAGCTGTTCTCAACAACTATATCTTGCTCTTCCTCCTAAAACATAACTTACCCTTTTTTCTTGTCCTTTCTATACAAGCTTATGGGTGTGGCATGAATTGAAACTCATTTTCTATTTTACTAGTTATCTATCGAAATTTCCTAATTCAATCAAGTAGCTAAGATACTCACAAAAGCACGTCATTTCAATCTATAAAAGAACTAGAGCATAAACCTTGTCAACGAGTGAAATGATAAATTTCCGTCCTTTTATCTCTAAATTCCCTTCTGAGTGAATAATGTTTGTACAGGTCGATACTAGGACCATGCATTTGACACTTTTTTCTGTTCATTACTTCACAGAACTGAAGAAACAGTTAATTGAGCTTCAGTCGGATGCATCCCAAGAAGCAGCAATCGAAGAGGATCCTTTGGAGGTTGAACTAGTAGGTTTAGAGTGCCAAGCACAAGTTTATATAAGAGATATCCTCGTTGTTTCCGGCTTGTATGATGGTTCATCTACACTGGCAGAGCCAATCAATAGCTGTGTGTTTGAGGAAGTAGAAGCAGCTTACATGAGACGTGTCAAGGAGGTTGAAGGAGCTGCCAAAGGCAATGATGAGAGCAAGGTGGGCCACAAAGTGTTATTTGATTTGTTAAATGAAGTAATATCAACTATACTAGCATCTCCTGTAAGCAAGTCTAGATTCATGAGAGGAGTCCTGGGCTCAACCATGGCGATGCCACTTGGGAAGAAATTGTTGGATGATGTATGGAGGATGATGCACGTTTATATATATACTCTGGAGAATCGATGTCAATCACTTGATGACATGGCTGCTGACGACATGGCACGGGTGCCTTGGTTAGGGACGATGCATTATGAAGTCGATGCAATTGGAAGAGAGTTGGAGCGGATGATTGTAGGGGAGTTGGTCGATGAAGTATTGAGAGAGATGAGTCATTAATAATTCAATGGCGTGTATTAGTTTTGTGCGAGGGTGATTATTATTTGGCAGCAGTTTGAGGAACGTTATGATGGATGGATGCGGATGCCGATGAGCGATGTACATTTCAAGGTTGGTGTTTATAAGGAACGTTGTATGATGTACAGGAATGCCGCCATCGATTCATCACATTGATCTAAATGGATGTCCCTAGGGAGATGATAGCCACTGAAATTTGCTTGGGGGAAATATACATTCATGGATGCTCATGTTCTTGTTCATCAATGCAAGTGTTTATAGGGAAGGCGTGTGGATGTGTGGTCGTTACGCATGGATGCCAATGATGATGGATCATGGGTCATGAATCCGCTGGGGCACACATAAATGTACACTTGTGTTTTGTGATCATTTGATTTGGCTTTCAATTGGGCCATGAAATCCTAACTGTTTTGTGCTAACTTGCTAAGAGACGTGCGATGCATTGCAGGTATCTGGGGCAGATTTATCAATCTAGTAATTTGTAGATTACGCATCCAAACGCTCCCTGATACGACATTTTTGTCAAGTTGCATGTGTTGAGATTTCGGCACGAAGTTACTGTGTGAGCCATTGTTATTCTAAGGGAATTCATTTTGTGCAAGTTGTGAATAACATTCTTCCAGAATGTCACTGTATGGGATCCACATGGATGGGTGGTTGGATGATTGTCAATGGGGGACAGGAGATCTTAGTCGGCGACGTATGTCGGACTGTATTTATTTCTACTGCCTATTAAATGCAAGCAACCTTATGGTCAAGATAGTCACCTGGTGTGATTTTGGACTATGGCTCATCCATGTAGGGTCCAGTAAGTGGACTGTTTGGATCATATGATCATTGAGCCATGTGAGCCCCATCCAGTGACAAATGCTGGACAATCGTAAGCTGCAACAAATGAAATTGTGTCGAAGATCGCCCGTTTGTACAAAAACCGACCACGATTACAGGTAATTTTAGAAGTAATTTCGGGTCGGTTTGACCTGTTTGCTCAGGAAGCAACCATCCAAACAGTTGTACTGCAAGCATGTATATCATGTGATGTGTCATTATATTAGGTTGGACCATTTGATCTTGGTGGTTGGACCAATATGGACCGAACCCAGTTTGGTTTTTGAAAGATTGTTTAGAAATGTCATTTGAAAGGATGTCATCGAGCTGGACCTGGGCCAGGTCAGGTTAAGCCCATGGATGGACTTAAAATAAGAGTTCTGAGCCAACCCAGACATGAACCCAAAACAGGCATCACTTTCTGGACTTGAGCTGTCTTGTTGAACCTAGAAAAATGATTTTTACAGTCTAGGATTGAACCTGATGGATCAATGATCTTGATCTGAGCGAGGCTAGATTACCAACGGTTCAAGTGTCCAGACCGGACCTGATAGGAAATAATTCAACGGTTAAGAAAACTTTAGCCTTTTA
This sequence comes from Magnolia officinalis, assembly GCA_021015155.1. NCBI lineage: Eukaryota > Viridiplantae > Streptophyta > Magnoliopsida > Magnoliales > Magnoliaceae > Magnolia > Magnolia officinalis. Next base: position 35,874,755 of record JAJHSJ010000004.1, on the reverse strand, counting down.
AAAAATAATAATTTGAGTCAGCATTTGTTTCATATACTGTGACCCACCTAACTAGTGGGCCAACCTGATTCTTAGGCTATAGCATCTAGATAGTGGTGTCTTTCTGATGAATGGATTGGATCTAGTACCAATATGCCATGATGGGAGAAGTGGGGCATGTACATGTCCTGCCTTCGAATTAGAATAGCTAAAGCTCACTGGCTCGAGTCGGCACCTAGCTGAGTCAATTCGACTCGACAAGATTTCAACCTGAGTCACCAGAAAAGTCACTTGAATCTACCAGCGGCGATTTGAACTGAGTCACTCACCTAGTTAACCCTCACTCAGAGAAGGGGCCTTTGTTTGATTTCTGTTATTTTATAAAATCAAGTGCAGTGATTTTAACATCTACTATCAAAAACATTTTTTAAAACCATGCGGTGAGTTCTTAGGTGAGTGGACCTGATCTTTCAATGGGCCACATGAAAATCATAGACATCGAATGATCCTGACCATCCAATTGGCCGACCTTCATTGGAGCAATGGTCACCTATCCGCGTTGAAATCCACATGTAAGGATTAGAAATGTTACATCGTTTGGAACCATCCAACGGTTGGATCCACCTAACGGCCGTTCTTGGTTGTACCGTGCAGCCACGTGTATGACACTTGGCTTCAACGGCCAAAAGTCAACTTGATGGTCAAACCGGTACGACTTTTGGACAACTGAATTCGGTGGTACGCGGGATTGCCTGCGACAAGCTCTCTCACAGGAAGTATCTGCGGTCAGAAGTTAGGTGGGGCCCACCGTGATGTTTGTGAGAAATCCACTCCGTCCATCAGTTTTTCCGGATCATATTAGGATATGAGGCAAAAATGAGGGAGATCGAAAACTTAAAGCGGGCCACGACAAGGAAAAAGTGGGTAGGGAAATGCCAAATGTTGGATCCTCACTGGGGTCCACCGTGATGATTATATGCCATCCAAACCGTTCATAAGGTCATTCATACTGGGATGAAGTGAAAACACAAAACTAATTAGCCTGATCCAAAACTTCTGTGGCACCAAAAATGTTTCAACGGTGGACGTTCAATCCTCACTGTTCCTGCCACGTGGCCCACTTGAGTTGTCAATCTGACACTTTTTTGGCCTCAAGTTCTAAAATGATATGGTAAAATGAATGGACGGAGTGTATTTCTCACAAACATCACGGTGGCCCCGCATAGCTTCTAGAACTTCGTTGACAGGGTGACGCTGACGCAGCAATAGGCGTCCGGAGACGAATTGGCTACTCCCCCTGACACCAAGCCCGTGGCTGGTGGTCGGTGCTTTGTGGGGCCCACCATGATGTATGTGTTTCATCCATTCCGTTCATTCATTTTTACAGATTATTTTAGGGCTTGATAAAAAAATGATAGGGATAAAAATCTTAAGTGTACCACACCATAGGAAAAATAATAATGATTGGATATCCACCATTAAAATCCTTCTAAGGCCCACTGTACTTTTTATTTGAGATTCAATCCGTTGATTAGGTCATAAGGACCCAGATGAAGGGAAACAATAAATATCAGCTTGATCCAAAACTTTTATAGCCCCAAAACGTTTTTAATGGTCAACGTTCATTCAACACTGTTTCCTGTAATGTGGTCCACTTGAGATTGAGATATATCTCATTTTTTCCTTAATACTATAAAATGATCTATAAAAATAGATGGACGGAATGGATGAAACACATAAATCATATGGGCCCACAGAGCACCGACCACCAGCCAATGGCTGGTGGCAGGGGGAGTAGCCAATCCGTTTCCTAGGCGTCCCGATCCTTTGAATCTGTAACGTTGCGAGATTTGATTGCGCTAGCCCACGTGTCACGTCGTACTCGACCGAACTACTTGCTTTTGAGCGCGGCTTTCCGTGGATCCCCTACTATTCCTGTGGGGGCCATCTTGATGTATTTTGATTACATCCACGCCCCTTATCCGTTTCTCTAACTCAATTTAAGGGCTTAAGCCCAAAAATACAGCATATCCAAATCTGAGGTGGAACGCTACAGGAAACAGTAGTGAATGAATGCCCACCATTAAAAACTATGTGAGGGCCACTCGAATATTTATTTGCCATCCAACCCGTTGATAACGTGGTAGAGTCGTGGATGAAGGGAACGCACACATATCAGCTTCATAAAAAAGCTTTTGTCGTCCCAGGAAGTTTTTAATAGCAATCACCGCTGTTTCCGTAGGTGGTCCACCTCAGATTTGGATTTGCTGTATTTTTGAACTCGCTGGAGAAATGGATGGACGGCAGGGGTTGTAAGACACATGCTTCAAGATGGCCCACAGTCAGGGATTCACCCACCTCCGTGGATGTAAGTAGGGTTGCACATGGAGTCGAACCGAGTTGAGTTGGCCTCAGCTTGACTTGCCAACTAGCTGACCTTATCTCGAACTCGTCTCAGCTTGGTCCTCTACCTGACTGGCTAGCTTGGCTCGGTTCAATCAATAGCTCAGGCCAATTTAAGTCAAGTTCAAGCTAAGATCCAGTCGAGTTTACCTATGCAACATTTTCATAAACACGTGAACTGCACCTTTAAAATCTCATTGTATATAAAACAATAACAATGATTTTATAAGTATTTTATCAAACACCTTCCAAGCAACATAAAAATTAAGGGAAAAAAAAAAGGTATTTGTTTCATATACATACCTTTCTTGTAGAGTTGGGCATCGGACAGGATCTGACCAAATTCGGGTCAACCCGATCCGATCCGAAATCCTAGTGGTCTGACCCGAATCCGAACCGATTCGTTACCGAGTCTAGACCACCTGAGTAGGACCGATCCGAAATATGGATTGTTTGATCTGATCTGTGTCCAACTCGATTTTCCGATTGGGTTAGGTTCGGATCGGTCCAGATTTGAGTTATTACATATCATGTGTGCACTATTGGAGTGCCTGTCTATCAAGTGTCATACGGAGCAGGAGTACCATACCAGAAAAGCAACAAAAACAAGTTCCGTTTTCAATATTTTTCCTTCTCTCTCTCCTCCTTTCTAGGGTCTTTTTCTCTTCTGCTTTCCGTCCAAAATGGAGAAAGGAAACCCAGTCGAGCTGTCGATGCTCCATTGGTACGACGATCTCTCTCTTTCTCTCTCTCTTTCTCTCAACTATTGTTGTAGATTGATGGGAGTATCGTTTCGTTGTCGTCGCTGTTCGGGTTCTTTTTATATTTGATTCGATTTTTTTTTTTAAAATAAAATAAAATTTCTACTCTGAATTAATGTGATTTGGGTGCGAGAGATTGATTGTTGAGATGTTTTTTTTTTTTTTTGGATATTGTTTTAGAATTTGATTGTTGGAATAGGACCGGATCAGATCCCGGGTCAGATCGGATCCAACCGGGTCGGATACTGGACCGGATCGGGTCGGATTAGGCCTAATCCGAATTCGATCTGAAAAGAATTCAGTTCTGGATGGAGCTACCCGATCCACACCGATCCAGACCGTCGATTCGGTTCAAATCGGGTCGGATCAGGTCTGATCGGGTCGAATCCACCGGATCAGATCTGAAATGCCCAGCTTTACTTCCTTGCCACCGGCCTCACTTCATTAAGTCATTTCATCAAACACTTGGTGAGCAACATCAATATCAAAGTAATCGAGTTACCGAACTGGTTCGATTCGAGTTCGATTCAAGCTAGGTTCGATCTGAGTTAAGCTGGGGCCAGCTCAAACTCGGCTTGAACTCATTTTTGAGCTCAAAAAATCAGCTCGACTCAGCTCAAACTCATCTTTGAACCGAGTTGAATTGAGCCTTTTTTAGTCCAGTCGAGCGAGCTAACCGGGCTAGCTTGGTTCATGTACACCCCTAGATGTGAGGGTCGGGGGAGCCGCATAATCAAGTTCGGAAGCTACTGTGGATCATTGACTGTGGAGTCCACCGTGATGTATGTGCCTTACATCCATGCCGTCCATTCATTTTGAATCTCTCTTAAGACGTGATTCCAAAACTTGAAGCACATCCAAATCTCAGGTGGACCACCTTACAGAAAACTGGTGATTGAACAACTACCATTAAAAGCTTATTGGGGCCACCAGAATGTTTATTTCCCATCCCACCTGTTGATAAGGTCACAAAGACCTGGATGAAGGGACCACACAAATATCATCTTGATCAAAAATTGTGGCCAATAAAAAAAGATTTTAAGTAGCCACCATTTCCTTGCAGCATGGTTCACTGGAGATTTGCATCCGCTTCATTTTTTGATCATGCCCTGGCATAAGCTGTCAAAACGGAGTGTGGATGTAAGGCACGTACATCAAGGTGGGTCCCACCATGATGATGCATGCATTTTGTCCTTGTACAACAAGTTGGTGCATCTATTTTGCCCTTTTATTTTAGGGCTTGAGCCCAAAAATTAAGGTAGATCGAAATCTCAGGTGGACTAGACCATAGAAACAGTGGTGATTGAATGTCCACCGTTAAAAACTTCCTAACACTTTAATGTTTATTTGCCATCCAACCTATTGATTAGGTCACACAAATCAGTATGAAGGGAAATCATACATAAGATCTGGATCCAAAACTTTTGTGCCCCACAAGAAGTTTTTAATGGTGGGCTTTCAATCACCACCGTTTCATATGGTGTCGTCCATCTGAGATTTGGATCTTACTCATTTTGGGCTCATGCCTTAAAATAAGTTTAAAAAATTGGACTGATGGCATGGCTAAAACACATATATCGTAGTGGGGCCCACAACTGGAACCAACATTGAACTTCAACCGACGGTTAACAACCGAATGGCTTGCATGGTCAGATTTATGACGAAGGCATATGACCCAGTCAAATCCTGCCCCATCAAAGTCTCAACAAACTCAGTTTTTCCAGCCTCACCGAACTGGTTCCCTTTTGGACCATGGTCACCGGTTTGAACATAAGCAGATTGCGTGGGTGACCCCATGTGGGGAATTTGATTGAGATGATGTCTATATTGACCCGATATTGCAACATTTTTGATTAGGTCACGTGCCACTGTCAAAGATGATGGCCTATGTACAGTGACTAGGGATTCATAGTAACCTAATCAAGTACACCGAGACTGTAAGCCAACATCAAAGATGCCCCCAATCAAGTCATATTCAACCTAATAACTTTCGTACATGCTTTGCATAGGCCCATGCAAGGTATTTTTGAAATTTGGACTTGGCAGGATTTGGTTGGATGAGAATCAGTTGGTTAAACTACACAGCATGTTGGGAAGTTGCTTCATGAGCACTCACTCTACCAACCCTATCTTTATTTGGAGGGCATATAATCCAATCAAAACCCACTCCTTTGTACTTGAAAGTTGCTTCATGAGCACTTACTCTACCAACCCTATGTTTATTTGGAGGGCATATCATCCAATCAAATCCCACTCCTTTGTACTTGAAAGACACCAAGGAGGCTGGAGGATACCGTACCAACAGCCCAAGGTTATGATAAGTGCAGCCCGGCCTCACCCAAGATGGTGCAGCCCTTACCGTGGGTCCACCTTGATGTATGTATTTTATATCCATGCTATCCATCTATTTTACGAGATCGTTTTATGGCATGAACCCAAAAATAAAAAGATCCAAATCTCAAGTGAAACATACTGTTGGAAACACCGGTTATTTGGACGCCTCTCCTCCCATCTAACTTAATGATAAGGACACAAACTAAAAACCTCCAAGGGCCACTGCAATGTTTCCATGATGTTTATTTGCCATTTAATCTGCCCAACGCAATGTTTTCATAATGTTTATTTGCCATCTAACATGATGATAAGGTCACATAGATTAAAAACTTCTAAAGACTCACCATAATGTTTATTTGCCTCTAATATTATGATGATGTCTATTTGCCTCTAATATTATGATAATGTCATATAGGGGCCCACCTTAATGTGTCCGTAATGCTTATTTTCCATCTAACTTGTTGATAAGGTCACGTAAATTTAAATGAAGGGAAAAAACAGCTTGATGCAAAACTTTTATAATCCATTGGAAATTTTTAATGCTCAATCACCACTTTTTCCTATGATATGGTCCACTTGAGATTTGGATCTCTTCATCTTGCAAAATGGATGGACCACAAAATACATACATCAATGTGGGCCGCACCAGCTGATGTCGGACCCACACCTACTCTACTGGGACAGTTTGGCTAGAGACTGAATGTCACGTTCCAAAACTCGAAAATCGGGCTCACAAAATTTCCGATTGCCGAATTCGCTCCAACAGCCTCCGTAGTACCCCATTCTCGGCTCCCGGTGTCCATACGCCAGATTCCAATCCTGGGATCCTACAAGGAGGAATTTTCAATGTATATTTAACTCGTAATAAGCATAATCACAAGTTTACCCAAATCACAAAAATAACATCATTATCACATATCCACTAATATAAACATTTAAATACAATGCTGAAAGGGAAATACATATGTCAAAATCAAAGCTCCAGAAAACCGCTGCACGTTCCAAGCTCAATGCTGCTGCAACCTAACATTACCGATATGCATCTATCGTGCATAAGCCTATTGAAAGCTTAGAGGGTGGTGTAAGTGTGTGTACAAGATAAGTGGCAAGTATTCAATATGATGTCGTAATCATACAATATCGGAAATACTATCAAGATCATGAATCACATGATATCAAAGTAAGCGGAAATACTGCAAGTCCATAAAAATATCATCAACCTCATCTAAGATATGCGATGAAAAGACATAACAAGCCAATGTCATATACTGAGAAAGTAATGTAAATCAGCTATGTAATGCGGAAACATAATGAACCAGATATCATATATCGAGGATGCAATACAATATGCAATTCGGAAGAGCTACTACGAATACCATCAGCCTCATCTAAGTCATATAAATGTAGAAACATAGCAACCCAGAATGTCATATGCTGGGGATGTAATGCAATATGCAATATATTGTGCGAATGAAATGACTAAGCTGCAGTGTAAAGTCGGGATGATAATACGTGGTATCGTAGGCTATGGGGCCTATCATAAAGGACTTCTATCCAAACCAGTCCCATACCTAAATTTGGATAGATAGACTCAATGTGGTAAGCTCCTGATCTCAGATTAGTCGCGTGCCCCAACCGAAATCCTGACCATTACGAAAGTACACATAACAATTAGTTGTGCACCACCAACCCGAGTGGATAGTGAATAAATGAATGAGTATAATGCTGAGTATGCAACTCCTGTTACACAAATCATTACTGTACATCTCTAGGATCATCACCAGGGTCTAGTATACTGTACATGTAACCGCCGCCCACTGATGCGTGACCATGCAAGTGGAAGAGACCTCACCATCCGCCTGGCCAGTAGTCAGTCAATATCTACCCGGTACGTCGATAGCGGACTCATTTATGAGCTGGTCAAACTCAGCCTAGTTATGTCCCTTACCCTCAGGTAGGTAAGACCACACCCCCTCCCAACCGACCACGACATAGTGAGAGACGTGACCTACTGGTATACGGCCTTCATGTGCTCATATATATCCACTCGGACTCGACGTTGGGGCGTCCTCTGGTACCAAGAGGGTTTAGGGATTTCACCCGGGCTCATCTATGGCGGGCCGATGCTAGTAATAGATTTCTGGTGTTCCATCTGGCCATCCACAATATGCCTGTGGAGGCTACGACCCCGATGTCGCTAGAGCGTACAGTAATCACAACACACAATGCAAGATGCATGAGTCATGCATCAATCCTGCGCAGATCATGTGCTCATGTGAGACAATCTCCGCCTATCAGGGAGTCTCATAACAACATGCCCAATGACATATGCAATGGTCAACCACATCTCATAACAAACATGCAGATGATGCGTATGGGCATGTATCATGATGTTATGTTGTCACATACTCATACTCGACATCGATAATTGGTCTCGACAATCAAATCAGCCTCAACAAATGGAATCGACCTCGACAATTGGAATCGGCCTCAATAATCAGCCTCGACAATCAGAATCGTCCTCGACAATCGGAATCGGCCTCGACAATCGGAATCGGCCTTGACAATCGGCCTTGACAATCGGAATCGGCCTCAACAATTGGAAATGACCTCGATAAATGGAATCGGCCTCGACAATTGGAATCGGCCTCGACAATCGAAATCGGCCTTGACAATCGAAATCGGCCTCGATAAACGGAATCGGCCTCGACAATCAGAATCGGCCTCGACAATTGGCCTCGACAATGGAATCGGTTAGAATGGGCCCAAGGAAAGGTCACAATGTGGACATTCAACCATCATTGCCCATCAATGTGGACATTTAACCAACATTACTCCCAAGGAGTGGTCCACATAGGGCCAAACATATAGTGGGCCCATGGCCTCACATAAAGGCCTAATATACATCACAATGAGCCTCATACAAGGGCTACATACATATCACTATGGGCCGCAACACATGGTCCTAATACACGTCACGGTGGGCCACATCACATGGGCCTAATACGCATCAATGGGCCGCACCAATGGACCTCATATACACAACAGGTGGGCCCTGTTCATGGGCCTCAAATATATAACATGTGGACCCTACACATGGGTCTCGTATGCATTAAATGAGCCACGTATTTGGGTCTCGAATACATCAAATGGGCCACTCGTCATGGGCCTAATACACGTCACAATGGGCCGCACGATAAGGGCCTAATACACATCATAATGAGCCTCGTGTTCATTAAGTTAGCCTCATCATATGTGCCTCAAATATACATCAAGTGGGCCGCATTAATGGGTCATAAATACATCACATGGGCCTTATTCAAAGGCCCATAAATACATCACGACAGGCCTTACGCAAGGGCCTTATCATATCGGGGTGGGCCCTGCACATTCCAAATGGGCTCCATACACATCATTTGGGTCTCACGTGGCAGCCAAAATGGATGGACGGCGTGGCTGTGGAGTACATCAAAGTGGGTCCCACCGTCAAATGGACGGTGAGAATATAATGCATACATCATGGTGGGCCACACCTGTCCAGCAAACGGAATGGACAACGTGACTGAAAATACATAACATCAAGGTGTGCTCCACGGCAGATGGACAATGTGGAATACATTACATAATCAAGGTGAGTCCCACCTACCCACACGTGTCACACGTGTGGGGTGGGCCCACTCCATCAAACAGATGGACGGTATGAATAAAACACATACGTCAGGTGGAGTCCCACCATCCTTTGCTGGTGGACGGTGTGGATATATTTCACATACATCATGGTGGCTGGTGGGAGACCAGCCAATCCACTTCCATATCAGGTGGGCCCCACATGTGGCCCACCCCATATAATATAATACATTATTATTATATATACATATAAATATATATCTTTAAAAAAACAACGCCCAACGTCCAGATGGACGGACGGATGGAACACTTACATCATAGGTGGGTCCACCGTCAAATGGACGGTGAAGATAACACGCACTCATCATGGTGTCCCTCACAACACCATTTAGATGGACGGTGTAGATAACACGTACATCACGGTGCCCACATAACTAGCTGACATTAGTCAGTAGTGGGACCCACCGTCCTGGAAAATGGACGGATGGCAGGGATACAAAATGCATAGCTCAAAGGTGGGCCCTACGGACGGATGGTGTAGATAAGGCACATACAATATGGTAGGTTCCACTCCACCGTTCACTGGATGGTCATGGATAAGACACTACATCACGGTAGGCCCCACATAGACTGAACAGCCTGGATTTTTGGTATGTGTGGGTCCCACGAATGGTGTGCATAAAACACATACATCACAGTAGCCCACAGGGCATGCTGACCCAATACAGCAGCTATATAGCTGGTTAAGGTATACCAGCCAATCGGCTTCCACATTAAGTGGGCCTCACCGTCCAGCAAGCTGGACGGTGTAATAAGACCCATAAATCATGGTGGTCCTCAAGCAGGACGACATGGATACACCATGCATCAGGGTGGGGTCCACGGCAACGTGGCCCACCAACTTTGGATCAAACCGATATTTGTGTTTTTCCTTCATCAGATTTGTCCCAAAAATGGGCAGCAACATGGTGGGCCTCAAGATCGGACGGTGAGGATAATACATCAAGGTTGGCATGCAATCAAGGAAAAAAAAAGAGGGAGAGAGAGAGATCGTGAGAAGGGAAGGGACCCCGCCACTATGGGCCCTCCCTATGCAATATTCATACATCAAGTGGGTCCCAAATCATGTGGACCCTATATCAAAATCAAATACTATGAACACGCACCTTTGATCTCCTCTTCCTTCTTCCGCCAATGTGATCTAAAGTTCCAAGGGGTGCGATTCAATGGTCGAGATGGACTTTGGATGGTGGGGATGAGAGGTAAGAAGGTGGGCCACACTAGCTTCTCTCATGGAAGCTTGGACGTCCACCTCTCATGGGGTTGCTTGAAAAATGGAGAGAGAGAATGAGAGAGAGAGAGAGAGAGAGAGAGAGAGAGAGAGAGAGAGAGAGATGATGGGAGAGAAGTGATGGGAGAGAGGGATGGTGAGTGATGGATGGGTGTACTTTGTTGTAAGAGAAAGTTGACTTTGGGGAGGGTGGTTGTACTTGGGGATGTGTGTGAGTGATGGGAGTGATAAGTACTTAATTGATGTGATTGATGGGATTGATGTGATGTTCTCTAGGGATTGCAATGCGCAACATTTTCCCTCGAATTGAATGCGGGGCCCACATCTCTTGCCCCGGATATCGCCTCGGCGCGTGAAATGCGGCGTCCGAACCGCAGTGACGGCGCGGTCACAAGGGTACAAGTTTCGAGTTGAGCCGACTCTGATATACGGGACACGACTCAGGATCACGGACAAAGCCGATAACAGATTGCAGGTCATCAAAATTCGACCGTGAGGATACGGGCCTTACACCCAACACCAGCCAGCTAGCTGGTATCAAGTTTTATGGACCCCACCATGATATATGTGTTTTATTCACACTGTCCATCCATTTTGTTTAACTTATTTTAGGGCGTGACTCTAAAGCAAAGGATTAATCTATAAAATCCGTTAATCTATTGTACTCTAAGAGCACGATAAATACTTTGAATTCCCTACGATCAAAACTTTGATGCTTTATGTGGGAACCAATTCAATTGAAGTTCAAATATGTTTTGATATAAGAATGATGATTTAACCACTCTATTATCCAGCTAGATAGAATAGGACTTCAATTCCAGTTGAGTTATATGATTGAATCAAGTGAATTAAACATTAAGAATGGCTATAAATGGATCTTTGGCACTTAGTGCTTTATCTCTATTGATTTCCTTCTCAATTACATCATTACTTCTTAAATTAAATTTCATAAGTTAGTTTTAATTCTAGTTCTAGTTCTAAATTATGCCAGAAATTGCATAAGTCCCTATGGGTTTGACCTCAGTCGCACCGAGTTATTACTACATCGCATCCATGCACTTAAGGTTCGTTTCGATCAGGATTCTCAGGAATCTGACTTCGAGCCTCGGACCTTCATCTGCAATGAATGCTATAAAAAATGTTTTAGTGGTAGAGCCAGGTACATCACCAAGCACAGTGCAAGCCAAAGGTCTTCAAGAGTTATGGAATGTTTGGACCTTGGTAACTACCTAAGCATCAAGGAGTCAGTTTGTTGCAGGATGCCAACTTTGGCAAAAATTTTGGAACTAGAGCCAACAAGGGGAAATGTGGTTTACTCGCTAATCTCCCTACGACCGAAAGGACAACTACCATAAGGCCGAGACCCTATTACTCCCAACAGATAGTAGACATGTAAAGGTACCAACTTAAATGCACAAGGGGATGAGTTGCTAGGACTAAGGCCCCTAGGATAACCAGTTAGAGGCTATCCTGATGGAGCAAATCCTAATGTTAGTCTCGACCGATGATCACCCGGAGGAAAATTGTCGACTGGCCCAATACAAGTTTGAATAGACAAACAATATGTGGAGGGCATTCGCCGCATCATGAATCTCATCAAGAATGGTTTGCCGAGCGACAACCAAGGTCAAAGCCAAAATGGATAGCCAACAGTAGGTTAATCTAAGGCTAAAAAGAGATGTCTTCAGAGGAAGAGGGATGCCCAGTAAAAGAATAAAGGCATTGACTAGGGTGCCCAACAGTAACTTGCTACCAGCTTCTTGTGACCGGTGATCCAGCAGAATAAACAACAACTAGGAGACACTATCCTAAAACAAACCAAGGGAAAAGTCTCACAAGGAAAACCCACGAGGAAGGTAGTTTGGAAGGAATGGAGGTCGAAGGTGTCGACCGCAATGGCAGTTTAAAAGTAGTCTAAAACATAATAAAAGAAGTGACGGGATGGCTCTAAAGGCCAACTATAGGGCATCCTATAGTCTAGGTTATTATTATTATTTTTTTAAGTTCAATAATGTATGGTTGACCGAATACAGTTGGGCCACGAGTACTTGATTTTTTAGTCATCAATAAATGAAGGCAATCAAACAAATAGAGAAAAATATTCAATTATGACTGTAACAACCCTATAAAATGATGGTTGTCACTTGTCTGCAATAATTTTAAGGGATCGGCCTACGTCCACCTCCACCTATATAATATAAAAAAATCTTTTGGATTGTGCGAGAAAAGGACAAAAAGAGGGGAATCATCGATCCTCCTTAGACGCCAAATCCTGCCCTCTGATGCTTTGAAAGTCATTTCCTGGCTTCGCTTGCTAAGCATAACGCTTCCAATTACTTGATTTCCCAGGTAGATGACTTGACCTCCAATGCATTTAGATACTTCATCACCCTTCCTCTCTTGAGAAGTCACCTTCTTTTCTCTAATTGCATCCCGATTGTAGCAGCAACCTAGGTTAGCTCGATGATCCTCCATCATCTTGATTTCAATCTCCAAGCTTGTCATCTTCCTTACTAGTTCTTCAACCTCTTAATTGAGCTTCAGGAGCTTCTCGCTAATCTCGTACATCTTACCTGGCAAAGCATCCTCCTCGCGGCCAAGTGCCAAATATTCATCATTACGTACAAGGGGAGTTCCGCCGTCTAGTTCAAAGTGACCAGTCGCAATGTCCAAGCTATCCTAAGCAACCATGTACTCGTATAAAGTTAACAATATTTCCTCCGCATGCGCCAACTTACGACCCCATATTGCATCACTCCCAAGTGTCTATTGAAGCACACCGAGGGCATCCGGAATGCTGGCCAACTCCCATGAGGAAATCAGATCGGGTACATTAAGCTAGATGAACCGATCAACAAACTACTTTAGACCTCAATACTCTGAAATATGAGAGGACCATCCAACACCCCTCTGGTCACCATTAAGCTCTCCAAACGGGCAAAAGACTCAAGAGCAGAGGTCTCCGTAAAATCTCATATGGCCACCTGAGAGGATGACATGGACGGGGTGTCATGTGTCCAATCCCCATCCCCAACTGAAGCGGCAAAGGGAACATCAAAGTGAGGTCCATAGGCAGCTAGAGATGAGATCTCCAACACAACCATTCCTGATTCAGGGGCATTCAGATTAGAAGATTTGACAGGAACATCACTCCTATAAGCTTGCCTCGAAAGCGAAGTCTCTTCGGTAGCATGGCTCGTTGAGAGAAAATCAGTGCCCTCGGGCTCTCTTCCCCAATTAGCAAACATATCATCTCCAGGACTGCCAACCGTATGTACTGCTCCAGCAGGGGAAGAAGGTGTTTCCCCTTCAATGTTTATTACTGTAATTGAGGCAAATTCTTCGATAGGTGCCGAAGCGGGTTCATTAATAGATCCAGCTGGTATGGGTCCTTTGCATTTACCCTTATCAGGAGTCAAAGGGACCTCGCCAGTAGGAGGTTGACTCATGCCCCCAATTGGAGTATTAGCTACCTGATTCCCAAAATCAAGGGTTGACTCAAAAGTCATAGATGTGATCGAGCACTCGTTAACCCTCAATCCAGGGAAACTTGACTGACCATGTGGACCAGTAGTTGTGTTCTTCCATTGGATTATGCTTTTAAAAGATGTTGAGGGTCAAATATTACATATTAGATCCCAGTTATTACCTGCTTTTACGAACACGATACTGTTTAATGTCCTATTTTAATCATGTTTGTGTTGCAAGGTGAATTTAAGAGCTTAGACTGAAAAGGATGCAAAAGGCATAGATTTGATGCTCACAAATCACCAAGGCAAGGGATGGATCTTAGAGGACCAAGATCAAAGAATTCACATGCCAAAGATCCAAGAAAATCAAGTGTTTGAAGCTAAAAAGGCCTGAAAAGCATCCCGAATGAAAGATCACAGGGTTCCCACCATCTGTTTGGTTCAAAACTTTATACCTAGCCCGATGACCCTAAATTAATTGTACACGTTGAAATTCAGCCCTTGGATCCTTGTAAAAGTGGCCCAACGGACAGATCAGCTCATAAATCACTCATCTGGGGCCCACCTAATATCTGGATATGCTTCAATTTTGGTCTCAACCCTTTAAATGGGATGAAAAAAATGGATGGACGAAGCGAATTTCTCACGAACATCACGATGGACCCCACATGGGGATTTGCCCGCATACAATGCACGTGCACTGGACGTGCACCAGACCGAGATCCAGTCAAAGATCAGGTTGACCCGATCCTCTTTCATTATCGGGCACATGCAGTGGGCCACCACCATCGCCCGTCTAGACGATTCAGACCGTCCAAAGTGTCCAGGGGGTGGCCACGACCCTAGCCATGGTGGCCTTTTGGTCCCATGCACGTGTACACACATGGATCGCCGTAAAATGCAGGATGAAAGGTGGGAAGATTTGATACAGTGGGTCGCACCAAACTCGACCAAAACCACTCCTTTTTGACTGAAATTTCTAGGAATCCAATGGAGTGGGTGGATTTTTCCAAAAACATTACTGTAGGGCCCACCGAACACCTCAGCACAATTCCATATGCAAGTACATGCGCAACGCACGTCCGGCCTCCTTGGGCCATTGTGTGATTGTGGAGACGGCTAGACCATTGATTTGAACCGTCCACAAGATCCAAAGGGTGGCCACAACCCTCACCATGGAGTCGGATTCCAGTTTTGAGATGATCTTCCATGCCAAAAGCAGGTCAAACGTAACTGCTTCCGTGGGTTTTCTCACTGCACAAGGAGTGCGTAACTCCTTGTGCATTGCCGACTCCAGCCACCGACCTTCACCATGTCTATAAAAGAGAGAGGTCGAGACGTGGAGGAGACGCGAGGAAGAGAGAGAGAGGACGACTAAGCTTCCAAGAGTTCTTCTTCCCTTTTCTTCTTTAGTTTCTTCTTTCTTTAATATTTTTAACAGATTTTTAGCCTCATCATGTCTGTGATGAGCTAAACCTCTTAGCTAGGGCTAAGAGGTGAAGCTCGTAGTGTGATGGGAGACTTTTTATTTATGCATTTTGATTCATGTTTAAACTGAATTGAATTTGATTCTAGTTTGATTATAAGGAATGCCTTTAGTCTTTAATGGTTTGTTGTGACTTCCATTACAATAGATATGTGATAGCTTTGAGCATGTTCTTTACGTTATTAAGATTATGAAGTTAGGAGGCCATGTTGTTCACCATCATCTCCTGGATATGGATGGATGATGGAATCCTTCCTAACGTTCATAATTCTTTCAGATTGGTTGTGGATCGGTTAAATTCTGTTGTTTGCTTTGTCTCATGGGCATGACCTTGTGATGGAATCAATTCTAATTCTCATACCTCTTATCCATTGATAACTAGATCAAAGGAAGTTCATAATTGTTTTTAATGAATTATCTTCCATCTGGATGAAGATAGGACTCTGATCCCAGTTGTGTTTATGAATCAAGCATAGATCTCCCTGATCTCTACAAGTGGATCCTTAGAAACCCTAATTTTTCCACCTTTGAATTTTACAAGTTTTAGTTTAATACTTCACCATTATTCTCTTAAAATCTTCTGATTTAGGTTACATCTTCGTCTAGTTCTAGTTCTAGTTACTTTCAGAATATGTACAAGGTTCAATCCCTGTGGATTCGACCTCGGTCTTACCGAGATTATTACTACATCGTAATCCTACACTTGGGATTGTGAATAGCATAGTCCAAGTTTCTTGCATCCTCAATGGTGGGAGAAGCCTGTAGAGCAAACATAATAGTGTTTGGCCCAACTCGTTGAGATTCGAAGAGGGGCACAAGGTTTTCTCCTTCTTCATTCCCTGCGACCGATATTACAATCATAAAGACGACAATTCAGAAAGGTAGAATGTTCAGGGTAAGAAAGTAAGAGAAAGCCAGAGGACAACAATTACCTCTTAAAGGTGCAGAAGTTGCAGAGCTCTCCCATGATCGGATGGTTAAAGTGTTCAAACGGATAGCAGGGGTAGAATTGACTGTGTCAACCCATGATAATGTGAAAGGGAGAAGTGGTTGCTTGATAACCTCTAGAGCAGGGTCAAGAACGTTCGACCATCTTTTAATAGCAACCTCACTTGAAGAACGGGCTACTCTAGCAGTGCTTTTACTAGACCGAGAAGATACCAGTTCGATTGGTTGTTTTCCCTTATTAACTTTCTCTGGTAAGGCAAGAGTTGTCCAAGGAGTCCAATCACCTAAAGGGTGGATACTTATAATAATCAGGCCTTGGAATGCTGATGGATGAGCTTAAAGCGACTAGGATACCCCTCGAATGTGAGGAAGCCGGCTCAACAAGAGGTGGTCCGGTAAGTGGGCAAGATTTTTGGCCTATTGTGGTAATAAAGCCACGTCCTGAAACAACAAGTCGAAGAATGGAACCTTGACCAGAGGAAACTACCGGTTTCGCTCGCCAAGGAAGTGGTGGAAATAGGCAAGTACATTCGTCTGTAACTGAAGAAGGATACCTCTTCCAATATGCTCCCCCACCAATCTCGAAACTAGGGAATATCATACGCATGGAAGGAAAGACCAAGAGCGAAAGAAATGTAAAGGACCGCTCCCTTAAAGTTAGCTTGAATAGGTTCCATCTCTTTAATATAATGGAATTTCTCCCTCAAAAGTGGACGTTCATTTTTTGAAGAAAAGGCAAGGGAAAGTGGAAGACCTTGAATTAACATAAACTGATGAGCCTATAAAAAAGATGGATAAAATTCTACCCTAGTTTTTGCATTAAGGCTTTGTACCAGGAAGGTGCCTCTGTTTGGAAGATCTTGAGCAATCAAAATATGTCGCCATAGATCATACACAGGTTGAAGACCTTCATTCTCAATAGGACCATGTCTCATATGATGAAATCAAGGACCATGAGACATCTCATAGAGTGGAAAGAAACATGCATCAGGAAATATCCGTAGTTCAATAAGAAAAAATTCCATGCAGTCCCAGAATGGACAGTTTATAATGCAAATATGGGCCAATCGACGGTGACTATAAGCACGAGAACAGGCTGGAGGGGTCTCAACATCAGCAGAAAGGAAAAAGCGAGAGTACTCACATAACCACAGTTGGAGGAGCCAAAGATGTCCCTCATAGCTATGAAGATTCTCACTAGCAGGTAAGAAAAGAGAGCGGTACATGTGGGAGAGAAGGAAAGGAGCAAGCACGAGTTTCCAACTAGAAGCTAACGTTTCAACCAATGCACTATACTCCTTAGTCATCTGGCTAACCTTGACGTAGAAGACAAAACAAGAGAGCCACAATAGGAGGAAAACATAGTTCTCTTAATGGGTAATGTCACGCCCCAAACCCAGAAATCGGATTCACAGGAATCCCGATCACCGAATCCGGTGCCGACAGCCTCCGTAGTACCCCATTCTCGGCTCCTAGCGTTTATACGCCAGATTCTAATCCTGGGATCCTACAAGGAGGATTTTTTTTTGTACATTTAACTCGTAATAAGCATAACCACAAGTATACCCAAATCACAAATACAACATCATCATCACATATTCACTAATATAATCATTTGAGTACAATGCTAAAAAGGAAATACATAAGTCAAAAATCAAGCTCCAGAAGACCGCTGCACGCTCCAAGCTCAACACTGCTGCAACCTAACATAACCTGCACGCATCTATCGTGCATAAGCTTATAGAAAGCTTAGAGGGTGGTATAAGTGTGTGCACAAGGTAAGTACCAAGTATTCAACGCAATGTCATAATCATATAATGTCGAAATAGGCGCATGGTCATGAATCATATGTTATCAGAGTAAGTGAAAATACTGACAAGTCCATGAGTCAAGCAATATCAGAATGCACAATACATATCAACTATACAAATGAGGAACAATATCAGAATACACGATACAGATCAACTATACAAATGAGAAGTCATAAATAGTTAAATATCAGATGCCGTATCTAAACCATATAAAGGCAGAAACACAGGTAACTCAAAATGTCATATACCGCGAATGTAATGCAATATGCGATGTGAATGGAATGACCATG
>JAJHSJ010000004.1:35576518-35856255 GCA_021015155.1 Magnolia officinalis | reverse complement strand
ACAACAGCTTCGCTAACCTCACACGCGTGTGTAAGTTAGCTCGTGTGCACGTCACTACTTGTGCCATAATGTCACATACTTACATGATCTAATACATCCATCATGAGGCTATGGATTTATAGACGTCGTGGCCCAATAATCAGATTGGTCCACTTATCAAATAGGGCCACATTTTACGAAAAAAAATCTACGGCTGAAAAAGCTGTGTCCAAGTTTTCTACGGTTCCTGCATGTTTCTAACACCGCGATCCACCGATGAATGGATGAGCCTGATTTTTGGGCAAGAAGGCATCAGATGGACAGCCTGGATAATTCACACATTTCCCATCCGTACTGTCCAGCTGATGGATGGGTGACCGACCGTATAATATTATAGTTTGTATAAGATAAGATCAAAGCGAAAAAACAGCCATGGAGCATAAGATAATGAGATCACATGGATTAGAGGTGTGGATTGCACGTGGGTGATCTTGTTATTGACATGGACACAAGAAAATTTCCAAAGAAAATGACACCACCCATGTGGAATCTTGCATGATGCTTGGGCAGTGTTGGAAGAGAGAAAACTCACAACATTCCAAACAAAGGCTCGTAGAAGGGATGGAATTTCAATGTTTGAAATATAAAAGAGTGAAGGTCAAGCATCTACCCCTCTCTTTCTACTTCTTCTCCTTTTGTTAGGTGCAATGGATTGAGACAAGCCCAAAAGAAGGGACCTTGCTTTGAGTGGGAGCATTTTAGTCATAGATGGTACTCCAAGATGAGAATCTATATAGGTGGGCCATTTTGGATAAAACCAATTTATAAATAATAGGGGTATGGTACATGGTGTAAAGCACTTGGACAACAAATAAGAAGAGTTGGGCTATGTTGGTTACGCGTTTTGCTTTTTAAGATAAAATAAGTCATTAAATGACTTATTACAGAAAAACTTTTATGTAAGAATCTTGTAAGGTGGGCCTTATTGATCAACAGTTTAGATTTTTCTAAAGGTTGGATAATGTGATTGGGTGTACTAGCGAGCCCCACTAAGTTATGAGACATCCAGAATTCGTGTAATAGGTGGTATACTACTACCGTGATACGCACACACAATATTTTGATAGAACGAGGATAACCAATTCATGTGGAGACTTACAGGGAGATGAGTTTTGATGGGTTTCAAACTCAAAGAACTGGGTCCCCAATCCTACACCATCGACGGAAGTCACAATTCCATCCCATAAGGAAAGGAAGATCCCGACATTCCGATTCTACATTAATGGCGACACAGATAGGTAAACTGTCTCTCTCTTTTGATTTCCATTTCCAATGCACAACAAGGTCTTTCAGCAAATCTGCATCTAAACATTACATCTTAACCATACATTAGACACCAATTACATTTTCAAGTTTCTAAAATACCTTTCACTTTGGTTTAAACGTCTTTTAAACTGTGTATAGATATATTCATATTCATTTGATTGGATGACGAGTTACGATTCCACTATAAATTCCAGATTATCATGTGCATATGGCATTCAACCCGTCCAATAGGTTGGCCCCATTGAGGATTTCTTGGTCCAAAATTCAAATTGATACATGCAGGTAAACAATGAATAGTCTTTGATATGATCTAAAGTACAGGTGCAGCCTACATGCTGAGTGAATTGGCCTTGTTTTTGTACCAAGCGATCTTAAATTGAATATTTCAGTTCATTAATTATACTAAGGTTACTATGATCATTTATATTTAAAGTTAAAGGGCTAAATTATCAAATGGTTGAAATAATAGAATTGAAAGCTTTCATTTGTAATCTTCTCACAATACAAATGGAGGCTTATCATATAAGCGTTTTAGATCATTATAAATTTGGACGTTTGCTAGCCCGGCCCACATGCACATTTACATTTTTATCCCGTCGGTGCCAACCTAGCGAGTGAATCGGTGCATTTATTGGGCCCCACCTTGAAAATGATTGCGAAAAAATTAGTATGGTCCACTCATTAGCTCGGTGAGCCCTATATGAGAAGAATGTAGGATTAATAAGAAAATGGTTCTCATTATTTGATAGCTGTCTTCTTTATTGTAGGGTCTGCCCTATGAAATTCTTGGATGTCCCACACGGTTGCCACATTGGCGCATACGCTATGTGAGGTGGCAAACCTCTACAAAATCGCATCTAATGTCTTTGTATTTGGGGAATAAATGGTATTATTATCTCTTTCGCTATTATAGATAACACTGGTAGTTTTGGACAATTTTACCAACACAACTACTTGGTAGAAGAATTAAATATATATCTATATATATATATATATATATATATATATATATAATATATATATATATATATATATATATATATATAAAAACTCAAGCGGGCAAGAACAGAAGAGATAATAAAATTAGACAAGTACCATTGAAACTTTCCTTGAGCCTATCAATACTGTTTATATGCCTTCCAACTTGCTCATAAGGTGAGTTCCAATGGGATAAAAGAAACTCAGCCCAACCCAATAGGTTGGTGGAGCCAAAGAAGGTTTCAAATGTAGGTTTCTCCATCCTAATTATTTCTAGTGGTTTGACCCCCTTGAGTTTTAGATTTGATTAGTTTTTGGGGTTACTTCCAAACATGAGGTGATTCAACTGATGAATGGACTGGATGTCACGCAAGTATTAAAGCAGACCTATAGAGGTTTTCTCTCTTTATGTAGCCCACACACTCTCTCTCTTTCGTATGGCTGCACCCTTTCTCTCATCTTTCTTTTTCTTTCACCCTCTCCTATGCTCCACACGTGCCACACTAAGCAGTACTCTCCGCGAAAGAGTGTTCCTTTTACAACATTTGTAGAATAAGTTGATTCTACAGCATAGTGTGTGTGGCCATCTCAATCCGTCCATCATGTGGGTCTGCTCATGTTCTCTATAGGGACCAAAATTCCAGACGATCCAAAACTAATGGGGACCACACCATGTAAAATCATGGGTTTTTAGTTTTCAATTCCAATCGCATGCGTTGGGGTTTTTATTCATAACCCGTTGTCATACACGGCTACATAAGACAATAGTTAATAAAAGGACGTGGTCGGCTACGGGCATCATGGATTACAAAGAACTAGTATTTCCTAGTGGGGTCCACCCAAGAGAAACCAAAGTAAGTAATCTCATATCACTTTATCCGTACCGTACATCGTCTGTCATGGGCCATCTCAAGCAATCTAAGCCATTGAAATCGACGACCACTGGATTATTTATCAAGCAAAAGAAGGCCTAGATGAACAACATCATCTGTCAATTGTTATAAAATTGAAGGATATAGGTGGGCCAATCTAAGACCTTGATCATGGAGCAACATACAAACATGGGTATGGATCAAAAACCGGGTCCCATCATGGATATTTATGTTTCAAAAACTACGCTTGTTTAACCAATCTTATCCATCAGTTTCCTGTCCCTTTGAGAGCATAATTCATAAACATCCAATCCATGCTCAATTTGATCACCAATCATTTTCAATCCACAGTAGAGAAACTAGATGGACGGATCTGATCGATAGGGAGATATAGGGAGGGCTCTACCCTTTTACCAAACCATGGGCCTTGTTTGGTCAAAAGATTCCAACTATGTAATAATCAACTACAGAAAGGAAAATAAACCTTTTTTCCACTAGCAATGATTAAATAAGACCACCCAACAAGCTAAAAACGGCTATAGGTAGGGTGAACTGTTCACCTACAAGCTCCTGCACTACTATTTGCAGTACAGGGCTTTTTTAATCACAAGATACGTTGGCTAAAAATGCCTTATACCACATAGCAATGTAGGCGCCTGTAGGTGATCAGTTCTCATGGGCCACATGTCTTGTGGTTGGTGAAGTTATAATACATTTTGCAAGCTTAAGTACCCACAAGTGGTTGGGTTTTCAAATTTATTTGTTTGAACTGGCGGGTCCATGCCAATTACATTTTTCACTTGCTTGTCATAGAATAATGTAGGGGTGAAATCTGTTGGGTTATGTTAGACTTGTTATTTCCGATAACCCACTTGAATTTCTTCAAGATAGTTTACGCTCACCAATTTGTTTTTATTTTATTTTATTTTTATTTTTTATTTTTATTTTTATTTTTATTTACCTTTATAAATCCTTATAATAATCATTTACCCACATAATTCCGGCAGCATTCTTAATGCAGATGCTGGCAACTTTATTGATTGAAAGTAATTCAATGCTAAAACCGAGGAAGGGTGTGAAAAAAAAGGTGCGGCTGCTTTATTTTCATGAGCACGCTAAATATATTTTAAATATATAAAGATGGGTTGTTGTTGACCTCAATTTAGCCAATCAAGGCCACTCGTGTGACCGAGGGCGGAAGTACGTGTGTGTATATGATTGCGTGGGCGTGCCAGAGTGTAATCGACTCAAAGGTATTGACTTAATTGGCCGATACCCCTGTGTCGAGATAGATAGATTGAAGTCTGAATCATAACTCAAAGTCCTCTCAATCACTGGCTGATTCAGAAGTGCGCACCATACTTAGACGATTTGAGCAAAGGAATGAGTTAACCTTCACATATGAGTTCTTTTTACCTTGTACTAGTGATTATGGAATCAATCAGTTTAAAGACTTTAATGTGGTATTTTTCAATCAAAGTAAAAGATTCACACATCTCGGAATAAAGACTAACATGAACATGATTAATCTTTTATTAATATACTTGCCCTATTACAATCGTCATGCCTCGCACTATAAATATTAAAAGACAAAAAAGAAAAAGAAAAGATAAATACTTTACGCGCCTATTAGAACAGGCGATTCACATGGGTGGTTAGCAAGATATGACCAAGTTATGAACAATTGAATTGAAACTCAAATAGATATATAGATCTGACAAGTTAAGGCTGCAGATATTTAATATACTCATAAGGTAAACGTACTACAGCGGGAGCTATTTGGCAGAAGCAAACTAAGCTAGGAAAAGTAAAATAGGCATGAAAATAAAGTAGACGTGTGTAGATGTGTTTACATAGGCCTCAAGCTCTTCTTCGTATGATTCTTTTATAACTTTCTCGAAGTGGTGGAAGCCCCTCACTAGGCTTTGCTATCCTTCGAGATTCTTCATGTGATCTTTCCGAATACACATGCTCCCTTAATAGATCTGGATTTGCTTAGGAAAGGAAGAGCCCTAGACTCGTGGCTTCTTGTATCTTCTTTTCCTAGTTGGTTCTTTGCATAGATGTTTGTGGCCTACTAAAGGTCTAGCATGGCGCTCACAAGTTCC
The DNA here is from genome assembly GCA_021015155.1 of Magnolia officinalis. Classification (NCBI taxonomy): domain Eukaryota; kingdom Viridiplantae; phylum Streptophyta; class Magnoliopsida; order Magnoliales; family Magnoliaceae; genus Magnolia; species Magnolia officinalis. The sequence goes on along the minus strand of JAJHSJ010000004.1, from coordinate 35,850,992 downwards.
TTTGTCGGAAACAAACAATCAAGCTAGAGCTTAAGAACCTCAATGGCTTATCTCTATCAAACATAGTCATCCAACACTTCTTGGTGGCCCACCTTGTCCACTTTCATATGTTGGACAACTTAGATCAAACCCCTTTCTGTCCGATCACCCAGAAGGTAATGTTCAGAGTGTTGGAGGGATTTGATATTCGAGATTAATCTATCATTCTCTTAATTCTGATTAACGTGTAGAATGGGATCTGATATATATAAGTTTGTCGTAACTCTACAATCCTAGTTTGAGGCAAGGTCCAAGATGGCTTGCATACCAACTTGACTTTTCGACATTCAGGATCTTTTGTATCGTTGCTGGCTCTCCAAAAGTCTTTGGGAAAATCTCCCATTTTGAAAGCATTGTAAGAAACAATCTCGCAGATGAGATCATATCCAGTTGTGATATAGGATATGCTCGTCCAACAGGTCTTTTATAGCCGTGCACGTCCCTCGTTTAATGGGCACATTAGTCATAGCCATGTGGTGTCCTTCTAAAGGACTTGATAGGAGTCACTGTCTTGTAATAAAGACAAAATGTGTAATGTTGAAGAAAAATCAGATGCAGATCTCCTTCGAATACAAGTACAATTTTGATTATGTTAAACACATAATGTCTCCACTTGATATCATGACTAATGGCAAGGCATCGAAAATGTGTGTAAACAGCTGCTAATTTATCTGAGAGAAAACTATTATAAAAAATTTTCTCTAACTTACATGCTTTTGAGCCAATGTACTAAGTATGTTGTGGTCGTCTCAGCTTGAAGGAGAGTTTTAATAGAGTTGCAATGCTCAGTCCATTAGGCCTAGGCTTTGTCATTTGTTTTTCTTTTTATAAATAAAGAAAGTGTGGAGGGATTTCTTGGAACTTTAATTTTCCTTATAATGTTGCTTTAATGAAAGATTCACACTACAGTGAGCCCACACAAACCTAGGGTTAGTGTCACATCCCCATTGTTGCATGTGGTGTTGTCCACCTAATTCATGGATTTGGATGATTTTTCGCCCCGGTCCTACAGTCAAGTAGCACCTTATTAGAATGAGTGGATTTCATATGTAAAGCATGATGGCCCAAAAAAGCTTAGGTGAGATGTTGATAAATAATAATAATAATAATAATATATTAGACAAGCTTAGCTCCCCTAATGGAAGTGGATTGGATACCACCTATGCTATCTGCTGACCCGACCTCCACACAGGCTGAGGCTTTGAGGGGCCCACCCTGATGTATGATTTTTTCTACTACTATTATTTATTTTTCCATGTGAACTTAGGATAAGCTAAAAAAAAATGAGACGGATCTATAACTCAGAGGACAGTACCACATAAAACAACAAGGATAATGATACCCACCATGATGTTTCTTTCCTATCTAATCTAGATGATATGATATACCTGGATGAAAGAAAAACATAAGTATCAGCTTAATTTAGAACTTTTTTTTTTTTGGCCGTTGTGAAGCTTTCAACCGTAGGCATTTACTACTGGATGTGTAGTCCACTTGAGTCTTGGATATATATCAAATTTTACTTATGCTATTAAAATAATATGGCAAAATGGATGAACGGTGTGGATAAAACCAATACATCACCGTGGCCCTTAAGACAGGGAATTGGAGGGTCCAGGGTAGATCTGATGTGATAAACGGCCGCGTGTACGTTTGCAAATGAAGATTCCAGGCATCAGGACAGGTTGTTGGTTGTCTGTTTTTGGACACACGATCGAAGAGAGCAGCACCACTACAAACGAAATCCTCATGTAGCCTGGATTCTCGGGCTATTGTGGGGCCCACCTCATGCGTACGAAATTCAACCATCTGCCAAAACCTCCCTACCAATCAGCAAGTTTTTGTCCGTTTGTTTTCTACAGTGATTTTTATGGAGGGAGAGGGACCCATTTGGACGGTTGGGATGTCATCTCAAGAGGTGGGATCCAGGGTAGCTCGAGGCTCGAGGTTCGAGGCCATTTCAACAATCCCAACATCGATTCTCATTGGATTCCGAAAAGTTTCAGTGTTAGGTCGGTTCGAGACAGGTGTACGGTGAGTAGAATCTCAACTTCTAACTCCCAATTCCATCGGCACGTGTCCTATCCAACCACATTCAGACACCTGCACTGACATGTGACCTGTCCAAGTTCTAACCAGAGTTCTATTGGACACCTGCCATCCTGGCAGGCACGTGCAAGATCCGATCCATTTACAACGTAGGCATGGTAAGGGACAGCTCAATGGTTCGGATTACCGAACCTTGGGTCCCACCCAAGTACTTGATGCAAAGCACTGACATCTTAAAATGTATATATAAATTCCGTAGTGGAATACAACTAAATCAACTTAAACCGTCCAAATTATGGCCCTTTATATGTATGATTATCTTACAATCCGATTGGTGCATATATATATATATATATATATATATATATATATATATATATATATGGGAAAAGGTACTATGCGTTCGAGCTCACGGGTCCGTCCATGAGGTGGAGCTGTGTGGGCCCAACCGTGATGCGTTTCGAACATCTACCCCATCAGTCAGATGCACCGTTCCATCGTGGGCCTAGGTCCTAAAAATCAAGTCAATCCGTGACTTGTGTGGGCCACACCACATACAGAAGTGGAGAGGGGCCGTACACCATTAAAACATTCATAACCATTTTTAAGGGCCCACCGAGATGTGGTTTGCAAATTCAGCCTATCCATTATGTGTGTCCCACTTGAACGAGGGTTCAAACCAAGTTTCAGGCACATGCAAAACTCAGGTGGGCCCCACCAAGTGCTTTTATATGTTTTAACGGTGTCTTCACATAATTATAGATGGTATGGTCCACCTGAGTTCCGGCTGATTTTTGGGATATCCCATAATTTAAAGGGTACCCATCAAATGCACGATGTTGATGGTCGACACGCATCACAGTGGGGCCCACACAGCTCGAGCTCATGGAACGTTAAAATCAGTGGAGGTCAAGCTGTGTGGGCCCCACCGTGATGCGTTTCGAAAATCAACACCATCAGTCAGATGCACCATTCCATCGTGGGCCTAGGTCTCAAAAATCAAGTCAATCTGTGACTTGTGTGGGCCACACCACATACAGAAGTTGAGAGGTGTCGTGCACCATTAAAACATTCATAACCATTTTTTAGGGCCCACCGAGATGTAGTTTGCAAATCCAGACCATCCATTATGTGTGTCCCACTTGAATGAGGGTTCAGACCAAGTTTTAGGCACATAAAAAACTCAGGTGGGCCCCACCAAGTGCTTTTATATGTTTTAACAGTGTCTTCACATAATTATAGATGGTATGGCCCACCTGAGTTCCGTATACGACTGATTTTTGGGATATCCCATAATTTAAAGGGTACCCATCAAATGCATGGTGTTGATGGTCGAAACATATCACGGTGGGGCCCACACAGCTCGACCTCACGGGAGCTTATCGTCAGCTCGAGTGCATTGTATCTTTTCCCATATATATATATTGTTGATGCAAATTTATGGTGCGCCTTCCTCGTCGTGCTCGTCCCCTGCACAAGATAGAAGAAAGGAGACCCTAGCTCTAGCCCGGGGAACCTCCGATGCTTAAGTTGGTTACTTCAGCTAAGGAGAAGGTATTTTTATGGAGTATTCAGTTGCGTACCTTTCATAGAGATGGAGGTTCTTTATTTATAGGGGTGGGAGAGACTTGCCTTGTAGGGATTCTCTTCCTGATATCATAAAGATTTGATTTTGGCCCGCTTGGTCTCCATCCGATCCCGAGACCGTCGGAATTGAAGATCCTTTTATGAGATCTCCGGGACAGTGTTTCTATTTACATCGTCTTTCCTTTACTTGGCTCAGCCGTTTCTAACTCAAGTAACAACTGAGTCTCGACTGGCTTTATAGAGATGAGTTTTTTACCTTCTGTCGGGCAGAGCAGTCTCGGTTTATTACCGTTGTCTTTTCCTGACAATGTGACCAACTTAATGATGAGTCGGCTTTCACTGCCGATTGTGTGGCTTATAGCTTTTGGGCCTTAGTTGAGTCATGTTGACGTTGTTAACTCGTCCACCGAGCCAACTTAGACCGTCTTATTCTCTCTACTTTATTGTGTCTGCATGATATTGTCTCAGACTCAACTGTTGCCTCGGAAATCCCGGGCAGTGTTAGTAGAATTGGTCTGTTCTATATTCGAGTCTCTGGACTTAACATATTTTTCCCCAACAGTAAGCCCCCTTACTTCGTGTGTCTCTTACGGCACTAAGGAGTAATAAACCTTTAGGTCGGTTCATAACTTAGTCCGAGATAATAATTAGGCATTTAATGCCTTTTACGTCGTTCCCAATGGGAGACGGTTCATTGCCCGAGGTCGCACGAGCGGACAATCGTCAAGTCGCTTCTTCTGCTTATGAGCATCAGATGCGTGGCGAAAGCGTTACCGTCGTCAGTCGACGTGCACCATGTGTCGAGCGGGGGAGTCGATGCAGGCGTCGATTTGTCTCCCCATTAATTGTCTCTGTCACGTGGCAAGGCTATAAAAAGGAAGGGAGAGGCACGCGTATCCCATTTTTGTTGCTGCCTCTCCCGCTCTTCGTTCCTTCTTCATTTTACTTCTTTTCCTCCTTTTCTTCTTTCTCTTTTCCCGCTGTCAGCATTTCATTCCGCCATTTGCACCTTTTATCCTCCTTATTTTCTCCGATGAGTTCTTCCCTCCTTCTTAATTGACGATAATGGCAATGCACGGCTCTCAGAGCCCCCGGGAGGGAACTTTCGGTAACGAAGGCGAAGCGCAGCATTTTTGGAACGTTGCGGAATCGCCTTCTTTACTGGCTGTAGACACTGAAAATCGGCGCCCACACTAATGTATGTATTTGGGATGGGATTAGGCTGATTTATTATTGTTGGAGTCGCCACTAGTCGAAAAATCTTAGAATCCCGCGGTCGGCTAGAACCACGGAACACGTTAAGGTTGGAGAAATCCAAAGACTCTCCCTCCTTAAATTGACTCCTGGTCTGTGATTAGAGATTCTAGGTAAGGGACCTCGGTTACAAAGAGGGAAGGTGTTAGGCACCCTCTCTGCCAGTGCAAATGTACGGTCTCTACTTAGTGTGGTAAAATAATCTCAAGGGATGATGATGATGTTGTGGTCATGATGGGACTAGTCACACGTGGATTTCTGATGTAGCAAGATCCGAAATTTCGGCAGGCCACAGAGCATACATCCGACAATGTATCTAGAGGGCGGATGTGATGATGCTTATGTGAAAAGGTAAAGAAAAAGTGGACTGGGTCACTAAGAATTTCTGATGTGACAGGGTCCGATGTACGGCAAGTCACAGAGCATACGTTTACTAGAGATCTAGAGAAGCAAGGGGATTGAGAATGGAGTAGATGTCATGGTGAATGCTTGTGGGATGATGGATCTTTGACTTGCTCTTGAGATGGCTAGAACATGAAGTACAACATGGCTAATTCGGGCTAGACTAAAGGGTTGAGATGGTTGAGGTGAGGGTAAGAAGTGGCTAGAAAATCAGGACTTTGGGGCTTGGGAGCTCCTTCTCACCCTCACTCTCTTTCTCTTTCTTTCTCTTTCTCTCTCTCCCTTAGTTTGGTGTGTTAAAATGAGAAGAGGAGAGGGCTATTTATAGCCTTCTCCAATGACATTACTGTAGTTTTTAGGCTCTAGGAGGGGTAAATACTGATGTGGCAAATGAAGATTGGTAGGGAGGAGAAAAACGCCACGTGGCGTGCTCCTATTAGCTAATGAGGCTAGTAAAATGGTAAATAGCGGAGTTAGGAAGGGTAAATGTGAGTGAAAGTTGACTTTTGGACACTGAGACAGCTGTCCACACCCGGGCCGAGAGCGGCGGCAGTCAAAATGCCGCAGGCGGTAGTCAGACTGCAGCCCGTAGTAGTCAGACTACCGCATGGTCCTGGTTCGGGTCGGATTCTCACGTGTGGGCTTCGTGTGGTTCTCTGGTTCATCCAGTGATCTCCGTTTTGGATTTCTGGGACTCAAAGTGGTGAATTTAGGTATGGATAGAGGGTTTTGGACAGGGTATAGGGTATAGGCGATGCTGTGTGTATACCGAACGACTCAGATCACGGTTTTGGGTTGCGGATTGGGAGTTTTGGGGATTTTTGGGTCAGGGTTTGGTTTAGGCTGGGATTAAGGTTTGGTTTAGGCTGGGATTAGGGTTTGGTTCAAGGTATGATCATGGATCCTGGGTAGTCTTAGCCTTCTCAAGATATTAGCCTGGGTGGGGTGTCTACAGATGCCCCTCTTTGGCCGAGGTTGCAAGCAACCGAAGGCCAAAGCGAGTAGACACCCCACCATTCTGGTAAAAAAAGATAGTGATTCAAACCTGTTGTCTGCCATTGTATCATTGTCAGTCGACTGTTTGGAAAAGAGATTACTTGCACATATCACGAGGGTTGAGGAAGACGTTGTGATTGTCTCCTGCGCATTCATCGCGGCTTTACGGATCACCAATCACAACCCTTTCACATCAGATTATTAACAGCATTGGAGGGTAAGTTTGAAAGTAGGGGCCTCTGCCCATTTGTCGCGGCTTTACGAGGATTCCCGTACTGTCAGGTCTGTTGTTCATTTGCTCTGTAATCACCCTAGGAGTGTTCGTTCCACTCGATCGTCAAAGTGGTTAACTGCCCTGCTCGTTGGTGAGGCCTTACGGGGAACTCACTACGCCGACTTGGACTCGATCAAATTTCACGAACATCCCGGACTAGGTATGTGTAGGTAATCCTTTCCATGTAGTCTGCTGATTCTGATACTTTGGTTACAATGGATTATTGTCACTTCGAGTTTGATTATTCTTTCTAGAGATAGATCTAATCATTTTATTAACATCCGTACAACTGTCCAGATATAGAGATTTGGCCAATCGTACATGTATCATGTACGGATTTAATCATCCTCCGGGGAAACCGGGGGAGACCAAATCTTATTTAGCTGTTTGCACTAACCGCAACTGGAGAATATGGAAGATTCCTCAGTGTACTGCGTGTCGCGTGCGTTTTTTTTTATAGAAAATATCCGTTCGATCTCGCAGGTGGGCGTCGTAATTCGGTTTTTATTTGCGGGAAGAGTCGAATGGCCTCCACTAATAAATTAATGGGGCTAATGATTTAGAAGAACCGAACCTTTTTGAGGTTATACTCGCTGGGGATTTATTTTGTGTTATTTTGGCAATTTTTGATAATTTTTTTTTATTATTTTTTTGTGAAAATTTTTAAGATTTTTTGGAATTTTTGGAATCTTTTTGGAATTTTTGGAGGCTTCGTTTTTTTTTTTTGAAAATTCGGGGACTGTTTTGGTAACTTTTGAAAACTTAGGACTGTTTTGGTAATTTTGAAAACTTATGACTGTTTTGGTGATTTTTGAAAACTTAGGACTATTTTAGTAAATTTTTTTTGAAAACTTAGGACTATTTTGGTAATTTTTGAAAACTTGGGACTGTTTTGGTAATTTTTTGAAAACTTAGGACTGTTTTGGTAATTTTTGAAAACTTAGGACTATTTTGAAAATTCTTTTAGGTATCGTCCAGCGGTCGGAGGGATAAACCGGTCGTTTACTACAACCTAGGGAACAGGCCCACTGCCCCATGTGCTTTTGGTCGGGCGGCGGTCGGTTTGCCGCGGACAGCAATCCGGCTACCGCCAGTCTATTGTTTGGACCGTTAGTCCGAGGGGTGCACTGGTCCGTCAGGTGCCACCTTCTTACTTATTTGAATCCTTCAGTTGGGACGTCCAGGGAGAGTGTTGTGGTCCTTAGAGTGATTTTTTTAGTGGATTTTCTTCACAGATTTTTTTTGTTTTTTTCATTCTTTCCATTTCAGGTAATCTTGGCTAACAGTTTCTTATTAGATCTTGCTAGACCACTCATTTTAGGAGCCCTTGATGGGTTGGATTTCCTTTTAGCTTTGGAGAGGGCCGCGATTGGGACCGTTGGATCATCTTGGTTGGATCTGATCCATTGGATCTTGTTGAACTTATTTGTTTTGGGTCAAATGGTTGGCTGGATTATTATCAAGTTATATTTTTTGTTGTTTTTTTTAATTATTATTATTATTATTTATTTTTATTGTTGGAGTGGGGTGTGATAAGAAAAGGGCCCCACCTTCTATTATGATTTTTTGTGTTTTCTATGTTTTTTTTTGTGTTTTTTTTTTCTTTTTGGTGGTGACGATCTAAGCCTTTGGATGGATGATCCGGGGCCTACTTGTGTATGTGGATGATGTAAATCGTGATGGTTGGCCATTTTTGGTGAATGATGGGCAGGTGAGATTTTTCAAGCGGGCTCTACATCATGATCTTGACATGCCCAGATACATGAATTTATTGTGGGCATGGACATGAATGATGGTCCTTGGAAGGTGGACCTTGGAATGGGCTTTTTGAAGGTGGGCCTTGGAATGGGCTTTTTGGAAATGGACTTTGAAGTGGACCTTGACATGGGCCTTTTCTGAAATGGGCCTTGAGATAGGCTTTTTAAAGGTGGGCCTTGGAATGGGTCTCTTTGGAAATGGACTTTGAAGTGGACCTTGACATGGGCCTTTTTTGAAATGGACTTTGAAGTGGGCCTTGACATGGGCCTTTTTTGAAATGGGCCTTGAGATGGGCTTTTTAAAGGTGGGCCTTGGAATGGGTCTATTTAGAAATGGACTTTGAAGCGGGCCTTGACATGGGCCTTTTTTGAAATGGGCCTTGAGATGGGCTTTTTGAAGATGGGCCTTGGAATGGCCTTTTTGAAGGTGGGCCTTGGAAGTGGGCCTTGACATGGGCCTTTTTTGAAATGGGCTTTAAGATGGGCTTTTTGAAGTGGGCCTTAAGATGGGCTTTTTGTAGTGGGCCTGGCTTTTAGAATGGGCCTTATCATGGGCTTTTTGAAGTGGGCCTGGGCTTTTGGAATGGGCCTTTAAAATGGATGCTTACTTGTATACCTTGCTTGTGCAGCATGCCTCTCCGTGGTAGAAACGAGGCTAGTTCTTCCCACCAGTCGACCAATTCATGCTACGTGCCGCGAGAGGGCCGACATCTATCTGACATAGCCCGGGAGGGTGGCGCTCCTGCGGCCCTGAGAGGGCGAGGGGTCAGGACTCATTGGCCTGACTGGTTGCATGACCCCCAGCCGCTGTTTTTTGAGGTTTTGGAGCGGATGTCATTCGCTCACCTATTCCGAGTTCGTCTGAGTAGGACGAATATGTCCCTCCTATCTACTTTGACTGAGCAATGACACCCTGAGACCCACACTTTTCAACTGCCTTTTGGGGAGTGGGGCATCACTCCATACGACATATATATGCAGTTGGGCCTTCGGTATGATGGGGGATCAGTCCCGTTCGAGGATGACCTTCCGATGCCCATGGAGGATGATTGGATGGGACTATTGGGGATGATGCCAGATGTCGCGGATTTTACTGGTCCTCGTTTCAAGCTACTTTGGCTGTCGTCGAATTTTGCCTGACGCATCCCTGAGACCAAGGCTGCGGCTGTAGTGAAGGCCCGTGCCCTAATCTTGTACACTATGGGTGCGATGATTTTTTGCCATGGGAATGAGCTTGTGAGTTCTCGTCTGTTGTCCCTTGTGGCGGATATCACTTTCCCCACACCGTACAACTGGAATGCGGCCCTTCTGGCCCATTTGTACGAAGGGCTGGACAAGGCCAGCCGTTGTATTAGCCGGTCTTTGACTAGCTTTTATCCAGTCATTGAGGTACTTTCCTGACCTCCTTTATGCCCTGCTTTCCCTAAGGATGATCTGGTGCGTCTTTTCTGATTGCGGTTTTGTACAGATTTACTTTTTCGATCATTTTCCCCACTTGGCCCCTACTTTGATCGACCATTCGCCTCCTTTTCCTCGCATGATGCTATGGTACAAGGACAATCACAGTCGCACGCACTTGTTTTCTGATCTTGCCTGGAGGTCGAATATCAATGCCCTTGTTCTTGATGATGTAAGTGATCTGCCCTTTTTTGCATTGCCCACGCGTTGCTTTTCTGCTCGTCTCTCAGCCCTTGACTTTTTCCTTTTGCAGTTTCATACCAGGCCGTATCTCCGATCAAATGCGGCACTTACTCCCAGAGCCCAAGAGGCCTTTCAGGCCTCTCGTCGGCGTCGCATTCTAGAGGATCCTCGTATGATGAAGTGGTATCTGGGAGAGAGACTTTTTTGACAATTGACTGATAGTCCCATGGTGCCACTTAGCCCACCGTCTGGTCCTTTTGACTGGAGATCTGTGCCTGAGAGAGAGTTAGCGGTCGCCTTGGAGGGTTACGATGCTAGTGCCTTTGTTGATCCGGACAGAGAGTACTGTTCCTGGTGTGAGCAGCATGACATTGGTTCGATCTTGCAACCTGGCTATGCTCCCGGTGGCGGCGCACGTTTTGCTGGAAGAGGGATCTTGGGGCCCCACTTTCGCCGCAAGGACACTGACACTTATCTCCCCGATGATGATTAGTTCATTACATCATGTAATCCAATGTTTATATGAAATTGCTTGTTATTCCATGTTGCCTTCTCGTATTGTCTTTTGGTCAATTTTTCAATCCCAATTGAGTGCATAGAGGATTGTTTCTAGGTCCTAGCCCTCTGGGGCGGATCCCACCCAAAATTTGCCCAAAAGTGAACCCAGGCGGCAGTCGGACTGCCCCGGGCGGTAACTTGACTACCGCCCGAAGACTTTTTCATCCCGTTCTGTTCGTCAGTGCTGCAATGCTGAGAAAATGTCAGTTTTAAGAGCGGGGTTTGGAATACCATAGGTGGTAATCGGGTCGCCGCCTCCATTCATCTTTTCTTCTAGCGAGTACCACTCTTCTTTGTTCATTCTCTTTGCCTCCTTTCTGTCCCTCTTTGCCGGATCAGACCGTCCGATCATTCCTTTTGTCCCATCTTCCTCTTTATAGATTCTTCTTTGTCTTTTTCTCTTTTGTTTCTTCCCTTTCTTCCCTTTTGTAATCATTATGGCCAATCATGATGGGGGTATTGATGGGTTTAAAGGGGTTGGTGTGTCCATAAATGGTGAAGAGGGTTCATTTATGGATGGATTGATGGAGTTTGATGGAGGAGTAATGGGCCATTTGGAAGAGGTAAATGCCATTGATGATTCGGATTCCTCTTTCGTTAATGGTGGTCATGAGGGTGGTTTGATTGGGTTAGATGGATTTGATGGGCCACCAGGGTTTGTGAATGCTACCATGATGGGGTTGGATGGTTTAGAGGGTGATGATGATGTATTGATGGCGACTGATGGTTTGGTTAATGGTGGGATGGCTATGAGTGGTATGGATGGTAGTATGATGATGATGGATGGTGTGGATGGGATAGATCGGATCTCGATGGATGGTGAGCCCTATTTTGGTGGCCTAGGCGGTTTAGATTTGGCAGGTGATGGATTTCTCGCAGATAGCTTGGCTCAGATTTTTTGCACAGATATCGAGACAGTGATGGGACAGTCAGATGCGGTCGGGACTCAGGGTGTCGGTCCTGTCAGCCATTGGGGCCCTTTAGGTGTCGTGGCTCCTGGGGCTTGCGTATTTCAGACTGCTCCTGAGGTGGCGATTATTGGCGACTTGGGCCCACCTATTGCAGCTTTCCAGGACACCTTGCGTGATGCGATGGGTGAGGCAGGCTTCTTTCACCATCACGAGGTAGACTTGTTGGACGAGGGCATGCCTATTTTTGATGATTTGCCGATAGATCTAGGGTTTCAGATTGTGGAGGGCGTGCCTATCCGGACCTGTCAGTTGCAGCCACGCAGTACTTATTCTGAGCTGTTGCATATCTGGATTGACAGCTTGACTAAGTCTGAGCTTTTTAAGCTGAGTTCATTGGGCTTTCGGGAGGTCCTCCATTTTCACCGAGTTCGCCTAGACTGGCGACTGTTGAGCTCGGTTTCGTATGATTAGGTCCCAGCGTTGAACTTATTTTCGTTCAACGATCTGGAGCTGGGCCCATCACTGGAGGAGTTTTCACGCCGGTCTGGTCTTCCTCTTACTCGAGAACCTTATGTTCCTTCTTCTGAGCCAGTTCGTCCTTCAGATTTGATCTCTTGGTTTGGATTTCTTACTGCCCTTCCTACTACAGTAGGTGGGGCTGGTGAGCTTTCCCTTGAGATCTTGTATGATTGCTGTTCTACGGCCCGTGGGGGACCTGGATCCGATCGCCAGCTTCAATGCTTGAATGCACTGATATTTTGTATTCTGGCAGAGCTGCTTTTCTCGGGTTAGCGGCGGTCATCGCTGGCAGTTTTGTTAGATGTCTTCCGCCGTGTTTTGCATCGTAGGAGCATTACTTTTGTAGTGTTGGCGGAGCTCTTCTTGGGGCTGACCGAGTGCTCCCTCGGTCGTACCCGTATTCTTTGAGGCTGCTGCTCATTCCTTCAGGTATTTTTCATTCTAGTCTTTTTTTTGTTTAATTTCCTGTTTGCGTCTTGAGCCTGATTTATTTTTCTCCCAGGTGTGGTTGTGGGAACGCCTGTACATGACCCCTATGCTTGTGTGGCTTGATTCCTGTCGTGATGATGTGTTTTCTCTATTGATTGATGGCCTTCCTCTTGGTGCTGAGGCCACTGAGCCGTTGTATCGGCGCATGTTCTCTCAGCTTCAGGGATGGGAGATCAGCTAGGAGGCTACCTGGCTCTGTCGGGCGCCATTGATTTGTAGTGCTCCTCGCAACCCTTTATTGTTGCTTGGCCTTTGGGGATACTGCTCCTACCATCCTGTGCGGTTTCTTCGTCAGTTTGGTTTCTGGCAGGATATTCCGGAGTTCGCTTTTTCTGGATTTGGACATGCCCATCTTCCTTCTGATCTGGTTGCTTTGTATAGGCATGTCTGGGTTTCTTGGCAGGGTTCCCTGGATGCGACAGCTTTAGATCTTGAGTCTTGAGCTCCTCCCATGGCGACAGTACCATACCAGCGATGGGTGGCAGAGTAGTCACTGTATCACCAAGTTCCCGGATGGCATTTAGCGGATGAGACTGCTGATCAGGACATGGTGGACGATACTACTTCTTCCTCTTCATGTGTTGTTGACTCATTCGAGGCCTTTGAGGAGCGACCTTTCATTGATCATTCCTTCTTGCTTGCCACACACGGTCACTTGATCAGTGAGATTGCCGCCCTTCGTCACACATGTGAGGATATGGCTCGTAGACTGGCGGTGGGGCGGCGGTATGATGAGGATATGGTTGCGGCACACCACCTTGATAGGGATGAGGCCTTTTACCTGCGTATGGAAATAGAGAGGCTTAGACAGAGGCTGTCGATGTATGAGGGATAAGAGCTTGCCTGGAGTTTTTTATGTTGATCAACTGCTTGTCCTATATGCGTAAAAATATTTTGTTTTGATTTTTGGTTTTATGTGAAGAAATGAAAACAATGTACTTGAAAGAACATTCTACAGAAATGAAAAATTTTGTTTGTGCCACATTTGTCAATGCCTGCTTGTGTTTGGGTTTGTGCTTTGGTTGATCGGGATCAGAATCTTGGGCTCGGCCCATGTTGCAAGCATTATCCCAGATTGTATTCGTAGGGTCTTGGTTCTCTGAGAGGGTGTCTGGGATCACATCCCTGGATTCAGGCAGAGTTTGATAGAGAACTGATCCACAGTTGATTTTTTCTTTGTATCTTGCTGTGATGCTCACTGTTTCGGCCTCTTCTGTACCTGCACTTTTATTATTTTATTATTTTTTTTATTTCTTGTCATTTTTGCCAGTAGCGTCCTTTCGGGTTTTCACTACGTCCGGCTCTTCTCGTCATTTTTGCCTGCAGCGTCCTTTTGGATTTTCACTACGTCCCGGGTTTTTGATCTTGCCTGCCCCTTGACAGCTATGCTGTTTTTACCCTTGGTGCCTTTTCAGGTTTTCACCAAGTCCGTTACATGCCCGCTGTTTTTACTCGAGGCGCCCTTCCAGATTTTCACCTCGCTCGTTTTGCTTAGACATGCTTTTCTCTTTTTCTCTTTTTTCCTTTTTTTGGAGTGCTGGAGGAGACAGAGAGACTTCCTTCATAGCCGGCCAACTAGTTACCTTCCTGTCCTTATCCTTGAATACAATCGTAAGCTGTTTTTTTTTTTTTTAGTTGGGTTATTTAAGAATGATGAGATGGACTTTTTCTCTTTCCTTCTTTTTGAGGTTTTCTTCTTCTTTTTTTTTTGGATTTTCTTCTTTTTCCTCATTAAAAAAAATATTTTCTTCTTTTTGTGACAGAAATGGCAGGTGTTTCCTGATGGGCAGTATTTTTGTTTTTGATGGGCACAGCTTTGCGATTGTAATCATTGACAAGGTTAGGTAAGGTTACCCGTGATAGATTTTCACATTGTCGGCGTTGATGGGCTCAAGAAGATCTTCTCCTCTCAGATTGGTGAGCAGAAGGGCGCCTCCTGGGAGTACTTCCCGAATGATCAGGGGTCCATCCCATGAGGGTTTGAATTTTCCTCTGGGATCTGGCAAGTGCGGTGGTAGGATGTGTTTCATGACCATGTCACCGACTTTGAAGCTCCTCTTCCGGACCCTTTTATTGTAAGCCCGAGTGATCCTCCTTTGATAAGATTGGGAGTGGCTTAGCGGCCGCATGGGCTTTTCATCTGCCAGGTGCAGTTGATTGTATCTTGCTTGTTGTCACTCACCTTCCTCGATTTTGCTTTCTAGCAGTATCCGGAGTGATGGGATTTCAATTTCGACTGGCAATACTGCTTCCATTCCGTATGCGAGTTCGTATGGAGTTGCGCCTGTAGCAGACCGTACAGACGTCCGATAGGCCCAGAGTGCGTAAGGAAGCATTTCTGACCAGTCCCGATATGTCTTCACCATTTTCTCCAGTATACGAATGATAGTTTTGTTGGCAGCTTCGACCCCACCATTCATTTGAGGGCGGTAAGGGCTTGACTGATGACATCGAATCTTGAACTTGTCGAGGAAGTTGTTCATCCTTTTATTGACGAACGGAGTTCCGTTGTCTGTGATGATGGCCTGAGGGATCCCATATCGGCTAATGATATTGTTCTTTATAAACTTGACCACGTGAGATGCTGCGATAGTGGTGTAGGATGTTGCTTCTATCCAATTGGTGAAGTAGTCTACTACCACCAGGATGTATTCGTGCCCGTTTGATGCTTTGGGGTTGATCTTGCCAATGATGTCCAAATCCCATACAGAGAAGGGTCATGGTGATGTCAGGTTATAGAGTTCGGAAGTGGGTGCATGGATCTGATTTGTGTGTTCCTGACACTTGAAGCATTTCCTGATGTGTTTGCAACAATCTGTCTCCATTGTAAGCCAATACTAGCCGAGTCGTAAGATCTTCTTTGCCATCATATGTGCATTCATGTGTGGGCCGCATAGTCCTTCGTGGATTTCTGACATGATCTGTACTGCTTCTGTCTCATCTACACAGCAGAGAAGGATTTGGTTAAAGGATCGCTTGTAGAGAATGCCCCCGGTGATTGTGAACTGGGCTGCTAACCGCTGGATAATACGTCGATCGGTTGGTGTTGCTTTTTCCGGGTACTTTTGATGCTCGAGATATTCTTTGATGTCTATGTACCATGGCCGATCGTTTGGGGAAGGTTCAGCTTCGTCAATCTGTAGGTAGAATGCAGGTTCCTCATGGAGTTCGACCGTGAGTTCCCATTCAGCAATTCCTTTCGGGATCTCCAACATTGAGGCGAGGGTAGCCAGAGCGTCTGCGAACTGGTTCCTAGCTCAAGGCATGTAAGAGAATGTGATTTCTTCGAATTCCTCGGTTAGATTCTCCAGATACACGTGATAAGGGATCATCTTTTCATCTTTGGTCTTTCAATCGCCATTTATTTAATTGATGATGAGTTGTGAGTCGCCAAAGACTCGTAACTTCTTCACGTTGAGGATGATGGCTTCTCTGAGACCGGTGATACATGCCTCATACTCTGATACATTGTTGGTACATTGAAATGTCAGTCGCCTGGACATGAAAATTGGGACGTCATCGGGAGAGTGGAGTATGGCACCTATTCCACTCCCTTTTGAGTTTACAGCTCCATCGAAGAAAAGTGTCCATTCTCCTGCCTTTCTTTCTTCTCCTTCCTCAATTAGGAGGATATCCTCGCCAGGGAAGGTCTTCAGTGGTTGGTAGTCAGGCAGAGAGTGGGCTGCTAAGTGGTCGGATAGTGTTTGCCCCTTGATTGCCTTTTGAGTGACATAAGTGATGTCGAACTCAGAAAGCAATAGCTGTCATTTTACGATCCTGTCCGTTATTGCTGGTTTCTCGAATAAGTACTTTAACGGGTCCATGCGAGCGAGCAGAAGGATTGGGTGAGCGATCATGTACTTTCGTAGCCGCCGTGTTGCCCAGACCAGGGCAAGGCATGTTTTCTATAGGCTAGAATACTTGGCTTCGTAGCTTGTGAATCGTCTGCTTAAATAGTAGATCGCTTGCTCCTTTCTCCCTGTGCTGTCGTGCTGGCCAAGAACACATCTGATTGCTTCTGCTGCGACGGAGATATACAACAGTAATGGCCTACCTGGAGTAGGTGGCGTGAGCACTGGGGGATTCAGCAGGTATTTCTTGATCCTGTCGAAGGCTGCTTGACAGTCACTATTCCATTCCTTTGGCGAGTTTTTTCGCAGGAGCTTGAATATGGGCTCACAGACCGGAGTGAGCTGTGCGATGAATCGACTGATATACAGGATCTGCCCGAGGAAACCTCGAATTTCTTTTTCGGACTTGGGCGGTGGCATTTCGATGATTGCCTTAGTCTTGGTCTCATCCACCCAAATACCATCTTCACTGATAATGAAACCTAGTAGTTTGCCTCCGGTTGCACCGAAGACACATTTTTGCGGATTGAAGAGGAGCTTGAACTTTTCTAGCCCGTCGAAAAGCTTCTTGAGATCTTCGAAGTGTCCTTCGATTGTGCGAGACTTGACGATCATGTCGTCCACATAGACTTCCATTTCTTTGTTTATCATGTCATGGAACAAGGCAGTCATGGCTCGCTAATATGTAGCTCTTACATTCTTCAATCCGAAGGGCATGACCCGGTAACAGAAAGTTCCCCATGGTGTGATGAGGAAGTCTTCTCACGATCCTCTATGGCCATCTTGATCTAATTATAACCGGAGAAACCGTCCATGAAGGAGAAGATCTTATGTCCAACAGTATTATCCACTAGTGTGTTGATATGAGGCAGAGGGAAATCGTCTTTAGGGCTTACTTTGTTGAGATCCCTAAAGTCGATGCACATTGTGACTTTGCCGCCTTTCTTTTGAACTAGTACGATATTTGTGAGCCATTCCGGGTAGTTGGAGACTACCATGAATCCCGCATGGTATTGCTTGATGACTTCATCACGGACCTTCAGAGCTCATTTTGTCTTCGTTCTTCGCAGTTTCTGTTTGACAAGTTTCATGTATGGCTTTGTTGACAAATGATGTACTACCAGATCCTCATCGAGCCCTGGCATGTCCTCGTAAGAGAAGGCAAAGTTGGACAACCTTGGCTTTAGAAACTCCATCATCCTCTGCTTGTGCTCCGGAGATAACGACCTTCCGATGCGCACCTCTCTGGGAGATTCTACTGACCCTAGGTTCACAATTTCGAAGTCGTCTTCTAAAACATTGGTCTTTGTTTCAAATTTTTTGAGAGAATCCTCAAATTCAAGAGCTGTATCATCATTTCCCTCATCTTGGGCTTCATCCAAACCCATGAGTTCAAAGTCCAACTCTAGATCGAAATCATACGAGTCGACCTCAAACTCCTGCAATGTGTGTGAGGTGTTTGGCACAGTGAATTTTGAAAATTTTTCTATTGTTTTTGTCTTTTGAAGATTTTCTGATTTTTTGTGGTTTTGAGGAATATTTGATTTTTTTTTTTTTGTATTTTTGAGAGTATGTGATGTTTTTGTGTTTTGAAGATTTTCTGATTTTTTTGTGTCGCCAAGAGATCCTGAACAGGATGGTGTTGCGAACCATGATTGATCTTGTCCTGGTTTGGAGTACCCACCGCTATTTACATTGGCATTTTTTTTTGGGACTAGCATTCATGGATGGTCTACCGGCTTATTCGATTGTTAGGGGGATAGCTGACCAGCTTGGTTCCTTCCCCCTTTCAGTTCTGTTGATATGATCTGTTTGTTCTGGAGGGTCACCAGTTTTGATGACCATGATGTATGTTGGGCTGGGTTCGGAGTCGGAGTCTGATTCAATCTCTTCACCTAGGAGTTGGAGTTCTTCTGGCTCTTCGAATTCACCTAATGATGGGACTTTGACACCCGTCCAATCAAGAGTGGGCCATTTTCCCTTGTCAACCCAATGGATGGGCTGCTTCTGCCCCTTGTATTGTTGAGCTGGCGACGGGGATGTGTCCTCTTGACTGTGGGTGGAGATGGGTGTTTCCCTATTCCTACCTGTATCTTTTGCAAGTGGCACCCCTAGTCCTGGGTCTCCTGTGGATGATTTAGTTTCCTTGCCCCTAGCCTTATGTGATGAGCCTGGGGGTTTTACCCCTGGCTTTAGATGTGCTTTTGATGCCCTAAGGATCCTATCCCACCTTATTGGTGGCCAAATGGACTCCTGGTTAGCATGTTCTGTGAGTTTGAGTTGCTGGAGTTGGTCCTCAAGGGAAATCGTAGTGTCTTCACAAATTGCCCCAGCCTTAATGAACTCAATGGGTGTGCACTTAAATGGTTGACTCTTTTTTAACCTTTCAGTTTGATCCATCGATCACTGGGATGTCAGTTTCTGGAATACTGACCGTCACCGGTAGGATGGTTTCTGGCTCGGCCAATACTGAAATGATTTGATTACCCGAAGGGAATTTAACCCTTTGATAGAGGGTTGAAGGGATGGCTCCAACAGCATGGAGCCACGGCTGTCCCAACAAAAGGTTAAATGAGGCAGGAATGTCGATGACCTGGAATGTGACAAGGGTCATGTTTGGTCCAATTTGTAACTCAAGGTCAATTTCTTCCTCGACCTGTCTTCGAGAGTTATCAAAGGCTCTAACTCTCATGGTGCTAGGTCTGAAAGAAGACTGTTCTATCCCCAATCGTTCGGCAGTCCTCTGAGGGCAGACGTTGAGACTGGATCCATTATCAATGAGCACGAGTGGGACTTTGAAATTTTCGTAACGGGCCACTATGTTTAATGAGCGCCCGTGTTTACGACCTTCAAGTGGTAATTCATCATCAGAGAAGATGACAGTCCGTGGTGCAAGAAGTTGTCCGATCATACTCGCCACCATTTCAAGAGGTACATCGGGAGAGATATGGGCATCATTCAATGTTTTCGCAAAGATTTCTTGATGCGATCTTGATGTGCATAGGAGTTCCCAGATGGATATTTGAGCAGGAACAGACTTGAGTTGAGTTGCTATGTCATAAGCAACATCGGTCTTACACGGAGTTCCTCGGGTTTCTTTTGGGTTCTGGGTATCTCTCCTAAAATACCTCCCATTGTTACCCACTTCATCGCATTCTAGGTAGTGCCATAGGACTGCCTTTGGGTTGTAAGAGGAAACCATCCTCCCTTCCAGGTATATCAATGGTTCTTGAGATTGAGGGATTGTGGCTGGCACTGTTTGCGAGAGACTCGGTGACTTCTCTTGAGGTGCTATCAAGTCCTAGTGAGATTTGACATTGGGATTTTCTTCCTCCATTTGCTGTGTGGGAGGGGTCCTCTGGGCATGTGCTAGTTGGTGAGGCATCAAAAATTTTGGGGCTTGAACCGGGGATGCCCCTCGTAAGGTTAGTAGAGTTAGATCAGGGAGACCTATCGGGAGAACAACAGGTTCAGAATTTGACCTTTTTTGATGTAATGAAGATGGAGTTGAGTGTGCCCCTTGGGTAGGATGCTGAGGGTGTGACATATATGGTGCTACTTCGAGAAAAATAAGAGGTTGTGCTGCTGGTGCTGCTTCGAGGAATACCTGTGGCCTACGCAATGGCACCTGCTGGTATCCCCATGTCCGATTTGCTGTATCGGGCATGATTACTTGTATCGAGTAATGTGGAGAAGAGTGTGTAGGTTGCCCTCCTTCGATATGATTGACGGCAGAGGTGTTGGATGTACTAGGCCCTTCTTGATGCGATGGCAGAGGATTTTGGAAAATGTTGGCTTGAGCCGTATTACTGGCCTGTGGGGTGATCGCAATTTTCTGACTTTCGATCAAATCTTGGACCGCATGTTTCAAAGCGAAGCAGTGGTCTGTTAGATGGCCAGGAGCCTGATGATATGCGCAGTATTGATTTTCGTTGTAACCAGGTGGCAAAGGGTTAGGTGGAAGCCGGGGTTGCAGTGGCGTCAGAAGTTGCTTTTGCATTAACATAGTCAGAACTTGACTGTATGTTTGTGCTAAAGGAGTGAACTTCCTTCCCAACAGAACATTGTCTGTTTGTATGGTCCTAGTGCATTCCCCTAGGCTGTTGCTATTGTTGTTGAGACGGTTGCGCCTGATGTTCCTGTTGGACTTGCTGTGGTTAGTACTGCCTATTTGACTGTCGCTGGTACTGCCTGTCTTGACGTGGCTCCGGTTGTGGAACATACTGATTGCCTTAAGTATTAGCGACGATGTTATTAACTTCTGTAGTGCGCTGAGTGGGAGCAGTGCTGTTTCCATTCCCATGTCCAACGAGTTTCCCCTCGACTTTGTTTCTCTTGATTGATAGGGTCTGATGTGGCCACGGGAAAATGGTCTCAGCCCTGATTCCGGCTTCGACTTGTTCTCCGGCTCGGATGAGTTGGGAGAAATTTATGTATAGATATGAGATTAGATATCCTGAAATGTTGGGATTTGCTGAATGTACGATCATGGATATCTGCTTCTCATCATCGATGGGGTTTCTCATTCGAGTTGTCATGGCTCGTCATCGTCCTACGTAGGCTGATAAGGACTCGTCACTTTTTTATCTCAAGGCAGCCAAGTCAGATCTTCTCGGAGCCATATTCAGGTTGTATGAGAACCTATCAATGAATGCCTGGGAAAGCTTCTCCCAGATTCTGATTTGATGGCTGTCCAATGAGGTGTACCAATCCAAAGCGTCACCCTTGAGGAATTTCTAGAAAAGCCGTATCAAGGCTCCATCATTCCCTGCTATTGCGTTGAGTTCCCCACAAAATACTTTTAGATGTGTTGTGGGGCACCCACTACCGTCATACCTTTTGAATTTTGATACCTCAAAGTTTGGGGGTACCCGGGCATCTGGGAAGGGACAGAGGTCCCTGAACTTGGTGGATGGGTGATCCACTCCTTGCTGTCTCTGAAGCTGATTTTGTACCATCTGCAATTGCTCTCGTAATTCCTTAATTTCTGACTTGCCCTGTTGCGGGTATCTTGCCCCTTGCTGTAGGGCTTGTGCTGCTTCCTCTTCATATAAATCAAGTATGGGTGGTTACTGGAAAGATGGTGGACTCCCGGTGGCAAGAGGTAGCTGAAATTGAACACCGCTCCCTTTCGGAGGAGGATGTGATGTTCGGAAATGGTTCCCACCTGGGGTATCTGCCAATTTCGAAATGTTACTCCCGTTAGGGGGAGTGAGTTGGACTCGAAACTGGCCCCTTCTTGGGCATCCGCCAGTTCTTGTCTGTGGTTGCCATGTGTTGTAACTAAATTGTTGTGATGTGCTGAGTAAAGATGTGTGGGAAGGTTGCTCCCGATTGCTGGCTGTTGTTGATCTTGTGCTGACTCTTCTGAGAGAAGGAGCACAGGATTTGTTGGAGGAATGAGAGAGAAGGCGAAAGGTGTCTGAGGGAGTGAACTGTTTTGTACACTAGGCTGGGTTGCCTGTGCATTCGGTGTAGCATTTAGCACTAGGCGAAGTAGTACCTCTTGCATTGCTCGAAGGCTTTGAGCCATTTCTTGCATGGTGGTGTTGGCTTGCGGATCTATTGGAGCCACCGGTAGTGGTAGCGCGGGTGCTGGTGTAGGTGCGGGTGCTGATGTTTCGAGAGTTGGCTGAGTTGCCGGTTCTTCTTCATGGGTAGTTTGAGAGGTCATGGCTGCGCGGGATCGAGTGGTCATGGTTTGAATCTATGCCTTAAAAAAATGCAAGCCAAAGATTTTTTTTATTTTTATGTGATGATTTCCCTTGATATTAAAATACCACACACTTTCAAGTCGGGTCTCAACTAGTGTGAGCTAACATCGTCCCCAGTGGAGTCGTCATTCTATAGACACTGAAAATCGGCGCCCACGCTGATGTATGTATTTGGGATGGGATTAGGCTGATTTGTTATTGTTGGAGTCGCCACTAGTCGAAAAATCTTAGAATCTCGTGGTTGGCTAGAACCACGGAACTCGTGAAGGTTGGAGAAATCCGAAGACTCTCCCTCCTTAAATTGACTCCTGGTCTGATCAGAGATTCCAGGTAAGGGACCTCGATCACAAAAAGGGAAGTTGTTAGGCACCCTCTCTACCAGTACAAATGTACGGTCTCTACTTAGTGTGGTAAAATAATCTCAAGGGATGATGATGATGCTGTGGTCATGATGGGACTAGTCACACATAGATTTCATATGTAGCAAGATCCGAAATTTCGGCAGGCCACAGAGCATACATCCGACAATGTATCTAGAGGGTGGATGTGATGATGCTTATGTAAAAAGGTAAAGAAAAAGTGGACTAGGTCACTAGGAATTTCTGATGTGATAGGGTCCAATGTACGGCAAGTCACAGAGCATACATTCACTAGAGATCTAGAGAAGCAAGGGGTTTGAGAAGGGAGTAGATGTCATGATGAATGCTTATGGGATGATAGATCTTTGGCTTGCTCTTGAGATGGCTAGAACATGAAGTACACCATGGCTAATTCGGGCTAGACTAAAGGGTTGAGATGGTTGAGGTGAGGGTAAGAAGTGGCTGGAAAATCAGGACTTTGGGTCTTGGGAGCTCCTTCTCACCCTCACTCTCTCTTTCTTTCTTTCTCTTTCTCTCTCTCTCCCTTGGTTTGGTGTGTTGAAATAAGAAGAGGAGAAAGCTATTTATAGCCTTCTCCAATGGCATTATTGTAGTTTTTAGGCTCTGGGAGGGGTAAATGCTAATGTGACAAATGAAGATTGGTGGAGAGGAGAGAGACGCCACGTGGCGTGCTCCTATTAGCTAATGAGGCTAGTAAAATGGTAAATAGCGGAGTTAGGAAGGGTAAATGTGAGTGAAAGTTGAATTTTGGACGCTGGGACAACTGTACACACGCGGGCCGTGAGCGGCAGTAGTCGAAATGCCGCAGGCGGTAGTCAGACTGCCGCCTGCGGTAATCAGACTACCGCCCGGTCCTGGTTCGGGTCGAATTCTCATGTGTGGGCTTCATGTGGTTCTCTGGTTCGTCCGGTGATCTTCGTTTTGGGTTTCTGGGACTCAAAGTGGTGAATTTAGGTATGGATAGAGGGTTTTAGACAAGGTATAGGGTATAGGCAATGTTGTGCATATACCAAACGGCTCAGATCACGGTTTTGGGTTACGGATTGGGTGTTTTGGAGATTTTTGGGTCAGGGTTTGGTTTAGGCTGGGATTAGGGTTTGGTTTAAGCTGGGATTAGGGTTTGGTTCAAGGTATGATCATGGATCCTGGGTAGTCTTAGCCTTCTCAAGATATTAGCCTAGGTGGGGTGTCTACACTGGCAGAGATTGTTGTTGATGCCAACGCCGCTTTTTTATCGGAGAGAGCCACTGGAGCTTCGGCAAAACGTCCCGCTTCGGTTAGTCCTTCTCGTGGCGGGTCGTCTCTGATAACCTGCCAGGCAGACCTAACCCTCCAATGGATTTGTTGGAGGAGGAAGAGGAAGAAGAAACAGAGGTTGTTGAGGGAACCTCTGGATCGGTTCCTGTTAGTGAGTCGCACAGGCCTCTCAGTCAACCACCGCAGGGGAAGAGTCAGAGGAAGAAATGGATCTAGTTCCTTCAGTTTTGACTGAGGCGGATTTAGATAGAATTCGAATAGAGTATTATGTCCCGGACTCAGTCATAATTCATCTTTCCCATCCGAATGACTTACCCGATCGTCCTCCCGCTGGGGCGGTCACGATTTTCCAAGTCTCGATGCAATCTGGCTTACGCTTGCCCCTTCAGCCCATCGTCCGAGACTTTCTATCTCGTGTCCGGATTGCTCCCGGACAAATAGTCCCGAATGGGTGGAGGAACTTAATCGGGTGTGCAGTGCTGTGGGCTGAGATAGAACAGCCTCCACTGACAGTTGATGAATTCTTTCACTTGTATCAAGTGCGGATAAACCCGAACTATCCCGGCTTTCACATTTTGAGCGCTTAGTGGGATAGAGGCGACTCTTTAATAACTGATCCTCCTACTTCCAACAAACATTGGAGAGAACGTTAGTTCTGGCCATGTGGTCGCTGGGAGATGGCCGAATCCGGGCTTTATGAGGCTCATGTACCACGGGCGTTTCGCAAAGTAAGTGACCCAGCATATCTTTTTCTATCTTTTCATGTCATAGTACTTTGAGTCTGAAAGACTTGTGTTTAGCAGACATTCCGAAGAAGAGGTAGAAGCTCGGATCCAGCACCTTAGCTCGGGTCAAGGAGTTGAAAGCGCTAAGTCCGGAAACTCGGTCCTGGAAGGTACTCCTGCAGCCGGAGCGCCTTCATCTTGCAGGTTTAGACTCGGCCGTTTCAGGTAACCCTTAATACGTCTTCATTTCCTTTCTGAACTTCATCTGACTTGTTTTATTCTCTTTTTTTTTTCTTTTTTTTTTAGATCTTGCTGAAGCTAGACCCTTCCTTAAGCCAGTTCCTTCAGATATGGCAGGAACTCGGCCTTCCCTTAAGCTGGCTTCCAAGATGAAGGCTCCCCCGCGATCGATCCTTCTATTAGAGCCTCGGCCTTCCAAAAAGCAGAAGGCAGTGTCAAAGGAGAAGGAACCCGCAGGTTCCTCTGCCCCTACAGTAGTCGTGCTTTCCCATACGGAAGAGAGGGCGAAAGCGGGGGACGCGGTAGCCGTTGAGTCTCGGACGGCTCTCGAGCCAGGACATGTTTCAGAGGAGGTCCCGAGGCAGAGAGAGGAGACGAGAACAGAGTCTTCAAGAGGGGAGATGACTCAGCCAGAGCCGTCGCCCTTCCAAATGGTTATGTCAGGGATGGTTCCTTGGGCCATAGCTCACGGGAGCGAGAAAGACTTTGTCAATCTCTACAATGCTCCCATGACACAAACCGTTAGCCATGCATCAAAGGTACTTTTTGAGGTAAATGTCTTTCATCCCTTCCTTTCATCTCTTTTGTTGCTTTTTGTCTCGGCCACTTATCACGACTTTGTATTTGTCTTTTGCAGCTTGTCCCCTGCTTGGTCAAGGCTTGCTCGGAGTTATTTGCGGGTCAGAGGCTTCAAAATCGTGTAGCCGAGGCAGAAGGACAACGCGAGATTACCGAGATTTGGGTCGGTGTCCTGACCGGTAAGGCGGATCTCGCCAGGAAAGCTGCTGAAGACGCGAAAGCCGAGGTCACCAGAGTGTCGTCACTACTGTTCGCAGCTGAGGAAGAGAGTCGGCGAGTTCTTGAAATTCATGCCTTTTGCGGAGGCGTGCTGGCTCGAGCCAAAGCCAAGGCTGCAGGGCTCATCCAGTGAGCTCAAGAAGAGGTCAAAGAGGCCGAGGAAGCTAAGGACCGGGTTGTACAGGCCTTTCTCGAGTCTCAGGAGTTCGAGGATGAGAGAGATTGCTTGTTTCAAAGCGGATACATAGCTTGTATCAAACAAATGAAGAATGCTTTCCCCGATCTAGATCTCTTGGAATTTGATGAAGGTGCCTCTGGTTCTGAGGATCCAGATGTTGGTCTCGATGCTGCTGCTGGAGGCAAGGTTGGTGCCTCTGAGACTGCTTCGGGAGTAGAGGCTGACGCTTCTGGGACTGCTTCGGGAGCAGCTCCGGCCGAGGGGCAGTAGCCGAGCTTTATTTTTCGCACTCACACCAGCATAGTGTCGAGCTTCATTTTTGGCACTCACACCAGCATAGTGTCGGGCTGACTATCCATGCCTTTCATTTTTCTCATCTTCTTAAAACGACGTTGTAGTGGATTTTGACAATGTAATCCGATATAACAACACTTCTACTGATGAAAGAATATACTTAGTTTTATTCATATAACTCAGCTTATACGCTTTTTTCACTTTATTCTCTCTAATGCTACGAATACCGAGCCAAGGGTAGTAGATTTTGAGATGTTCAGCATTCCAAGGATGAGGCAATAATTGTCCATTCAGGTTTTTTAACTGAAATGTTCCTGGTTGAATGGTATTCGAAACGATATAGGGTCCTTCCCAGTTGGGTCCCAGTGTACCCGAGCTAACTTCCTTTGTATTGAAAAACGTCTTTCGGAGAACCAAGTCTTCAACCTGGAAACGTCTGACCTTGACTCGGGTATTATAGAATCGAGCTACCTGCCGTTGCCGAGCCTCCACACGCAGCCGAGCTATTTCCCTTTGTTCGTCCACAAGATCGAGTCCGAGTGCTAAGAGTTCTTCATTATCATCTGCATTGGATGAACTGCCTCGGGCTGAAGGCAACCCGATCTCGACGGGAGTGACAGCTTCCGAGCCATAAGCAAGGGAAAAAGGAGTTTCTCCAGTGGCAGTTCAAGCCGTAGTTCGATATGCCCATAATATTTTCGGCAGTTCTTCAGCCCATGCTCTTTTGGCTCGGTCAAGCTTGGTCCAGAGATGCTGTTTGATGATTTTGTTGACCGCCTCAACCTGTCCGTTCGTCTGAGGATGGTGGGGCGATGAATAAACGTTTCTGATCATGAGATTTTCACACATCTCGCGAAAAGTTCTGTTGTCAAACTGCTTTCCATTGTCGGTAACAATGGTTCGGGGTATCCAGAACTGACAGACAATGTTCTTCCACACAAAATCAGTGATCTTCTGTTCGGTTATTTTTGCTAGCGGCTCGGCCTCGGCCCACTTCGTGAAATAATCCACGGCTACCACAACAAAGTTGATCTGGCCTTTTCCCATAGGGAGTGGCCCTATGATGTCGATTCTCTACTGTGCGAAGGGCCAAGGACCAGTCATAGGTGTCAGCGCTTCGGGAGCTTGTCTCGGGATAATCGCGAATCTCTGACACTTGTCGCATCTCTGAGCGAGCTTACGGGCGTCGTGTTGGATAGTCGGTCAGTAGTACCCCTGACGTAAGACCTTATGCGCGAATGATCGTCCTCCTGAATGGTTTCAGCAGATCCCTTCATGAATTTCTCGAAGTACATAGTGAGCTTCACTGGGGTTTAGGCATCACAGCAATGGAGCATAATAACCTTTCTTGTATAAGGTTCTGTCAAGTATGGTATACCGGGAAGCTCGGATCTTCAATCGTCGGGCCTCGGCACGGTCTTCAGGCAGCTCACCCTTGTCGAGATATTGGACGATCAGATCAAGCCACGAAGGTTCCGAGTCAATCGTATGTACGGTCGAGCTAACTGGTTCATTAATACTCGGTTTAGCGACATACTCGATCGGAACAGACTTGGGTATATTGTCTTCATCGGCGGAGGTGAGTTTCACTAATAAGTCAGCTTTGGCATTCTCTGTCCGAGGGATCCGAGTAATGACACAAAATTGAAAGCCGCTGGTCAGCTCTTTAGTTTTTTCCATGTATGTTTTTAATTATTTTTTTCGTGTTTGATATGCACTAGTAACTTCGTTGACAACCAACTGAGAGTCACTGAAAATATTTAGATGCGTAACGCCCATGCTGGCCGCAAGTCGAAGGCCGAGTAATAATGCTTCATATTCGGCTGTATTGTTCGAAGCTTGAAATCCAAGTCTTAAAGCATACTGCATGTTGGTATGATTAGGAGTTTCTAGAACCACTCCTGCCCCGCTTGCCTTAGAGTTGGATGAGCCGTCGACATACAACTTCCAGGGAATGGGGTCGAGCGATGATGCGGTAGAAGCAGTAGTTAGTTCTTCAATACGCTCGGTCACATTTTCAATCAACGGGTTGGTTTGTGGTGTTACTTCAGCAATGAAGTCGGCCACAGCTTGCCCTTTGATTGCTGCTTTCGGCTTATACTGAATGTCGAATTCGCTAAGTTCGATCACCCATTTCGTGAGTCGGCCGGATGCCTCCGGTTTCTGTAGAATCTGACGCAGTAGGAGATCGGTCATAATGACAATGGTACGGGCTTGAAAATATGGCTGAAGTCGGCACGAGGAGACTACTAGGACTAGAGCCACTTTTTCAAAGGGTGGATATCTCGTTTCTGCTGGTAATAGGGTTTTGTTGACATAGTAGACTGTTAGTTGTTTTCCTTCGTGCTCTCGTATCAGGGCCGAGCTAACTGATGCTTTGGATACCGCTAGATACAGCAGCAGAGCTTCTCCTGGCTCGGGCTTCGATAAGAGAGGTGGAGATCTAAGATAAGACTTTAGTTGCTGGAACGCTGCTTCGCACTCTTCCGTCCAGTCCACCGTTTGTCGTCCCTTCAATTGTTTAAAGAACGAGAGACATTTATCCGTGGCTCTGGATAGAAAACGATTAAGTGCCGCTATCAGTCCAGTCAGTCTTTGAATGTCTTTAATCATTTTCGGATATTCCATATCTAACAGGGCTTTTATCTTTTCCGAGTTCGCCTCTATTCCTCACTGACTGACCAAGAAACTGAGAAATTTTTCCGAACTTACACCAAAGACACATTTACTCAGATTCAGCTTCATTCAAAATTTGCGTAAGATAAGGAACATTTCTTCTAAGTCGGCTATATGGTCGGTCGCGTGTACACTTTTCACGAGCATGTCATCAATGTACACTTCCATAGTTCGGCCGATCAGTCGAGGAAAGATTTTGTTCACTAATCTTTGATAAGTCGCACCAGCATTTTTCAAACCAAATGGCATCACTCGGTAACAATAAAGGCCTTTGTCAGTGACAAAGGTAGTTTTAGATTTATCGGACTAATGCATTACAATTTGATTATACCCGGAATATGCATCCATAAAGCTAAGAAGTTCATATCCCGCAGTACTATTTACCAACTGGTCTATCCTTAGAAGAAGAAAGCTATCCTTTGGGCAAGCTTTATTTAGGTCGGTATAGTCAATACAGACTCGCCACTTCCCATTGGCTTTCTTTACAAGTACGACATTAGCTACCCATTCCGAAAAGTATATCTCTTTTATGAACTTTGCTTTGAGGAGCTTGCTGACCTCTTCTTCAATGATAGCGTACCTGTCGGGGCTGAGTGCTCATCGTTTCTGTCGGATTAGTTGATAGGTCGGATCGATGTTGAGTCGGTGAGTGATCACTGACGGATCGATCCAGGGCATATCTTCATGGCTCCACGCAAACACATCAGCGTATTGTCGGAGCAATGCTATCAACTTATCTTTCAAGGGCGATTGCAAAGACGAGCCAATTTGCACTATTTTGGATACATTTTTCTCGCGCAAGGGCATCGAGATAAGATCTTCAACTGGCTGCCCTCGTTCATGAGTCTCGGCCCAGGAGTCTAGCGATTCGATCATCGATATTTCAGTTGGAGCTCTCTCAGCGGAAACTTTTACAGCTGTCACTTAACAATGTCTCGCATCTTGCTGGTCTCCTTTGACGACTCTTACTCCCGACTCAGTCAGAAATTTCATGGAGAGGTGGTATGTAGATACCACGGCCTGGAGGAGACTCAAAGAGGGTCGACCGAGTATGGTGTTGTAAACTGATGATTGGTCGACGACCATGAAATCGACCATTATTGTTGTCTGATACGAGAAATTCCCAGCAGTTAGCGGCAGTGATGCGATCCCCTCAGGGAGTACCTGTCTGCCAGAAAACCCGATCAATGGGGTTCGAACCGGATGCAACGCCGACCGTTCAAATCCCATTTTGTCGAACGCTTGAGCGAACAATACATCTGCGGATGAACCTGTATCGACGAGTATATGGAATACTTTTCGGTTGGCGATGATAAGGGTGACAATTAGCACAACATCATGGGGGTGATAGATGCCTCGGACATCCTCCTCCGTAAATGAGATACAATATTTTTCTCTTTTTTTTTCCTTTGAAGGTCGAGCTATAATCATGAGCTCGGACTCGGGTCGGCTGAGGCTTCTGATGTAGTTTTTTCGAGGGTTATTTGAGTCGCCTCCACTTCGGGGACCACCGATGATAGTCCGAATTTCTTCTATAGGTCGATTTTCGTTCAGACGTTCTGCAGCAGTCCCTGCTCTCACCACATGTTCTTTGAGTCTGCCCTCTTTTATGAGTCGTTCGATTTCTTCATTTAGGTGATAACAATCACTTGTGTTATGCCCATGATCACGATGATCATAGCAATACTTGTCTTTATTCTGCCGATTGGGATTGCTTCGAAGCTTGCTGGGTTAGTTGACGAAGTCTTCACTTTTAATTTCCATCAACACCTGCTCCTGAGTCTTATTCAAAAGGGTATATATGGAAAACCTTCGGTCGGGTCGTTTGCCCGACTTTCGTTCATCGCGTGCCTGATCATCCTTACGCTTCTTTCCTCCAGTCGAGTCAGCTTCTTTTTTGGCTGACTCTTTGATCGAGGATTTTGCATTCTAGGCTGTCTCACGCATGATTCACGTTTCTTCAGCGTCCGCATACTTGTCTGACCGAGCCATAAACTCCGCTAGAGTCTCTAGCGGGTTCTTATCCAAAGATGCCAGAAATGGTTTGTCTTTGACTCCTTGCATAAGTGCATTGAGTGTTGTTTCCTCTGAATATTTTCGAACCTGAAAAGACTCGAAGTTGAAACGCTTGATATAATCTTTCAGTAGCTCTCCCTGCTTCTGAACTATATTGTTCAAGTACGCGGACGACTTTAGTTTCTTTTTTCCGCCAATGAAGTTGGTGAGGAAGGCATCGCTAAGCTCGACGAATAAACTAATAGACCTTGGTTTCAACTGTCTGAACCAAAGTCGAGCTACGTCGGTCAACGTAAGAGAAAAGACTCGATACATCACGGCATCCGAGGCATCGTGCAGTTCCATATAGGTTCTGAAGCATTCGATATGCTCAGTTGGGTCAGTCTTTCCAGTAAAAGGAGTGATTTGGGGTAATCGAAACCTTTCTGGCAATCAAGGCTGCATTATCTCGTCCACAAAAGGGGATGTTTTTACCTCAGACACGATCGAATGTGCATTCCGACCCTGTTTCATGTCCGTCATTTCTTCCCGTACTTCTTTTTTGAAGTCCTGGATGTCAGTCTTCCAAGGCTCGTTGCTTTCCGCCGTACCTTCAACAGGAAGCTGGCTGCGCCTCCTTCGGCCTATCTCATGTCGGAGATCAGTAGGGGGCAAAACGGCTGTAGTAGAGTGAGTCGGCGCTGGCTCAGGTTAATCCTGGGGCTGACTTGGTTGACGAAACTATCGCGAAGCAGAAGGCTGATGATCGGCTACTAGTGAAGGGACATGCGTTGCCTGCCCTTGCTGAGACGGCTACATCTATTGATGGTACATCTGTTCTAGCATCTGCTTCATCACATTCATATCGGGCCAGATCTCCTGCACCTCCCGGTCTAACCGCCCATTGTTGCGGTTCCGATGGTTATTGGTTGCAACCGATGTTGCTCGTCATGCCGCAGGAGCCTAACGGTTATTGGGTGGACCACACAACAGGAAACATCATTCAGATTGGACCCGCTGGTCCTGTGACTGCAACCTCATTCAGTTCTTCTTCTTGAACCGTCCTCCTAGTCATCACCATAAGAACAAATTTCCAATTTCAGATTGGAATGTGAAAAATGGATTTTCGTACCAAATTCCCACAAACGACGTCAAACTGTTGATGCAAATTTATGATGCACTTTCCCCGTCGTGCTCGTCCCCTGCACAAGATAGAAGAAAGGAGACCCTGGCTCTAGCCCAGGGAACCTCCGATGCTTAAGTCAGTTACTTCAGCTAAGGAGAAGGTATTTTTATGGAGTGTTCAGTTGCGTACCTTTCATAGAGATGGAGGTTCTTTACTTACAGGGGTGGGAGAGACCTGCCATTCAGGGATTCTCTTCCTGATATCGTGGAGATTTGATTTTGGCCCACTTGGTCTCCATCCGATTCCGAGACCGTCGGGATTGAAGATCCTTTTACGAGATCTCCGGGACTGTTTCTATTTACACCATCTTTCCTTTACTCGGCTCGGCCGTTTCTAACTCAAGTAACAACTGAGTCTCAGCTGGCTTTATAAAGATGAGTTTTTTGCCTTCTGTCGGGCAGAGCAGTCTCGGTTTATGACCGTTGTCTTTTCCTGACAATGTGACTGGCTTAATGATGAGTCGATTTTCACTGCCGATCGTGTGGCTTATAGCTCTTGGGCCTCAGTCGAGTCATGTTGACGTTGTTAACTCGTCCACCGAGCTAACTTAGACCGTATTATTCTCTCTGCTTTATTGTGTCTACATGATATTGTCTCGGACTCAACTGTTGCCTCGAAAATTTCGGGCAGTGTCAGTAGAATTGGTCCGTTCTATATCCGAGTATCCGAACTTAACATATTTATATATATATATATATATATATATATATTTGAAGGGTTAAAAATGATAAAAAATAAAAATAAAAAAATCCATTGGTCATACTTCAATAAACAACTTGCCACGTCAGAGTTAGGATTATTCAACCAAGCTGACTTTGGGTCTGTGACTGATGGACAGTGAGATTCACAGCTTAGTCGGTTTAGGTTGACCTAATGCATGCCACGTTACAGTTTCTGATTACCTGCATGTCAAGCTTCAAATGCAGCCATTGTGCTGAATAGCTCCCGTTTAGTTTGAGCTAATGCATTGTATATCCACACCGTCCATCTGTTTTGTTAGTTTGTTTTAGAGAATGGTTCAAAACATGAAGCAGATACAAACTTTAGGTGGACCACACAACAGGAAACAGTGGTGATTTAAGGCCCACCATTTAAAACTTCATGGGCTCCAACGTAATGTTTATTGACAATTAACCTGTTGATAAATTCACACAGACCTGAATGAAAGGAAAATAAATAAATATCAGCTTCTTCTAAAACATTGTGGCTTACAAAAGGATTTTAATTGTCGATAATCAGTGTTTCCTGTGATGGGGTCGACATGAAATTTGAATTTGCTTCATTTTTTTGGGATATGCCTTCAAATAAGTTGGAAAAACAGATGGACGGCGTGGATATACATGCATATTTCAAGTGAGCCCTACTGTCAATATCATACCGACATCATCGCTGGTTCCAGCAGCCTAAGTCGTGCTCGGTTTTAAGACAGCCTATTGGTAGTGAAATCGGATTTGCGTACTGAGCCGACAGTACGGTCTTATCGTACTGAGTAAACTCATTTCGGATCACCTTGAATGTATGTGGTCTATCCACGCCGTCCATCCGTTTTTCCATCTAATTTAAGGGGGCTGAGCACAAAATTGAAGCATATCCAAAGGTCAAGTGGATCATACCACAGGAAACAAAACAGTGACTATAAAGATTTCCACCGTTGAAACCTTGTTAGGCCACACAATGATGTTTATTTATCATCCAACCTGTTAATAAGATAATATAGACATGGATGGATGAAGGGAAAAGACAAATATAAGATTGATCCAAAACTTATGTGGCTTCCAAGAAATTTTCAACTGTAGACGTACAATTCAACCGTTTCCTGTAATGCGATACATTTGAACATTTGAATATTGTATATGCTTCATTTTTTTGGCCCAAGCCCTTAAATTATCTAATAAAATAAAATGAATGGACCGAGTAGATAAAATACATAAAATTATGGTGGACCTCACTGAATTTACTCAGTACGCTAAGCGTAATTAGTTACTACTCAATCCTCTTCCATTGGTAGTGACCACCAAGGGAATAACCAACACCACCTGTCTTACTCAAGGCTACAGGTGAACACGAACCGAACTAGCTCAGTTACCTCGCTCGACTTGACTCGAAAAAACTCGATTCAACTTGGTTCGAAGTTGAGTTCGAGCCGAGTTCAGCTGATTTTTTGAGCTCGAAAATGAGTTTGAGCCGAGTTCGAGCCGGCCCCAGCTCGACTCAACTTGGATCAAACCCAGCTCGAATCAAACTCGGATCGAACCAGTTCGGTAACTCGGTTACTTTAATATTGATGTTGCTCACAAAGTGTTTGATGAAATGACTCAAAGAAGTGCAGGTGGTGGCAAGGAAGGTATGTATATGAAATCAACACCCTTTTTTTTTCTTGATTTTTATGTTGCTTAGAAGGTGTTTGATAAAATACTTGTAAAACCATTGCTGATGTCTCAAATACAATGAGATTTTGAAGGTGCAGTTTAGGTGTTTGTGAAAATGCTGCAATGGTGAACTTGGCTTGATCTTGACGTGAACTCGACTCGAACTGGCCCGACCTGCTGACCAAATCGAGCCGAACTAGCCAGTCAAGCTCGAGGACCGAGCCGAGTCAAGTTCGAGCTGAGGTCAACTAGTGGCTGAACCGAGTCGAGCTGAGGCTAGCTCGATTCAGTTTGACTCGATGTACACCCCTACTCAGGGCGTAAAACACCCAAGCTCTGTGGAGGAAACAGATTGGCTACTCCCCCTGCCACCAGCCCGGTGGCTGGTGGTCGGTGCTCTGTTGGCCCCGCTATGATGTATGTGTTTCATCCATGTCGTTCATCCATTTTTAAAGATCATTTTAAGGCTTGAACCCAAAAATGAGAGGGATATAAATCTCAAGTGGACCACACCACAAGAAGACAATAGTGATTGGATACCCACCATTAAAATCCTCCTAAGGACCACTGTACTGTTTATTTGATATCCAATCTGTTGTTTAGGTCATACAGACATAGATGAAGGGGAAAAAAACGAAGATCAGCTTGATCCAAAGCTTTTATGGGCCCAAAAAAGTTTTTAATGGTTGAAGTTCATTCAACACTGTTGCTTGTAATGTGGTCCACTTGAGATTGGGATATACCTCATTTTTGGTACTCTCATATCCTAAAATTATCAATAAAAACAGATGTACAGCATGGATGAGACACGAAGTGAATTTTAGGTATTTAATACGATGGGCTCCACAGAGGGGAACGGATCCATCCATGCTGTCCATCAAATTCTATCCTTAGATTCTAAGGAAGCGGATTGCCTGGTGTGCCGCTTGTTGGCGTCACCAAGTTCTACGGTGTATATGTTATATCCACACCGTTCATCGGTTTTTCAAGATCATTTTATGACATCGGTCAAAAAAATGAGATAGATACAAAGCTCAACTGGACCACACCACAAAATGTAATATATACAATGACACCCACCGTTGAAACCTTCTTACGGTTTACCATGATGTTTATTTGCCATCCATTCTATTTATAAGGCCACAAAGACTTGGATGAAGGGAAAACAAAAATATCAGCTTGATCCAAAACTTCTATGGCACCCAAGAAGTTTTCCGTGGTAGGTGGTCAATCCCTACTGCTTTCTATGATTACGTCCACTTGAGATTTGGGTCTGCCTCATTTTTTGGCTGATGCAATAAAATAATTTCACAAAATGAATAGACGGTGTGGATATAAGAAATAAATAATGATGGACCCAAAGAACTTGGTGACATCAACACCCGAACAAGGTGGGGCACCCCAGGCAATCTGCTTCCGCCCTTATGCAAAAACCCAAGACTCACCAATATTAGATATGTAAAACTCAATCCATCCATCATATTTTATCCTAAGCCATTAACCCAGCACCGAGGTGGACCACACCCAATCATAGGTTCTGTCATAGAGCATCATGGTGTTTATCTTTCATCAAATCCATTAATCAGGTCATGTAACTCATTAGGATGAAGTCAGAGTGTAAAATAAGAGAAGTTCAAGTGGGCCACACCACTTCTACTTAAGAGTTTAAGGAGCTATTTTACATTATTTCTATTAGTGCAGTCTATTTGAGTTTTTTTATAGGCTGATTTTTATATTTAGGGTTTAGATGAGAATTCTCACCTAATAGACAGAATGGATTTATGATAGGCCTTCTAGCTCGAACGATTTTTCGTGAGGAAAAAATTGGAAATTGTAGGTGATTCGAGTTCACCATCCACATCATTGGATTTGTCCTAAGAGGAATCCAAAGTTCAGCTAACTTTGGCACTTTCTCACCTACTCTTGTAATATCAATTAAAAGTTGTACGTACTTGAGTAGGCAATGACTTTGTACCATGTGGGTGCAAAATCCAGTCCATTTATCAGGTATGTCTCACCCTAAATTTACATATGTTATGAGAAAAATGAGGTGACCCATGAAAGGAGGTCGAACCAATACCAGCACAAATCAATGAGTCAAGCTACCCGAGAGATAACTACTGTAAAAAAGGGCCGACCATAGGTCGGCACAACCTCCGATGAGCTTCCATGGAGAACAATTTAATAGGATTGTCAGGCCCAGCAAAGGAAGCTGAAGAGTACTGGAGTCAAGGACATCCCAATCTTATTTGATCGATATTATCATCGGAACAATACCAACCTATTGATAACTTGGTATTGTTTGTCTCCAAGGCGCTATATGCCACTACCGTCCGACCTTATCTATGGGTCGGATGGATCTATAGGCTTCCGACTGACGTTCGATCCTATCCAAAACAAACGACCCGGGGATCTCTCTTGGAATCTTAGGGGATAGGATCGGAATCCCAGAGATCTCGGACGTCAAAGATTTCAGAAAGATCTTCAAGATATGAGGAGTCTTAAACAGAAAGGATCTCCAACGGTGTGATCTTCCCTTTAACAAACAAGATCTTCGACGGTACGATCTTTCCTCTAACAGAAAAGATCTTCCCTCTATTATAAATAGGGAAGCCCCTAAACGGTGAAAGGTACACACTCAAATACAACCCAATAGACTGGTGACTCTTTTTCTTTAAAGATCATTTCTACAAAGACCCATATTCCTGACTTTGACATCGGAGGGTCCCCTGCATAAGCCAAGGTTTTCCTTGTTTGTTTCATGTGCAAGCACCCAAGGGTCTAGAGAAGTGTCTACTGAGAAACTGCATCAACAACATGTATAGCTCAAAAAATACATTTGAACTCTCTATCTCTCTTCGGTCGGACCTAACCCTCCTTCGGTGGCATAGAAAATAACTTCAGTCACACCAAACTGTCAAGCCAAATTAAATATGAAAATCACTATTTCTTGCTGAACTATTTTGGGTACTTTCGATAGGAGCAAATAGTTTGTTATTTCTGTTATTCGACTGTGTAATTTTTCATACTTTTTTCAATCATTAATACTTAGTTTTCTTAGATCTTTGGTACTTGAATTCTTTAATGTTGATCTCCCAAACATCCAATTATTCATTGCCGTTGAGCTTGTCTTTTTTTCCCCCCTTTAAATATCCATTTTAGCTCATATTTAACTTTTGACCCAAAATCACCTCGTATGTAGA
This sequence comes from Magnolia officinalis, assembly GCA_021015155.1. Taxonomy (NCBI): domain Eukaryota; kingdom Viridiplantae; phylum Streptophyta; class Magnoliopsida; order Magnoliales; family Magnoliaceae; genus Magnolia; species Magnolia officinalis. The sequence continues at coordinate 35,813,650 of JAJHSJ010000004.1, read as the reverse complement.
AAACATATCTTATTAGATTGATTAAGTACTTAAATAAAAGGAAGGTTAATGCAATTATTAGGAATAATCACACCCCCAACCAGCATTTTCCTTGTCCCAAGCAAAACACGTGAAAGCTAATTCAAAACCAAAGGAATGTATTCTTAAACTCAAGTAATTCTTTTAAAAAAAAAAAAACCCATATTCTAAAAATCCAAAGTACATTAATGGAGAGTAGAATTTTCACCTAAACTCTAGCACTCGGTAAATATCTTAATCAACTTTAAAACATTAATCCTATAATTAGAAATTTTCTAAACATTGAGTTCCATGTGTGCATAGTGAAATCTATACTTAATACAACTAAAGATTCAGTTATCTACTTTCATGATGACATTAATCATCAAAAGAGTATTCAAGATAATCAAAGTCTAAACCAAAACTTGCCTTACAGTTCAACACTCTAATCTTCTAGCGTATGATATTTCCATCAACGACTTTTACACTATTGTTAAGTTTTTTCTTCTTTTCTTGTCCATTTAAATATTCTCGTTTTCTTATTTCTTTTTTTTCATGGGCTTCAATAGGTAACCCTTTATGATGATAACTAGTGTTTTTTTTTTTTTTTTTTTTTTTTTTTTTTTTTTTTTTGCATATTACTATTATTATTATTTTTTTATTTCTTTTCATTGAACATGATGAACAAATTTCTTGGGTTTGATTCCTAACATTTTTAATAATCATCAAGTTAACAATACAATATCCAACCAAAACTTTTATGTGTAAACTAGATGTGACGTATGAATTACATGATTCAATCAATGTTTAAGCTTTCAATTAAAAATTAATAACTTCGAACTTAACTTTGAAATATATTAAATAATTAAAATTCATGCTTCAAAAATCATCAACATTAATGTTTATTGTTCTAATCTCCTGATTATGTTCAAAATCACTTAAATTCATAGAAAAGTTTTTAAATTTTTGAAAAAAAACTTAGCCCAAAATTTAAAAATTCAGCATAGATGAAGAATTTCCATAGGAAACCCTATCCCCTAAAGTATATTCTACATTGTCTTATGTATATAACATATGCAATAAGAACAATATGAGAGCAATTTAATTGTAATCAAGTAAAGGGTAGAAAGTACTTGAATGATGATGAATATGTAAGTGCGAGTGTGAACTTCCTATTAGTTAAATTAAATTAATAAAGCAAACTAATCCAAATTAAACTAATAAAGCAAACTAATCCGAAGAAAGCAATTAACTCTTAATCTAGGAAAACAAACGAAAAAAAATACTTTGTTGGCTAAACCCGTAATGACAAACATGACTTGAGACCTTCTCCACATACACAATTTGATTTAGTTTATAATCAAGACCATTAAACTAGTATGGCCCACCCCATGGAAAAGTACTATTGCACAATAGACGTCACAACCTAAACCAAAGATACGTTGAAAAGGCGATTCGAAAACTCGTCAAAGTGACGTGCATGTGACGTATATCAGCCAGTCATCAGGTGGGGACCACCGAGAAGAACATGCTCTTAAGTCCAATCATCAGGCGGGCCATGTGCGTTAATGGACTAAAGACAATTAGCCGCCTGCTTCTAACCATCCTGTCTCTTTACACATTTAAAAGACGACTTGGGCTCGTAAATTGTACGGCCCTTTAATGACCAGCCGACATGAGAAATAGCCAACGGTCCAAATTCAATAAACAAAAGCCTGTGGTCAAGATTGCCCAATAGAATGCTATGTCCTGGAGGGATTCAGATTTGGACGGTTCAAATAGAGTTACACGTGTGCCACATGCATAGTTCATTGGATCAGCCCAAAAGACAGAGGGCAGTTTTGTAAATTTAGATTGATCAGATTGGAAAGAATGCATGCGTATGATGAAGGGGGCCAGACATGGCAGACAGTGGGAGTCCCATCATCATCCATCAAGGACCCTTTTAAATATATGGGAAGAAAAGAGAAGTCCCCGTTAAAGGAAAGCGTGCCTTCGAGTCTTATCCCCTCTACCCACCGCTCACGCCTCATATATTGCCAAATTATCGTATCGTTTCGTGATAAGATCTGTTAATGACATTATATCGTCCGAGCGATAGCACGCTACTTTCTGTTTGTTTTTTTTTTTCGTGTGTTTTTTTCTTTTTCTTTTTAGTTTTTTTTTCACACGCACACAACTAGAGCTGGGGATGGAGTAGAGTCTAACCAAGTTAAGGCTGACCCGACTGGATATAGTTTTGAGATAGGCCTGACCTGAACTCAACCTGACTCAGTACCAAATCTAGCATGCCTAATCTAATCTAAGTCGAGTCTGGACTGGATTGATTCGGACCGAGTCTGACCTAGTCAAAAGTATCGAGTCTGGTTGAATTGGCACCTAATGAGAGAGAGAGAGAGAGAGAGAGAGAGAGAGAGAGAGAGAGAGAGAAGGGTGTTGATGGTGGTGGGTAACTGCCAAGCTTAAAAGAGGAGGATGACTGAGGAAGAGAGTGTTTGAGATCAAGTTGGGGTTGGGTGCATGGGTAGGTGATGTAGAGCGGGTCGCGGACAATTACATGGCAAAGATGGATCAGAAAAGGCCCGGTCGGCGACAGAAGTGATCTGGACCATCAGACCTTAAATCAGGCGTATCTCGCAATCCGGGATGAGTTAGCGGACGAAAAATATATGATTTTGGGGTAGAACGAGCTACTTTAGCCAACCAACCCAGCTATGCCGGGTTGCGACGCTTGGAATTGCGAGAAACCCCTGATTTCACGGTCGTTTCCCTGTTTCAATTTCGTTTTTACTATAAATAGTAAGTTTTAGTTTGCTTATAACTCTTCATCCGCCGGGCTTTAGGAGTTGCGCCCAACGTGACAAGAGCTTAGAATAATTAGGAGAACAGGTTGGCGAAGCCAAATAGGACACTTACTATTTTTGGCCGAAAACCTTGCGCACTAGTAGACATCACGACCGTCTATAAATAGTAAGTTTACTATTTATAGTAAGTCGCGAATTCTAGGAGTCCTAGTTGTAGTTTGATTCTGATTTCTTTCCCATTGCTTAGTACCCTTATTTAAAGGGTTGTGAACTCGTTTTTATGGATTAATTAAGCTATCTCGAATTTATTTAGAATTTATTTCTATTTTCTACTCTCTTTTCTCGTGGATTCGAGAAGTCTCTGTGAGGAGTCCAGAGAAGTTCCGTGGATTCGGAATAGTTATCCTCTTGAGGAAGACGGTGCTCGACCTCACGTCCTCCTCTGCGTCAGTTTGGTATCAAAGCGAGGTTTCTCCTCGGGTCGATGGCTTCTAACGACGGGTCGGGCAACAATCCCATAGGCGGTGCTCCAGGAAATTTTCCTTTAACGGCGGCAACTTTTCAAGCAGCGCAGCAAGAGAATCGACAAGCCATGCAAGGGCTGCAGGCTTCCATGGACCGCATAGCGAATCTCTTGGCAGAAACCCTAGGGCAACTCCTTGTTCCTGGTGGTAATCCTCCACCACCAATTGCTGAAACCCGTAATCGCCCTGATCGTAGGATAATACCAGCAGTGCATCCAAGGGTCGTCCCTGAGGATGGGGGTTCCAGTGAAGAGGAGATCGATGACGTGATCTTCCAACACCCCAGGCAAGGCGGCGATCGGGTAGATCGAGACTTCAAGATACGGGTTGATATTCCTAACTTCAATGGCCAGCTACACATTGAGGATTTTCTCGATTGGCTTTCTGAAGTTGAGCGATTTTTTGACTATATGGACATCCCTGAAACAAAGAAGGTCAAGCTTGTGGCCTACAAGTTGAAAGGAGGAGCTTCAGCTTGGTGGGAACAACTGCAACTCGCACGAACCAGGCAGATGAAAGCATCAATCCGCACATTGCAGCGAATGAAGCAGCTACTACGTGCCCGATTCCTCCCTAGCGATTACGATCAGGTATTATTCCAACAATACCAAAATTGTCGACAGGGTAGTCGGTCGGTGAGAGAATACGCAGAAGAATTTTACCGCCTAGCGGCGCGCAACAATTTGGTTGAGACTGAATCGCAGCAAGTCGCCCGATTCAACGGTGGATTGCGTATGGCGATCCAGGATCGGGTCCAGATGCAGTCCGTCTGGACGATGAATGATGCGATCAAGTTGGCTACTCGGGCAGAAGCGCAACTTGAACGTTCTAACACACGGGCCTATCCTACTGCGAGGATCACTGCGGCAGGTCCACCCCAGGGAGCTCCACAGCCTAAGGGGAAGGAGCCCGTAGGAGCACGCACTCAACCTCCTATGTCTGAGAACCGAGATCAGGGAAGCGGGCAAGCTAGACCCCAAAGGGGCGTATCGACTGCTGCTGGCACAAGTACAATCCCGAACCCTTATGCTCGGCCAAGGCCCAACAACTGCTATCGTTGTGGCCAGCCCGGCCACCTGTCAAATACTTGTCCCCAGCGAAAAGTGGCAAACCTCGCCATTAATGATGGTAGTGCTGATAACGCTTATGAAGATCCAGATATTGAAGAACAGGAGCATACCGCCGAGGACGAGGTAGATGATTCAGATTGGGTTCAACAAGATCACGGCGAGTCGCTCGTCGTGAGGCGGCTATTATATGCGCCAAGAAAAGAAGTGCATCCACAACGGCATAACATCTTCCGCACTAGGTGTACGGTGAATCGAAAGGTTTGTGACGTGATCATTGACAGTGGAAGCAGCGAGAACATCGTCTCCAGGGGCATGGTGGAAAAATTGCAATTGAAAACAAAGCGTCATCCCTCTCCATATACAATCGGTTGGATCAAGAAGGTCAGTGAAACAAAGGTAACTAAACAGTGCACCATATCTTTTTCAATTGGCAAACATTATAAGGATGAAGTAGTATGCGATGTGGTTGACATGGAAGTATGTCACATACTACTCGGTCGACCCTGGCAATCTGACCGTGACGCCACTCATAAAGGGCGAGATAACATATATATCTTCGTCAAGAACGGCCGGAAGACCATATTGGCCCCTATGGATCCAGAAGGACCACCTGAAACTTCTAAAGTGGGGGGTCGTTTTCTCTTAACCATTCGGGACTTCGTGGAAGAATCCAAAGAAACAGGACAGACTTATGCATTAATTGTAAAAGGGGAAGAACTCGAGCCTACCATCATCCCTGAAAAACTAAGGCCCTTGTTACATGAATTCCAAGAAATCTGGCCCGAGGACCTTCCCGATGGGTTACCACCTATGCGAGATATCCAACACCATATCGACCTTGTCCCTGGGTCCAGTTTACCTAATCGTCCTCATTATCGAATAAGCCCGAATGAGTGCGAGATTCTGCAGGGACAAGTGGAGGAACTGATCCGTAAGGGTCTTATTCGAGAAAGCATAAGCCCATGTGTTGTACCAGCTCTGCTAACTCCAAAGAAAGATGGGAGTTGGCGCATGTGTGTCGACAGCCGGGCCATCAACAAGATCACCATAAAATACAGGTTTCCTATACCACGATTGGATGATATGTTGGATATGCTAGAGGGCGCAAAAATATTCTCTAAATTGGACTTACGGAGCGGCTACCATCAGATTCGAATACGGCCAGGTGATGAGTGGAAAACAGCCTTCAAGACCAAGGAAGGATTGTACGAATGGATGGTCATGCCTTTCGGTCTTTCTAATGCGCCTAGCACATTCATGAGGTTGATGAACCAAGTTCTGAAACCTTTCATTGGGCGGTTCGTTGTGGTTTATTTTGATGATATTTTGATATACAGTCAAGACGAAACCACTCATATGGAGCACCTCAAGAAAGTCCTTCAAGTGCTCACTGAAAATAAATTGTACCTCAATTTAAAAAAGTGTAGCTTCATGACTGATAGCCTATTGTTTCTGGGTTTTGTGGTTACGTCCACGGGCATTCGAGTGGATGAGGAAAAGGTGAAGACAATCAGAGAATGGCCGGTTCCCAAAATATTCACGAAGTACGAAGTTTCCATGGACTAGCGACATTCTATCGTCGGTTCGTAAAAATTTCAGTAGCATTGTCTCACCGATCACAGATTGCATGAAGAAAGGGCAGTTTCAGTGGACTGACGAAGCTGACAGGAGCTTTGCCGAAATCAAGCGCAGATTATCCACGACCCCGGTTCTTGTACTTCCCAACTTCGACAAACTGTTTGAAGTCGAATGTGATGCCTCATATGTCGGGATTGGGGGAGTTTTGTCTCAAGAAGGTAGGCCGATAGCCTTCTACAGTGAGAAACTTAGTGATGCACGCAAGAAGTGGTCTACATATGAGATCGAGTTGTACGCGGTGGTCCAGGCACTGCGACACTGGCGACATTATTTGATTCAAAGAGAATTCATACTTTACACGGACCATCAAGCCCTCAAGTTTATTAATAGTCAAGCTAACATTAACCGTGTGCATGCTAGATGGATCTCATTTTTGCAGGAATTCACATTCGTGCTAAAGCATAAGTCAGGGCAACAGAACAAAGTAGCCGATGCGCTGAGTCGCCGTGCAACTTTGTTAGTCACTATGAGCAATGAAGTTGTCGGGTTCGATCGCCTCAAAGACATATATGCCGACGACGACGACTTCAAGGACGCATGGGTTAGATGTCAGGAAGGTCACCCCGGTGACTTACATATACAAGACGGGTTCCTTTTTAAGGGAAATCGACTATGTATCCCAAAGAGTTCGCTAAGGGAACAGATAATCCAAGAGCTACATGGAGGTGGCCTCAGTGGACACCTTGGGCGAGACAAGACGCGAGCTCTTGTGGAAGAACGGTATTACTGGCCGCAATTGGTACGTGATGTGGGAAAGGCAGTCCAACGCTGTTATATTTGTCAGACTTCCAAGGGGCAATCTCATAATATGGGCCTCTACACCCCGTTACCCGTGCCTGACGGCCCTTGGGAGGATTTATCTATGGACTTTGTGCTTGGTCTCCCACGAACACAACGCGGCATGGATTCGGTGTTCGTGGTAGTAGATCATTTTTCCAAGATGGCGCACTTTATTCCATGCAAGAAGACTCTCGATGCAACACACGTGGCGAATTTATTCTTCAGAGAAATTGTGCGGCTACATGGGGTTCCCAAGACTATTACTTCTGACCGTGACACGAAGTTCATAAGCCACTTTTGACGGACTTTGTGGACTCGATTCGATACACGCCTTCAGTTCAGTAGCGCGTACCACCCACAGACTGACGGTCAAACTGAGGTTGTGAATCGCACATTGGGAAACCTCCTTCGATGTATTTCAGGAGAAAAACCAAAGCAATGGGATTTGGCCTTGTCTCAAGCGGAGTTTGCATTCAACAACATGGTGAATCGCTCGACAGGAAAATCCTCGTTCCAGGTTATTTACGGACGAGTACCTCGCCATACACTAGACTTGGTCCATCTGCCCAAGCTCCCAGGCATGAGTATTGCAGCAGAACATATGGCAGACAAAATCATGGGCATTCATGCGGAGGTACAGAACAAGGTACATGCCTCGAACGAAAAGTACAAGGAGCAAGCGGACAAGCATCGGCGACAAAAAGTGTTCGAGGTGGGCGACCAAGTAATGGTCCATCTGCGCAAAGAAAGATTTCCGACCGGAACGTACAACAAGTTGAAGAATAAAAAGATTGGACCGGTACCAATCATCCAAAAGATCAATGACAACGCTTATGTTGTTGATCTTCCAGATGATATGGCGATCTCACGAACTTTCAATGTTGCGGACCTGACTGAGTATCATGAACCAGCGCATAATGATAACTCGAGGACGAGTTCTTTTGAAGTGGATGAGACTGATGTAGAGCGGGTCGCGGATAATTACATGGCAAAGATGGATCAGAAAAGGCCCGGTCGGCGACAGAAGTGATCTGGACCATCAGACTTTAAATCAGGCGTATCTCGCAATCCGGGATGAGTTAGCGGACGAAAAATATATGATTTTGGGGTAGAACGAGCTACTTTAGCCAACCAACCCAGCTATGCCGGGTTGCGACGCTTGGAATTGCGAGAAACCCCTGATTTCACGGTCGTTTCCCTGTTTCAATTTCGTTTTTACTATAAATAGTAAGTTTTAGTTTGCTTATAACTCTTCATCCGCCGGGCTTTAGGAGTTGCGCCCAACGTGACAAGAGCTTAGAATAATTAGGAGAACAGGTTGGCGAAGCCAAATAGGACACTTACTATTTTTGGCCGAAAACCTTGCGCACTAGTAGACATCACGACCGTCTATAAATAGTAAGTTTACTATTTATAGTAAGTCGCGAATTCTAGGAGTCCTAGTTGTAGTTTGATTCTGATTTCTTTCCCATTGCTTAGTACCCTTATTTAAAGGGTTGTGAACTCGTTTTTATGGATTAATTAAGCTATCTCGAATTTATTTAGAATTTATTTCTATTTTCTACTCTCTTTTCTCGTGGATTCGAGAAGTCTCTGTGAGGAGTCCAGAGAAGTTCCGTGGATTCGGAATAGTTATCCTCTTGAGGAAGACGGTGCTCGACCTCACGTCCTCCTCTGCGTCAGTAGGACTAGAGATACTTAGAAATTAGATTTCTTTTTTATACGAAATCCGAGTCGAGTTGGGTTTTGGATCGAGTCGAGTCTAACCAAATCGGGTTTCAGGTCGAGGCGGGTTAAGATACCGGGTCACTCGGACTCGACTCAATTTGAGTTCTGATTGAGGGAAGCCTACTCAGTTCGAACCGAGCCGGGTTTCAATGAGTCAGACGAGCCGAGTTAACCTAGTCGAGTTATACCGTGCCCAACCCTACACACACCCACGCTGTAGTGGGATTTCACTACCTTTCTTGTTTTCAGTTCGTGAGAATGGGGCCAATGGTTAACTCATCCAAACCATTGACGTTATGGGCCCAACATGGGCAAAAGATCTCCTCATGCAACTAATAAAGGTTTTTGGAGGGATTGTGCCACTGTAAGATGAGAAAAACCTGCAACTAGCTAGCTGACTGTGGGGCCCACCAGGGTGTTGGTATAGAATCTAAGCTGAGCCAGCAGAGTTTCATCACGAGACAACCTCAAATTCAGGCCTATCCAACCATCAGGTGGGCCACACATATATTCTGAGGTTTTAAGCGGTTGTACGTCGGTTTTTTTTTTTTTTTAATTTGTCGACGTGATTGGATAGACCTGATTTTAGCATCTCATTTTCATAATGCTACGAACCGACTGGTCGGTTTGGATTCGGTACGAACACAGCTGCCAATACATTCAACTAATTGCACGGTTGTCTCATCTACAGCTTCCTGCGGGTGAGATAAAGACGTTACCAGGCCATAAGTACGTACTATACCATACCTGCCCAGCCGTACTGTACCATTTCCGTATGTGCTGTACAGTACCTGCCCGAAGGGACAGTACAATATCTCCGCTCGAGCCTGTATACTGCTTGTATTTACGTATGCACTGTTTTGCGTATTACACCCTAACATAAATGTAAAGAAACACCCAGTTCCATGGCTCAAGTGGTAGACTGAGTTAAAAAAACATTCTTTTCAATATGAGGTCATGGTATCGATTCCCTAGAGGGGGTGACTAACGGTGAAGTGTGAACTGAGAGTGGGCGTACAAAGAAGCTAACCAATAACAGTTCCACTCAAGTGGTAGATTGAGTGAAAGATATATTTTTTTCAATACTGAGGTCTTGGTATCAATTCCCTAGAGGGGTGAATAACGGTGAAGTGTGAACTGAGAGTAGGTGTACTAACAAGCTAAACAATAATAATAATAAAATTAAAAATTAATTTTTTTTAAAAAAATGTAAAGAAAAATAATTATAAATTACTTCATTTGTATGCTGCCTGTATATATGTAGAGCGCAGATTGCTTCGTAGCTGCCTGTATCCAAATTGGAACGGACAAGGGCTCTGAGGGGCCACCATGATGTATGGGTTTCATCCACACTATCCATCAACTTTATCATATAAACTCCAAAATGAGGCAGATCAAAGGCTCAAGTGGACTATAGAGTGAGGATTAAACTCCTACTATTGAGAACTTTTTGGGAGCTACGGAAGTTCTAGATCCATCTAATTTTTTTCCTTCATCCATGTCTATGTGACTGTATGAACAGATTGAATGGCACTTAACCATCATGGTGGGCCGTAGGAAGGTTCCATTGCTACTACCACTGTTACTTCCTGTGGTGTGATCCACTTGAGTTTTGGATCTGCCTCATTTTTTAACTTATTCACTAAGATGATATGATGAAGTTGATGGACAGTGTTGATAAAACTCATACATCATGGTGGCCTCACAAAGCCCTTGCCCATTCCAATCAAGAGACAGGTGAGTAAGCCAAAATCCATGTTCATAATTGCAAGCATGATTGTTTAATTAATTGTAAAGAAAAATGATTATAAATTATTTTATTGTATTTAAATAATTATCAATTTTTGTGTTTAATTTATTCACTATAAAATTATAATGATGACACTTTTACATTACTTTAAGGCTAAGGGCCTCTTTGGTCCTAAATTATTACAATAATGTGGTATAAAACTTACATCATTATTTCTTTCCTTTAATAATATATTGCTAACTATTTAAAATGACCAAACCTATTTAAATTTGACCTAGACCCAACCCATTTGTTAAATGGTAAACAGACCTCGTTGCTAAACAAAACTAAAGTTGGTTTATTGATTTTGGGTTGTAAATGGGTCAGTAGATCCAATGGAGTATCTAGACCAAACCCATTTAAATTCAACTCAGACCTAACCCATTTGTTAAATAGTAAACAGACTCATTTGGATCTAAATTTGGTTTCTTTTATATTAAGCCCGACTTGACCCAACCCAAACCCATTTACTAAATGGGCATATTTGGTTTATGTTGTAAGGGATTAATCCATACTTGGACTCATCCAAACCTGATTTTAAATCCAATAAAAATGCTTGCATATTTTGATAAGTAACATGAAAAAATAAAATTTTTACTAATATTCAGCTGAGAATACAGGACACCACGGAATTCGAACTTATGCACTGAAGATGATAACATTAGTGAATTAGGTGTACGCAGATTGTATGTGAAAAGCTTTAATAGGAAGTTCCTGTGTCAAGATGGCTCAAAGTCTAGATATCCCTTAACTAAACCCGTTAGACCCAACCTATTTATAAATAGGCCTAATGGGATTGACTTGTCCGCGAGCCAACTTTCTAAACGAAGCTAAACTCACCCCCAAATCCAGCCATTTACAACCCTACTTAGATTGGGCAAAGTGTATTAACATAGCATAGTTTTGTAGGCCCCACCATGATGTGTGTTATGTCCTCCACTGCCTATCCATCTTACATTATTATTTTATGAAATGAGATGAAAAATGAGAAATTAAAAGTGAAAAATGGGACACACCACGACTAACAATCAGAATTAAACACCTGTCATTGAAAACTTTTTCAAGTTAAAAGTACTGGATATTCCTATATTTTGGGACGCCATAAAATAATATTGTAAAATAGATGGACGGCGATATAACACATATTTCCAAAGTGGCACACGTGTCTGAGACAGTGTCCGTGCCAAATTATGTCAGCTCAACTCGTCGAGTTGACTCCACAAGCCACATTTCCAAAGTCAACATAGATGGCCCCACCGGTGTATGGACCAGCATCATTAATCAATGTCAGATGCATTCCTCACCATTTCTCGTTACAAAGCTATGGTCCCACAGCAATGTCTGTGTGACATCCACTCTTTCCATTAGTTCTTTCGGTTGGTTTTAAGATGTTATCTCAAAAATTAGGCAGATCCCAGAAGCAAGTGGGCCACGCGACATGAAACAGTGGGATTGAGTGTCTACCGATGAAAACAGCTTGAAATATTCAGAAGTTTCGGATCAGCTGATATTTTTCCCTTCATGCTTGTGGGAATTACCTTACGAACATTTTGGGTGGAGAATAAACATCACCATGGGCCTCAGGATGGTCTCAATGGTAGGCGTTTCCATCTCACTATTTCCTGTGGTGTGGCCCACTTGAGCTTTGGATCTAGCTCATTTTCTGGATTATGTCCTAACATCATCTGGAAAAACTGATGAACGGAGTGGATGTCACAGGGACTTGACGATGGGCTCCACAGAGCTTTGTGTTATAGGAACTCAGTAACTCGCGTCTCAAATGAAGCAAAACGGTCGCTAGACTGTTGTTGACTTTGCACGATTTAAAAAAGGGTGGTGACTCATCCTCCTAACACGTGACATCCATGTACCTTTATCAAGACCATGCAAGTTGTGGGTCCCATGGTGGACGCGGCATATCTCGAAAATTACATTCATCGAGCAATCCCAACCATCCAATTAATGGCTATCAAACGGATGGTTTAAAAATTAAAAAAATTAAAAAGTCAGATGGTTAATATTATCTACTCGGCGAAAATTCGGTTATGCACTTATGCCCAAACAAAGGTGGTTCGGAAAATTTGACGGTTCAGATTGCCCTGCAACAGGCCATGTGTACGGTTGTAGAGTCACCATCCAGTTAAAAATAATAATCAAAACTAACATAGGATTCTTGTCCCGGACAACCTAACTGATCGATCTGGACTGTTCATTTTGTCAACTCCAACCTTATAGGCCGGTCAAGCAAAATAAAAAGAAATTCGCATTGATCAGACGATCCATACCAACCGACAAATGGCCCAAAACCAACAACCACAATCTCACAGAAAATAGGCCCACTCATCAATATGATCCATCCAGTCAGTGCGTTAAAAATAATTTTTTTTTTTTTTTTTTTTTTAAAAAAAAAAAAAAACGACCATGGAAAGAAGGACATTTGGATGGATCAGATCATCCGATGGTGTAGTCTGTGTTGTGTGGACCATAAAATATAGGTTGGACCAATTGACGGTCCAGATCGATCAATGGATTCTCTGTGTTTCCTGCCCAGTATTGTTGGGAGGGAGGAGGTCGAGAATTAGATCAGATCCTCCTATTTCAATTGGCACAAAAATCTGAAAAAAAAAAAAAGGCACCCATCGCATCATTTGAAACTGCTGTTTGACCAACACCGTTGAAACAATCTGTAAGTCCCCATCAGACCGTCCAAGCAGTTTGATGGCGCCATTTGGTCCTGGACCCAAATATGATATATTCAGCAGGTGATGAGATAGTGGGCCCCACACCTATCATTGTCCAACGCCTCAACCGGTGAGTGGATGGTAGCGGAAACAAGTGCAAGGTTCCTTGGGTCTGCACGTCAACCGCTAGATCATTGCCTTAATGATCGGGGAAGTCATGGCAAGTGGGGCCCAGCACATAGACCACTGATTTGGAAGACTGTTATCTGTGGGCCCCGCATGATATACATGTGTTTTATCCAAGCCATCCATATATTTTTACAGGTCATTACGGCGTATGATCCGAAAAATGAGGGACATCCAAATCTCGAGACGACCACACCACAAGAAAACAGTGGAGATTGAATGCCCACCATTAAAAATATCCTAGAGCTCACTGTAATGTTTATTTGTCATCCAACCTGTTGGTTAGGTCACGCACACATGGACGAAGAAATATAAAAAATATCCGCTTAATCCAAAAGTTTTTAATGGTGACTGTTCAATAAACACTCTTTCCTGTGGTGTGGCCAATATGAAATTTTTATATGATTCATTTTTGGGATCTATCATAAAATAGTCTGTAAAAATGCATGGATGGAGTGGATTGAACAAATACATCGTGGTGGGTCCCACAGAGTACTGTCAGTAGACACCTCGTTATACTTAGAGAAGAACCGGAACATGGTAGAGACGTGGTGCTACATCGCACGTGCAGGGTTATCGTGAAGTCAGGGTTGCCCAACCTGTGGGACCCACTATGGGTCTAAATTGATTCGAGATAAGCATAGGTCGGATGATCCTAGACATTAAAACAGTGGCCTTTGAATCTACGGTGGGAAGGAAAAAAGTTAATGGTGAAAAATGAAAGGTGGAAAGTAAATATAAGTGATGTCTGTGGCCTTCTGATGAGTATGATTTTTGAAAAATCGTCCATCTGTAATGAGGCCCACTACTTGGACAGTTCAGATTGATGGATAACCTGGTCATGTATGATGTTGACAGATGGCTTACCATATTCCGGTTATTACGGCTCTACCGTGTCGTCTCCCAACCAACATGCGGGGGGTAGGGTCCGCCGCCATTTACTGTATGGTCGAAACTTATCTGCCATTATTTGTACGTCAATCCAGACAGTCCAAATTTTGGGCGCGGATTGGATACTGACAAGGTCAGTAGCCAAATCCCTATAGAAGTGACGTCATCAACCTCTGTGGACCCCACCATGATGCATGTGTTGTATCCATACCGTCCAACCATTTTTAGAGATCGTTTTATGGCATTGCAAAGAGAATGAGATAGATCTAAATTCAAGTGGACCCACACAGAAAACCGTGGGAGCCATCACACTCACCGTTGAAACATTTATAGGGCCCACGGTGATGTATTTTTGAGATCCATCCTATTCATAAGTTAACATAAAGATAGATGATTTTCATCGGAAGCTACTGTGGTCCCTAAGAAGTTTTGAACGGTGGATGTCACTGTCCCACTATTTTCTATGGTGGGGGCCACTTGAACTTTAGATCTATCTCATTCTCTATGTAATGCCATAAAATGATCTCTAAAAATGGTTAGACGGTATGGATGCAACACAGGCATCATGGTGGGGTCCACAGAGGTTGATGACATCACTTCTATAGCGATTTTGCTGCTGACATTGTCAGTATCCAATCCGCGCCCCCAAATTCTAGTCAGCATTCCAAATTGGAAGGTGGATGATGATGCTAAGACCATCTGATGGGTGTGATAATCTATCCACGATGGAGGCTCACAACTAAAAGGGATTGGATAATTAGAGCTGTACATAAACCAAGTTCCCTCCGTTAACTAGCTCGACTCGACTTTAAATAGCTCGGGTCGGCTCGTATCTGAGATCAAGCTGAGTCGAGCTGATTTTTAGAACTTGACAAAATTTTGACCTGAGTTTGAGCCTATCTGAGCTCAGATCAAGTCAGGATCGAACCCTAATTTAAATTGAAGTTAGATCAATCTAGCTCGATGACTTAGTTGTTTTGAAATTGATATTGCTCACAAAGTGTTTAATAAAATGAATCAATGAAATATTAGCTATTATATGAAACAAATACCCATGTATCTTGATTTTGATGTTACTTAATAAGTATTTGATGAAATACTTACAAGGCACGTCTACTGTTTTATGTAATGTTAAGAAATTGAAGGTGTACTCCATGTGTTTTAGAAAATGACATACATACTTGATCTTGGCTCGAACTAGCCCAAGCTGCTGACGAACTGAGCCAAGTTGGCCAATCAAGCTCAAGAGCTAAGCCGAGTTTGAGTTGGGGTCAACTAGTGGCCAAGCCGAGTCCAGCCGTGTCAAGGTTCGACTGTGTACAGCTCTACATTAATACTGACGTATGCCAAGCGTATGGTGTATGAGTCACCACCAGACCGTAGACTACCGGTTCACAACAGGTGACGAGATAGTGGGGCCCACTTCCCATCGTCATGATCGGATGGAGATGGAGACTCGCGCATTGGATCATTCCCTTTAAAGGAATGCTAAAAGGAGTCAGGTTGAAGCAAGGTCACTGGGGATATTTAAGTCTACGCGAGCATCCTGCAACGATCAGGACAGAGTTTCTACTGCACTTTTGGTTTTCAGTCTTTCTGTACATGTGGTCCGTTGATTGAGTGACCCAGATCGTTGATATGACTGGGCCGATGAAAACCTCTGTGAAAAATGAAAAACTAATGACGTCCGTCTGTTAGACGTTTGAGAAAGAAAATACAGCAACGATCGTGCTGGGACACGAGTTTCTTGCAACACCTATTACAAGGAGTTTTTGTAATACATAACCCCATGGGACCACCGCCATGTCTGTCTCCGTCGACTAGATTTCCCAGCTCACGCTAAGTGCTGGCTCCTTCCACTAGATTTCCCACCTCACGCTAAGTACTGGGACCACCACCATGTCAGTCTCCGTCCCCGTCCGAAAAGAAATTGGATTGCGTACTGAGTAAACTCTGTTGGGCCCACCGAGAATGCATGTGGTTTATCCACGCCGTCCATTCGTTTTTCCAGATCATTTTAGGAGTTAAATACAAAGCTCGAGTGGATCATACCACAGGAAAAAGTGGAAGTATTGATTTCCACCGTTGAAAACTTTCTAAGGCCCCGGTTTATTTGTCATCCAACCTGTTCGTAAGATCAGATAGACATGAATGAAGGGAAAAAACAAATATCAGCTTGATCTAAAACTTCGGTTGCCCCCAAGAATTTTTCAACAGTAGATGTTCAATTCACACTGTTTCAGGTGGTGTGGTCCAATTGAGACTTGTATATATTCCATTTTTTGTATAAAACCCTAAAATCACGTGGTAAAACAGATGAACGTAGTGGATATAATGTATAAATGACAGTGGGGCCCACAGAGTTTACTCAGTACGCTAAGTTACTCAGTGCCCGTCCGGAAAGGGATTGGCTACTCCACCGGTAGCGGATTGCGTACTGAGCAACTCAGTAAGGTAAGCGTACTGAGTAAACTCTGTGGGTCCACCGTGACTTACATTTTTTATCTACTCCGTCCATCCATTTTAGCAGATAATTATATGGCTTGATCCCAAAAGTGAGATATATCCAAATCTCAAGTAGACCTCACTACGGGAAATAGTGTGAATTGAAATCTAACGTTGAAAATTTCATAGGGCCCACGGAAGTTTTGGATCAAGCTGATATTTGTGTTTTCCCTTCATCCATGTCTGTGTAATCTTATGAACAGGTTGGATGACAAATAAACATCAGTGTGGGCCCAAGCAAGGTTTCAATGGTGGAAGTCATTATAAGCATTGTTTCCTCTAGTATGGTCCACTTAAGCTTTGGGAATACTTCTATCTTAGAATCAACCACTAAAATGATCTGGAAAAATGGATGGACAGCGTGAATAACTCACATTCATTCATAGTAGGCCCAACTTAGTTTACTCAGTACCATAAAAGCGAACTTTGTAACTCAGTATCCAATCCTATTCCTACTCCCCCCTGCCATCGAAATAGGGTAACTTAGTACGCTCTTATGCTACTGAGTAAATTCAGCTGGGCCCACCTTGAATGTATGTGGTCTATCCACGCCGTCCATCCATTTTTCCATCTAATTTTAATAGTTGAACCCAAAATTAAAGTATATACAAAGATCAAGTGGATCATACCACAGGAAACAGTGGGGCTAATTATTTCTACCATTGAAACATTTCTAGGTCTCATAGTGATGTTTATTTGTCATCCAACCTATTCATAAGATTATACAGACATGGATGAAAGGAAAACACAAATATAAACTTGATTTGAAACTTCCATGGCCCCCAAGAAATTTTCAAGGTTAGACGTTCAATTCAACTGTTTCCTATGGTGTGGTCCATTTGAACATTGCATATGCTTCATTTTTGGGCTCAAGCCCCAAAATTATCTGAGAAAATGGATGAATAGAGCAGATAAAATACATAAATCATGGTGGACCTCCTAGAGTTTACTCAGTACGCTAAGCATAGTAAGATACTACGCAATCCGCTTCCCCTGCCACCGGCCAATGGCTATGGTCGGTGCTATGTGGCCCCACCATGATGTATGTGTTTCATCCATGCCATCCACCCATTCTTCCAGATCATTTTATGGTATGAACCCAAAAACAAGGTTGATCCATGTCTCAAGTGGACCACAAAGTGTTTATTGAACGCCCACCATTAAAAACTTCTTTTTGGATCACAGGTTGATCCATGTCTCAAGTGGTCCGTATGACCTAATTAACAGGTTCAATGTCAAATAACCATTACAGTGGGTCATACGGACTTAATTAAGTCCGTATGACCTAATTAACAGGTTAGATGTCAAATAACCATTACAGTGGGCCTTAGAAGGTTTTTAATGGTAGACATCCAATCACTACTATTTTCAATGTGGTCCACCTGATATTTAGATCTACCTTATTTTTGTGATCAAGTCCTAAAATTATCTTGCAAAATGGATGGACGGCGTGGATAAAACACATACATCATGGTGGGTCACATAGCACCGACCACTAGCCACCTAGCTGGTGGCAGCGTGACTAGCCAAACGGCGTCCCTGTCCACTAGATTTCCCAGCTCACGCTAGGTGCTGAGACCACTGCCATGACAGTCTCCGTACATTAGATTTCCCAGCTCATGCTAAGTACTGGAACACGAGTTTCCTGCACCACTTGTTATGGCTCATGCTAGGATAACAACTTACTAACGAGGTATATGTAAAACCCACGTGAGTTACACCACGCGAAATAGTAGGATGGACATGCTCGCATCGAAAGAAACTTTCTGAGACCCATTATGATGGTCTTGTACCATCCACACCATTGTAAGGTGATTTTCATCCCCATATACAAACAAAAACAAAAACAAAACTCAAATATTTGTTTGGAAAAGATTTTGGTGACCCTAGATATGAAAATACAGACGCGGTCATGTGATAGGTACAAAATCTCTATGACGTGTGTTAAATATATGAATGATAATTCATCAATGACCGCGTCTTCGAAGAGTCATGCTGTTTAGACAATCTGATGATAAGCTTAAGTAATGGTTAGTGTTATATCAGCATCAAGGTACGATTAGTAACCGACTATCGTGATAAGGATGCTTTCGACGAAGGAATAGAACAATTTTTTTAAAGTAACTGTCACTTTACAGTTGACAATATATAATTCCGCCACGTAAGCAACAATTATTCTCATTATACCGTTAGAAAGTTTATAAATAATGAAGAAGAAAGCAAATAATAATAATAATGAATCATAAGCAATCAAACACAATCCACACTATGTGAAAAAATGAGAAAATGACTGAAAAATTCAACAGCGACTGCTGTTGAATGTATTTTTACTTCTTCAATGGCAAATGAAATCGATAATTTGAAATTACATATAAAAAATTTGGTACGAGAAAGCCCTCATTTTTGCCTCTCTCCCTCTTTCCCTCTATTCGAACCCTAACCCTAGCCCGGTGCTACCTCTCTCTCTCTCTCTCTCTCTCTCTCTCTCTCTCTCTCTCTCTCTCTCTCTCTCTCTCTCTCTTGGCGTGCTTGCTCTTGCCGTTCTGTCAGCGTTCTCCCCTTCTTGGCTCACTCCCTTTCTTGGTGACCCATTGTAATGTATGTGGGGTCTACCGTGGGCCTTACTATAATGTATGTGGGGTCTATTGTGGGCCTATTGTGATGTTAAATTAACTTGTTTATTGTTGTTGGAAGTTTGATTCATTGTTTAATTATATATGTAATTTGTTTACTATTTTGGATTTCATGTAATATGTACATTATTTTGGATTCCATTTAATATGTACAATATTTTGGAGTTCATGAAATCTGCAAACTATTTTGAATTTCATGTAATCTTCCCATTGTTGGATTTCATTTAATTTGTATATTATTTTGAATTTCATGTAATATGAACATTATTTTGGAGTTCATGTAATCTATCACTGTTGGATTTCATGTAGTTTGTACACTATTTTGGAGTTCATGTAATATGTCTGATTCTAAATTTCATGCAATCTGTCTACTTTTAGATTTTATAAAATTTGTACACTATTTTGGATTTCATATAATCTGCACATTATTTTGGATTTCATGTAATCTGTACACTATTTTGGAGTTCATGTAATCTGTACACTATTTTGGAGTTCATGTAATATCAGGTGGACCTCGTAGAGTTTACTCAGTACGCTAAGCGTAGTGAGTTACTACGCAATCCGCTTCCCCTGCCACCAGCCAATGGCTAGTGGTCGGTGCTATGTGGCCCCACCATGATGTATGTGTTTCATCCATGCCGTCCATCCATTCTTCCAAATCGTTTTATGGTATGAACCCAAAAACAAGGTTGATCCAAGTCTCAAGTGGACTGCACAGTGTTTATTGAACGCCCACCATTAAAAACTTCTTTTTGGATCAAGCTTTTATGTGTGTGTGTGTGTGTGTGTGTGTGTGTGTGTGTGTGTGTGTGTGTGTGTGTGTCTATATTCCCTTCATCAAGTCCGTATGACCTAATTAACAGGTTAGATGTCAAATAACCATTACAGTGGGCCTTAGAAGGTTTTTAATGGTGGACATCCAATCACTACTGTTTTCAATGTGGTCTACCTGATATTTAGATCTACCTTATTTTTGTGATCAAGTCCTAAAATTATCTTTCAAATGGATGGACGGCGTGGATACAACACATACATCATACTAAGCACCGACTACTAGCCACCTGGCTGGTGGCAGCGTGACTAGCCAAACGGCATCCCCGTCCACTGGATTTCCCAACTCACGATAGGTGCTGAGACCACCGCCATGTCAGTCTTCGTACATCAGATTTTCCAGCTCATGCTAAGTACCAGAACACGAGTTTCATGTACTACCTATTACGGCTCATGCTAGGATAACAACTTACTAACGAGGCATATGTAATACCCATGTGAATTACACCACGCGAAGCAGTAGGATGGACACGCTCGCATCGAAAGAAACTTTCTGAGACCTATTATGATGGTCTTGTACCATCCACACCCTTGTAAGGTGATTTTCATCTCCATATATAAACAAAAAATAAAAATAAAACTCAAATATTTGTTTGGACAAGATTTTGGTGACCCTGGATTTAAAAATACAGACGCGGTCATGTGATAGGTACAAAATCTCCATGATGTGTGTTAAATATATGAATGATAATTCATCAATGACCACATCTTCGAAGAGTCATGTTGTTTAGGCAATCCGATGATAAGCTTAAGTAATGGTTAGTATCAGCATCAAGGTAGGATTAGTAACCGACTATCGTGATAAGGACGCTTTCGACGAAGGAATAGAACAAAATTTTTTAAAGTAACTGTCACTTTACAGTTGATAATATATAATTCTGCCACGTAAGCAACAATTATTCTCATTATACCGTTAGAAAGTTTATAAATAATGAAGGAGAAAGCAAAAAATAATAATAATAATCAATCATCAATCAATCAAATACAATCCACACTATGTGAAAAATCGGGAAAATGACTGTAAAATTCAACAGCTACTGCTGTTGAATGTATTTTTACTTCTTCAATGGCAAATGACATTGATAATTTGAAATTAGGTAAACAAAATTCGGTACGAGAAAGCCCTCATTTCTACCTCTCTCCCTCTTGTTGAGAAGTGGAGTCACATGCGCGGATTTCGTGTCGCAAGTCCTTTCACAACTGGGATGCGGAAAGGAGTTTCCCGGATTTCGTGTCGCAAGTCTTTTCGCAACTGGAATGCGGAAAGGAAAGTTGTCATAACTATAAATTGGGGTCCCTAAGGCTATTCTAGGGTTAAGGTGAATATTGGAAAATATTTCTAAGGTGTGAGCAAGGGATTTTCTCTGTACTTCCAAGGGAGAGGTTAGTATATTGCCTTGTAATCTTCGTTCTTCATAGTGGAAGTTGGCATCCGTGATTTTTTACCCTAGATTGGGGTTTTTCCACATATATCTTGTCTTGTGGTTTGTTTTGGATTGCTTTGATCTTTTTCTAGTTTATATTTCTTCCTGTTTATCGTTTGTGGGTGAGGCCTGAGATTGGATCTAGGCTCACTGCGTTGTTGGCGTGCTGCGCAACAACTGGTATCAGAGTTATTGGTTTAGTTATATTGGGAGTGATGACGGAAGAAGAAAAAATTAGAATTGAGAAGTTTGATGGTTCAAACTTTACCTTATGGAAGATGCAGATGGAGGATTATCTGTATCAGAAGGACCTCTATATTCCTCTAGGAGGAAAAGAGAAGAAAGCAGAAAAGATGACAGATGATGAATGACTTTTACTTGATAGGAAGGCTTTAGGAACGATCCGACTCTCTTTGTCTAAGAGCGTCGCCTTCAATATATCCAAGGTAAAAACTACAAAAGAATTAATGGAAGCCCTAGCCACCATGTATGAAAAACCCTCAGCATCCAACAAGGTTCATCTTATGAAACAACTATTCAACATAAAAATGTCAGATGGTGGGAACGTGACTGAACATCTAAACGAGTTCAATATAGTCACGAGCCAGTTGGAATCCGTTGGCATTGTTTTTAAGGATGAGGTCAGAGCGTTATTGATCTTATCCAGTTTGCCAGAAAGATGGGATGGTTTGGTGATTGCTGTGAGCAATTCTTCAGGGTCGACAAAGCTGAAATTTGATGATGTGGTCGATCTAATTCTCAGCGAACAATCTAGAAGAAAGGCATCAGGAGTTTCAGGGAATTTAGGGAATGCTCTAAACGTTGAAGGAAGAGGAAGATCGCTGAACAAAGGAGACAATAAACACGGGCGTTCTAAGTCGAGGAAGAAGTCCAAGGGACCGAAAGACAAAGATAGGTGTTGGCATTGCGGCAAGAAGGGCACATGAAATGTGATTGCAGGGCGCTTAAGAAACAATAAGTAAGCTCTCAAGGTGGAAAAGATTCAGTGAATCTATCTGAGGAGAGTGACACAGAGGCGTTGATCTTGTCTCTTGATGCGAGGAATGAGTCTTGGGTTATAGACTCGGGTGCTTCGTTTCATGCCACTTCATGTAAGGAAGTTATGCGTAACTATGTATCAGGTGACTTCGGGAGAGTTTACCTGGGTGATGATGAGCCGTGCAGTATTGTTGGAAAGGGAGACATTCATATAATTCAGAAAGACGGAACAACGTTGAAATTGAAGGATGTCAGACATGTACCGAGTTTGAAAAGGAATCTGATCTCAATAGGGCAGTTGGCCGATACCGGTTATGTGACGACATTCACCAGTGATTCTTGGAAGATCACAAAAGGTGCCTTGGTGATATCTCGAGGCAAGAAAGAAGGTACTTTGTACGTGACTTCAGGATCGTATAGTTCACTCGCAGTCGCATCAACTAGAGTGAATGGGTAGTTATGGCATCAGAGGTTGGGACATATGAGTAAGAAAGGGATGAAAGTGTTATTGTCAAAAGGAAAACTACCAGGGTTGAAGTCTATTAACTTGAAATTCTGCGAGGACTGCGTGTATGACAAGCAGAAGAGGGTAAGTTTCAAGAAGACGGGACGCGCTCCAAAGACGCATCTATTGGAGCTTGTACACACTGATGTGTGGGGACCGACACAGGTATCATCTCTTGGTGGCTCACGTTATTTTATTTCCTTTATTGATGATGCTAGTAGAAAATTGTGAATTTATTGCTTAAAGCACAAATCTGATGTATTTGATGTATTTAAGAAGTGAAAAGTTATGGTAGAAAATGAGACAGGCAAAATAGTAAAATGTCTCAGATCTGATAATGGGGGAGAGTATTGTGACAAGAGGTATGAGGAGTATTATGCAGCAAGTGGAATCAAACATCAAAAAATGATTCCAGGTACACCGCAGCAGAATGGTATGGCTGAGCGCATTAACAGGACCATCCTTGAGCGCGCCAGAAGCATGAGGTTACATGCAGGGTTGCCTAAGACATTTTGGGCAGATGCTGTGAATACCGCCGCATATCTCATCAATAAAAGTCCCTCAACATCATTGGATGGTGGGCTATCAGAAGAAGTGTGGACTGGGAAAGAAGTGAACCTTGCACATCTCAGAGTGTTTGGTTGCACTTCATATATTCACATTGATGCAAAACACAAAAATAAGCTGGATGCGAAGTCTAGGAGGTGCACGTTTATAGGCTACGGGCAGCATGATTTTGGCTACAGGTTTTGGGATGTAGAAAACAGAAAAATCATCAGAAGCAAGGACGTAGTCTTCAATGAAAAAGTGATGCATAAGAACAGTGTGCAGGAAAATAAGGCCGAAGAAAAGGAATTCGTAGAGTTGGAAGAGTTACCGGACACGGGTGTTATAACGTCACAGGATGATCATGCACAGAAGCATTATGAGGCAGAGCCACATACACCAGTTGTGAGGAAGTCTACTCGGGAGAGGAGACCCACGGTCTGATATTCACCCTCCTTATATTATCTACTGCTGATAGATAATGGTGAGCTAGAGTGTTTTGAAGAGGCATTACAGTCAGATAAACAGGTTAAGTAGGAGCAGGCCATGGATGAGGAGATGGACTCTCTTAAGTCTAATCGTACATGGGAGCTAGTCACTCTACCTAAGAGTAAGAAAGCTCTTCATAACAAGTGAGTTTACAGATTGAAGGAGGAGCACGATGGTTCGAAATGGTACAAGGCTAGACTGGTTGTGAAAGGGTTTCAACAAAAGACAGGTATCGATTTCACTGAAATATTTTCACCTGTGGTGAAAATGTGTACGATTCGCATGGTCTTGAGTATAGTGGCTACAGAGGACTTACATCTAGAGCAGCTAGATGTTAAGACAGCCTTTCTTCATAGGGACCTTGAAGAAGAGATATATATGCATCAGCCGACAGGATACGTGGCACCAGGAAAGGAGAACAAGGTGTGTAGACTGAAGAAGAGTTTATATGGCCTGAAGCAGGCCCCGAGACAGTAGTACAAGAAGTTTGACAGTTTCATGTCGGGAAACGGCTTTAGGAGATGTCATGCAGACCACTGTTGTTACTTGAAAAAGTTTGATACGTCATACATCATTCTTCTTCTGTACGTTGATGATATGTTTGTGGCTGGTTCAAGCATGAAGGACATCTCAAATCTTAAAAGACAACTGTCTAGAGAATTTTCCATGAAGAATTTAGGAGATGCAAAATAAATCCTAGGCATAAGGATAAAGCGTGACAGGGAAAACAAGAAACTAGTTTTGTCACAGGCAGAGTACATAACCAAGGTATTTGATCGATTCAATATAGGAGGTGCTAAGCCGGTTAACACTCCATTAGCCAACCACTTCAAGCTATCTAAGGAGCAAGGGGCAAAGACGTAGGAGGAACGTGACTACATGGCTAAAGTCCCATACGCGTCAGCTATTGGGAGTCTCATGTATGCTATGGTGAGCACGGTGCCAGACATTGCTCAAGCAATGGGAGTTGTTAGCAGGTTCATGAACAACTCCAGGAAGGAACATTGGGATGCAGTGAAGTGGATCCTTAGATATTTGGTAGGTACTAAAGATGTAGGGCTGTGCTATGGTGGATCGGAAATCAAGCTACAAGGCTACGTGAATTTAAATTTGGCAGGAGATATTGACAACAGGAGAAGCACTACAGGTTATGTCTTTACTCTGGGTAGTGCTGCAGTCAGTTGGGTTTCTCAGTTACAGAAGAGAGTATCTATCAGTACGACAGAAGTAGAATATGTTGCGACCACAGAAGCATGCAAGGAGATGGTGTGGATGCAAGGTTTCATGGAAGAGTTGGGTAAGAAGCAAGCAGATTGCAAACTGTACAGTGACAGTCAGAGTGCAATACACTTGGCCAAGAATTCAGCCTTTCATTCAAGGACCAAGCATATTGCCATCAGATATCACTTCATACGTTCGTTACTGGAAGATGGATCGATTGCTCTGGAGAAGATTCATACAAGTGAGAATCCTGCGGATATGTTGACTAAGGTGGTCACACAAGAGAAGTTGAAGCTCTGTTCAGCTTTGATTGGTCTTCAGGCTTGAAGACGGGGAGGTGGTGCACTCCGGATGAAGAAGACAAAGGTTTATGGTGATGTGTCTCCAAGTGGGAGATTGTTGAGAAGTAGAGCCACATGCGCGGATTTTGTGTCACAAGTCCTTTCCCAACTAGGATGCGGAAAGGAGTTTCGCAGATTTCGTGTCGCAAGTCCTTTCGCAACTGGGATGCGGAAAGGGAAGTTGCCAAAACTATAAATTGGGGTCCCTAGGGCTATTCTAGGGTTAAGGTGAATATTGGAAAATATTTCTAAGGTGTGGGCAAGGGATTTTCTCTGTACTTCTAAGGGAGAGGTTAGTATATTGCTTTGTAATCTTCGTTCTTCATAGTGGAAGTTTGCATCCATGGTTTTTTGTCCTAGATTAGGGTTTTTCCATATATATCTTGTCTTGTGGTTTGTTTTGGATTGCTTTAATCTGTTTCTAGTTTATATTTCTTCCTGTTTATCGTTTGTGGGTGAGGCCTGAGATTGGATCTAGGCTCACTACGTTGTTGGCGTGCTGCACAACAACTCTTTCCCTCCATTCGAACCCTAACCCTAGCCCGGTGCATACACCAAATTTCATCATTTATTCAAATATCGAAATGTAAAATATATAGAGAAAAAGCTTCAACGAATTTATAACGGCTAGTATCGATCGATCGAGCAATCCTTCAATTGATCGAACTTAATTTGATTTTGGGGGAAAATGTTGTTGGGCATTTTTGCGCACCTTCGATTGATTGAGCAAAGGGCCTTCGATCAATCAAGACCGATTGAAGGTTCGCTCGATTGATTGAACTTGTACATTTTGGATTTCTTTCTATTCACACACTTTGCACATGATCTAATCAGTACAAACCTGATAATTAAATATTTTTCTATATGGAACAAGTCATCTAAGTTAGGTTGTTTTGGAACTAAAAGAGTCTAGGGCTAGGATTAACAAGACACCTCACTTTTACTTGTTTTCAAGCCTTAATGCTTGAAGTGTTTGAGTCCTCAGTCTTCCAATGTCTTCCAATAGGGGGCTCGATTGACGTAAGACTCCCTAACTCACGTCATTGACAAAACGAGACACTAACAATCTCTCCCTATGTTAATTCCATTAGAAAACTAAACTAGATCCTTTTTTCATCATACCAATGACAAACCTAAATAACTCAAATTATTACATGTCAATATTATAATGATTTACAACATAAATACAATACATGACACGTAGACACTTGCAATGCTCCCCCTAACTTCATAAATTCCCTACAACAAATAGAACCTGCAAAACAATATTCAACTTGTTTTGGTGTGACTTGATCTTTCTTCCCATTTTTGTCAGTGAATGACAAAGAGACAATTTCATAGATATATCTATAAACTCAGAAAATGAAAATTTACCTATAAACACATACTAAAATGGAAATGTAGGGTGCATATAAAAAGTAAAAACATGGAGCATACATATAATGGTCATTAAAAAAAATATGCCTATCAAGTAACATGACCAATGATAGTTTAACAAAAACATATGATACTAAAATGAAGCAACTTTAAAGATAAACTATAAAAATGAAAAAGAGACTCTAATCCTCAGATTTACCTATTAAGCTCACGTATATCTCTACGGATCACCTATCCTTTTTCACAACCCATATGGGTGTGAATTTCCTATGACCCTGATTGCTTTCGGGAGGGGGAATTATTTTCTTAAATGCATCTCCCTTAGGTGAAATGCTAGTTGAAAATCTATGTTCGGTAGGGGGTTTACCTATGTATTTCCTACCCGAGTTGTTATAGCCCAAATTTAGTATTTTCTTCATTTTCTCATTGAGAAAGGTAATTTTCTTAATCGACTCCTACATATGATCAATCATTTTAAGAGAGGTTGGAAACTTCTTCTTCTTTTCTAGTGATCCTCTAGGGGGTTCTCCATTGGTGTGTGGATTTCTCAGCCATGGTATATTTACTTATTTGGTTTAAGACTGAGGTGGATGGTGGACTTATAGAGATAAGTCATTCAAATTTTAAATGGCCCACACCTCCACAATTATGACACACAGGAAAGACTCTCGATTTACTTCCTGAAGCAGAGGAATCCTTATGGATTACTAGAGGGGTAGAGGTCGATATAAGGGTGTAACTATCAAGTTCAAAACTTCTCTTATCCTACAAAGGCTTACCCATATTAACAGATTTACCTACTTGGTCCTTTTGAGCAACCTTAGCCTTGGTTTTGGCAATAAATGATTCAAGTTGGGTAACCTCTGATCTCAGGCCTTAATTTATAGATTTAACTGTTTTAAGCTCACATTCAAGGCCTACATATCTCCCCAAAGTTTTATTTAAATTAGGCTTGAGATTTTCCTTTTCTTGAACTAGGGAGAAATTATTAGATTTTACTTTTTCTATATCATTAGCTAATTGATTCTTTTCATCCTTAACTTGACCTAGCTTTTTAAAAATCGTCAAACTTTTGGCGTATAGCTAGTTGTAGGCCTCTTGCAAGTTCTCATCTCTTCCATCTTCATCTTCGTCATTGGAGGACGACTCTTCCTCTCCTTCCTCTTCTTTTGAAGTGTTATGATCGAAATCTCCTCCCAAGTCTCTAGGGAGAGAGGCAGTGGTGGAGGCCATTAAAATTCTAAGAGATCCAATGTCTTCTTCACTTTGGAGTTCTCATAATCTAAATTGGATTCATCGGTATCATCCCATGTTGTTGTCATAGCCTTACCTTTAGATCTTATTTTCTAGTGCATTCGGAGGCAACGTGTTCATAACTCTTACAGTTGTGACATCAGATTTCTCTCTTTTTCTTGAAGAGTTTACCAATACACTTAGGTTCAAGAGATTTTCCCTTTTTGTCATAATCCTTCCCTCTATTCTATTTGAAGAACCTCATGAATTTTTATTTTTTTTAATTTTTTATTTCCTTCATTTCTTCCTCACCTTCATCATCATCATCTTATTTAGATTCAACTTTCTTGTCATATGTGAAGATTTTAGGATAACGTGTTTCTTTTTAAAGAGTATTTCTCCAAAGTTTAGTTCAAAAATACAAAGGGAACTTAAAAGTTCTTCTATTTTCATACAATCGATGTCTCTACACTTTTCTATTGATGTTACTTTGGAGGTGAACCTATCCGGAATGGATCTAAGTATTTTCCTACATATACATTCCTCCGAAATTCTTCCTCCTAAGCTCCACGTGGAGTTATAAATATTGTTTAATTTACTATAAAACTCCATGAAAGTTTCAAACTCATCCATTTTAATATTCTCGAATTATGTGGTCAAAGCTTGGAATGTTTTATATGCTAGTTCCCTCATGATTGGTTTATAGAATGTTGCATGCTTCCTTTCTCATTTCACATGTACAAATGCGCTTATATTCATTGGGTGGAAATGACACAAAAAATCGCATTGAGAGCTTTGACATCATAGGCATACTAAGCTCTCTCATCAACACTCCATTTGGATTTATCTTTGGAAGTGCTAATGGATACATCATCAATCACGACTTGTACGGGCATAGTCCATCCTTAGTCAACAATTTTTCAAACCATAGGGTTAAAGGATTTCAAGAATACCCTCATCAAAGCCTTCCAATAGGCATAGTTAGACCCATCAAAATAAAGCAATCATGTGACGACACTCCCTCATCGGTAGACATGATTCTAAAGCTCCTACAGATCTTACTGTAGATAGTTAAGTCCTTGAAGAGCAATCCGCTTTGATACCAATTGAAATTGTGTAGGCTGTCTAACACGACACTATGCTACGCGAAAGCTTGGTAGAGCTCAGAATTATGGTTAAGTCCTAAAGGGGATGAATATGACCATTTTAAAATGCGCGTCAATTAAAAGCAAATAATACTTAGGCTTTCAAGTTAAGTGGGTTCAAGTACATATACTATAATAGGTATAACTAATTGAGCAACTAATATATGGAGAGATATAACAATATCGATTGTGTGTGTGTGTGTGTGTTTAACAAGTGCCTAGCATATAATCTATTCATACGTACATATGAATTAAAAAATCCAAGCACAAGCATAATATAATCGCAAACATCAACAATCATAAACATAATGATGTATAGTAGTTAAGCTAATTGTGTACTCTAATCCCAATAGATGCACTCTCCTTGAGTGTACCGAATTTCACTATATTGGAGGTTTCCAATAGGTTCACCTCTAACCTTTATGATGGATTTACAGGTTCACCACAAACTTACACGTACACACCCATGTCAGTGACGGTCTTACACAAAGACCTACATGTACTCACCCATATTGGTGGAACACGTTTCCACTCGTGTCGGTGACTCCCGTGGAGACTTAGTTGGTTTTCTAAAAGCTAACCAACAACCATTGCAGTCCTAATCCAAGGACCTACGTATACTCCCGTCGGAGGCTCACATAGAGACTAGCACATACACACTTGTGTCCAGTGGTGATCCTATACAAGAACCTATACGTACGTACCCATGTTAATGAAGATCCCACACAAGAACCTTTTGAGTTTGAATCACAAACTTTATACTCAATTCTACACAAGGAAAGAGAATGTGGGCTCTAAAATAACAATCTTACTTGTCGGATTGAGTCCCGTTGATGCTCCTTGCTTGCGAAGTATATTCAATTCTTGAATCCATTTCTCTTGTTCTCCCCCGAACTACGATGTCGATCTTATTCGGCTTCAAACGATCGGCTACCTTAAGGATGTACCTATGAAGTGACAAGGTAGTGGGAGTTTAGTTGAATCTCCTATAATTAATGATAGTTAGTTCCAATCAAGGATTCACCTAGATGAGCATTCTAGAGAGTGTTTAGACAAAGGATTTACCTATGGGTTTAGTGTCTAATTACTAGAGAATGCTTGAGATCATGTTATTTTCAAATAGAGCTTGGAATGCTCATTAAAGTGAAGGATCACAAAGAAGATAACATGATTTTTTTTTTAGATAGAGCCTAGAAGTGTTGGTAAGTCTTGGGATACACTATGGTCTCTAAAACACCAAATTTCATTATTTACTTAAAGATCTGAATGCAAAATATATAGAGAAAAAATTACAATGAATTTATAATGGCTAGTATCGATTATTCACAATCCCAAGTGTAGGGTCGCGATGTAGTAATAATCTTGGTGAGATCAAGGTCAAATCCACAGGCACTCAACTTGTACGTTTCTGAAAGTAACTAGAATTATAACTAGAAGAAGATCTAAAACTAAATCTGAAATATTTGAGAGAGTAATTGTGAATTGTGAATAATGTAATTGAAATTTGTAAATTTAAAGGTGGGAACTAAGGTGCCAAGGATCCACTTGTAGCTATTGAGATGTTACTTTGCTTGATTCAAGAGATCCAATTGGAATTAAAGTCCTATCTTATCCAATTGGAAGGAGAGACGATTAAATCTCTGAACTTCTCATTGATCTAGTCTCGATGGAAGAGGATTGTAAAGATTTGGAAGGGATTCCGTCACCAAACCATGCCTAGGAGACGATGACAAACAACAGGATTTACCAATCCTATAATCTCAAATAAGAAAAGAAGATACTCAAAGCTATCGTAGCAGCTACTGTAATATGAGACAAATAAACCATTAAAAACTGAAAATATTCCTTAAAATCAACTAAGAATCAATGAAGTTCAACATAAACATGAATCAAAGCAAAGTAAACATCTCAATCACACTACAAGCTTCACCTCTTAGCCCTATCTAAGAGGTTTAGTCAACCATAAACATGATTGAACTAAGAACTCTTAAGAAAAGCATAAAAACAACTAAGAAAGAAGAAGAAAGACTCTTAGCGGTGGCCTTCCACCATTTTGCTCCACTCCTTAAACCCTATAAGATGCCCAGGAACTCCTATTTATAGTTGGGGAACTCCAACTTTCGCACCGAGTTGGAAAAGTCTAGAAATCGCCTTAAATTTAAGCAGTCATCGCAAAATCTGCGTAACCTTCGACTAGCCGAGGACTATCTTCGACTGGTTAAGGGTCATCTTCGACTGGTTGAGAGTCGCGCGATTTTAAAAGATGATGTTGCTAGAGTTCGAGCCGAAGTTTTTTGGGCTGATTGAAGCAGAACTTGGGCTAGTCGAGCCAGAGCTTGGGCTAGTTGAAGCAAAGCTTGGGCTAGTCGAGCCAGAGCTTGAGCTAGTCGAAGCAAAGCTTGGGCTAGTCGAGCTTCACGCGTATTCCTTATCTTCACTTCAAATCTCGATTCTCTTCATTCCTGACTTGATTTCCTTGGATCTTTGACATGTGAATTCTTCAATCTTGGCCTCCTAAGATTTATCTTTTGCCTTAGTGATTCTTGAGCATCAAATCCATGCTTTTAGCCTTCTTTACATTCCAAGCTCTTAGATTCACCTTGCAACACAAACATGTATAAAATATACCTTTAAGCATCATCATGTTTATAAAATCAAGATATAAATAGGGGAGAATATGCAATATTTGATACTTAACATCGATCGATCGAACTTAATTCAAAATTTATTTTTTTTTTTTTTGGGGGGGGGGGGGGGGTGTTATTGGACGTTTTTGTGTACCTTCGATCAATCGAGTGAAGGGACTTTGATCGATTGAGTGCGATCGAAGGTTTGATCAATCAAACTTGTGCATTTTGGATTTCTTTTTATCTATGCACTTTGCACATGATTTAGCAGGCACAAACCCGATGACCAAAGATTTTCCTATATGAAACAAGTAATATAAGTTAGATTGTTTTAGAACTAAAGGGGTCTAGGGCTAGGATTACCAAGGCACCTCACTTTTACCTGCGCTTTAAGTCTTCGAGTCTTCGGTCTTCCAATGTTTTCTAATGGGGGCTCAACTGACTCAAGACTCCCTAGCTTGCGCCATTGATAAAACAAGGCACTAACAATTTTGACACAAACCACATAAAAACACAATACATACGTGGTTCATAACTCGAACTACATCTACAGGCAATCCGTGCAATAAATGGAAGGAAGATAATGAATAGAGAGCCAACTACAAACCACACAAGAATACAAGATACACGTACTTGTTTGGGCAGGATCTGGGCAGTCCTAGATGAACAGTGTGGATGAGGGCATGTGGCACATATGATATCTCTGTGTTGTGGGAGACATATTCGAAGGGCAACTCACTACTGAGTAATTTCCAAAGTGGCGAGTCGTGCACGTGATTTCGAGATAAGGACTTCCGATCTTTAGGGATACATCAGCACTAGAGAATGTTTGGGAAGTTACTGACAAGATAAGAATACTTTCGACAAAGGGCTAACATGATCAAAAGGAGGTAACCACTACTTTATAGTTGGCAATATCAGAGTTTGCCATGTAGATAACAATTATTCTTGCGATTGCATCCAGAACTCTATAAATAGCAGAAGAAGGCATAAAGAGAAGGATCCAAAGCAACAACAACTCAATTAAATCATAAGCACTCAGTTGCTTTTATCATTAACTTTTAGGAGTAGTTTAGTAACTTAGCTATAACTATAATTCCCTTCCATCTGAGCTCGCATGTTGGACCCGAATGAAGACCCTAGTTTAATCATTCACCAACGCTTGTATGTCAGGTCAACAATAACTTGTAATCTCTAGTGTTAATCGATCCTCGCTCATCAGCGCACTGTTGGGATTTTTGGCCTGCGGAATCACACAGATCTAGATCTAGGATGGTAATCCAATGGCACCAAGCACACACACAAGAGAACACACAGATTTAACGTGGAAAACCCTTGCAAAAAAAAACCATGGCACAAAGCGACAGATCTCCACTATGAAAGCATCAATTACAAAGATAAAGGACTTACCCGATTCGAACAACATCGAATCTCATCCTTGCTACACCCTTTGATAACCCTAGAACCCTTTAGGAAGCCTTAGCATACATTACCATACCCTAGAAAAGCCCTAGGGATACCTATTTATAGTTTAGGAAACCTCCCTTCCGTATCCCAGTTGCGAAAGGACTCAAATCCGCAGTTTCGCGCAAAATCGCGGAACAAACTGCGTAACCTACGACTGGTCGTAGACCACCTACAACTAATCGTAGCTTTCCTACGACCAGTCGTAGCTACAGTAAAAAATAGCAAAAACTCGCTGGACTTTGAGTCGTGCTAGGGCTCAAATCTACGACCGGTCGAGCGTCTCCCATGACCAGTCGAAGCTTCCCACGACCGGTCGAACGACCTAAAAACCTTCAGATTTAAGACTTTTCTCAACAATCTCCACCAAGTCTTCAATCTTCAACCGTGTAGCTCCTTGACCTCTTCTCTTATCTCTGCTTCACATCATAGCTCAAGATCACACTCCGTCCTTCTTTTCCGCCATCGCCGAGCCCAGAGAAGTTTCACAGAACTTGAACTTCTCTACAGGAATTTCTTGTTGATTATGTCTGCCGGATCTAAATCCACATGCCCAGCCACCTTTGCTCCTGTCTTCACAAAAGAATGGCGTAGTCTTCTTACCATCTCACCGCTACCCAATATTGCTTGCCAGGGTACTTGCTCACAACACTGATAGCCTGTGAAATAACCGGTCTAAACCAGACCATGGCATACACTGCCAACCACATTCGAATAAGGCTCGTGAGATATCCTGCTTTTCCTCATCTGTTTTGGGACATGTCCTGAGGAAAACTTGAGGAGAGACGCGTAGGGAACGCTCTCTGGCTTTACCTAGCCCATCACATCCTGGATCAATACCTACACATAAGATATTCCTCCTGTGATTACCAAAGCCTACTCCTCTTTCAATCTCAACGCCGAGAACCATCTTTGCAGCCCCCCGATCCTTCATCCTGAATGTCCCACCATGAAGGAATCAAACTACTGCCTAGGCGACAGGTCGAACCACGACCTCCTGCAAAGTCTTTTCTCAACCCTTTTAACTTCAAACTGCTCTGGTTGCTTCATGTAGATCTGCTCTTCACTTTCCCTTACAGAAGTACAGACTCCACATCCATCCTTCCAGCTCAAGATCACGTTGGCCAACCAGTGCCAAACACGGATCTAATAGACACCTGTCATACCGTCGGCGCGAATATCTCTGAGAAGCCGATCTCTTCTCTTTGAGCATGACCCTTCGCTACCAACCTCGCCCTGTATCTATGTTGTATCCTCCTGAAGATCCACCTGCATCTAACCGCTTTCCGGCCCACTGGAAGCTCCACCCGCTCCCATATGTCGGTCTGGTACAACGAATCCATCACATCACGCATAGTCACCTTCCCCTTTTCAATACCAGGCTCACCTAGAGCCATCTGAATAGAAGATGAATCTCCTGCGATATTGGAGTCATCCATGTACCTCGCCGATATCCTGCGATCATGCCGTGTGATTCTTCTCACAGGTGGCTGCTCCACCTGCTCTGTATCCCTGTCCGCACGTCTTCGCATTCCTGCCCTGCCCGCTCATGTGGCCATGCCCAACATGCCACACACGTGCAGAGGTGGAATCCGCTGCATCCACTGTAGCTCCACCGTTTGAAGTGCTCCCGATCAACCTGTATAAGTTACCGAGTCGTTGCGCTTTCATGACTACCTGTGCCCCCTTGGATACCTTAAGAACACCATCAATACCTGTGTACTTGCATCCTTTTGCCTCAAGCACACCAAGAGAAATCAGATTCTGCTTCAAATCAGGAACGTGCCTGACATCAGTCAAGGTGCGCTCCACCCCATCTAACATCCTGATGCGTACCGTACCAACAGCCACAACATTACAAGCAATATCATTGCCCATAAATATCTGTCCACCAACGCACTCCTTGTAGCTGGTGAAGCAACTTTGATGAGGAGTCATGTGAAAAGATGCCCCTGTGTCTAGCATTCACTCGTCCTTACGATCATCGTATGGCCGCCTAATAGTAGACACAGATAAAACATCACCATCACATCCATCTGACGTGGCATTGTTGGCCTCCCTGCATGAAGCATCAGAATCTTCCCTCTTCGATTTAGGATTTTCACAATCCCTCTTCACATGTCCTTCCTTCCCACAATTCCAGCACTTTACCTTTCCTTTGCCCTTGCCCCTGGATTTGGATCTAGAACCTGAAGAACCTATACCTTGTCTAGAATTCTTACCCACTGTAAACAGTGCATCAGAAGACGTCCCCATGTCGCTGTTTAGTTGTCTCATAGCCTTCCCTTGAAGAGCCGAGATAACGGTATCGACACTTAGGGTTTTGTTCGTGCTGCACATAGTGTCCTTGAATGCCTCAAAAGACGCCGGGAGAGAATTCAGCAACATACATGCCTGTTCTTCATCTTTCATTACTTCCTTCATATCTAGCAATTTGCAAACCAATTTATTAAAGTTGTTGATGTGAACCTCCAGATCTCCACCCTCTGCCATCTTGAAGTTATACCACTGCCGCTTCAAGTGCAGGCGATTTTCAGAGGACTTCTTCACATAAACATCCTCTAACTTCGCCCATAACTTAGCTGCAGTTTTCTCCCTCATGACGTTGTAGAGAACCTCATCCGTGGGACATAAACGAATCGATAATAAAGCCTTCTTATCAAGAGTATTCCAATCACCATCAGTCATAGTAGACTTTCGCTCCTCAAGAGCACCATCTTCGCCTTGTTTGATTAAAGAACTCATCATCTTGATCTTCCATAACTTAAAATTATTTTTCCCTGAGTACTTCTCAATATCATACCTAGTGCTCGCCATTATTATTAATCCCTCAGATTCAGATCTGTGTCCCAACCGATTGCTTTGATACCACTTGTTGGGATTTTTAGCCTGCGGAATCACACAGATCTAGATCTAAGATGGTAATCTAATGGCACCAAGCACACACACAAGAGAACACACAGATTTAACATGGAAAACCCTTGCGGGAAAAAACCACGGCAC
Organism: Magnolia officinalis; assembly: GCA_021015155.1. Taxonomy (NCBI): domain Eukaryota; kingdom Viridiplantae; phylum Streptophyta; class Magnoliopsida; order Magnoliales; family Magnoliaceae; genus Magnolia; species Magnolia officinalis. The sequence goes on along the minus strand of JAJHSJ010000004.1, from coordinate 35,777,219 downwards.
AAAGCGACAGATCTCCACTATGAAAGCATCAATTACAAAGAGAAAGGACTTACCCAATTCGAACAACCTCGAATCTCACCATTGCTACACCCTTTGATAACCCTAGAACCCTTTAGGAAGCCTTAGCATACATTACCATACCCTAGAAAAGCCCTAGGGATACCTATTTATAGTTTAGGAAACTTCCCTTCCGCATCCCAGTTGCGAAAGGACTCAAATCCGCAGTTTCGCGCAAAATCGCAGAACAAACTGCGTAACCTACGACTGGTCGTAGACCACCTACAACTAGTCGTAGCTTTCCTACGACCAGTCGTAGCTACAGTAAAAAAACAACAAAAATTCGCTGGACTTTGAGTCGTGCTAGGGCTCGAATCTACGACCGGTCGAGCGTCTCCCACGACCAGTCGAAGCTTCCCACGACCGGTCGAACGACCTCAAAACCTTCAGATTTAAGACTTTTCTCAACACGCACTACTCCATGAAGCACTCCACTGTTGTGAGCTAGGTTGGTGATTTCGACTTTAGTGATAAAATCTCATTTTTCTGCATCCATTTTCGACTTATTTTGCTTGATCGCACGTTGTTGCACCTTTGAAAGTCATTAGTTTTTCAAGAAGAAAAAAAAGGACTCATTGGAGATACTTCCCCAACTTATGCAAATCGTTTGATATTGAACTCAATAGTTGGCTCAATAGACGACAAGTTGTGTTCTTGATTGAGAATCGCTTTATCTCGATGTCAGGGATTAGTGGTTTTAGTTTGAAATGGGCCCAATCGATTTTAGAATGCCCTCATCTTCACACGTGCACCATGTGTCTGAATTCCAAACTAACAATAGTTCACCACTTGAATTACATTCATAAGCAATCTGACAAAGAAACAATCAATTATAGCAATGAGACATTATAAAGAACAAGGTATACAATATCTCTTACAAAAATAAAACAAAAGCTCGTTGAATTTAAGCAAGAAAAAAAAAAAAAAAAAAAAAAAACTCTACCATTTTATATGCCAACAATAAATCTTCTCACCTTAAATATCTTAGCAAAAGAACTTAAAAACTTTTGAAAAAAGCCTCATGAGACCACTCTTAACATGTGCAAGAAAAAAACTAATTTTCAAGTTTATAACTTGACATATTTGCCCATGTAACTTACGCTTGCTTGTGTACACGAGTCGAGCTTGGCACAGCTCGACTCGGCTCGGCCACTAGCTGACCCCAGCTTGAACTCAGCTCGGCTCGGTCCTCGAGCCTGGCTGGCCAGCTCGGCTCGTTTCGATTAGCAGTTCGGGCCAATTCGACCTGAGTTCGAGCCAAGATTGAGCTGAGTTTGCCTGTGCAGCATTTTCACAAACACATGGACTGCACCTTCAAATTCTCACTGTATGTAAAATAGCAACAACAGTTTTACAAGTATTTCATCAAACACCTCGTAGGCAACATCGAAATCAAGAAAAAAAAAGGTATTTGTTTTATATACATACCTTCTTTGCCACCAGCCGACATTTCATTGAGTCATTTCATCAAACGCTTGGTGAGCAACATCAATATCAAAGTAACCGAGTCATCCAACTGGTTCGATCTGAGTTCGATTCATGTTGGGGTTTGATTTGAGTCGAGTCAAGCTTGAACTTGGTTCAAAATTTTTTTGAGCTAAAAAAATCAGCTCGAACTCAGTCTTGAACCAAGGCGAATCAAGCTTTTTCGAGTCAAGTTATGCGAGCTAACTCGGTTCGTGTACAGCCCTACTTACGCTTGTTCCGGGAGATGGACTACCTGAGCACACGTCCTATCTACACTCGCATTGAACACGTGGTGAGATATCTACGGTTTGGATTGTTTTATTAGATGTATCCCACCCTCGATCGGGGATGCTAGAAAAACCTTACTGGTCGTACCATCAAACATCTGACCTGCAAATGGACCGTAAAGAACAGACATTTGCATACATCTGACGGCTAGGATTGTTTGATCGTAGCAATTGATCCATGGCGGAGCCACCTATCGGATGGTCCAGAATATTGGACCATTCGTCTCGTGTCCAGCCCACTGTTGAAGATTTTTCCAACCATTGAATTTTCTCATACATGTTTGCCACACGTGATGACTGGGTCAGTCTGATTATCGGCCCACAACAAGTTGAGAGTGGGACTCACTTGACGGGTGGTCCAGATATCCCTACGTGTGCTGCTAAACCCTCTTCAAATTCTCATGCGCGAGAATAGCCTAGCGCGCACAGTACTTACTACAGCTGAGGACGTACGCAAATTCACTATAAATTTTCACGTTGATTTTTTACTCGGAAGAGGCATCCAAACATTCAAAATTCAGCGCAAGACGGAAAATTTTATAAGGTCCTGATGTGGTGGTCGTGGAAAGCAGGACCCATATGGATAAGTGATCCAGACCGTTGATATCATAGGCCCGTTCTGTATGAGTGGTGTCCCAAAAATCCAAGTAATCAAATGGTCGGACCCTCACAAACAGACGGTTAAGAGAGAAAAACAAAACGACCATCGATGGGAGAAACAGCCAACCGTTGGATGGCTTGGATTTTTCGACTGGATCCCCACCGTCAACCGTCAGGTCAACCGTCCGAATCAACGAACCCTGACTCGGGTGTAACGTCATTTTCGTTAGTCGTGTGCCTCCACACGTGACACACGTGCTTGATGATCCGACTCAGGTATCCTGTAGGATCAGACGTTGATTGGACCCTTACGAAATCCTGCCGTGGGAATATCTTAACCGTCTATTAAATGGGCCTTTCTTCGCTTAACGGTTGCCGTAGCTGATTCATGTCTTTTCGGGGCCAAAATCTTCCAAGCTCTGTGATTTGGATGCGACTTCTCTGTAATCCCCCGTGTAAGGGACTCCACGCAGGGGATGCTCTGTGATTGGCTGATGGACCTAGCTGATGTGGGTACGTGTCGTGAGAAGACGAGGACGCGGACTGCGTCCTACCCCCTCTCTGGGACCCACCGTGATGTAATAATTTTATCCACGCCGTTTAGATTTTCTCTCGAATCATTTTAAAGTATGACACAAAAAAATAACCACGAACAAGGTTTAAATGGACCACAAATTGGGGATTAAACGTTCACCATTAAAAACTTCTTAGGAGCTGGAGAAGTTTCGGATCAAGCTGATATTTATGTTTTCGCTTCATCCATGTCTACAAGACCTTATGGATAGGTTGTATGCTAAAAAAACATCACGTGGCCCTTAGAAATGTTTCAATGGTAAGTGTTATAACATTATAGCTTCCTTTGGTGTGGTCCACTGGAGCTGTGAATTATTTCATTTTTTTTCTCACACCTTAAAATGATTCGAGAGAAACTCTCAACGGCGTGGATAAAATTATTACATCACGGTGGGTCTCAGAGAGCCCTGCTGTGGTAGGACGCAGTCCGCGTCCGAGAAGACGAGCGCTCACGCTGCTCAGCACCGAGTTGTACGAACGGTTCAAAGGGGAAGCGGGTTATAGCTGCGGTAGGTACGTGTCGTGCGAAGACGAGCGCTGACGCTCCTCGAGCTCCCGAGCTGTACGAACGGTTCCAAGGAGATCAAAGTTACAAGGGCCCCTGCAGTGATGTATTTATTATATCTAAACCGTTAATCTATTTTTAGAGATCATTTTAGATCATTATTCAAAAAGTGAATCATATCCAAAGATTAGGTGGACCACACCACAAATAGCAGCGGAGATAATGATTTTCACCGTTAAATAATTCGTATGCCTACAATAACGTTTATTTTCAATCGAATCTGTTCATAAGTCACAAAAACCTGTATGAAAAGGATTTTTTTTTTCATATTCTTCCGTGACTCCAAAATGAAATTCAATGGTAGACGTTCAATCCCTGCTGCTTTTTTCAGTGTAGTCCACTTGCTTGATAATTTCACATATATATATATATAATTTTTTGTTTCAAGCCTTAATATAGGCTTGCCAGATCGATGGACAGTTTGGATATAAAACATAACTTATGATGACACCTACATAACTTGCTAACGTTAATACAGTTGCTATATAGCTCGTGTGAGGTACACCAGCCAATCCGTTTACGTTCAATGGAGATCAAAATAACATGCCCATAATGATATATTTAACGTATCTACACCGTTTATACATTTATCTATATCCTTTTACATCTCTCTCTCAAAAATTAGTAATTTCAAAAGCTTAAGTGGACTACACCTTCTCCAAAATAACATGCCCATAATGATATATTTAACGTATCTACACCGTTTATACATTTATCTATATCCTTTTACATCTCTCTCTCAAAAATTAGTAATTTCAAAAGCTTAAGTGGACTACACCATACATGATAGTTAGACAATGATTCTCACCATTAAAACATTCGTAGGGCCCACCGATAACGTTTACTATCCATCCAATCTGTTCATAAGGTCACAAAAACCTGGATGTAGAAAAAAAACATATATCATATTATCCAAAATTTCTGTAACCTCCAAAATGGTTTTAATGATAGGCGTTCAATCCCCATTGCTTTTTACAGTGTGGTCCACTTGATTCTTGGATCTGTTTTATTTTTTGTATCAAGCCTTACGGGCTCACCAAGTGTACGGACGGTTTGGATGTAACTCATACTTCATGATGGGACCCAAAAAGCATGGTAACGTCAACACACCAGCCACATCGGTGGTATGTGGTACACACAGCCAATCCGCTTCCAGCTCTGTGGGGCGGCTGCGATATTCGCGTGACATCCATACCGTCCATCAGTTTCTCCGACTCATGCTAGAAATGATCCCAAAAACGAGCCATATCGATAAAGAACCCAAGTGGGCCAGAGCAGTGCCAACGGTGGGGATTGAATGCCCACCGTTAAAACTTTGCAGGGTCCACCGTGATGTTTATATGCCATCAAAACCGTTCATTACCTTGATGAACGGAAAACAGCTCATTCCCTACTAATTTCTCCCGCGTTGCCAGTTTGAGTCTTGGGCCTACGTCATTTTTCGGCTCATATTTTAACATCAGCCAGAACTTCCGTGTGGGGTCACAAGAAATTGTAACCGGGTGCGTATTGTGTAAGAGGTACTCATCACCTAGTGGGGCCCACAGTGATGTATGTATTTATCCATGCAGTACGGAAACAGTGAGAGTTAAATGCCTGCCGTTGAAAACTTCTCAGGGTCACAGAGTTTTTGGATCAAGCTGATGTTTGTGTTTTCGTCCATCCACACCGTCCATCCGTTTTTTCAGATCATTTCAATGGTGAATGTCATTATGCCTGTGTTTCTTGTGGTGTGGTCCAGTTGAGAATTGGATATATTTGAATTTTGGGACCATAACCTAAAATGATCTAAAAAAACGGATGGACGGTGTGGATACAACACATGCATCCACCATGGCCCCAAAGAGTGCTGGAAAGGCTTAGTGGGCCTTTGGAAGATTTCAACGGCGGACGTCATTATCCGTACTGTTTGTAAGCTCTGATAGCTTTGGATGTGCTTTAATTTTGTACTCATGCCACGAAATGAGCCGGGAAAACGGACGGACGGTAGGGATAAAAACAAATGCATGAAAGAGGGCCCACAGAGTCTTCACACCAGGGCAGGGGAGAAACGGATTGGCTACTCCCCTGCCACCAGCCCGGTGGCTGATGGTCGGTGCTATGTGGCCCACCATGATGTATGTATTTCATCCATTCCGTTCATCCATTTTTACAGGTCATTTTATGGATTGAAGCGAAAAATGAGAGGGATATAATCATATGAATCTCAGGTGGACCACACCACAGGAAAACAATAGTAATTGGATAGGCTCGTTGTACTTTTTATTTGACATTCAATCTGTTGATTAGGTCATACAGCCCAGATGAAGGGAAAAAACAAAAATCAGCTTGATCAAAAACTTTCATGGCCTAAAAAAGGTTTTTAATGGCCAATGCTCATTCAACACTGTTTCCTGTAATGTGGTCCACTTGAGATTGGGATATACCTAAGTTTTAGTCTCATATCATAAAATGATCTGAAAAAATAGATGGACGGCATGGATGAAACACATACATCATGGTGGGGTCCACAGAGCACCGACCATCAGCCATTGGCTGGTGGTACTCGGGTTGAATATGAAGCTTGATATGCAGGCACTTGGAAATTGTACACGTAAGCGTAATTAACTAGGTCGTGAAGCGCAATGTCCGCAGGTCACAATCCAACATCAGATGGGTTGGACAATCCTAACCTTTGATTCGTGGAGACATCATCATCATTCAAGCTTCGATATTAATTGGGGTCGGCTATTCGTGGACGCTTGTTTGTGAAATTAGGACGTAGGGTCATTTTTCATTTCTAGCCGTCCAATAAATGTCCCGCCATCCGATAGTCAGCGAATCAAGTAAGCTTAACATCTGGTTCATTATGCCACGTGTGCGATAGGTTCCTGCGTATCATCCATCACACTCTGTCAGAGTATCAAAGTTTTTCTCTTCTGGAATAGGCGGTTTAGATCTAATCTAAATGTGCCACGTGTTCAGAATGACACCGAACCCGCTCTCCAGGACAGTATCCATACCGTCATGATGCGTCAGGACCCTATACGCACGTCTCGCGCCCGCGAGAAAATCGACGGCCGAACCACGTGTGTACGGTCAAATCATCAAAATTAAAAGAAGGTTTACTCCACTACATCCTGACGTATTACAAAGTGACACGTTCGTACTTTTGGCATTTGAATCTTGACCGTATCTCAACGATCCAAACCGTTTAAATGAGGATGGATAGACAAAAAAGAAAAATAAATAAATAAATGATTATCTTAACAATTTGAAATTAGCATTTTTCTATGAAAATGACGGCCATAAAAAACATTTGTAAAATCAATGGTTTTAATTAATGAAGCTGAGATGAATTTTGGGAATCCACTATCTAAGAGAATATGTAGTATATATACGGTTTGGATTATTTAAGAGAATCCTATTTCAGTGGATAAGGTCGCGACATATCATGTTTAATATGTCGAGATGTATGGGAGCAAACTCGAGTAAAAAGAAGAAGAAAGAGAAAAGGGAAGAATAAGCGCGTGTGAAGTGTGAACGGCTCTTCCACACGAGCGCATCCCTCGCACGCCTCCTTCTTTCCTTTTTTTTTCCTGGTCGTCTTCTAATTTCTACTGCCGTCCGCTCTCCGTCTTTGAGAGAGAGCGAGAGAGAGAGAGAGATGAAAGAGGAGAGAAGGAAACTGCTTGGAGAGAGATGGGTGTTGTGAGAAATGCTGTTGAAGAAGGAGAAGGAGAAGGAGGTGAAAGAGGGAAGAAGATGGAGTGGGAGCAGCAGCAGCAGCAACAAGAACAGCAGCAAGGACAGCAGCAACAAGAACAGCAGCAGAATGGGGTAATGTACGTGAAGGTAATGACAGATGAGCAGATGGAACTTCTTCGCAGGCAAATCTCCGTCTACGCTACCATCTGCGAACAGCTTGTCGAGATGCACAAGGCTGTTACTGCCCAACAAGACTCTCTCTCAGGTCTCTCTCTCTCTCTAATCTTTGCTTTTTCACACCCTTTCTGATTGATTTTCTCGCACCCCATTTTTCATTTTCTACTATTTCCAATCCCAGAAGTGGCAAATTGGTTTCTTTGGTTGGAAGATTTCATTTGGGTCTTGATTATTTTTCTATTCTGTGTTTTTATTTTGGGTGTTTTTGGATTTTAGTACATGAATGCTGTTTTCCCCCTTTCTCATGGGGTTTCATTAGGGGTAATTGATATGGTAGAGAAGGTAGGATTGAAATACGGTAGAGGCTTTGTCCCATCCCACGCATGGCATGGGGACGCTTCAATCAAGACCTTCAATTCAGTGGACCCTGCTGTGGATGACAGGTGATTTCAAAAACCACTGCAGTTGGATGATCCTTGCCATTTGATCAGGCCGTCAAAACAATGGTGAATTCAGCGGAGAAAAGCGATGGATTGGGTTTTCGTATAGTGGGCCATCCATGATGGGGTCAACTGGACGAACGGTCCTGATTCATGCACATCCTACAGGGGAATACAGTAGGGAGAGAGTTCTATCCTGTTTTGCTTCTTCCATTTCTACTGTACTTCCCTTCAAAGGGTTCATTGGCTTCTGGATTTGTTCTTCTTATCATTTATATTTTTGTAGGATCTGGCAGAAGGGTTTTCTTTTCTTATTTTATTTGTCCCCCCTCTCCCCCCTTTTTTGATAAATAATGGCTATATATTATAAGAAAAAGAGGAATTGGCCTCCATACGTGGCCGCTCCTTCCTTGGCCAAACAATCATCTAAGGAATTGGCCTCTTTAGGGAAGTATTTAATTCGTTTGATGAAAGTTCCATGATCGCCTGCTTTTCAATTTGTTCATGTATCTTGGTTTCCTTTGGTACAATTTTTTTTTTTTTTTTTTTTTTTTAAAAATTTGGAGAGGTTTTGCTTGAATTGTTTATTCGCTGGAAAAAGAGTGGTCGAGTTCATGCCATGTGGTTATGCTTGAATTGGGTATTGGTCGGAAAAAAAAAAAAAAAAAAAAAACTGTGGTCAAATTCATGCTGTGTCATTATTTCATTACATGCCAACCATTTGAATATGATGCTGGGAAAATTAGAATTTTTATTGCATGTAAGAGCTACTATAAGGTGAAATTTTCCAATATGAGATCCCTACTTTGGAGCTTTGGTTTACTCATGGCGTCAAATCTGGACTAATTGATTTCTTACTTAAAATATCTCGGACACAGTTTTCCTTTAATCCTTCTTTTTTAGAAGATACTGTCGACTAGTTCAAAGCCTAGAGTATTTGATAAGAGAGGGCAGCTACTAATCTCGTGAAAGAAGAAGAATAGTTGGTGGTTCAAGCAAACAGCGCATAAGAAATGGGAATTTTTTAAAGGAATGTTTCCTAATAACTTTGACATTTGACTTTCTTGTCATCAGAAGATTTTTCTAGTATTGGAAACTTCAAACAAGCTCTTTTGAACAAATCACTTTATTTACAGGGGGGGTTGCATACGGGTACGTTGGCGGTCAACATGAAGACCCAATTGCGAAAGGGCATGGTATTTTTTTGGGATGTGTAATGAAATTTACTGAGATAAGAGGAAGAAAAACAACATAGAAGGGAAGGACAACATCACAACCAAACAGCCCAAAAACACACAAAGAGTAAGAAAGCATTCATTAACAGCACAGCTGAAAAACACACCCCAAAACCAACTAAAAATAAACAGGCACACTACACAACTTAGCACAAATCGACAATCCATCTCAACACAATCACTCATTGCTTCGCTAGAGATTCTGCCTCCTCATTTGCTTCTCTAGGGATTAGGGATGCTTGGGTGGGTTCGGTCGGGTGGAGGGTCAAGCGGAGCCCAACTTGATCCAACCCGACCCAAATTCCAATCCGAGGTGCCCGACCTGACCCAACCAACCCAATCTGGCTTGACCTGACCAAGTTGACCTTACCCAACTGACCCAATTTCATGTGATTATTCCCAACCTGAAGTCAAATCGGGTTGGCGTTTTTCAACCCAACTCAAGGACCTTGACAATCTGAACCGAACTTGGGTTGGCCAGTAGGGTTTGGGTTGACTGAAGCCCAAGTTGCAGCCCTACTAGGCATGGCTCTGAAAGATATTGCTTTCTCCAATTACATATCACGGGCCTCTTCAATCATATCTGCAAAACCATGCACTGGACATGGTTTTATCTTGGAGAGAAACCCAGTAAAATGTTAAATCACTTGGGAGTTCTTATTTGATAGCATCTATGACTCCAAAAAGGACATGAACTGAAACTGCAAGGCCTTAGTTCTTACCCATTCATGGCTCATTAATTGGAGAAGCATTTGCATTAAAGAGGGGAACTTTTTTAGTATAGGAATCCATTCTACATCTGGCCCACATAATCTGGCTATCACCAGTTGGTCCGGGTGAGTAATAGAGGTCAACAATATTCTCGGAAAATGGGCATCTAATGCACCATTGGTCTGACAACATGCAATCCTTGCTTGAAATGTAAATTTGAAATGAATGGGACTAAAGGAAACCATGAAAATAAATTATCTAGCAATTTTTTGCCATAGACCCTTCCACCTATTCTATTGTTCCAGTTGTTCTTCACATGCCTCCAGATCCTCTGGCCAAAATCCCCACCCCCACGACAAACCCATGAAAGCAATCATAAAATATTTCAGTTTGTGGATTTCAACTGCTCTTTTTCTGATTATTATGCACAGAAAGCCGGCCATACTACACTATTTAGGAAGCGGTGATTTTCAAATTCTGGAATATTTGATTATGAACTTTCTCAAACAAGTTTTGAAGGTGCTTCCTCTATGGAGAGATTATTCTGTGGCTCTTGACCAGATTTTGTGGATTCACAAGCTGTACTGATAAAAGGAAGGCGCTTCCTCTATGGAGAGATTGTTCAGTGGCTGTTGACAAGATTTTGTAGATTCACAAGCTGTACTGATAAAAGATGAACATCTTGACCTGTCAACTAACCTCTGTTTAATACCGTTTCACTTTCTGTGTAAAACCTTACAAGTAGTATATTGCTTGTAGCCCGCAGTGTTTATGTTTCAGTCTTTCTTGCTCAAAAGTCTGATTTTCATGGAGAGATGATCCAAGTAACCCTTCCGTGCTCCATTTTATTCCTCTTGATGCAACTCTTTCGGGATGGTTGCCTTCAGTTGTACATGGTTTTGTTGGATTTTTTTCCCCACCATATTTCTTAAGCTTCTTCAGTTCAGTTGCATGTTGGGGTCTCTTTGTTAGGAAGAAAAAAAAAAAATCTGTTGAGGTTTCTTTGTTAGGAAGGAAACATGTTTTTTGTGTATGATAGGTCTTTTTCTAATAGGCATCATTCGTAGTACTGGTGAAATCAATCTCATCTTTAAGCTTTTAGTGTTTAATAGGAATAACCAGAGAAACATGATTTGTAAAGCTGACCCAGATAGCTGGGATGAGGGTGTGATGATGATGATGATGATTATTATTATTATTATTATTACTCTTTTAATCCTTAAGGGAAAAAATTGACTAGGGGAAAAGAGGGGACTTCTCCCTCCCGAAATGAGATTTGCCATGCGTTGAATGTCTGGACATGCTATTATTCTGTATCATGTTGTCTATGGAGAACATGTAACTTCTCAGGCAAGAATGAACTACTTAAAAAGATGCGAAATACTATGCTGGTTTGTGCAAGGAGAGAAAATTATCTCTAAAAAAAAAAGAAGAGGAGAGATAGAAAAGGCGATTTTCAGCAGATGTGCTAATGTCGTATGCATATGTGGGGTCCGAGTGGGGCCACTGTGAACTTGCCATAGCCCCAAAAGCAATATGGTCTGCACATCAGGTGGATGACATGTGTGTTGAATATACTGTCTTCCATCGTTTCTAATCTTTCATCTTTCTCATACATGTGTGGCCCGACCGATGAGAGAACATGCCTTAATTTTCAGCCAGCATATTCACAGTGACCCCCACTTGATGAGTGGCCCAGGTCTTTTGAACGTGTGCTGCGAATCGCCTCTACAATCTCTCCTCGTGTGAATCGCCCTAGTGCTTGGTCCAAAAAGATTAAGAATTTTGGCCACGTATTTGGCAAGATTCACGTACAAATGTTTGGATGGGAATCTCAAATTTGTGCCTGTTTGTTTTGCACAAATTCACAGAAAGAACAATTGGATAGTTCCGGTTTAATCTTGGCGGTTTCTTATGCTCGAGTAATTCTCAGAAAGAAGTTTTTTACACTAGAGTGTTTTCTATTAGGACTAAACCTTTCCCTTCATGTTTTCTGATTCGTGCAATTATAGCCTCTGTTGATATCACTGGTGTTTAATAATTTCAACGTAGTCCCAAATTAGTCATTTACTTGAAATATTTTGTAATATTTTATAGATTCAGAGAAAATTGCCACCTTTTTCTTTTACAAGAAAAATAATCTAGAATCATGCCTACTATATTTCCACCTCCAGTAATCATCTTTGTCTAGATTTGGAGGGCATGCTGTATCAATGTGATGTGAAGGGAGGCTGAGTTGGGGAAAACACTCCCAAGCATTCAGATCTCTATATTAAATTCCATCCCAGGGAGGCTGAGTTGGGGAAAACACTCCCAAGCATTCAGATCTCTATATTAAATTCCATCCCATGAGAAATGCCTGCAAGAATTACACAACAAGGTTTCGATGATGTCACAAGAGACAACCAGTTGATGACATCATTGAAACCCTATCATGTAGCGATCGCCCAGTTTGATGGGGTGCAAACGCACAACAGCCTTCCCCTTTGGTTGATTGCAGATTATTGCTGCATGTTCTTCCTTATCTATTTCCCGGATTTTTCCCATCTGGGATGGTTTTGTACAAGGGCCCATCATAGTAGGTTCAATCATATCCATGGTCTGCCCACTTGTACCAACTGAACACCTGAGTGAACTACAGAATCTCTTAGTATATCCTTCAGAATTTTATTTTATTTTTAAACTCATGTTGGTTTCAAGGTACAACATTATTTATGCACTGGTCCAAAACTAAAGAATTTTAAGAATCAAATCATCACTATTTTCATTTCTGAAAGTATAGAGGAGTGGTATGTTTTCAATGACTTGCTTAGCAACTGTTTGCTTTCTTAAATGGTGGTGTGATGGTGTCTGATTCACTATACATGCAGCCGACGTGTGGGAAATTATGAGCTTCATTGTGGATGCTGCATAACCGAAGAATCAGACTGATTGGACGATCTTAACCATCTGATTTTGGCTTTTAACTTTGGACCAGTGACCATTTTCTTTTTAACCATAAGCCATACATTTGATGAGCCCCAACTAGGTGATTAGGATCGTCCAATCAGTGTTTTTTGGGATATGCTCCATCCAGAAAGGAGTCCATGATCTGTGACATTCTGAAGTCTAGATTGTTGTACACAGTACACATGCCACATGTGGGGTGAACAGGTTACCATTATCTGAGAAATTGTGGTTAATATAGCATGAAATGGGCTAGACTCTGATAGTTCACAACCATTTTAAAAACGACGGTGACTCATCAATCTTGCACATGGCATAGTTATAGTGTTGTATGGCAATCCAGACCAACCAAATCCCTGAACCAATTATTGATGCCGCAATAGCCAAAATCACACTTGAGCAGATGAAAGTAACCAGCTGATTTTGCCAGTTAAATTTGGGTCACTCACCACTATTATATTTTTAACCATCCATTTGATATCTGCCAATTGGATGGTTAGAATTATTTCATCAGTGTGATTTTTTAGCTATACGCCATTCACAATGTGCCCCAGAATTTGGATGATCTGGATATTCCATGCCACGTGTGCCACATGTAAGAAGGATGACTCACAATCATTTTGAAAATGGTGCAAACTACTGCAGGAGTCTTGTCCAGAATAAAACAATGGGTTGCATGTACAGGCATCAAGTTCGATTCCGTATTTTCATTTGATGATTTGAATGAATTCCACATTGATTGTTGTAGAGTTTCCCACTTGACATCTGCTGTTGTGATATCAGCGGGATTTCTTGGGCTAACCGGTTATCTTCTTGCTTCTTCAGGAATGAGACTGGGAAATATATACTGTGATCCATTGATGACGTCCAGCGGCCACAAGATTACTGCAAGACAGCGGTGGACCCCAACTCCCGTGCAGCTCCAAATTCTCGAGAGTATCTTTGAGCAAGGCAATGGGACTCCCAGCAAGCAGAGAATAAAAGAGATAACTTCTGAACTTTCCCAACATGGCCAGATTTCCGAAACGAATGTTTATAACTGGTTCCAGAACAGACGGGCTCGTTCAAAAAGAAAGCAACTGCAACCATTACCGAATAGTGCGGAATCTGAAGTGGAGACAGAAACCGACTCCCCAAAGGAAAAGAAAGCCAAGGCTGAGAACATTCTCTCCCTTGAAAAATCAGCTCCGAGGGCGGATGACCTGTGCTTTCAGGGTTCTGAAATAGGTTCTGAGGTGCATTCCTTAGATCCGCAACCCAGTAAAGCACAGGGTGCCTTTCCTTTGAATGACAGTTCAAAGTCTTCTGGCAGTTTAGGCCGCGTATCTTTCTATGAGAATGTACTATCGAATCCAAGTATGCACGTATTGTGTTCTTATTGGTGATTTCTTGTCATGCTTGTAACTATCCATCTCATGGTTTTAAGACTCGGATGAGTCTGATGTCATTTGTCCGGGTTGACTTGGACTTGGTAGGACCCAATTTGGTTCAATTCTGATGTCATTCGTCTGGGTCGACTTGGACTTGGTAGGACCCAATTCGGTTCAATACCACAAGTCACCCTCAACTAGGGTGAATCGGACCGATTCTGCCCAACTTGACTCAGGACCGAACAAGTCAGTCCGAATTGCCGAGTCTTTTAGCCATGAACCATTAGTCAAGAGGAACTATAGGGCACTGAACCTCGGCATTTGTCAAGGTCCAAATTCAGTACATGCGGGAACATGGTTCCCTGTTGATATATTGGGCCACACCGGGATCCCCCCGAATAATATTGCAGGTTGCTGGATCCTAACTGTTCAATTAGTACCTACAGATAGACACGAAAAAAATACACCCATGATCAGCAGTCAAATGAGGAAAAGACCAAGGATAAGAAGGGTTAGGATCTTCCAATTGGGACTTTTGGGGGCATCCCCAGTACACTGCAGGGCCCATCAGATCAATGGTTTGGATCACTGACCTAGGGAATTGGGAGCCTCAGCAAACGGCACCCTATAATTCCTCTTGCATATGGTACTTCCTTGTAATTCCTCTCTAGTCATTATGGTGAATGACACACAATGTTCTTATTAAGTCAATGATTGCAGGAATTGACCACCACCTGATTGGGAAGATGGAAGTCCCAGGCAACTATAGTCCTTTTCGGACTGGAGAAGGCTTTGATATGATTGGGTGATTTTCCCCAAATTGGCGTCATTTTATTACATGTGACTTCATGGTGATGAGCTGATTACATATTGATATTAACGGAGTAAAGAATATCTGAGCAGAAACATATGGGCCACATAACATAGTGCATGTTTACAATTGTATACGGAAAGTTAGATTTAGCAGGACTCTTGTGAAGAGTTTTTGAGTATTTCATGATGGTATGATCCTTCAGATCTGATCTATAGGATCTGCTTCCAATGAACTAGGATCATTGGAATTTAAGTTTACAAGTTACTTGAAAATAGACAATCTCTATTCTGCCGGGACGAGCTAGTTCACGAGCGGTTATGATTGAGCAGTTTTTCTTTGTTTGGCTGGTGTAAATGAGTAGGCATCCAAGTGTTTTGGACCTTGGGTTTTGTGGTTGATTTGAATTCTAATCATGTGGCGTGGAGTTTCAGGCCCCTACCGAAGTTGCAGTTTGAGATCAATACAGTTATGGTTTTCTGAAAGAATGTGACTCCTTGTGTTGCTTCTCTGTAAGTCTATGCTTTGCTCTTTTTTTTTGTTGATGAATCCTACTTAATCTTGGATATTTGTTTTCAGTGTATTTCTATGTTTCTCAATATTGAGTGTGTTATTTTTCAAGGAGCAAAAGAAAGAAAAAAAGGAAAACAACTACCCGAATGAGTTATGTTACTGGTAACATGCATGATCATGAGTTCAATCTGCATGGATGTGTTGAATCATGTAACTGTTTTCCCTCGAGCTAACTGAACATGAGATCACTCCTGCATCAGCCACTTGTGGTTTATATTACTGTTGAACTTGCAGTGTTTTGATATTTTTCTTGAGGTATTGCTTGGCCCAAAAGTTTCTAGTTTCTACCATTCAATTGGGTTTTTGGTTTGTACATGCGCCGCCCATGGTTCAATGATCCGAATTGTTGATATTTTTGGGTCCACCATGGGTGGCTCATGTGCAAAAAATGCCACAGATTGAAAGATTCTAGTCAGGGACATTTATTATATTTCTTTCTGAACCTTCTATTTACTGAATACAGATTGAAGCATAGGATTCATTCTTGTGTGTTGTTTTTGGTGCATGGCCCATTCATGGTGGGTCTTATTATATTGACAATCTGAACAATGGGCCCCACATGTACAAGCTGAAACAATGTAGTGGAGAGACCTCTGGCCTGAGCATTCAGTAAATAATACTTCTCTTTCTTCTTCTTCTTCTTGTTCTTCTTTTTTCATGTCTCCTATGTTGCTTTTGTACTAGTGGAAGAGTCAGTACTGCAAACCAAACCCTCCATGAGCACATCTTGAGAGCATTTCATTAGTGGATACTTTAGGGTGTGTTTGGTTGCACCAAATATCATGTAAATTTGCACCAAAATAGACTGATTAATGATGACATTTCATGATATTTGGTGCAACCAAAGAAGCCCTTATAGCTCTTTATTATGCAGAACAATGCAACACCAGTGATGCATAATACATGTTGTGGAAGTGGATGGATTTGTGGCTGAAGCACTTCAACCCCCTTTTGCTGGTGGCTTATTGGAGTATGCATGCGTGCATGCATGTGCCTGTATATAAGGTTTGAAAAGACATCATAATGGATGTTATAACTGGACTATTGCTCCTTTTTCTTCTTATTCTTCTTTTCCTACCATTTTCATCATTTCCATTTTGAATGGTATATACCATAAGTCCATGATGAACGGTGATGATGGTCAGCAGTTGTTGGGTCAGATCACTGGTTTTCTGCCTGTTAGTAAACATATTACATTCCAAGACCTAGTATGAAGTTTTCTTAGCTTATCCTGGTTCGTATTCCTTAGGTTTCACTATGGATTGCAAGTGGGCCAAATATACCATGAATATGTGATCAAAGCCATCCAATTAAGTCATACGAAAATGGAGGGTAAGAGTAAAAATGTTATCACCATCCATTTATGGGACCTTAATGTTGTTTCCACATTGGGCTGATTTTACTGTCATCTTCAATCCATAGTGAATCCTTCCTATCCAATGGTCCCACCATGATTGAAGGTGGGCCACTTGGAATCTTCTAGAGGAATTACACTCTGATGAGGTAGGAAAAATTCAGAGCTGATCATGACTCTTTACATTCTGTTTTCAAATTTGTATTGAAGGTGTAGAGATTCACATGTATTCTTATATGTTAGCTTGTTCATCTCAAACATTTTCTTTGGATGGTATGTAATGCAATTTGAAGAGGTGAATTGTGGCACTTTGGCACATTCGTGCAAGATCCAGGCCATGTATTAGGTGGGGCTCTATGTGAATGAACATGGATGGTTGCAAAAGCTGGGAGTCGTCAACTTATCAGATGAGGAACATGTTGGTATTTCTTTCTAACCATCCATTTTCTTCATATGAGTGTGTGGATGATCTGATGAGTAGATTGGCCTGATTTATGTTGTTTGTCTTCTGCACCATCTATAATTATTGGCTGAGATGTTGCACGGTTGCGGTATATTTTGAACTGATCCCCTAGAAGCCACAACGTGTGGTACGTTGCGTAGGAAATCAGTACCATGAGAATGGTAGGACCCACCATGAAGATCACCTGGCACAAAACTCACGTCTGTCCAGTAATCAGGCAGGCCACGCCTTTGAGATCAGCGGACAACGGATGGTCTGAGAGCGGTGGCCTACCTAACAAGTGGGTCAGCCTGATGTAGATGGTGGGGCCTACCTATTTCATGGCATGGATGTCGTGTACAATGATACAACAAAAGCTGTTGTGGCGTTGCCTGTATGTGATTAGTTCTGCATAAGCTGTTGGGGCGAGAGTTTGGGAAGTGGGTATAGCTTTTCAGTTTTGTACAGGTGGGGTCCAATGGTTAACGTGGATGGCACGCGTGTGAGGCGGCCTTGCTGTGGGTGAGTGTGCCCTTATTAATGATGAAGCTGGCCCACACTCATTAGGTGGGCAACACGTACCACTGCAAGCTTTCCTTTTAGTATTTTGGTCACTTGGCTATTCAAGTGCTATCGCACTAATTGAAAGTTTTTTGATGAATAAGCCTCACTTACGATAATGGGCCATCAAGACCAACAGAGAATCTGTTTGGGCCCTCTCTTTCCACTTTTATTTTTTCTTTCATGTGTTCGTGTAACTTACCAATGGAGAACCGGACTATCCCAACCGTCAGTAACAAACCTTTTCTCGCTGAACTTGTTCCCCTTCATTTGTAGGCCACTGAGTAAAGGTATAGGATGGTCTAAAGAGTGGGACTTTTGGTGTATGGCCCACTCACCATTGGTTCTCTAAATGAGCGGTTCGGATTGCCATGAGGAAATGACCTGAAGGCAGGGTGAGGCATTAGATCTTATGGTTAAAAAGACTCGGCGACTTGACCCAGCTCCTCAATAAACACTTGTTTTCTCTTCTTTTCAGTGGGTCCCATGGCTAGGTAATCCGGACCATTGATTGGATCGGTTGATGGAGAATGTACCCAATCTCTCAGATTGGAAGATTCAGTGGACCAACATATTGAGCTCTTCTATGTTGGATATGGACGGTTGCTGTATCTCTTCGTAACCATCTATCTACAGACCCGATGCCTAGGGGTAGGGGTGTACATCGAGTCGAACTGGCCTCAGCTCGACTTGGCTTGAACAGTGGCTGACCTCAACTTGAACTCGGCTCGGCTTGATCCTTGAGCCTGACTAGCCAGCTTGGCTATGCTTGATCAGCAGCTCGGGCCGAGTTCGAGCCGAGTTCGCCATTGAGGCATTTCTTCAAACACCTAAACTGCAACTTCAAAATCTCACTGTTTCACAAACAGGGCCAATGGTTTTACAGGTATTTTCTCAAACACCTTTTAAGTAACATAAAATTTATTTTTTTTAAAAAATGAGAAAAAAGTATTTGTTTCACGTAGATACCTTCCTTGCCACCAGCTAAACCTTTCTTGCCACCCGCTACATTTCGTTGAGTCATTTTATCAACCAGTTGGTGAGCAACATCAATGGCAAAGTAACCGAGTCATCGAACTAGTTCGATCCGAGTTCGATTCGAGTTGGATTCGATCCGAGTCAAGTTGAGCTGGGCCTGCTCGAACTCGGCTTGAACTCATTTTTGAGCTCAAAAAATCAACTTGACTCAGCTCAAACCAAGCTTCGAATCGAGCTCTTTCAAGTCAAGTCGAGCAAGCTAACCGAGCTAGCTCGGTTCGTGTACACCCCTAAGAGTGGCAATGGGCCTATCATAGCAGGCCGAAACCTATGAGAGAAACATTGGTTGGGTCTATGCCTGATCTGGTCTGGCTGGAAAATTGATCAGGTCCATATTTTACACACAAATGTTCCTAATCCATCCCTTGATTAGGTGGGCCACACGTTCATAGAGAAATGGATAGTTAAAAATTGAAATCCAATATCTACATTATATATATATATATATATATATATATATATATATATATAAAGACATGCAACCTAGAATGAGGAGGTTCCAAAAATTAAACGGGCCCCATGAGAGGAAAAAGTGAAAATTTAGTGACCACTGTTGAAACATTTATATGGCTACAAAAGTTTTGTATACATTTAAGTTTATGATATTTTCATTTCATCTTAGTGAATATGACCTTGTAAACAGTTTGAATGGAATATAAACATCAAGGCAGAGCCTGGGAAGGAAATGACCTTGTAAGCATTCCTTTCCACGTTGTTTCATCTCGTACGAGCCCACTTGAATTTTCGATCCTCTTCATTTTTGGTACAATGTCCTAGAAGTGGACCCCACACAGAATCCTAGATACGCTTGAGCAGGAAATTGGCGTCCCCTGGGTTTGGAAACCGACTGGCTACTCCCCCTTCACCGGCCAATGGTAGGTGGTCGGTACTATGAGAGCCCCACCATGATGTATTTGTTTCATCTATGCCGTCTATCTGTTTTTCTAGATCATTTTATCATTTGAGACCAAAAAAAAAGGTATATCCCAATCTCAGGCGGACCACACTACAGGAAACAGTGTTGAATGGACATTGACCATTAAATTTTTTTTAGGGGCCATAAAAGTTTTGGATCAAGCTGATCTTTGTTTTTTCCCTTCACATGGGTCTGTATGACCTAATCAACAGATTGGATGTCAAATAAACAGTACATTGAGCCTTAGGATGATTTGAACGGTGGATTGGTGCATCCTTGCGTAGGAAGTTCTTGTCGAGACGCTTTCGCAGGAAATCATCACGCATTTAAAGTCGAAAGCCGCCATGTCGAAGAAATCGGATTGCTACTGAGTAACTTAGTAAACTCAGTTGGGACCGCCTTGAATTTATGTGGCCTATCCACGCCATCCATCCATTTTTCCATCTAATTTAAGGTGTTGAGCCCATAATCGAAGCACATACATAGATCGATTGGATCATACCAATGGAAACAGCAGGGATAATGATTTCCACCTTTGAGACTTTTATAGGCCCCATAGTGATGTTTATTTGTCATCCAACATGTTTATAAGATTATACAGACACGGATGAAGGTAAAACACAAATATAAGCTTGATCTAAGACTTCTGCGGCTCTTAAGAAATTTTCAATTTCAACTGTTTCCAGTGGTCAATTTGAACATTTAATATGCCTGATTTTTCGTGTCAATTCCTAAATGATGCCAATTTGTACTTAGGTCCGGCTCAATCACAAATTTAAGGTCTGATCATTAAACGGATCTCACAGACGGCACGTTGTGAAGAATATGTCACACGTGTAATCTACCGAAGCTGCTCACCAGCTGACTCCTGCATCAGTATATGATCTGATGAAGGAAGCTGTTGTATGTGTACAAAATAAATGGATGGATAAGAGAAACAGAACAACTATCTAATATTAAAGTGGCCCATCTCATGATCTTTATATAACATGATCTTTGAGAAAAGGCAACTATAGAGCGGGATCATATATAAAAGTGGCCCATCTCATCATCTTATATAACTGACCCATCTCACAAACTGCTTATATATATTTAGGCATGTCTTCACATAATTTTAAATGATATGGCCCACCTGAATTTCATATACGGCTGATTTTTGAGATATCCCATAAACTAAAGGGAACCCAAGAAATGCACGGCTTTGATGTTTGACACACATCACGGTGGGGCTCACATAGCTCAACATCATAGTACCATATATAATAGAGCAGATGTATATCGGGCTAAAATGGGCCAAGCCTGCCATTTCCACAAGTATCAGAACTTAACTATTGTCCTATCAATGATGATTCTGAGACGGTCCATCCACTCGGGACACAATAAACCAACGGACCAGATGATCGTACCATGGGCCCCACTTGTCAAAAGTTAAAGATGGGTTCATATCGTGCAAAGATATGTGGGCCACGTATATATTATTCAACAGGAAATGATGTGGTGTGAAAGATGCAGGTCAAAAGTGGGACATGGACGAATCTTATCACTTGAGCATGATGGGATTGAAGGCCTAAATATCATGCATCATTAAAAGTCCAAGCAAGTGGGGCCCACATTCTCATCACCGTCCAATGTTTTTGGGAGAATGAAAAGCGACATCAATAGCAACACTCATTATGGGTGTTTTAAAACATCATTGCTTCAACTAAAAATGGGGAACAATGAATGGACTGGAATCCTCTACAACGGGAGCCGATTATGTACAACCCTTACCGTGGAGCCCACCTTGATGTATACATTATACATCCACACCGTCCATCCATTTTTTCAGATAATTATAGGTCATTATGCTTAAAATGAAGAAGATCTAATTATCAGGTGGACCATATCATAGGAAACAGTGGTGATTGACAATTAATGGGCCACAAATTTTTTGTATCAAGCTGATTTTTTTAAAATTTTATTTTACCTTCATCCAGGATTATGTGAGTTTATCAACAGATTGGATGGAAGATAAACACTAGGGAAACATTAATGTTGGCCCTAAGAAGTTTTTAATGGTAGAACCTTCAATCACCACTCTTTCTTATGGTATGGTCCACCTGATAATTGGATCTACTTCATTTTTTGTATACTGCCATAAAATGATCTTTAAAAACGTATGGACGGATCGGATGCAGAATACATACATCAAGGTGGGCTCCACGGGATGGGCCACACCATCTTCGGTGAGCCCGGGTCTCACCTAATCTACTCTCTTTGGGGCCCACCATGATGTACATGTGAAAATCGATTCCGTCCATCAGTTGCGATCCTGGGTAGGCCCTGTAACCATGAATTAGCCAGATCCAAAACTCAGGTGGACCACACCACAGGAAAGAAATGGGGAAGGGATGCATAGGTAGCAATTATTTCTTTCTAGCCAGGTATTCCAAATAGTCTTTTCTCACTACAATAAGTTGCACCTGCAGTTGGGATAAGGCCAACTTGATAAAATGTAGCCCTATTTTTCTTACCAAATCAAGCGAATCCACTCATTAGGTGGGCCAAACCTCGAAGCTGAAGTCAGAACGAGGGCCGTCCATTTATTTCAATGGTGTGTGGGCTGCTTAATTTTTGAGCCAGGTGATCTTCATGGTGGGGCCCACCCGTTTGCATGTGTGAGATGTCCTGCGAAAGTGACACCTTAGCCGGCTGTAGGTGATTAGTTACCTTTAAGAATAGGTTGCAACGTACAATCGGTTGCAGGTGTTCTCTTCTTCACGTCACGGAGCGGATTAGGTGCAGCCCCTGCCTCACCCAAGACCGTGCAGCCCTTACCGTGGGGCCCACCTTGATCTTTGTATTCTAAACTGACGCCGTCCATCCGTGGTGATTGAGCCCAAAAATGAAGTAGATCCAAATCTCAGGTGGACCATAGCAGTGGTGATTGAACATTCCATCAGTAAAAATTTCATAGGGCCCACCCAAATGTTTATGTAATGTTTATTTGCTAGCTAACCTGTTGTTAAGGTCACAAAAACCTGGTATCAGCTTGATCCAAAAGTCTTTTGGCCCATAAAAAGTTTTTAATAGTCAATCATCACTGTTTCCTATGCCATGGTCCACCGAAGTTTTGGATTTGCTTCATTTTTGGGCTCATGCTCTAAAATGATCTATAAAAACGTATGAACTGCGCCGATCTATACTACATACATCAATGTGGGCCCCGAACCGTCTTGGGTGAGGCCGGGCTGCACCTAATCCGCTCCCCCACGTCACCAATCTACTCACATCATCGCGTATGCGACTTTCCATGGGATATACATTTACCTAATCCAAACTGTCCAAATCTTGAGCCACTTAGTAGATATGTCATACCCAAATAATCACACTCCACGCTTACCATTGAAAATTTCTTGGGGTCTATAGAAGTTTTCGATTAAGCTGATATTTGTGTTTTCCCTTCATCCATGTCTGTGTTAACTTATGAACTGGTTCGATCTCAACTAAACATCATGGTGGGTCCTAGGAAGGTTTCAAATGTGGGTCTTGAGCTTTGAATCTACCGCATTCTTTGGCTAATGCCCTAGAATGATCTCTCCAAATGGATGGATGGTGTGGATACAACACATACATCATGGCGGCCCCAAAGAACTTGGTGACTTCACTTCATTAGCAAAATTCCCTACTCAACCTGTCAGTAGCTAATTCGCATCCCTTGTCGGGTAGATGGAGGAAGCGACATGCGCTAATTGAGCGGTACATGGGAAGAACATAAGCGGAGCTGAACATGAGTCGAGTTAGCTCGAAAAACTCACACGAATTGACTCAATTGAACTCAATCTGACTTGACTCACAAACTAGTTCGAGTCAAACTGAGCGTATAAACCCGTAGCTTGAAAAAAATCATGTCAAGTTCAAGCTTTGTCAAGCTCTAATCGACTCGACTCGAAAAAGGTACTATGCACTCGAGCTGATGGGACCGTCCCATGAGGTCGAGCTGTGTGGGCCCCACCGTGATGCATTTCAAACATCTACCCCATCAGTCAGATATGCACCATTCCATCGTGGGCCTAGCTCTCAAAAATCAAGTCAATCCGTGACTTGTGTGGGCCACACCACATACAGAAGTTGAGAGGGGTCGTGCACCATTAAAACATTCATAATCAGTTTTTTGAGCCCACCGAGATGTGGTTTGCAAATCCAGCCCATCCATTATGTGTGTCCCACTTGGATGAGGGTTCAGACCAAGTTTGAGCAGCATTCAAAACTCAAGTGGGCCCCACCAAGTGCTTTTATATGTTTTTGGCATGTCTTCACATGCTTTTAGATGGTATGCCACCTGAGTTCTGTACACGGCTGATTTTTGGGATATCCCATAATTTAAAGGGGACCCATCAAATGCACGGTGTTGATGGTCGACATGCATCACGGTGGGGCCCACACAGCTCGACCTCACGGGAGCTTATCGTGAGGTCGAGCGCATAGTACCTTTTCCCACACACACAGATATATATATATATATATATATATATATATATATATATATATATATATATATATATATATATAAGAGAGAGAGAGAGAGGGGCATGCTCACCTACGCACGTGCGCACCTTTGCACACGTGTCATGGGTGTCGAATCTGAACGGTCCATAAGATGCGAAATCCCATGAAACCTCGGGGGGTGAATTTTCACCTTGATCTAAGATTCTGGTGGGCCATAGTAAAGAGAAATTCAAATCAAGGAAAGAAACTGTTTGCATTTTTCATGGCCCACCGAAGTTTTGGTTCAAAGTAAAAATCGGTACCGGGGGGTTTCATAAGGTTCTGCTTCATGTGGACCGTTCAGATTTTCGAGACTCATCATATATAATGAGTTCTTAAAAAAGTTCGTATGTAGTTCGTACGAACTGGTTCGCAGGTGAGTGTTCTGCTATATATATATATATATATATATATATATATATATATATATATATATATATATATATATATAAAACAGTTCTTATGAAACTCGTGCGAACTTGTTTGAGAACTCATCATACGTGATGTGACTCCAAAATCTGAACGGTCCACGTGAAGTGGCAGCTCATAAACCCCCCAGCCCAATATTTACTTTGATCTAAAACTTTGGTGAGCCATGAAAAATGAAAACAGTTTCCTCCCTTGATTGCATTTCTCTTTGCTATGGCCCACCAGAATTTTAGATAAGGGTGAAAATTTGTCCCTTAGGGTTTCATGGGATTCCGCATCACATGGACCGTTCGGATTAGATGGCCATGACACGTGTGGAAAGGTACGCACGTGCGTAGGTGAGCATGCTTTTGTGTGTGTGTGTGTGTGTGTGTGTATGGGAAAAGGTACTATGCGCTAGAGCTGATAGGAATGTCCTATGAGGTCGAGCTATGTGGGCCCCACCGTGATGTGTGTCGAACATCTACCCCATCAGTCAGATGCACCATTCCATCATGGGCCTAGGTCTCAAAAATCAAGTCAATCCGTGACTTGTGTGGGCCACACCACATACAGAAGTTGAGAGGGGCCGTGCACCATTAAAACATTCATAATTATTTTTCAGGCCCACCGAGATGTGGTTTGCAAATCCAGCCCATCCATTATGTGTGTCCCACTTGGATGAGGGTTTAGACCAAGTTTCAGCAACATTCAAAACTCAGGTGGGCCCCACCAAGTGCTTTTATATATTTTTGGCATGTTTTCACATGATTTTAGATGGTATGGCCCACCTGAGTTCCGTATACGGTTGATTTTTGGGATATCCCATAATTTAAAGGGGACCTATCAAATGCACAGTGTTGATGGTCGACATGCATCACGGTGGGGCCCACACAACTCAACCTCATGGGACGTTATCATGAGCTTGAGCGCATAGTTCCTCTTCTCTCTCTCTCTCTCTCTCTCTCTCTCTCTATATATATATATATATATATATATAGAGAGAGAGAGAGGGAGAGAGAGAGGAATGCTCACCTGCACACCTTCTTACGTGAGCACCCATGTGTACCTTTGTACACGTGTTATGGGCATAGAATTTGAACGGTCAATGTGATGCGACACCCCTTAAAACCTTACAAACCCAACTTTCAACCTAATATAAAACTCTGGTGGGCCATGGAAAAAGGAAATAATTTCCTCCCTTAATTTGCATTTCTCTTGTAACGCCCTAAAAATCGGGGGTCGAGCAGAAGCTCAGCTCTCGAGTTCCAACGCATCACTTATGCAACATAGATAATGATGATTGAATGTTGTCCATATTAGTGCATTAAACATGAATGAGATTATACCAAAACAGCATATCATACTCCAGAGACAATTAAATTACGCAAGCGGAAGACTGTGTGTGTGTGTGTAATACATAAACGGTTATAAGTCTCCAGAGTGTGACCATGTTACCAGGTTAAATATATCAATGTATACTCCAAAAATGAACAAAATGAATATACAACGGTGTTCCAAAAGTGCAAAATAAAGTGTAATAACATCTAATCAGCAACCCTATAACCCCGTCGATTAGAACATGGTTTATATAGACTCGCCTGATAGCTGCATATAGGAGAAACTCTCCTCATCATCATAAAAGTCCGGCTCCGCTTCGTAAGCATCGCCATCATCTGAAACTAAAACAGGGTCTGGTTGGTGTTTAAAATACCGTCCCGCAACGTGGGAGTGAGTGATCAACTCAGTGGAGCTATAAAGCAAAGGTTAACATGTTATCAATTCAGTCAAGCAGTAATGATAATGCAATACAACAATCAAGTCCTAAGTACTCTTGTTAATACAAGAATGATATGAAATAATGATGCATGCCCTCGCCTACGCTCCCTCAACGACTTCATCTCACGATCACGGCATGCAACCCTTCCTCAGTGCTTGACCTGCTACGCCAAAGGCACACGTAATGCGGTGCATGCTCGTGATTAGCCAGGTTCTTACTTAAGTTTATTCATACAGCAGGATTGGGAAGCTAAGGTACCTCCCTTATATCAATGCCCAAACAATGATCCATTTTAGGGTCGTCAGTCCTAGCAAATCTCATACGATATTGCGGTTCTAGGTCACTACAAAGGGCTCGTCACTTGATTAGTGTAGGTCTAGTTTATACTCTAGTTGTTACGGAAAGACTCGTCGCCTCAACGCAGTCTCAAAGTATGCTCGAGGTCACTACAAAGGGCTCGTCACCTGATCAGTGTAGGCCGACAGTTCGAATACAGTGTCCCATACCACCGTATTCGGCTCACGAGGCGGTGTTGCTCACTGGTCACTACAGGGAGGCTCGTCGCCCCAGCGTAGGCCAACAGCTGGACCACGGTGTCCCATACCACCATGTCCGGCTCATGAGTCTTAGCGGATCGAGGTACCAAGGTTAAACGGGTTTCACTGGTGAGTTTGATACCTTAGATTCAAGTAGTAGCATCCATAAATGGTGAACATACATTAGGCTAATCGGGTTACTTGACAAGCTCGACTCATACTAGCGCACGTAGACTTAATCGACATGGAGTGCATAAGCATTCTGCGTAGCCTAGCCACTGTTGTCAAGCGACGTACGACTTGGATTCGTCGAACGCATCTGTCGTGGTTAAAACAGTTCAACCACCGGTCATAAATCATTACCGATTGCCTGAACTACAGCGTAGCTCCAAACACACTCCAGATCAATAACATTCAGATGTAATAGCCAAGACAGCATGTAACTACACAATTAAATATAGATCCCATATCTGCATCTCAATGAACACATAGAATACATGTTAACATACATGAGCATTTAATTCACAAATCACATAGTAGTAAAATAGATTACATGAAGGGCACTGCAACCCTAGATAAGGGGATTGAGAATCCTATCTCAACACCCTCATTGAGCACATTACATTAAGCATTTTCTCACTCAGGCATTTTATCAAACACTTAGACTACACATATTACGTACATGTAATAAGTTAGTTAAAAGCACATATAGTAGCGAATCCTTTTACAAAGGAGTTGCCATGAGTGCAACGATCATGCATTTGCAACCAATAATCATAGCATACACAAATCATAATTCCATATTCATTCGAACATTCTTACAAACACTTAGACTACACACTATAACATACATGACGTATGTTGGCCATAACATGTATTAGGGCAAATCCTTTCGCCAAGGGGTTGTCGCACATACAACAACCCTATATTCACGATGGATAATCATGGCAAGCACGAATCCAAATTTCATACCCATTCAAACATTTCAACAAACACATGAAATACAACATATTCAACATAGTTCATATATATCTGTAAAGCGAGGGAAACAATGTATCTAACATGTGAAACGACAACCAAGTCAGTTATAAATCATTAACTGACATTGAAAGCCTTGAAAATCATAACCTAAACATTTATAGTCCACACCTTTCGTCGGTAAACTCAAACCGAACTCAGTTTGAACACAACGCATTTGTCTACGGCACAATGACTACCTGAATAACGAAATAGATTAGCTATTTCGTCGATATCTCTATTTGAATTTCTAAAACGAGATTAGGAGTTAGGATTTCTTACCCAAATCAGAATCGAAACAAGTTGAGTAGCGTAGTAGAGAAGCGAAACGACGTGTGGAGTTGTGGGAAAAGATCCTAACAACAATCCCCAAGAATCTCTCCTCCTTCCTTCCTCTTTTCTCTCATTTTCTTTCTGTCTCACCTAGGGTTTTTAAGAAATTTGTATGGATTAGGAGTGAGGGGGTTTAAGGGCTATTTATAAGCCCATAATCGATGTCAATGGCCCTAGGGCCATGTTATACTTAAGTTATAGTCGAAAGGGGTCTGTTTCGGTCTAACGGAGCACATCTAGAGGCCCCTTTTCTACGTGCGGTCGGACTTAAGCTCCCTGATGTTGGATCTAGGTCAGGTTAAGATCTCGGCCCAATCGGATCAGTGGATCGGCCGCGGCGGACCAGTTTTAGTTCACGGTCATCGGTACTCGATCAGGGCCACAAGTGCACTGACATGTGTATGAAATTTTTTCTGATCCGAGGGTGTATTTGGGTCAAATTTTGAAGGTCTAAAACCTTAAATTAGGCTTGCAAGCGAACGACCCAATTCACTTAAATCTGAGTTCATTTCCTAAAGGTATTCGCGTTTCTCACACACTTCGTTTCAGGCTCAAGTTGTGCGTTTCTGGACACTATCTGAATTTAATTTTTGAGATGGTTGTCAAGCCCAGTAAGGCAGTCATAAGTATATAGTTTCGTGGTCAATAGACTTTCGACGCGCGGTCCAGGTCCGATACGAAGTTTCCATGTGCTCCCAAGAGCAACCGGGTTTAGAGATTGGTCTTAGGTTTTAGGGTAAGGTAGCGTTAATGATTCTGCAAGTTTTGAGTCTTACAGTTCGTATAGAAAGTGGTTCAAGCTAATTCTACTGATTATTCAATTTAGTATTTAACTAAATTATGCCATAATTACGACAGAATAAGGTCCTAGGGCAGTTTTACGCCCCTTTCTGGTACTTTTAATTAGTATATTATTTTAATTATTTTTTTAATATTTCATCATCAAGTCTACTTCATTTTTACCAAATTTCATTAGATTTCGTGTAGTAGAAAAATTCTAGAAATTCTAGGAGCAGCAGCTGTCCAAACTAATGATTTTCGGATAGTTGTCACAATGATTTATATTTAACTATATTAAAATTTTTATTATAATTTTTACTTATTTTTAGATAAAACTAGACTTATTAAGCTTCAATCTGGCTTTTGAATCACCTAGTCGGAGTTATAATGAGGGAGATATGACTTTTTGAAGTTGGACAAAAATTACAAAAAAATGGGTCGAAATGTACAGTTAAATATACGGGACCCACCTCGGGTCCCCCCGATTCGCGTCGTTTGATGTGGTTTCGCCACCCGATCTTTGAAATGGGTGTATTTTTCAATCTAGAATGAGTTATGCGACATGCAATATATGATTTTGGGTAGGAGAAGCTGCTCTATCCAAATAACCTATTTATTTCATGATATTCTAAAAGGTTAATGGTCAAAAGCCCATTTTCTTTATGTATTTACCATTTACAGTAAGTTTTAGTTTAAGTATTGTTCTTCATCATTTAAACTTTAGGATTAGTGTCTAATGTGAAAGTACTTAGAAAAATTTAAAGGACAAGGTGGTGAAAGGTGAGATTTTTAAGGAAATGGGTCGAAAAGGGGATTTAAGACTTTGGAATTTAGTTCTGAGAAGTTAACAAGGTGTTACGATCGACCCAGTGCCTAAGGACGTCTATTTCCAAGTTGGTAAAAATCCGGGATGTTACGCTCTCTGTTATGGCCTACTAAAGTTTTGCATCATATTGAAAGTTGAGCCCATAAAGTTTCAAAGGGTGCCACATCATGTGGACCATTCAGATTTTGTACCCATGACATGTGTGCAAAGGTGCGCACGGGTGCGCACGTAAGAAGGTGCTCAGGTGAGCATTCCTACACACACAGAGGAATGGTACACCACCCGACCCCACCTCCCACTCTCTCTCTCTCTGATTTCTTTCTCCTTCAATCCTCTCTTTAAGGTATATAACATCTATGGTTGTGCTTGGGTTGCATTGGGTTCGGTCAAGGTTGGGTTGTGTCAGGTTGGGTTAGGGTTGAGTTGCGTTGGGTTAGGTCAGGGTCAGGTTGGGTTGTGTTGGGTTGGGTTGGGTTGGGTTGGGTTAGGGTGAGGTTACGTCAGTTTGGGTCAAGGTCGGGTTGTGTCTATAACACCCCGAACTTTTTAATACCCGAATATTGAAAATTCTGGAGTGTTACCATGGAATTTAACATAATATGTACATGAGTATGATACCCATCTAACTATCATAACCTTACGTCTATCCCCTGACACGAATCTAACCATTGTGAATGATCTCCATTCATAGATCAAGCCATCTTACTGTTGATTTTAAGGCAAGACCATCCATCATGTGATTTGGCATATGTACATTTCCTTAAATGATTTGGCAAATAACCCTTTGTCTGTAATGATTTAGATATAAGTTCGTTTGTAAGAATTGCTTAGGAAGACGCATACAACCCTGTAAAACTATTAAATTTCATAAAACTCTTAAATCAGCAATAATTATGAAAATGCCATTAACTTAGACCTTAAATTCTAAATAACAAGGTTCTCACGACCCGTTTGATGAGAAACTTTGTACTATGCCTAATAAATTGACCGTACATGTCATATTTCAAACCTTAGATCAACAAGATCCATA
This sequence comes from Magnolia officinalis, assembly GCA_021015155.1. Classification (NCBI taxonomy): domain Eukaryota; kingdom Viridiplantae; phylum Streptophyta; class Magnoliopsida; order Magnoliales; family Magnoliaceae; genus Magnolia; species Magnolia officinalis. The sequence goes on along the minus strand of JAJHSJ010000004.1, from coordinate 35,746,172 downwards.
GTTAAAACGAAAATGCACTTGAGATGACCCACTTAAGACTTGCGTTCGCTGCATACTTTGTGAGCCCTATGATGAATCGACAAAATGAATGGACGGAGTAGATTCCTCAAAATGTACCTGTGGACCCCATGTCCAGGTGTGTGCACACAAGGTGCACGTACAATACAGCGCACCAGAACATCAGTCATGGTTAAACACTAATTGACCCATGAAATCCTGAAACCGGAGGGATTTCCCACCGCGCAACCCGAACGGATAGCGTTTCGTTTGGAGACGTTGTGGCCCACCGCCGTGATGATTCCAGATGATCTAAGCCATCCATTGTGACCATAGGTCAAAACCGATTGGACCTTAGCCTTTCCACAGAATCCCAAACGAGCGCGCTGTACACAATCTTGACCACAACGACTGGCTACGAATGAGTGAGGCACGATCGATCCTGATTTGGACCCCACTTCAACCCACTTGGGTGATCCGAATCGTCCTTAAAGTCTAACACACAATCTTGACCAAGATCGTAAGAACCATATAGACCCATGCATATAGACGTGTGCGTAACAGCAGGCACAAGAAGGAAACCCGTCTTCTGTTGAAACCTACAGTCCGAGAAAACTAACCGCACTAAATCCATCTACACAACCCATCGTGTGATCTTAACCGTTCAAACCCCTCTAAGAAAGATTCTGACTCCCTCCACGAAGACCGCTTGGAAAGATCCCACGTAAAGATCGCTGGCCACTCCATTTCTTTTATTACGCAAGCCACTGTCCCGATTTCTGCAGCGCGGAAACAGGGTTGCGTAAAGGCACCCTGTTTCCTCACTTACGCAAACAGGCCTACGCAAGGAAAGTCTAGAAGATTCACACTACTATAAAAGCACCTCCATCCGGCGTTGGAAGAGGAGAAAGAGAGAAGCAAGAAAGAGAGAAAGAAGGAAAGAAAAACATAGGAAAAGGGACGTCCACCAACATCCATAGCAGAACGAAGAAGGAGAAAGAGAGAGAAGAGGAAGCCCCGACATTCCAACAAAGGTCAGGTCTGGCCAAGAATTCTATCGATTCAGATTTTCAGAAGAATAGGTATAACCACATAACTTCTTTCCCTTCTTCTTTATTTCTTTCTTTTTTTTCGATGCTTTTTTTTCCTTTCCTTCCAATAGCAAAAGCATAGGAATACCCCACCCAGTTGAACCGAGTCGACTCGGTGAAAACGATGTGTCATATGGCACATACAAATCAGACCATAAACAAGTCCTTCCTTAGAATCATCAGTCTAGATTGTATCTAGCACAACAACACCATGCCGGAATCTAACTTGCTCTTAACCATATGAAATAGGACAGGATTGGACCTTAAAGTGTGTGTCCGGGCATTTAACTTTGATAGTAAATGATCAGGCAACCAAATGTGAGGTTTATTCCTTTAAGCTTACCTTAATTTAAGTTGGTATGATTTAATTGCCTTTTTTTACATATTTTTATGTCATTATGATTCTCTCCCTACGATCGTATAATTTAACCACCATCAATTGTCTATCTTTTGAAAAATTATAGCATGACTTTAATTACATGTGATATTTATGAATTTATGTGGGGCGATGGATACAAGCATTACCTTTGCCTTATCAATTTTGTTGAGTTAGTCCTTGCTACTCTTCTCTTTTGAGTTGGCCATTGCCACTCTCCTTATTATTGAGTTGGCTATTGCCACTCTCCTCTTTGTGAGTTAGTCATTGTAACTCTCCTCCTTACTTTACTAGTCTTATGTTATTTACCTTTAAGACTTGGGCATGTGTCTTGATATTCCAGAACTCCCATAATTCAGTTTACATTTTCTTTGATGTAAGTGATGTGTTGAAGGTATCACAACTAGTGATTTAATTATTATATCATGGACGTAATGCACTCTGAGTAGAGACCCTCTTGGTTGTCACGTAATTCATGAGTTTTTGGGTAATGATGCACAAATCGATGTAAGTAATTTGCAATGCATGTTACATCATTTCCGGGATTGGATGTCACAAATAATCATTCCATGAACAAATCGTCTCACGTAATTCATCTGACTCATGTGTTGTGCCGCTTCGAGGTGTTCACATAAATCCACGGTAGCGTTGGTCATTCCAGCAAATATCCGTAGTTATGAGATGTGGGTTGAGTCGGATTTTCTATGAATCGTATTCCACATTGTGATGATCACTACATATGATGAGCCGCACACACATTGTTAGGCATGCATCTCATGTAGGTTGTTTGCGTATATTGATATCCCTTGTAATAGTGGAGTACGAGATGTATCAGAACCTTTACATTGCTTTTATAACTCTCTTAAATTATTGTTAATCTTAAAGGATGACCATCACCATGAGTATGGCGTTGACTCTCTCCAACCGTACAGATGATGCAGGTGATGTACAGGTTGAGGACCCAGAAGATCAGTCTCCGATAGAAGATTTCATTGAATAAAGTAGAAAAGTAGTTTATGACTTATTTTATTAATGTTTCCGCTATACAACTCATAACTTTGTAGTAAGCTCCCATTGAGAGAGCATTAGACGAGTTTATTCAATTATGAAATGATAATTTCAGTTAATTTTATTCTTATAGATGATTACCTTCAAGAATGTAAATGGATGTGATCTAGACGAAAGAAAAATCAATGCGAGACGTTGAGGCATCCAAAACTTTTACATTATTAACACCTGATTTCCTTGGGCACGAGTATGAACTCTGGTCGTGAAAATTCGGGATGTTACAATGTCGGGTAGGGTCAAGGTTAGGTTGGGTCAGGATTAGGTCATGGTTGGGTTAGGTAGTGTCGGGTTGGGTCGGGGTTGGATTAGATCAAATCATATATTACTTGAACTCGAATATTTATTACTTGAATTTGAATTGTAGAATTATTTGAATTTAAATATTGATTGCTTAAATTCTAGAATTACTTAAATTTGATTCTTGATTACTTGAACTACTTTGAATTGAGAAATTTTACACTTGTGTAGACTTGTAGTTGATTACTTGAATTTGATTTATGTTTAATTCAAGTATTCAACTATAAATCATATATTAAATATATGATTTGTAGTTGTATACTTCAGTTAAACACAAATCAATTAGATTTAGAGTGACCTCACTTGACACTTGACATACCTGACAGATGAATTTAATAATCTACCTACCCATTTAAGAATTCATATACAATAAGTTGTATTAAAATTAATTATTGTTTTGATATTATTTATATATGTGAATTCTAAAATTGTCTAAGTTGGACAATTTGGTAATATATCATGCACCTAATGATACTTACACAATTTACATAGAGTTCGAGATTCGGTGCATCAACTCAATTTATTCTCCGAATATATGGTTCTCAACTAATTGACAGCCTCCCCTCTGTGGATAACAGATAATGGTGATGACACTCAAACAGTAGAGAATTTTTACATATATTTGGAGAATTATGAAGATATACTATTGAATTTTTGACTCGCATGTAAATTGTATTAGTAGAGTACATGATATAGTACTGAATATGATAAAAAGTGAAATTAAATTTTAGGAGACGTTACAAAATGTGTACTTACAAATCACAGATTACAATGACACATTCCAACTTCTCATATCTTATGTATGTTTTCTTATTTTCATATTTAAAAATGGCTAGCGATGAAGTTCCTACAACCCCTGGTGTTGGTGCATCTGCCACATCCCCTCTAATTATTGATATCCAACAAGATAAGAAAAACTTAAATTTATATACGTCTAATAAAGAAATGAAAAAATTAGTAATTTAAGATGACTTTGAAGGGGTTGAGGTAAAAGAGGGTGTGAACTATGTTACTAAGGTTAGATGTAAGCATTGTAGGTCAACATTCACAAACCCTTGTTGGGGATCAACTTCACATTATCGCAGACATGTTATTAATTGTGCTAAGAGCCTAAAAATACCGCGTTCAGGACAACAATAACTCTCATTTGCCTCATTTGGAGGAAGCAATTCTGACACGCAAGTTTCTCCCATCACTCATAAATTTGAAAAAGATAAACTGAAAGAGTGGCTTGCAATAATAATTATTGTTGAGGAGAAACCATTTATATTTATAAAGAACATGATTTTTGGGGTGTCGATTTTCAGGCATTACATATGAGGTCAAGAATAATAACAAAAATATGGTCGAGGCCACACACACACACACACACACACACACACACACACACATATATATATATATATATATATATATAAGAAACAAAGAGAAAAAGAAGGGCCTGACTGAAATGCAATTTATGCATAAACAACCTCTATTTCATTAAATTCCTTAATATCACACTCCTTGATGAGTTCAGTCATTTTCCTTTGAGCCTTCTATGACTCTTCACTTTTCAGAATACGGTCGATAATGCGTAGGACTTGGTCAATGCAGCAACCGATGGCATTGGCTTTGTGCTCTACTCTCTCTTCTGTTCGCTGCTCTCATGCGACCGAGCTTGATGAAGACCAATTTGAGAATTGATGAAATTCAAAAGAGTTTCGATGTAATTTGAGCACCTTTCAGGGTAGATGCGCTCTGTCTCCTAGAGGTCATCATTAACCTCTTTGCGTTGAACCTTTAGAATTTTTAGCATCATTTTGTTAAAATGATGTTGTCAAGTCCAGTTTATGTGATTATACTATGCTCAATTGTATTGATCAGAAGTATGTTCATTTTCCTATAATGACAGTACACTCATTTGCATGAGCATCAAGAGTTTCCAAATCATTTTTTGCAATGAAGTATGCATCACCGATATTCTGGAATTTAATTAAAGCATCTAGTGAATCGTTCAAAGGAACATCATTCATTGTAGTCACTCGGAAGTCACAAACGAAAGGATAATTGTCGTACTAAATGATGGAGTAATCAAAAGTGTTGATGTCAAGGAAAATGATTTTTCCTAAGAAGGTTTGATCCCGATCGATAGGAAACATAGGTACAATAGTCATTGATAAGAGAAAACAAGAGCTTTTGAAGATTGGAAGTAAGGAAGCTTGAGTGTGCAGGAGAGAAAGCATTGCAGACTCCTTTATATAAGCACTTAGAGTGGATAATCATGCCTAAAGATGAGGTGTTGTGATGGTTGAAGCACCCCATTAATGGCATAAAACGTTCCCTAGGAAGAGGGAACAAACTGATGCATGACTTCTCATGTATGTTTCATGTCATCAATATAGTTACGCCATGTACGCATAAAAGAAAAAGAGAAGAAAAGGTTAAGTATTGGAGATAATACAATAACAAAAAGGAAGAAAACATTCTGGCCAATTGTATTAAAGATAAGAAGAAGTACATACCGGCAACAAACAAACATAAAGCTATTAAAACTCAAAGGAAGAAAAGGAGGCAATCGTTTCTTGAAGCTTTGACCGCCTAGCTTCCTACCGATGAAGAGAAGTTTTGGTCTTAGCTCATGAGCGTGCTATTGGATCAATGAGTGGAATGTGTTCTTGCATATAGGCGATAAATTTATTAATTTCAGTCTTTTGACCATGTCTGCTCTCGGTCAAAGATTTCTCTTCTTCTTTTAGTGCTAATAATTTTTCCTCCATTGTCAAGATTTGAGCATTCAGATTGATTAGAGTCGCATCTGACTCCTTCAAATTACTATATACAATAAAAAATTATTCTCTAGCAGTTGTGATCTCAGTCATTCTGAGGAAGATGGTTGAATGTTCGGATTGAAGTTTATCGACCACAACAATTGCATCTTGATGCTCGTGAATTAAACTCAAAAATTCATAGAGTGTAGGATTTTTGACCGACAGAGACTCATCAGAACTAGTGAGAGTTTGGTACCGGTGAACGAGAAGTTTGAGTCTCTCAATTGATCCGATGAAATGATGTCAGCGACACGAGAGTGAATGAAGACTTGTAATTCCTCCTGAAGTTGTTGAATCTTTAATGAAGGCGCATGGGATTTGGCCACTAAAATATCATGGGGGAAGGCCTGATCAAAAGATGATAAAATGTCTTCCATTGGAAGAATGCCTCAGAAGAAGATTGGGCACGAGAAGTATCGGCCGATATGGCTAGAGAAGCAGAGACATTGACCGTAAAAATCTTTGTAGGTACAACTCAATCAGGAGAGACTTTAGTTAGTCAAAATGTTTCCTATTCTAATACTGCTACGTCATCTAAAGGAACCACCATTTGCTCGTCGATCGGGGTCAGATCTACTTGATTGATTGGTTCTGGGGATGGAATAGGCTGAATGGAAGATACAGGAATTACGGAAGAAGAGGTTGTTGGCCCGACCGATTCCACAACTCCTTGATCCTGATCAGGTATAAGTGATGAAGTTATAGAGTGTAAAAGGAGACTGAAGGACTCTACGAGCTGATATATTATTACTTACTCTTGAGTTTGTCCTTTTCTATGATTTCTTGGTTGACGAACGTCGCTCATAGTCTCTTTTGAATAAGAAAGTTCAAGTCTTTTTGCAGGAGACTGAGCAGCATTGACTGAAGTATCTGTGATAAATGTATTAGCTTGAGAAGGTGGCACAGAGATCATCCTTTCAGAGGGCGAGAACTCTTTGGTTTTTTATGAAAAGGAAGGGACAAAGGAAAAAAAGTGTTGGATTGCAAAATAATTTTAAATAAAAGAATATGAATAACATCCACCTAAATCTGACCAAACAAAGACGGTGGTAAATTGGTCGACTGCTGGTGAAAGTTTGGTGGGATCGACAACCAAAGCAAGAGCTTAGTTGGAACATGAAAAGGGGAGATGATTAGAATGATATGGTTTGAGAAATCGATCAAAAGGAATATTAAGATCATTTAATCTTTCCTTTTATCGTCGTCATTTATTAAAAGCCCTATTGAAATGAGCATATGTGTCTCTTATACGCTTGTTCCATCTCTTAAGAATATTGTAAAGGAGGAATACCCGGGCAAAGCTTGGTTTTGTAATATTTTTCAAAGGTTGCAATAGCCTTGAGCGAAAAAGAAATACCTAGAGCAGATCGACTAGAAGTCGCAAGAGATGTAGGAGGAGGATCTCAAAGAGGCCCTGTAACGTCCTAGATTTTCACTATTTTGGATTTCCAAAATTCTTTGAATTTTTTTTTAATGTAATTAACTTATATTATCACTTACGGACCATTAACACTCAATGTTAGTTTATACACGGGTGGTACCAGTAAAGAACTGCACCCGTCCGATTAATCAACCGTAGGAAGCCAACGTATCTGCCCGATCACTTGAACATCAGGTGTAGCCCCATGATTTACTCACATAGGACCCAAATCTAACCGACCCATTGCTAACTAATCAAAACAATCATGACTAAATTAAAGATCTAACCAAGGCCAAGTCAGATAAGGCGCGGATTTTGACTAATAGACCAAATCAACCTCGTTACTCTTTTAGCCTAAAACCGACGATTTAGAGTAATCATGACCAAATCTCCACTTTCACTAGTTATATATAGGCCACATTATGAACATAGTTAATTGTAACACCCTGGTTTTCAAAACCCGAGGATAGTCGCTCCTCATTGAGAGCTCGAGCATTACGTTATAAAATGGACCATCATACATCCAATTAATAGTAAATTTTAAAGCATAAGGTAGAACTCCACCTTAGTTGTCCATGTGATCCCGTCATAAGGGTCTCCACCTGTTGTCAAACCTGCGTCTATTTGGTGCAACCGCACGATTGGGTGAGTGAAAACTTAGTGGGAATTTCTCTCATAGATTCAACCATAATATGTCAATCCAAAATAGATTAACAATTCTAATTCACATGGTAATATAATACATATGTATTTGCATGAATGTATGGATGTATGTTCAAGTCACAGATCTGGGTATGCAATCCAGCTGTCAAAATAAAAGACCGCATGTGGTAGGTAGACTACCTGAAAAAGGCCATGAAGGTGAGTGCACCCAAGGACAACCTCTTGGAAAAATACTCGGGGTATGCCCGAGGAGGTATAAAATCCCGGAAAAGCCTCATGTAAAGAAAGAGCGGCCCAAAGTGTACAAGTGCACAAACCTGACGGTTGGACTGAGGTAATAGAACCTTGCACAACCCAACAAGATGTGACTTACGATGGACACTCGGAAAAGCTCACATGTCATGCGTGGATGTTATGCACCATGACACGTATATACATTACTTTGATAAAATAGTAATGACCTTCAACTTTTAAATAGGAAATATCTAACTATGCATTCCATATGAACTCTCATGATTCCTTCACCAAGAGTCATGTAGATTTTCAAGTGAGGTCATATCATTCGAATTATCTAAGAGTCATTCTATGTCCCTTAAGGACTCTTCCCATAATCATTCTTCATACTACTCACAATGTGTAATGAAATAAGAGTTTGTAAAGCTCAAGTCAGTCTCATCAGAGTTATGTTTATGATGTAAAGATGATAAAAGGAATTTTGTCTCATACCAAAACAGTAATAATTATGAAAGATGGATTTCCAATCATCCCTTTGTACACTATATGTAAACAAATTTACATTTGTCATATCTTAAGAACTATCTATATGATAATGCCCACTAATTTAGAGAATATCAAAAGTCATGAAGGTAATATTTCACTACACAATTCACAGACAATCTAGTGTGGAAGCTTTCTTTTCTTAATATGTCTAACAGAGATATATTCATAGGAAATTATTTATAAATGTGACATGGAGTTCATAAGACAATATATCATACACATAATTTTAAGGAAATATGGCATTAAAACGATTAATCCAAGCAAGTCACGATAGCCAGGAATCAATGATTTTCTAAAATTCTATGCATTAGAGATTTAATCCATATGGAAATTAGTTAAAGGAAGAAGCTATGGGGGATGCTCCTCACCTCGATTGGATGAGTTGTGTCTATGAACACCTAGTTTGAGATTGATTGAAGGAAAAGGTCCTTCAAATATATCTGATGTAAATAATCCCTGACTCGGTGGGGCAAGAACCGAGTTGACTCGGCACAACTTAACATGCCACCATACTCTCTCACTTTCTCTTCTTCCTTTTTCTTCCTTTCTTCATCTCCTATCTTTCTCTTTCTTTCTCTTCTCAATCATCCTTGTCCAGGAATGGACATGGGACCCACGAAATCACCCACTCTAGTCCGACTCAGTTGAGTTGCTCGAACTCGGTAGCAAAGTGTGGCATGGACTCAGTCCGATTTCGGGTCTAAACGCATTACTCGAACTGAGTCATGGCTCAAGTTGGACTGGACTTGGTCCAAACTCACAACTTGAACTTGACTCGAATCGAGTCAAGGTGGCCAGAGTCGATGGCCGCACGCCCTTCTCTTCCTCTGTTTTTCTCCTTCTTAGTTCTCCCTTTCTACCTCCTCCTACTGCTTAAATAGGTTCAGCAGCACCTGCTTCAGGCGAAGATTGGCCCTGCACGCTGGGCAGTGACACGACCCGAACTCAGTTACTGAGTCAGCCCAGCCAAATGTAGCAGCAGCAATGGTGGCTCCCCACTTCTCTCCTTCTCTCTAGACAGATGGAGGACTCGCACTACCGTGGCCCGACTCAAGCTAGAGTGGCAGCGACGAGTGCAGCAGCAGTCCTCGGCAACTGACAACAAGAAGAACGACTCTCCCTCTCTCTTTTCTCTCTCTATCATGCCTCCTCCTTCTTCTTATTCATCTGCTCCTCCTCTTCCTCCTTTCTTTCTACTGGAAGAGCTACAAAAGCATTGGATTCGGCCCGACATGAACTGAGCCGACCCAACACGATGCGGCAGCGGCACCCTTATCTTTCTCTCTTTCCCTCTTTCTCTTTCCATTTCTTTTCTCTTCCTTGCCTTGGAACCTGCCCTAATTTTTGGCCTTTTATAGCCATTCCGATTCTGGAAACATCCTCTGCTAATCGCAAGGATTACTGCGCTGTTAACCCAAGCTAGCCGAGAGAACACCACCATCAGGGTTCTCTCAAGTAGTTGAACGCGTGTATGGGTCCAGATGTTATTCACGAATGGGTTTCGGGTTTGATGGGCCACATGATGTACGTCTCGGATGGGTGAATGGGCCACTCCCGCAGAAAATGGGTTTCTTAGTTGGTTCGAGGAAGATGAGGTGCAAAAATAGTAGATTTTGAATGGGTGGTTATCTACGGATCAGGGTTGTTTGGACGGTCCTGATTAGGCTTAAATACAATATGGGGTCCATTTTACGACGTAAGGATGGCCGTTGATTACGGCAACTCATTGAAAGTGAAAAACTGGGGCGCAGCTTCAAAATCTCGTTATTTTCTCAGCTGCTACGAAAATATCAGGTTGCCCTACTTCGGACGCCTAGGATTTGCTTGAGGGAAGCTTCTAGGCGACCAGGAACGGACGAGATGCGTTCTGGCTATAAGCAGAAAGGTTCTTTCCGCAATCCGTTGAGTAGGTTGCCAGTTTTGGAAATGGTAGGGATGACTGGGACTTTTCGTGCATACGTTGCCTCCATCGGGCGACTCCCAATGGTCGGATCTGCCAGAGGGATGGCATGTGTGGCAATACTTCCCTTGTCAGTGTTGTGCTTGTGCGTTGCTTGCTGGGTTGCTGACAGAGAAGACGCGGCTGGTTTTCAATGAGTAATATTAACGTGAGTGTGGTCAGTGGGACCCAAAAGATCGGATGGACGGTGTGGATTTGGCTACGGTATTCGGGAAATGTTCATCTGTGCCGTCTAATGGACGGTCCTGTTGAAGCATCGCTGGGCGGGGAGATTTTTTTGAATTTCATGGGAAATTTTGGGATTTCATCGGGTCAACTTCTGGTTGACCCGATGTTTGGTTCGATGCATAGCTGGTGCACCCTACTTGGTGTACACACAATTCTTGTGTGGGGTCCACAGTGATGTTTTATAAAATCCACTCCATCCATTTGTTTTGAATAGAGTTGTTGGGCCATCCCACCAAAGATGAGATGGATTAAATGTTTAGGTGGGCCATACATTTAGATTTCGGCCTTCTAATTGTAAATTCTTGTCGATCCTATGGTCAGATTTCATTTGATTTGATCGTCCATGGTTATAATGGTCCTAGGGTCTACCTAGATGGGATTCAATGGTTAAATTAGTGGTCTAACGGCCTAGGTGTGATGATTAAAAGATGAACCTTTAAGTTGGACTCAGATGAGTGAATGATTGCGAGTTACACTAAGATATAGGTTTATTAACCAACTATTTGTATGATTTAGATTGTCACGAATGTCTTCATTTGTCTGATATGAATTTGGCAGACTAGATTTGTTTGATTCGGGGTTAACGATTCCATAGCACTAAAGTTTCATTTAAGTAGCATATAAAACTTTACAGCTAACTAGGTGAAGATGTATGGTAGGCGGTTATTAACTAAGATCAAATAATTGAGATGGGCGGATAAATTGGTGGTTGGGCGATGGTGTACAAAGTAGATTTTTACGTGTCCTCCTGTATAAGCATATATTAATCAGGTATTCAAGGTAGCGCCCGAGTATAGAAAGTACGGGGTGTTACATTAATCCAAACCCTAATCATTGCCCACGAGAAATCTCAGTACCTAATTCATTCCAGGAATGCCCCGATTTTCTGAACAAGCTCTAGACCGCTCATTGGTGGGCCACTAGTTACCAAACTATAGAATAATATCCGTCTTACTAGGCTTGACGTCCATCACAGGAGTCGGACCTGAGTACTGTCCAGAATTGCTTAACTTGAGCCAAATGACGAGTGCATGAGAATGCAAATACCCTAAAGGAAGAAGTTGAAACTTAAGTGAATTGGGTCGTCTACTCTTATGTAAAGTTGAGAATTTCGGACCATCAGTTTACAACCAAACTTCTCACGTGGAGTAAGGATATTTCCCTGCTCATATCCGTATAGTCGCAGCCCCGATCGACCATCGGTGACCGTTGAACAGACTTCTAATCATATCTGTTGATTGGCGCATCGAAATGGCGGGCCGATCATGTCGATACGTAGATCATCATTAGGGCTAACTATCTTATAGTGTATATTAATATGTACACCCTATAGTGGGTCCTATAGGTTAGAAAAACCCTCCTATAGGGCTAGTATAGTAAAAACCCAACCCATGGGGCTATTACACCAAATCTGGCATTATAAAAGGGCTTCATTTGGGCACCCCCTCTTCCCATACGAATTTGCATTTTCAAAGGGGAGAAAGAGAGAAAGAGGAATGGAGAGAGTAAGAGAAGAAGAGACAGTAGGGTGGGGGAGGCTTTAGTGCTTCCCTTCATCGGTCTCCTCCAATCAAGCCGTAGCGTTGATCATTTTCTTCTGCCGAATCCGCCTCATTCACAATTAGAAGGTAAGAAATAAAACCTACTTCCCAACCTAGGTTTTTCTAAAATAAATTGCATAAATCTTACTTAATTGCTTCTAAATTGGTATAGGAATCATTTTTCCCAATTTTTTAATCCAAGGAGCGCCATGAGTTGGGCGAAACGTCATAAGGTGCGAACTATTATTCTTAGGTGGCCTAACACCAATTTTAATATGAATATGATGATTTTGCTTGTTGGGTGATGTATTTGGGTAATCTAGAGAAACCTAGACGAGACCTTATATTTTAGATCCTCCCCAAATTTATATGGAATGATTACGGAATGTTTGATGTTTCTCATCATGATTGGGTACGAATTTGATGATCGCTTGTACATTCCTTGCTCGATTTTTGTATGATGTGTCCTCATAACATGCATGATGCATAAACCCTTGTGTATTTTTTTATACTATGAGATATATGAAATGCTTGGCTTCCTCACTAACCCACACAACACACATGCACCTTTATTTCATAATATTTTTACCTTTGTATTGTAGAAAAATCTGATTTTTTATGTTGGAAAATATGAATGCATGATATCGCTTGTGTGAGTTGGTAAACCCTGATTGTTGAAGTGTTATTGAATACCATCAAACCCCTGGGTTGGTCAGGAATCTGAGGTGGGAGACGATGGTCCCATTGGTAGGACCATTCTGAGGCTAAACCCGTGGATTTGGGCGGGTGCGTATGGGCGACAGTAGTTGGACTATATAGGTCGCTTGTACCCGATGTCGTATGTCATGTACTCGCCTGAACTCATGTAGCCTAGTCTACTTACTGACCAACCATCTTTGTTAACCCTGTCTGCTCACGCCTGTATGGAACCTGAAATACCCTTCAACCATTGAAGCCCATTGATAACCAATTAAAATCGATCCATTGACTCGAGAGCCAGGCATGGTGGAATGGGACACTGTGTCCGAGCTGTCTGCCTACGCTGGGGTGACGAGCCTCCCCGTAGTGACCGCGAGCGATCCCTCTGTTAGCACTCCTCATGTGCTTGAAATCGGGGATGGAGAACCCGACGGGATCAAGGATCGCAAGGTCTTGGCCTCACACGTTGGGGGGCCTTGGTCTCGCAACCATTTAGGGCATTGACATCGCGGGGGTGTACTAATTTTCTCAATCTGTTGTTTGAATGGACTTAATTAAAAATCTGGCTAACACGATCATGACCGCATCGCACTAGTTAGGTTGATGACTCGGCAGTTGAGGTCGCAATGAGGGTGGTTGGTCATATACGATCGTTAGATGGAACATTCTTTTGGACTTATCATTCTTTTGTAGTTTTGTTGGGCGACGCCTTGTGCGACCCATTCATAATTTTGGTCATGTATAGATATATTTTGCAACTCCTATTTTAGTAGACTAGTTGTGTTTGTGATTCATGTTTCAAGTAATTTCATATTGCGCATTAAGCTTAATTAAGTACAAAACAGTAAAGGTGGTTATAAGTAATACCCGGGAACTTAGGAGTCGAGTGTACGCACTACTCCCGATTTTCAGGGTGTTACAAGTTGGTATCAAAGCAATGATTTGGAATTAATTGGGTCGTGGATCATGAACTCACTAACGCGTCCACTGACTCGAGAGGGAACGTGACAGAGACTTAAAATGCTAGGAACCATCACATGCCCTAAACTCACAACCGTAAACGGAGGGTAGGACTTCCAAGGTGCTAGGGTTGTATAGTGAGAGAAAGCAGTGACGGTAGGAAATAGGTCCGAGGGACCTACAATACCTTAGCCCGATGATAGGAACGAATCGGAACTAAGTGATTGGATGGTTAAGGCCATCGTTCAAGTCCAAATGACATAATACCAAGTCAAAATTGATAGTTCCGACCTATTCAGAGATAAAGACTTAGAGGTAAATGAAAATTTACTGAAAATAGTGAAACTGTAGAAAAATGGGATTTTGGTCTCTAACCGGGAATAATTTCATTAAATAGACAATCTCATTACGTAGATCAGTTTCTTCTACCCCAAAATCATATATGGTAAGTCTCGGGGGACCTTACCAGCACCCTAAAAACCCTGAGTGAAGTGGACCCCGCCTGTGAAACAACAGGCCGGCGGGACCCCGTCCGCGCGACCAAGCCGTCCACACCACCCCGCCAGCATGCCCCGCCCGGGCGTCAAGAACACGCGCGGGACCTTGCTCAGACTTCCAGTGGCTCGGCGGGACCCCGCCTAACCCCCCAGTGACCCAGCGGGACCCCGCCCGACCGACGTGGCCCCTGCCCGACCTCAAATGATGGGTTCCCTCCTCCCTTTCAATGTACACACGAGTGGGGCCCATTTCCCTTACTATTTAGGACTATCTAGAGTCCATAAACCCTATTTCTACTACTCACATTACCCTTTACCCCTTTCTAATCCCTTAGGAAGCCTCCCCCTTCCCCATTCTCAATCCCAAATCTCAAACCCACCATCTTCTTCTTCACCCTAACCCACCTCAAATTTCATTTTCTCAAACCCATTCCAACCTTTCTCAAATCTCATTTCCTCAACTCATTTCCTAAACATTTCTCAACTCCCATTCCTCAAATCCATTTTTTTTAAACCCATCCAAATCCCTTCTCAAATCTCATATCTTCAACTCATCTTCTAGTCCATCTCACTCAACATCCCTCGAACCCATTCTTAAACTCATCTCCTATTTCCTCAAATCCTTTCTCCAACCCCATTCTTCAAGCCCATTCTTCTTCATATCTAACCCAAACTCATCCACCAACATCCACTTCCAACCCATTTTCTTCAAAAATCTCACCTTTCACCCCTTTATTCTTTTAATTTTTCTATGTACCTTCATTTTATACACAAATCCTAAAGTTCAAGGATGAAGAACTATAATTAAACAAAATTTTACTATAAATTGTAAAAATATAAGTAAAATAAAATTTTGACCATTAACCTAATGGAATCTTATGAAATAACTAGGTTATTTGGATAGAGTAGCTTCTTCTACCCCAAATTCATATATGACATATTAAATAACTCCTTTTGGTTTGCAAGATACATGCGTCGGAAGATCTTGACAGCTGAGGAGCCTGATTTCGGCGGGGGCCCTACCCGGGGAGCAGTTTTCGGCATTACCCCAACGGAATTTTTTACAATTTTGGGTTAACTTCAAAAATTCATATCTCATTCATTACTGCTCCGATTTAGGTGATTCAAAAGCCAGATTGAAGATTTATGAGTCTAGTTTTATATAAAAAATAATAAAAAAATAAAATAAAAATTATAATATAATTAAAAGTAAGATGATTTGACCAACTATACAAAAATTATTAATTTTGGACAGATGTTGCTCCTAGAATTTTAATAATTTATTTACAACTCAAACTGATGTGAAATTTTGTGGGATGACTTTAAACTTAATTATGAAACACTATAAAAATTTTAAAAATAATTCAGTAATCAAAGGTATAAGAAACCTTACAAGAAATAGAGACATTTTGAAATCATACAAAATTCATTGGTTTTGGACAACCGTTACTTCCACAAATTTTTGTAATTTTTTTGGAGCTTAAAATGAAATGAAATTTTGTAAGATAAATGTTAACTTAATTATGGATTACCAAAAAAAAATTATAAAAATAATTTAGTAAGTAAATGTGACAAAGATGTTATGAACAATAGATGGGTTGAAACCAAAAATTTCTGCAAACTCGAGTCGCCAATGAACCAAGTGTATATATATATTTTTTTCATATTGGAGTTTTAGTATTTTGTTTCTTTTTAGAAATTACTTCTAACCATGATAGAAATCATCTCGTATAATTAAATTAAATTATTTTTAATATATTTTTCTACTTCAAATGGTTTCTAGTACAGTTAAACTACAACTCTTGAATATGGTTGAGTTTTATTGTTTAATACTCTCTAAGGTCATATTCAATGCAGACTTCACTAAAATATTGTAAGTTTTCTTATTTTCTTATGGAATAAAGATTCATACCACATTGAGGAGATAATGTTCTTTCTCTTTCCATTCCCACGGCCTTTCTAGGGTCACCATCCCTTCAAACCTCTAAAATATCCTAGAACTTTCGGTTCTTTATTATCTCTCGAAATTAACGAAACCCAAGCACGGTTTGCCCATAACTCACTAACCATATGATCAAAATGGTAATATCGAGAGGAACCTTAAGTTCTTGGAAACCTTTATAGGATAGTCGTTTGATCATAGGCACCGTGAGAGACTCACCACCCACTAAAATATTATAAACGTGAAACTTGAACTTTTTAATAAATTTTGATATCTTCCAAATGTTAAGAATAATCGGACTACGAAATTACGGAATCATACATTTGCAAAGTATTCACGGCTTAACCCGATTCTTGATCCTGGGTGAATACCAACGGACTCACTGCTTTGACCGAGTAGAAGACCAGAATTTACCAGGACTAGGAAGGGATACAACGATCTTTCTGCCCTGGTCAGGCAGAGGATCGACGTATGGGATCAAAGCCTACCACAACTGTCTTTCCATATTAGCTCAATCGTAAAGAGTAGAATATACTACCCTTAGGTAAACTTTATCATCAAACACTTAGCACGATAATGATGATTTTGACATTTATTTTCAAACATCAAAGGTGAAAACTTTTAAGGGGGTATATCACAATGAGCTAGGCTAGTGTATTTATTATATACCCTAAAACGTATATAAACCTGAAACCAATAAAACTTAAGTAAATGAAATGATAATATTTTTACTTATTACCCTTAGGCAATTTTAGGGACGAAATTATTTTTAAGGGGGGTAGATTGTAATGTCCAGGATTTTCACTGTTTTTTATTTCAAAAAATCCTTGAATTTTTTTTATGTAATTAACTTATATTATCACTTATGGACCATTAGCACTCAATGTTAGTTTATACACGGGTGGTACCACTAAAGAATCACACAAGTCCGATTAATCAACCGTAGGAATCTAAAGAATCCGCTCGATCACTTGAACATTAGGTGTAGCCTCATATTTACTCACATAGGACCTAAATCTAACCGACCCATCGCTAACTAATTAAGATAATCATGACTAAATTAAAGATCTAACTGGGGCCGAGTTAGATAAGGCCCGGATCTTGACTAATATACCAAATTAACTCCGTTACCCTTTTAGCCTAAAACTGACGGTTTAGAGTAATCATGACCAAATCTCCACTTTCACTAGTTATAAATAGGCCACACTATGAAAATATTTAATCCAAACCCTAATCATTGCCCATGAGAAATCTCAATACCTAATTCATTACAGGAATGCCCCGATTTCCTGAACAAGCTCTAGACCGCTCGTTGGTGGGCCACTAGTTATCAAACTATAGAATAATGTCCGTCTTACTGGGCTTGACGTCTATCGTGGGAGTCGGACCTGGGTATTGTCCAGAACCGCTCAACTTGAGCCAAAGGACGAGTGCATGAGAAATGCAAATACCCTAAAGGAAGAAGGTGAAACTTAAGTGAATTGGGTTGTCCACTCTTATGTAAAGTTGAGGATTTCTGACCATCGGTTTATGACCAAACTTCTCACATGGAGTAAGGATATTTCTCTGCTCATATCCGTATAATCGAGGCTTTGATCGACCATCGATGACCGTTGAACAGACTTCTAATCATATCTGTCAATTGGCGTATCCAAATGGCGGGCCAATCATGTCCATACGTAGATCATCATTAGGGCTAACTATCATACGGTGTATATCAATATGTACACCCTATAGTGGGCCCTAGAGGTTAGAAAAATCCTTCTACAAGGCTAGTATAGTAAAAACCTAACCCATGGGGCCATTTACACCAAATCTGACATTATAAAAGGGCTTCATTTGGGCACCCCCTCTTCCCATACGAATTTGCATTTTCAAAGGGGAGAAAGAGAGAAAGAGGAAGAGAGAGAGTAAGAGAAGAAGAGAGAGAGAGGGTGGGGGAGGCTTTAGTGCTTCCCTTCATCGGTCTCCTCCAATCAAGTCCTAGCGTCGATCATTTTCCTTCACCTCATTCGCCTCATTCGCGATTAGAAGGTAAGAAACAAAACCTACTTCCCAACCTAGGTTTTTCTAAAATAAATTGTATGAATCTTACCTAATTGCTTTTAAATTGGTATAGGAATCATTTCCCCCAATTTTCTAACCTAAGGAGCGCCATGAGTTGGGCGAAACGTCACAAGGTGCGGACTATTATTCTTAGGTGGCGTAGCACCAATTTTAATATGAATCTAATGATTTTGCTTGGTGGGTGATGTATTTGGGTAATCTAGAGAAACTTAGACAAGACCTTATATTTTAGATCCTCCCTAAATTAATATGGAATGATTATGGAATGTTTGATATTTCTCATCATGATTGGGTACGAATTTGATGATTGCTTGTACATTCCTTACTCGATTTTTGTATGATGTGTCCTCATAACATGCATGATGCACTAATCCTTGTGTATTTTTTTTTGTACTATGAGATATATGAAATGTTTGGCTTCCTCACTAACCCACACAACACACATGCACCTTTATTTCATAATATTGTTACATTTGTATTGTAGAAAAATCTGAATTTTTATGTTGGGAAATATGAATGCATGATATCGCTTGTGTGAGTTGATAAACCCTGATTATTGAAGTGTTATTGAATACCATCAAACCCCTGGGTTGGTAAGGAATCTGAGGTGGGAGACGATGGTCCCGTTGGTAGAACCATCCTGAGGCTCAACTCGTGGATTTGGGTAGGTGCGTATGGGCAACAGTAGTTTGATTACATGGGTCGCTTATACCCGATGTCGTTTGTCACGTACTCACATGAACTCGTGTGGTCTAGTCTACTTACTGACCAACCATGTTTGTTAACTCTGTCTGCTCACGCCTGTATGGAACCTGGAACACCCTTCAACCATTGAAGCCTATTGATAACCAATTGAAACCGATCCACTGACTCGAGAGCCGGGCATGGTGGAATGGGACAATATGTCTGAGTTGTCGGCCTACGCTGGGTTGACGAGCCTCCCCGTAGTGACCGCGAGCGATCCCTCAGCTCAGCACTCCCCATGTGCTTGAAGTCGGGGATGGGGAACTGGACAGGATCAAGAATCACGGGGTCTTGGCCTCACACATTGGGGGGGCCTTGGCCTCGCAACCAGTTTAGGGCATTGACATCACGGGGTGTACTAGTTTCTCCAATCTGCTGTTTAAATGGACTTAATTAAAAACCTGACTAACGCAATCATAACCGCATCGCACTAGTTAGGTTGGTGACTCGGCAATTGAGGTCACAATGAGGGTGGTTGGTCATACGTGATCGTCAGATGGAGTTGCTCAAGGGAGCGTTGTTGCGAGGGCATGCATCATATCATAATACATGCACATGCATTAACAAGCTTAGTTAGGATTTTGTGAATGTATTATCTTTCATTAAACTTATAATATAATTGATGTTTGTGTAACTTAAGACTAATAACACCCACTGAGTTGATCGCTCACTCCTACTTTGGGACGGTGTTTTAAAACACCAACCAGACTCTCCCGTAGTTGCAGGTGACGCTGAGTACAAGGAGCCTGGCGGCGCGAGTCTTAAGGAGGAGGACGAGCTGTCATACTTCCAGCTGATGGGCAGTTCGCCATAGATTAGAAGCCTATTTTGGATCGCTGAGTGGTGGACTCAACACAACATTCTTTTGGACTTATCATTATTTTGTATTTTTGTTGGGTAACGCCTTGTGCGACCCATTCATAATTTTGGTCATGTATAGATATATTTTGCGACTCCTATTTCAGTAGACTAGTTGTGTTTATGATTCATGTTTCAAGTAATTCCATATTGCGCATTAAACTTAATTAAGTGCAAAACAGTAAAAGTGGTTATAAGTAATACCCGAGAACTTGGGAGTCGAGTGTATGTACAACCCCCGATTTTCAGGGTGTTACAGGCCCGAGCTAAGAAATCTTTCAAATGGTTGGAGGAGCTGTAGGTGTTGGGATTAAAGTAGTTGTTAGAACCATTTTAACTGGACCTCCAATTGTGGTCTTCTGATGCTTCAGTTCTAGTTGAGTTGGTTCGACAGTTCTTATTAATGCAAAAGAAGAAGGTTCAATTGTCTTTATTGGTGCTGGGGACGGGATGGTCGATGTGACTGAAGTCATTTTCTTTGATCATGCCTTCCTCTAAACATGAGATATAGTCGACTGAGGTACTATCAATTTTTGGTACCTTCTTTGGTCGTCATCTTCTTTTCGCCTATAGGTTTCTCCACTTTGGATGAAGGAGAAAGTCAGCCGATGATCAATAATTCATGGGACCCACTAATCAAAGTCCCGTAATAGTTTTTCTACCAAGAGTAAAGTGAATCTAACTGTGGAGGACAGTTGGTAGAGGGAATGAGCATGAAAGAAGAGCCTACGGAATCAAACCCTCTATGGAGAGTCTGAAATGTGCTGACTGAATCTGCAATAGGTCGACGAATTGGAGGTTGATTGCAAGTTCAATGAATAAATGGAAAATAAATGCATTGGGCCAAACCAAATTAACAAGCAATAAGATTAAGGCAATATTGTTCTATTCCAGCCTTGGCATTAACACCCATGTATATCATGCCGCTATACGGAAGGTCTCTACAAATCAAATAACTTTTCCAAGCCCCATCTCTGAGGCTTTCCATCTTGATATTGGTCGACTCATATTCTTCTATAATAAGGTCGGACCGAATTCTTTATCTTTAAGTGGCTAGAAAGAATGGTTGGACTTATCAATACTGAAAGAAAGGAAGAAACTCATACATTCGGCAAGGGAATGATTAATTTTAGGGCAGAGGATGTCACGGTAGCCAAAAGAAGTGAATTTTACATCAGTTGAAACAAATTTGACGAATTTTCCTTAAAATATTCACATAACCATATCTGGACAATTCGGATAGGTTCTCCAAAGTATTAAAAACCCTTTGTGGTTGCCTCGAATATACTGCGATATAGGTGGCTAAGCACAAAGGGGGCAATAACAAGTTAACGTCCTTAAGTAAGTGCCTAAGCTAGATGAATATATTCCTCGGTAATTTGAAGAGCACTCACATATAGCAAAAATCGATAAATCCACGTCAGAAGAAAAGTTGTGTGTTCTTGTTCATCAACTTCATCTTGATATTTGCGTTGAAGAGCCATGAAAATGAAATATACCTTACCGGTCTTATCTGGAAGGGCAAAGGAATGTTGATTCTTCAGAGCAAAGCCCGGATAAATAAGCTCACCAAAAGGCAAAAGATGGGTGAAGGCACGTACATCTACGATTGTTGGACTTATAGGGCCACATCTAAAATGAAATGTATTAGTCAATCGACTCCAAAAAGTTAAAATTGATGCAATGAGGAAAGTATTGATTGGATATTCATGCAAGGAAAATTTGATACATTCGTAAATTCTAGCCTGCTTACATGTATTGTCATGTTGTGCTTCAACATGAGTATATCATTCTGCCCAACCATTCATCAATTCGGCCATGATCTCAAAAATTTAAAAGCATTGGAAGGATCCGGGAAATGATTGAATTGAATAGTCAAAAATTCAACAACGCACTTTGGGAAGCATGATTTAATTTCACGAAGCTGCTCGTGAGTAACTGCATGATGAAAGGTTGGGCTAAGTGTCAACAAAGCCTTATTCAGTTTGATAAGAGTATTGAAAAGAATGTTATAGACCAATCCTGGAGAAGAACGTCTAAATATTTAATGAACGATTCCATGTGGAAGACTGAAATGGAAGAGGAGAAAGGTGTAACTATGATAATTGAGAGAAAAACAAACTAGAGAGAAAGAGTTTCGACATGAGGGAGAAGAAGCAAAGAGTGAAGAAAGGTAAACACCGACTTAGAGTTGTGTTTATATATCGGCCGCAATATGTGCGCATTAATGAAAGGGCAATCATGGCTCATATGATATGATTCTTGGCGACGTATCATATGGACAAACTATAAGAAAGATGCAAAGAATATCTTTTGATTCAGCTTCGTTCAGGTAGAATCAATGGGTAGATGGTGCATAGACCAATGACCAATTGAATTAATTGCATTGGGCAACCAAACGATGTCTCTATCACCTCCTTAAAGGTGAAGCAACTTGGGGCCTATTTTTAGCCATTCTGGAAAAGCCAATAAGAATGCGACATATGGCGTTTCACGAGAGATAGGAGAGGGATGAAAAAATCTTTAAGATACATGGAACTTTTTTTGTGAAATCATAGTTGACATAAATCTAATGTTACACGTCATTGGATGGTCGATGAAGTAACGTGTCCAAATTATACAAAATTTAACGAGTGTAGAGAAAAATGTGGTCGAGCAGTCCAAGATATGAGAGACAATCGAGAGACAGAACATGGCCGACATAAGAGGAATAATTACAAAAGGGAAACATATAAGAGAATGATATAGAGAGAGTCTCTTAAACTACTGTAACCATTGGAGTAATGAAATAAACATATAAAAAAAAAAAGTTGCAACGAAACTCTATAAATAACAGAGGAATCCAACAAAGTAAGATGTATCACGCCAATCAAATCAAATATATCAATTTACTTTATTTCAACTTATAATAGCGATAATCCACTAGCGATAATTTTTAGTTGTAATCCAACTTTATAATTATACATTAGATTTGTTTTTTTATTCAATATCACGTACTTCTTTGGAGAGATATATTCTTATAGTTATTCCTAACCATCCACTCTTATTATAAAAAGTCCCTTGTTACATAAGTCAAAACACAACTCACCTTAAAGAAGAATTTCAATTGTCGCCTTATGTTATAAAATTTCATATTTTTTGTGATATGCATTCGTACATAACATATCTATTTAATGGGTGCTTGAGGTCAAAGTTTATTGTTTTGAATCCAACCGCTATATTAGTATTGGGACGCCCACACAATACACGTGACAGATACAAACCGATTGCCAACAGAGTCATCTTAGTATCATTTTGTCGTTGTACAAGAGAAATAAAGTGGGTCCCATTATTTAGACGGTTTAATTTGAGTTAAACGCATTGCATGCCTGTGATTTCTCAATGCCTGTGTACCATCCATCACACTCTGCCAGAGTATCAAAGTTTTTCCCCTGACGTAACGGCTCCTATTGCTACGAGGCACGCGTACTGTCGCAGTTTTAATGAGACATGTTTACGTACAACGTTGCGCATGATTTTCCAGTTTCAAATACAACGGTTTATTCACAAAAACTTATCATTCTAGTATAAAATCCAATCCGTTGATATTGTGTAAATTATTATAAACATCATCTAGAGAGGAAATAGTATCCCATTGAATCATTCTATCATCCAAAACCAAACACTTATTTAGACCATCAAATGTGGACTGATTAAGTTCTTGTATTTTTTTTTTGGATATATTTAGATTCTAAAATAATATTTAGATGATATTTATGATTATCCATTATTTTAACGATTTAGATTTTATATAAAATGATATATTTGTAGAAACTAAAGCGTTGTATGGAAAAGTTCACATACAGCGTTGTATTTTGAACATGTCTCTATTTTCGTCGTTTCTCCGTCCTCCAGGTGACGTCCTCCCGCCCACTGCACGCGCCAAATAATAACGGCCAAAGTATCAAGCTTGTGTAGATCCACACCGTTAATCATACGGGCCTAGACGTGCAATCCACAATCTCAATATTTTGATTGATCTGCCTCTCAATCAAAATAAAAAACCAAAAATGGACAGTTAAAAAATGGATAACAAACGTCTCATACTCTGCACACGTACTACCCATCTGTGGAGTAACACCGAACTGATTTTAAGGTTCAGGACACAGCTATCAATGGCCTGGTTGATGAACGTCCCAGATCTCGTATCTGGGTCCATTTCGCACGTGCGAGTGGGTTTGTATTTTATGACATATATAGAGAATGGACTTCCTCTTCTTCTTTAAAACAGTAGGAATTCTCCCTTGCCACGGATAATTCTCTTCTCTGTCTTCCCCTCGAAATTCGAAAATTCTTTC
Organism: Magnolia officinalis; assembly: GCA_021015155.1. Lineage (NCBI taxonomy): Eukaryota > Viridiplantae > Streptophyta > Magnoliopsida > Magnoliales > Magnoliaceae > Magnolia > Magnolia officinalis. The sequence continues at coordinate 35,721,837 of JAJHSJ010000004.1, read as the reverse complement.
CATTGTCGAATCCGATGAAATTAAAAGAAAAGAAAAAACCCTAATCTCTCTCTCTCTCTCTCTCTCTCTCTCTTTCTCTCTCTCTCCATGGCAGAAAATCAGGTACTCTCTTTCTCTCTTGTTTCTGCAATTCCATCTGAATCCTGTTGATCTTCCGTTCCTAGTTGGAATATGCGTTTATCGATCCCATTAGATATGAGAATTTCACTCAAATAGAGCTCGGATTTCTCGGTTGCTGTTGATTTTCGAGGTTCTTAGTCGATGTGATTCCTTTTTGCTGATGAAATGAGATTCCAGCCTTGGTTATTTTGATTCTTGTGTCTTTGACGTGTTTCGTGCTCGAGGTTTATTGGATTTCGAATTTAGGGTTTTGGATCGAAGACATTTAGGTTATTTGAATTAGACGGAGGATTTATGGTCTTTTTTATTGAGGTTCCTTTGGTTCTGATATTTGTTGTAATTGAATTATGTGGATAAATTGGGATGGAAATTTGAAATTTTGATTCGAGGGTTGTGAATTTTTTTGGTGAATTAGGGTTTATAATGTGTGTTTATTCAATTTTTGGTTTGAAGTAATTCTGTTTGTTCTGTTTCAGAGACAATGCATGGAAGTTTCTGGCTGAAAATTTGAACTTCTGCATAAAGATTTGTGAAATTTGAAGAATTTAGGGAATTGTTCAGTTGAAGTTTCACGAATTTTTAGTTGGTGGAGAAATTGTGGAAATTTTGTATGTGAATTTTGATGAAGTTATAGTTTTGACCCAACATGTTCGAGGCTTGAATTTTGGCCAATTTCACATCTTTTAATGGTTTTAGTGGAAAAGCTAGGTGGTGAGGAAAGATGGAAATTAATAGTTATTCTTTCGATCTCATGGACGTCGATGCCCGTTTGCCTCCTCGGAAGCGACTCCTTGCTGGATTGAAGAAGCAGAGTTGTGAAAATGCTGCTGCTACTTCTTCATCAATGTCGTCATTATCTCTATCTCTTTCTTCGTTTTCGAGTGATTTCAGTGCTCATCTTCGCGAGCTTTCGGGTGCTGATTTTAAGACCTCGCATATTTCTCCAGAGCAGATTGTTGAGGCCTCAAGATTGGTAGCTTTGACTGCAGCCGAAGCTGCGGCTTCGGCTAGAGCCACTGCCATGGAAAAAGCAGCAGTGGCAGTGAAGGCTGTAGCTGCTGCCAAGAGTGCACTAGAGCTTGTCACTTTGCTTACAGAAAGGAAGACCCACAAGGAAAATGTTATGCGTAAAAACAAACTGAAAAAACAAGTTCCAATTAGGCTTTTGTATCCGCGCCAACCGCTGATTGAGAATGATGGAAGTGATGAAGAACTGGCCTGTAGATTGCATCAAGATATGAATAGCTCCCCTAGAATTTTGAGAAACTCTACAAATCCTAACTGGAAACTTCACAGTCGTAAGAAGCGTAAGGAACTACTTCTAATAGGCAAACCTAGTCTTTACAATGAAGATGCAGTATGTGAAGGAAACCCACCTTCCATTTGTGATAGGGATGGTGAAGTAGGTGATGCGGACTGTGTGGGGTCAACCTTGGAGGTGGAGAACTTGGACAACTTAGAAGATAAGGCCTTGCTATGTGCTAAAACTAACTGTGTTGATGAGGATAAAATTTGGGATGAGGAGGGAGAAACTAACCACTCCATAAAAACTTGTGGTCATGCATTTGAGGCCAGAGTTGCCTCTGGTGGAAAGAGAGAAAGGAATAAGCAAAAAAAGTTGCCTCTAAGTCTATGCAATATCAGGGATCATGAGAAACTTAAAGATAAACAAGAATTCATAGGTTTTCCATCAACTGAAGACCCAGAAGTTAATTACAGCTTGAGAACTATGCCTTCATATGCTTCTAAACTTTCCGATGAAGCTGAGGTGGCAGTTGACGCTATACCAATATCAGCTTGCAAGGAGTTCAAGGTGCCCCGATGTTTCTCTGCAAGTAAAATCTTGCGCCCTCCATGTTCAAATCCCACTGTGACTACAGTATCGGCTATGGTGAAAGTTGATCAGTGAGTTAATGTCATCTGTACTTGATATTGAAAATTTGAAATTTCTCTCTATTATTGAACATGTCATTATAGTTATTATTATTACTTGAATTTATGATGATTTAGTCTGACTGGAATACAAAACTTACACCTTCTTCAGTTTGCTGCATGCTTCATACTTATAGTTTCATTCATACAATACCATTTGCCATTGACACTTTATAATTAGATATTTAGAGATGCCTCAGATGCAAATTTCTGTCTACTCTTCTAATAGTAATGGCATTGAGCTGTGGCTGTAATATTTAACCATTGCCTAATTACCTATTAGCTGGCAGCAACATGTGATCCACCTTTTTGTTTGGAACAGTAAATATACCAAGTGGGTCTAAAATAATTGATGTGGTCTTCATCATGGAATGGTTGTTTTTGTTTCTTGTTGTTATTACATGTATTGACAGCTGCTACCATTTGTGTAACAGTTACAGCTACCTTACCACTAGCCAATTAGAATTTAATTTAAGTTATCCTTCTTTTTTATTGGTCAATAAAATTTTCTAATCTAAAGAGAATGTCAGCTTTGCAACAGTAGAGCCAGATTTGTGATTCATTTGTGTAATTAAGCCAAAAAGATGTTGCTTTTTTATGATGTGAAAGCCAAAAGCCGCTTGTGTGTTTAAATCTGTTAGAAATTGTAGTGAAAATCAATTTACCATGGATTTTCATATCGGTATCAGCAGGCAAATCGGCCAGCTAAAAACCAATACAATACAGCATCGTGCATTAGTATCGGCCCCATATCAACCCGTGTCGGTCCGTATAGAATTTTTTTATATAAAAATATTAGAAAAATAAGAAAAAATGAGATATCTAAGAATCTATCCTCTCTCTCTCTCTCTCTCTCTCTCTCTCTCTCTCTCTCTCTCTCTTTTTCCTTTCTTCTTTCTTTATTATTGTTATTATTATTTAACGTGTAATCAGTGGTGTATCATACCATTCTTTGGTAAGAGTTCTTGTATGTCGTGTTGACCTATCGTAAGCTATGATGTTGAGTCTTTTGGGTATAAATTATTGATGTATGTCATAAATTGATATGATATATTATTAATACGATTATCTATCAAGTTTTGGATTATAAAATGATTCAAGATAATAACATTAAACTTAACACATAAAATCACAAAACAACTAACATTCAATTAAAAAAAATCAATAAAATTAATGCAATGATAACATCCAACTTTAATAAAAATAAGAAAACAACAAAAAAAAATATAAAAGTGATAGAAACAAAAAAGGGTGTGAACATGAATGTATTCATCTCTACCTTTTTATTCATATGTCTATTTTCCCAAATTGATTTTTGAAAAAAAAAATACAAAAAATTAGGAAAATGAACGAAAATACATAAAAACAAAATTACAGCTCATAAATGGTAGATCTATGTCCAAACAACGTAGATCTATTTTCAAACAACAATAATTTTCCCAATCTGATTTTTGAAATAATAATAATAATAATAATAATTGCCAAAAAATGGGAAAAATATGTTAAAAATAAAATTACAGCATATAAGATTTTAATCTATATTCAAAAAACTTAGATCTATGTTTAAACAACATAAATCTATCATTCCCTCAAAGAAATTTTGGAAGAAAAAAAAAATTTTGAAAAATGCCTAAAAAAGGCAAAAAAAAAAAAGGCCCGAAATACAAAAATAAATTAAAATCCAGCAAAAATGGTAGCTCTATGTTTAAAAAAAAACATAGATTGACCATTCGATTCATTTCCCTAAACTTAATTTGATAAAAATAAAAATTTCAGAAAATGCCCAAAAAATGGTCTGAAAATATAAAAAATGTTGTAAATTTTTTTTTAAAGCAGTGCTTCTGTGAAATCTGTAGATCTATGTATCAAAAACACCCATCATGCATCATTACAACAATTAGTTTTAAAAAAGTTAAAAATTACAAAAAAAAAAAAATACCAATGTAAATAAAATTTTAAAAAAAAAAAAAAAAAAACAAATTGAACAAAATTCAAGCATGATTTGATTGTTTTGGGGTTAAGGCCCTGATTCGATATGCTTACAACAAGAATAAATAAGAAAAATTAGGTTTTTTTAAAACCTTTTTATGCCTGTGTCGGTCTAACCATTATGCGTATGATATATCGGTGTTGGTACGGGCTGTATCAGCCAATACAGGATGTATCAAATTGGTACGTTTATTTTTTTTTATTTTTTTTTATTTTTTTTTATTTTTTATTTTTAAGATGGGCTAATACAACCTGTGTTGCGTATACTACCATACCATGCCAATATGGATACAGCTATATCAGAAGATACAATACTGATATTTAAATCCATACAACTTGCACCTGTCTAATTGTTCATAAAGCATTGAAAATAATGTAGGTTCATTGCAACTTCACTCCACATATTGGCATCTGGATAGATGTTGTAGTGACTAGTTAGTACTTCTTTGATCAAGTGCTTATCATTCAGATGAATCACTCATTAATTGCAATCAACTTGTTGATTGTAATCAACCTATGTAATAGACTATTAGATAGTGCTTGGTGGTAATCAACCTATGTAATAGTCCATTATATTGCACTTGTGGGAGTTTTGTGCTTTCAGACTAGCCATGCTTTATGGGACAAAATGTTGGAAAGTTAGGAAACTTGTTCATAGGATGAGTGTAGTTGCAATGAGGATGTTGAGATGGATGAATGGCAAGACGACTAAGGATACAATTAGAAATGAGTGCATTCAAGGGAACCTAGGAGTAGTGCCGGTAGGTAATAAGATTAGGGAAAGTAGACTTAGATGGTTTGGTCGTGTGCAACAGAGACCAAGAACTGCGCCAATTAGGAGTGAGTTAGTACAAGTTGAAGGCTCTAAAATGGCAAGGGGAAGGCCTAAAAGGATGTGGATGGAGGTAGTAAGAACTAGGAAAAGACCTAATGACCTATGGTCTAACTGAAGGTATCTCTTGATAGAGTGGAATGGTGGAATGGGATTAAATGTAGCTGGGCCCAATGAATTAGGATAAGGCTTAGATGATGATGATGATGATGATATCATTTAGATGAATATTGGGACATGAATAAAGAGGTTTCCTAGAGTGTTGTCAAGGAATGGACTTTTAGAGGTTTGAAAGCAATTAGCTATTTTGTCATTGAGGAGGAAGGAGGAAAGAGTGATATTTCTAGAAGAGTAGGGAAGGTTTTGAAGAGGTGAGATTCATAGTAAGCGGGGGAGATGAGGTCTTTTTTTGAGAGGATGTTTGTGTGGGAGAAACCTCTTTGATTGTTACATATTCATCCCTTTATGCCATAGTTTGAGCAAAAGGATTCTTGTGAATGTTGCTTTTCATTGTATTTCTTAAAGATGAAAAGAGAGAGTGCTTCACAATTCTTCTCGATGTTCTAGGTAAGGTGGTGGTCAATTTCAGGGAAAGGGACCGTAAGTTCTGGAGGCGGGTTCTAAATGAGTGTATCTCCCCAAAACCTTTATAAAATAATAATAATAATAATAATAAATCCATATCAGAGATCTGCATGTGAGATTTCCATGCATAAATATCTGGGGGAAACGGTGCCCTCCACAGGTTGAAACCTTGTATTGCAACCGCAAATGAAGTTTTCTACAGCTGATAGTGTGAGGAAAAAAGTTTCGCACTTCCCAATGCATGGTATATGTGCTGGGGGGAAGAAGAGAATTAATAATCTCTTTCTCTGTTGCCAGGCAGCGAGAGTGTCTAGGGTTATTACTTATCATTTTTGGTATGGAGATGGTGATGCAAGCGGTGCTGTAAGATACTATGTTTTTTTTTTTTTTTTTCGCGGGGGGGGGGGGGGGGGGGGGGTGCGGGGGGCATGTGGAAAGCAAGGAATAAGAGGATTTTCAAAAACATCTCAGCAACTCTCTAGGACATCTAAAGGCTTGTGAAGTGCACTCTAGTTGAGTGGGCAGGTCTGAGGTCAGGTATGTTCTGAAGGACTTCTTTAGATATTGGAGGGGTGCGATGGCGGATAATAGGGAGTGCTGATTTTTATGGGTTCTATTGCCATGCAACCTCTAGGCAATGGACTGCCCAATTCTCTAGGCTGTTCTGTTTGTTTATGTGATAACTGTCTGTATCTTTGTCATGATGCTTTTAGTTTAGCTGATATTTACAAAGTGACAAGAGAGTCACTCAGTTTTGGTTATTTTGTACACTTATGTTTAGTTCTTAATAAAATTTGGTCAACATTTCCACACACACACGCACACACAAAAAGGATACGAATAAAGAGGTGTTTAGATTGGAGTAATCCTCAGGGCCCTTGTTCTTCAATTATTAAATAAACAATTGTAAGATGGTTGGTCCAGTATGAATTGGCTCAAGTGACAAACACCATTCTCAAAGAACTCAATAGTGATGGATCCCACACCAAAAATAGATACAAGTAATTCAAAGAAGGGCTTGCCAATGTGCTTTTCTTGCCAATATCATGACATGAGAAAGTATTTTCGTATTTCCCTTCGTTTGTGACCTCAATCATATTGGATGTGACTGGCATCTGGCCTCCCCTTAAAATCATTGACATTAACGGTCACTCGAATTGGTGGATCCCATTCCATCATTATCAGCACATGCACAACCACTATTAGGTAGGGGTGGCAATTCAGCCCAGCCTAGATGACCTAGCCTTGAAGGGCTAGGGCTAGGGCCACTAAGGGCTTGTTTGGATCATAAGTGATGTAGGGGTAGGCGTGTTGAGGTCGAGCACCGTCTTCCTCAGGGGGATAAGTACTCCAAATCCACGGAGCTTCTTTGGACTCCACACAGAGATACCTCGAATCCACGAGGAAAATAAGAAAATAGAATAATTTCTAGAAATTTATAATAAATTGATTGATGATGAGAAACGAGCTTACAACCTATTAAATAGTAACATAAACCCTAGTAAGAAGTTCCGGAATTATACTATAACTAAAACTCCTAGAAATCATGACTTACTATAAATAGTAAACTTACTATTTGTAGACGGTCATGATTTCCACTAGACCTCATGGTTTTCAGCCAAAAATAGTAAGTGTCCTATTTGGCTCAACCATGCTATTCTCCTAATTATTCTAAGCACTTTTCATGTTGGACGCAACTCCTAAAGCCCAACGGATGAAGATTTATAATCAAACTAAAACTTACTATAAATAGTAAAAACGAAAATAAAATGAAAATTCGACAGTCGATCTGATGGAATCTCACAAATTCGGCATGCACGACCTGGCGTAGTTCATCCTACCCCAAAATCATATATGGCACGTCAGATAACTCATTTCGGTGTGCGAGACATTCCCCTTTTAAGGTTCTGACGGTCCAGATCACTTCCGCTTCCAATCGGGCCTTTTCTGGTCTATCTTGGCCATGAAAGTGTACGCGACCCGCTCCACATCAATAAGTCATTTTGCTCAAGCTACTTATGCCCAGTGTTCGAAATATCGGTATCGCACCATGTATCGCACCCTTGGGATACAGATACGTATCGGTTATCGCACGGTATATATCGTTTGTATCGCATAATTTATCACACTTTTTGGGAAACATGGGAAACATTGAGAAAATGGCTGAATTTTTTAATGAAACTTTGGGGATTGTTAAAAAAACCCTTAATACACACTTTTAAATCATAAGATCTCAAAAAAAAAAAAAATGCAGATAATAAATTTCCTTTGTATATGGTCTTAAGTTGTTTAACTGAACTAATGCTACTATATTTAAATTGAATGCATGATATTTATAAATATATCAAAGTCATGTATGAAAACACGATCAATTTGTTGAAAAGCACATGAAGTAACTCTCTGTTGAAGTGACGTCACCAGGTTCTATGGGACCCACCATGATGTATGTGTTATATCCACACTGTCCATCAATTGTTAGAGATCATTTTAGGCCATGATAGAAGGAATGAGTCAGATCTAAATTTGGAGTGGACCCCACCACAAAAAACAGTGGGAAGAGTAACTCCTACCATTGAAACCTTCCTAAGGTCCACTATGATGTTTATTTGAGATCCAACGTGTTCACAGGTTAATACATACATGAAAGAAGGGAAAACACAAATTTCAGTTTGATCGAAAACTTCCGTGGGCCTTAGAAAATTTTAATGGTGGGCGTCACTCTCCCCACTTTTTTTTTTTTTTTTTGTGGTGGGGTCCATTTGAGCTTTAGATCTGACTCATGCTTTAGCTCCTGCCCTAAATTGATCTCTCCAAATGAATGGACAGTGAGGATATAACACATATATCATGGCGGGTCCCACAAAAATTGGTCACTTCACTTCAACTCAACCAGTAGCTAATCGGCATCCCACGCGGAAACGGATTGGCTACTCCCCCTGACACCGGTGCTCCGTGGGCCCCACTGTGATATATGTGTTTCATCCATGCCGTCCATCTATTTAAACAGATCATTTTACGGTGTAATAACAAAAATGAGTTATATCCCAATCTTAAGTGGACCACATTACAGTAAACAGTGTTGAATGAGCGTCGACCATTAAAAAACATTTTGGAGCCATAGAAGTTTTGGATCAAGCTGATTTTTGTTTTTTCCCTTCATCCGGGGCTGTATGACCTAATCAACCTATTGGATGTCAAATAAACAGTACAGTGGGCCTTAGGAGGGTTTTAATGATGGATGTCCAATCACTATTGTTTTCATGTGGTGTGGTCCAGCTGAGATTTATATACCTCTCATTTTTGGGATCGAGCCATAAAATGATCTGTAAAAATGGATGAACAGAAAGGATGAAACATATACATCATGGTGGGGCCCACAGAGCACCGACCACTAGTGACGGGCCTGGTGTCAGGGGGAGTAGCCAATCCGTTCCCATCCCACGCAAGCCAGCTGTTGTGGGTACATGTCGTGCGAAGACGAGCGCGTACGCGCCTCGAGTTGTACGAACGGCTCAAATGAGATGAAAGTTATATGGGCCCCACCATAATGTTAATTTTCTATCTAATCTATTAATAATGTAAAAATATATATATGAATGAAGTGGAAAAACAAAATTCATATTGTTACCGTTGAAAAATGGACCACACCACATGAAACAGTGTGAATTGAATGTTACTGTTGAAAAATTCTTGGGCCCCATAAAAGTTTTGGATCAACATTATATTTGTTTTTTCCCTTCATCCATGTTTAACGTGATCTTATGAACCGTTTGGATGACAAATAAACCTGATATATCGGCCTAGAAATGTTTCAACGGTGTAAATAATTATTTCCACTATTTCATGTGGTATGGTCCACTTGAGCTCTGGATAAGCTTCAAATTTTATATCAACCCCTAAACTGATCTGGAAAAACGGATGGATGGTGTGGATAAACCACAAACATTTACAATGGGCCCAGCAGAGTTTACTCAGTACGATAAGAGCGTACTGAGTAACTCAGTACCCAATCCGATTTCTCTTCGAAGTACCCTCCCCGAATTCTCTTTAACAGTCAAAACCTCATCCGTGTCCCTCTCCCTCCCTTTTGAAATGAAAGAGGCCGCGAGGGTTACGGCAGCGAGATTTCGGCGAGGGTTCCGGAAGTGAAGGGTTTCGGAATGAAGAGGATTCCTCAATCGCATTCAATCCGGCCCGATTTCTCGCCGGAATATCCGAGATATCCTATTTCGAAGAAAAAATAGAAGAAAATCGGCAAAAGGAGGGAAATCGAACTTACCTCCGTTAATCGATGGAATGGCCCACCTCCGAATCTCCGATCGCTATGGCCCCAGGTACTCTACGATTTTTCCTCTTTTTTCTTCTATTTCTTTTTTTTTCCTTTTTTTTTGATTTTCTGGTAAACATGCAGCCCTTTTTTATCGTCGTTGCAGGTTGTTGGCTACAGTGGACTCGTGAGTCCTCTGTAATGAACCCATGACTCTGTCAAGCTGAGGATATTGTGAAGATATCAATGATATCGCACGAAATCTGCGATATATTGCGTGGTATCGGCCGATATATCGTGCGATAACTGAAATTGCGGAATTTTTTAGGCTTCCGGTCGAAATATTGCGGGTTTCGTATCGCTGGGCTGCGATACCGATATTATCGGTCGATATTATCGATATTGCGAACACTGCTTATGCCTCGAATAGCTTATCTTGGTTTCTACTATCCAACAAATAAGTATGTTTGGTAAACAACATACTTATACTTATTAGCCAAAAAGTAGAAAAGTTTGTTTGGTTTCTAATATCATATAAGTAATTTTAAATACATTCCATTATCTCTCTTGCTCCTCCTCACTTCTCTTCCAAAAATTTTTAAATATGGAATGTTCCATTAAAATCCCTTCCAATTTTTACTTATTCATTTGGGTTCCACCGCCCATCATGTGAGGCCAACCTTTGATGTGAATTGTTCATTATGTTGGGCCCACCTTGGCCCTATCTTCAATGTGAACCATCCATTGTATGGGGCTTACCTTCAATATGGACCATCCACCTTGTAAGGCCCACCTTCAATGTGGGCTTTCCATCATACGGGGTCACCTTGGATGTGGGTTGTCCATCATGGACATTGGATGTGGATCATCCATCATGCAGAGCCCACCTTTAATATGGACCGTCCATCATGCAGGGTCTAACTTTAAAGTGTGGCTTGCCTTGGATGTAGGTCATTCATCGTAAGGGGTCGACCTTTGATGTGGACCGTCCATTATGTGGGGCCCACCTTGATGTGGCTCATCCATCACGTGGGGCCCACCATCATTGTTAATTGTCCATCACGTGGGGCCCACTTTCAATGTCCATTGCCCATCATGTGGAGCCCATCTTTGATGTGGACAATCCATCGTGTGGGCCCCACCTTTGAAGTGGGTCATCCATCATGCAGAGCCTGCCTTGTATGTGGGCCATTCATCATTAAGGGCCATCCATTATGTGGGGCCCACCTTGATGTGGACCATCCATCATGTGAGGCACACCTCCAATGTCCACTATCCATCATGTAGAGCCCACCTTTGATGTGGACTGTCCATCTTGTGGGCCCCACCGTCGAAGTGGGCCGTCCATTATAGGGGCCCGCTTTGGATGTGGGCCATTCATCATCAGGGACCAACCCTTGATATGGATTGTCCATTATGTGGGCCCACCTTGATGTGGGTCGTCCATCATGTGGGCCCTACCTTCGATGTGGACTGTCCATCATGCGGGGCCACCTTTGATATGGACCATCCATCACATGTAGAGATGAGAAAGAGAAAGAAGAGAGAGAAGAGAAAGTAAAGAAGTGAAAAATTAAGAAGCAAAAATTTTTACTTATGGCTATAAGTTTAAGCTAATAAGCTACTTTTTACAAAAGTGGTTACCAAACTAATCTTTATTAAAAAGTAGCTCATTTGCTGCTTTAAAAAAAAGCTACCTTATGAGGGTGTATCCAAACAGGCCCTAAGCTTAGCCAAAGGGCTAGGATGGGGCTTGAAATCTAGGCCCATTCGTTTGGGCCAGGCTGTGCTAGGGCCAATGGTGAATAGCTCAGCCTGGCCTGTTTCCCTAGTGTATACTACATAGTACATAGGTACTAGTAACGCATAGTAGAGTTCGTATATAGTATGCTAGTGTATAAAGTAATATGAAGAACTTTGATACTTTAGTAGTGTGATGGATGATACACAAGCACTTATAAACTGTCCAAATTGTGCTACTTCAGACAGCAAACAATTTATTTATGCACTTATTTAAGTCCATGCATATGGTGGATAATTGGTTGGGCATACGCTTGGTTATGAATGATCTTATTTGACATAGGTGTGCCATGCATTTGGAGCATGATGGTCATCAATTGTACATGTAGCATAATACAGTTGGCCCTGGACCGGCCTAGTCTAGCCCTAGCCCTGGCCCTGGTCTAGCCCTAGCCCGGCCTAGCCCTCTAGGACAAGGGCTAGGGCTTGGTCTGGGCTTGGTTCAGGGCTCTAGTGCTGGTCCAAGGCCAACCTCGGCCCACCCCTAACCCAGCCCATTGCCACCTATCAGGGTGGCCATCATCTTTGTTGCAGTCACCAATTCTCTTTTCGTGATTATCAACATATTCTATCTTATTGTGTAACACAAGCGTTCAGTTTGCTCCAACATCATCTGTCCCCAGATTTCTTGCTCATGGAGAATCCATATTCTCATCTGAATTAATTGCTCGCATGTAGGATCCTCATTTATAGTTTGGATTCAGTTCACTTGCACTTTTCTATAGGTCCTAGTGGAAAATATTATCAAACAATGAGCATGTCTTGCTATGAATCAATAGTAACATGACTCAGCTTTGGACAGCCCTTCATCACACCATTTCCTCCATTCGATGGCAATGAAATAAACCTTAAAACCGCTACTCTCAGCTTCATCAATCCCTCAAAACGGACCAAAGTGAACTTCTACTGAATATAAAATTATGTCAATTGATTTAATAGAATACTGAGCTCACATTGCCTCATGCCACTTAATAAATTCTTTGTGTTTGTGTTTTCAATGGTGATAAATTCCCTTGCCATGTTTGTGGTTTAATTAGATGAATGAATGTAGTAGCTCTTGGCGTTTTGTTCATTTTCATACTCGTCGTGAGGCTTTTGCGTTTTCAAGAACCTAGTTGCTTGGAAAAATAAAAAATGGAATGCTGTGGCATGATATAGTGCTAAAGCCGGATATGTGGTGAGTTCGCCACATTATTGAACTCATGTGGATAAGGAGTCTTCTATTGAAGGTTGGGCTTGCTCCAATACCTTGAAAGTGTTCAGATCTGAATAGGGACTGTCTACTTCTCAAAAGAGTATGCGTCGCACCTTTTATCTTTGAAAAGGTTTCTTTGGCCTAGCAATCTTTCAAATGCTTGTTTCAGATGTGATTCAAAAACAGGATTCGTAAATCTGACCCCAAATAGCTGGCATAAGGGTATGGGTATGATGGCAGAAGAGTACCTCTTCTTTCTTTCTTGCTTTTTCTTGTTTGTTTCTTGTTTGTTTTTTTGAGGTATATTCGCCATCATGCTCTTATGCGTTTTAGAGGTAATATTTGCTTCTCAGGAATGTATGAAAGAAATCATGGTTGGATGTAGTGTTACTGTTAGAGGAAACTAATCCTTGTAAACTTAAAATGGATTTTCATGCTTCCTAAGCTTAGGGTAATGGATTTACACTATGAATTGTGAACTTGGTTTTGCATCCTACAGTTACATGACATGAATATTTTAAGAATGCCAAATGCACATCTACTTTAGTACACAAGATATTTACAACTGTGATCTATGTATAACACACTGCCTGAATAATTGGTGCATGCACTCACCAGCATCTGATCACTGATAGTGATCAGATGCTGGTGAGGTGCAGGGCCTCATGTGTTGCCAGGGGAAGTTATCAGGTCCACCTGGGCAAGTTCTAGTCTAAAGCAGTTGGTGGGCTTCGTGGCTTCCCATGTTAGCATGAGCACCAAATATTTAGTGTGCTCACCGTGCAGCGGATCATCTTATTTGTTTACAGTGGACAGTTCATAGTCAACTGCATCAGTGTGGAGAGTTCTGAATTATTCTAAACACAAGAGGCCACAAGATAACCCATTTCTTTAATCTTATACATTCATATGCATTCTTCATCTCTAATACTTTCAAAGTTATATCCTTCTGGTTTCCATGGCTTACATATTTTCCATTCAATTGGCATGGCAGCTTCAACCTATGACATAGAAAACTCATTGGCAGATAACATGAGCTGTAAGCCAGAGGTCCTAGTCTTCTTCTTGTAAGCTTCCTGTATGATAAAGAATACAAGGCTGATTACACTTACAACATTGGCTTTAATCCTCGAGCAACTGCAAGTGGTATGATTTCATGCACTGAAGTAAGGCAGCTTCCTTCTGGATATGAATGGCTATAATCATTGCTCTTGGCATGTTTTAGTTCTTTGCACGAAATGTCCATGTCCTTCAATGTGCATAGTAATGTGTGGTCTCTATCAATAAATTGTCACTTTTGTGTAAAAAGAAATCAGGACTAACCATTTTCTGACATTAAGACCTTTTAGTATGGTTGAACATATTCTCTCCATATCTCAAAGTAGTTGTTTCTCTCATGCTCTTTGTTTGACTGATTTCAGTTGCTTTTCATGAAATTGTTAGTGGTGCATACCATACACTGAAATTCAATGTAATATTACAAACTATATCTACAGCTGAAATGATGCACATGCCCATAAACTAAGAGCTGTTGGTGGGGCCATATGCCGCAGTATGTGATCCTAATGGTTAGATTAATGGAAATTTCATAGATAATTTTATTTAGGTGAAAAATGAAGAAGAAAAACTCAAGAAGGTAAAGGACAACCGATAATTGCCATATTTAGGTTGTCTTATCCAAAGGGTGGAGATGGTTCAAGTAATTTCTCCTTCCCATATAAAGCTGATATAGAGCCTTTATGCCCACAAAACATGCTCAAAGACAAAATGCATTTGTTTGCACCATTACAATGTGTTTTCTATAATTAAATCATGCGAGTGCAAGCTCATGATTTTATATAATTGTTTAATGCATTCATTTACTTACTATCTTACCAAGAGCTTCTGACTTTTTAAAGCAGTTATAAAATAATCTGGGCAGAAACATGTGGTTGATACTTCTGTGAGAACTATGTACATGGACAACCAGAGTAGAAAAGAGACTTGCATTGAATAGGTAAATTTTGGCAACAGTTGTTATGAAAAAATTAATATTTTTATTTTTCGACTACCCAAGTGGCTGAATGCGGGTTCTCATCCTAATAGGAGGTTTTTGAAAATTTAAAAAGTACAAAAGTGGAAGACTAGACAAGTAGGATCGTTCAATGTGGAAGATTTTGGAATATGTTCTGTCGAAAGTGTCATCCATCACATTGTTGGTCTGGATCACTGAAATAGGGGCCCACTTGTATGATCTTCCTATCCATGTCCTCGTAAAGCTGTTTTAGATGGGTGAATGTATGGTCTGTTACAGTATAAAACAAAACTATGTAATAACTTCATTTGTGGTTCCAGTGCTGTTCAATTTAAGAGATCCAACTCTTAACAGTCCTACTAAAACGGTTTTTCTAACTAATTTCTACCGGTTGGATAATTTGATGGACAGACCCTTTTATTCTTTTTTCTTTTGTGTTCCAATCAATCTGTTGCTACCCATGAAATAGTCAATGGTGAGAGAATCACAAATGTGATCCATAGATGTGTTTGGCTCAAACTTGTACTTACTATTAGTTGTATATGAGCCTTGCTAATTCCACACTCAGGCACAAGTGCTAACCTGGAACATGTATGAAAGATGTGAGCTTTCCATCTGGTTGGAAATAGTGCTTAGATCTTCTGCTTCAAAAATCAGTCAGTTGCACTCACGCAGGGCCACAATGCACAAAGTAAACTGATGGTTGAAACAACTTTTTTCTGTCTATTTGTTTTGCATGCTGTAGCCCACGACACCCAGGTGTGAAGTGGCCTGATTTTTAGGCCAGGAGCTAAACAGTGTAGCCTGTCTGATGGAAAGTTCTGATATTGCATGTATTACATATTGTTGGCCTGTGTTTGGTCAGGGCTCCGTATGCGGGGAACTAGCAAACCTAACATTCACACACGTTCTCTGCACATGGACTGCAGACGTAGCTGCTTTCTTCTTCTTCGATTCTCTCTCTCTAGCCTTGTAATGGCATTGGGCCCCACCTTTACTCTATTAAAAATCCAAGCCAATAATAATATTTCAAATATTTAATCCCACAATTATAACAGCTTATTATACTGCAACCTTGAAGGTGAAAATCCCGCCGTGGTGGCCCATCATTTAACATCCGTTGCAATTGTCTAAAACCATTAAAACTTGACTCCTATAAAGGAATTTAGTACAAGAACCTGAGCAACTTACTATTTGAAGAAAGTTCATTTCTTTTGTCACTGTCAATGGGCCATGATGAAAAATTCTGATTAATCCAGCAGTCCTATCTGATTGATGGGTGGGTTGGCCTTGCAAGCAGACGGCTGGAACCTGAAGGATCATTCAAGAATCCAAAGCACCACAGGACCGAATTGGGGAGCCAAAACACAAAAATGGCTAGGCTAGCTCACATCAACCAGCCATTTGGGATGCAGGTTGCCAACTCATTAGGTAGGCTGCACATTTTGAAAAACTAACGGACAATCAGAAAGAAATCACTAAAACCAACTACATTCAAAATACACGTAGCTTCCATTACGTGTGGGGTGGTCTGGTTTCATAAATAAGGTGGAGATCACATTAAAACAAGTGAAATACTAGAAAAGGCCTCAATGTACTGGATACGTTGTGGCCCATTTGAAGAGAGAGTGCCTATTTTTTTAGTCCAAGGATCCATGTAGTATTTCCAACAATGTGAAAGGCTCAGATCTCACATGGGTTTCATATTTACACGTGTCCTCATGCAGATTTAACAAACCTCATAAGAATGACATGCTCCTGATTACAACCAATCAAACTTTAATAAGAAAAGGTTGGGAGCGTGTTTCAAAGGTAAGGCTTAAGTGAAAAGAGTGTCATGTATTAGTAATAGAAAAGAGAGCCAGCATAGCTGAAAGCCCATGACATTTCATGTTTGAAAATGCCATTTTAGTCTGTCACTTTCGCTTATTATTAAACTCAAAATAGCATTTTGGGCTGTAGCAGCAACCTGAAGATTCAAAAGTTTTAGAGATGGAACTCCATACCACCAGCCCACATAAAAAAATCCAATGAACAAAAGTATTAGATGCCTCTAAAGTTCTGCCATTGAAGTCATTTTCAGAAATACATGAACATTCTCATGTGCCCAGAGAGGGGGGGGGGGGGGCTGTAGGATTGAGGAGTTGCCTGAAAGGAAACCCCTCCCAAATCATGCATCTCTCTGATCATGACTTGGACAACACAGCCATAGAACCAAAATGCACACACCTCAATCATATAAGAAGTGCTAGGATGACTGGCACGAGGGGAGATTAATGACATGATCGCTTGACACGTGCATGCATATGAGAGATCCAATCCAATCCTCAGGTGGGTCTTGCCATTGGCGTGCCCTGGTCCAAAAAATTCAGGTTGTTCCACTTATGATGGGTGTTATGTGCCTGAGAACGATAGATGGTGAGGAAAATGATGGCCAACAGTCTCTTTTCAACAAATACGTGTGGTCTACTCTTGACTAAGCAGAACTTGAATTTTGGAACAGAGCATGTTCATTTTCGACTCTTCCAGATGAGTGCCTGGATCCTGGACACGTGCCACATCGGCATGTGCACCAGGAATTACCTAAGCAATCTCCCCAGGAAGGAATCGTCTCAGCATTTTCTAATCATGCACACCTGCAAAACCCCCAAGGCTTGTGGAGAGAGAGAGAGAGAGAGAGAGAGAGAGAGAGAGAGAGAGAGAGAGAGAGCAAAAGCTTCCCACCATCCCACATGGATTATCCTCCAAAAGACTGAAAAAGCACAAGCACTAACATAACCTTTATGTCTGAGAGCTCCTTTTACGTATCCACAAGGGTATCCAGAAAGGAACAGACATTGCCTTCTAAATGACAATATACATGGTTTATGGATGCTAAAATCAACAAAAGCATGTTGCGGGGGCTTTACTGTCTCCCCTTCACACTCAAACCTGATACTCACACCATCTTCAGTCCTATATTGTATTTTAATACGTGTGTTTCTCGTGTATGCCCATACGGTTGGTCGAAAGTCCACCAATGGGGCTGGAGGCATGTCTTTCAGTGATTTATCTCTTACACTCCAGACACTTCCTGATAAAAATATGGATGATGCTAAACTGTCAATCAATCACAATGAATCTTTCTGAAAATTTAGTCTTAGGGTGTGTTTGGATGTACAGTTAGATTGAATTGCAATATTCAATCTAGTATAGAGGGAATGACTAACATGAAGGTGGGGCATAAAGATGAACAACCCCTAATTGCAATAGTATGTGATTGAAGTTGGAGTTGAAGCAATATGAATTGCTATGTGCTGGTTAGACAAACGGAATGGAGCTAGCTCCATTTGGGTGATTTTGCAATTCAATTTGATTGAGCATCCAAACACAACCTAAAACACATCATGAGCACAACCCAAATGGACGGGATTCATAAAGGGTGGCAGATGACAATACATCCAATCAACCCTTCACTTGGCCACCTTAACCTTCACCGTTCTCATCCCAACCACCAACTCTTCCACACCCAACTCTTCCTTTCCACAGTTTGGCCTTGGAGTTCTGTTCTTAAGCCATGGATGTTGCAGGCACTGCGCCGCTGTTGGTCGCTTCTCTGGGGAAAAATCGAGAAGTGGGCACAAAAACTCGGAGAATTCACGTGCATCAGAGTCGGAGAATTTGTACTTCTCGACTAGAAGCCTATCTAGTGGCCAGAATTTTAACCTTCTGATTCGTTTCAGGTCACCGTGTCTGTCAAACAAGTCCTTCGATCTAGATCCCCCAATTGCAATCTGGCACACGAGAGGAAATTGGTATGAGAAAATTATAGGACAGTTGGAAATTATAATTAAAAAAAAAAAAAAACCTCACCTTTCGAGGCATCTTTCCAAGGAGTTCCATCATCAGAGCCAGGTGATCCTAAAACCAAGCCACGTCAGTTGTAGGGAAAGTTTGAAAAAGATAAAAAGGAGACACATCAGATGAAAACACAAGCATCCAAGCTTGTTCCGGAACTGGAAACTAAGAATAAAAGTGTGTTTTGTGTGATTGGCTATTTCTGCATAACCCAATTGCTAAAATATCATTAAGCATTGGTTTTCACAGTGCTTGAAGTTTCTAACTCAACATGCTTAAGAGTTGTCCATTATGATATTAGCAAGGACTAAGGAGTGATAAGTTTATACTGTTTAAACTGTTCAAGAGGTTTCCACCTCATTAAGAAGTAAAGAATTCAATTCGTTGAAATGGCGACCCACGAGATACAACAATATGATCACAATATGCCAATTTGAATGAAATTAATATGCATCATTGGGCCACTTCAAAGCATATGTGAACAAACTTCATCATCAATCCATGAAGAATGCTCTCTGGAAAATAAAATAAAAAAATCCCTTGCAGCCATTTCAGATACTGATGATCAATATATGTCTGGAAGTTTCATCATTTTGCAAAAATTCAATGTAAAGAAAACCCAGAGTTCCTTTCACAACTAAGGATAGATTATCAATATATCATATTAATTTCATCATGGTATCATACCTTTCAAAAAGGAAAAAAAAAAATCATGGTATCAGAAAAAACCAAGCAACAACAAAAGAAGAAGAAGAAGATTACTTCCTTTGAATTAATCACAAGATAGTCAACTTATCAGATATAGAACAGTGATAATAATGAAGCAACCAGTTTAAGGAAAAGGCCTTTTTTTTTTCTATGGGGCTTTGCAAAAAGTAATTATCAAATCATCTAATGGACATATGACTCATAATCAGAGGTCATATCTTACTAATCAAATTATTTTTCGTCATCATTTTATGGTTGAAATGTCTTAGTTATTACCCTTTTTGGCAACATTCTGTCCATGACCTGGCGAAAAAAAATAATCCGTCCATTAAGAAATCCAACTCGTCCAAGACATTTCACCATTTTCCCATATCATTATTGTGGCCATTTCCAAAATCATAGAAGTTAAGACTTAGCAAAGCATTTTCTGGCAGCATTTAAAGAGAGAATCATGGTTCTTTTACTCATTCAAGGAAGAAAGTTCATTTCAGTGGAGACATTTATTATCTTACCACAAAGGATTGAGTTATATGCATTGAGTACCAATTTGGAAATGGTATCAACCCTACCAATCCTTATTTTTTGCACTACCGCAATGGTCTGAACTGTTCAATTAGCAGACTACCTCTTGGATGAGCCATAACCCAAATTTGCACTGTTAGTTCTCAAGTATCCAATTATCAATGCCAAATTTGGACGGCTAAGAAAGGTTTGGAGCAACGGTCAAGAAGAAAGTCTACAGATAGAATGATTTGATACAGCAATTTTGCAATTTTGATGGTTAGCCCATCCATGAGCTGGCCAATAAGTTGATATGTCTGGATTGACCAACACATTCGCCAATCCTACAAGCTATAGGGTTGATAGGATTTACTAAATGGTACTTAATGCACCCTAAATCTTTAATCTTCATGGAATCACACAGCTGCTTAACTGACGACTAATCATAGCACTTTCATCAAACTTACAGAAAAGAAAGGCCAAAGATTTTATTTTTCCAAGAAATTCTAATGCACCAGTAATCACAAGAAAGCGAAAAGGGGGTCAATCCTACCTCATCTTCGTCAAATCCCTCACCATTCTTCGGAGCAAACATCATTTCACCAGTAGCAAGCTCAAATGCGATGCAAGCTAAAGACCACATGTCAACAGAAAAGGAGTAACCGGCCCCAAGAATAACCTCAGGTGCTCTATACTGCCTTGTCTGAATACCATCCATAAATTGCTTACCAACCCAACAAGCATTCCCAAAATCTACAACCTTGCACCTCAGATCAATCCCTTCTAAGCTCCTTCCCTTCTGTGAAATCTCCTCTGTTGATCCTCTTCCCCTTGAGATCTTCGCCACCGCTCTCCTTGCCTTTTGCTTGAGCTTCTTCTCATCGAAATTTGCCACAACTCCACCCTTGGAATTTCCCTCAGGTCTCCCGAGGATAGGGGAAGCCCCAGAACGAATAGGGTCCTTTGAAGGATTGATGGTCGAAACAAGAAGAATGTTTTCTGGTTTCAGATCCAAGTGAATTACACCGAGCTCTCTATGAAGATAATCAAGGGCCAACAAGATGCAACTGCATATCTCCTTAACTTTATTCAATTCAATGCCTTTGTAACGATTATACCTGATTAGATGGAGTAAGCTGTCACCGAGGAATTCAAAGACCAGGCAAACATGATGCCCATTGGGGCCGACATGCTTGAAGTGGTCGAGCAATCGAATGATGCATTTGGAATTTGAGGGGTCGCCTCTGGCGATTGCTGTGAGAAGTTCTATCTCATGGAGGGCAGCTTCAGCGAAATCCGCTGCACTTCTCTGGATTTTAAGAGCTACAAAACTCTGCAAACAAAATGATGGAAGAGGTTTGCAATGAAACAAGTGGTCAGAATAAACATAGAAAAAAATATGAAAATAATGGAGGCAATAGGTATTTTCAAACATTCTAAGTGACAAAGAAGAAGAATGAGAGAAGTGATGGCATAAAGATAAAATGAACAAAATGATAGATTTTTCAATAGAATAGGGTGAATTCCAATAGATCTTGCAAGGGAAAAAAATCATAAAGAAAAGGGTGAATCCAGAAAATCTTAGAAAAGTTTAAAAGAAGGAAAAAAACAAATCGGGCATATGGGAACTGTCAAGATCGGGCAGAAATTCAGCTAGATCACAGTCAAAGGAAGAAAACCCAGAGGAAGAGACTAATTTCAGAAAGAGAAAATCAATAAAAAGAGAGATGATATTTTCGAATATGAAATCAGAACTCAAATCAATCTCAGTAACTTCCCTAGATAATCTGGAAATTCAGCCAAGTCACAGCTTAAGAAAGAAACCTACAAGACAGAACTGAATGTGAGCAATGGAAAATCAACAAAATATGAAACCTTGCAGAAGGATGTGAGAATTCAAGTCAATATTAGCCACTGTTATACAGAAATCTAGATATTCATCCAAACCACAGCAGAAGAACGCAAACAAAAGGGGAAAAATCTATCCAGAGATTTTTTATTTTTTATTTTAAAAGAGATTTGTTTCCATATTGGTAAGAAAGAATTCGAACCAATCTTGACATATTTTCATAGAAATATCTAGAGATTCTAGCAGATCACAGCAATATAAAGAAAGCCCAGAAGACCGAATTGACTTCAGAAACAGAAAATCTAGAAAATGAGTTTCTTTTCTATAAAAGTAAGAATTCAGATCAATTTCAATCAAGAAACGAAAATTGAAAAAAACGATTACAAAAAAGCAGAAATCAAAGCACAAGATGAGATCTTTCATAGAAAGCAACCACAACAAGACAAATCAAAGAAAACCCAGATGAGAAAATCGATCAAAACATATAGAAAAAAGCATTGAAGAAATAGAATTGAAGGAAAATTACAGAGAATTTGGTATCGAAGGCCAGCCAAACGGTAGAGAACTGGCCCCACCCTAGCTTCCTCTGCACGATGTATCGACCACCTGCGAACGGATCCCCAGGTCTCACAGCATGGTATCCACCCTTCCTGTAATCGTCGATTCCTTCATCTTCTTCTTCTGATGACGAAGAGCACGACATCTCTCTCTCTCCTATTGTAATTTGCATACAAGTCTCTCTCTCTCTCCCTCCTATTCTCGTTTGTATCTCTCTCTCTCTCTCTCTCTCTCTCTCTCTACCGCGTTGGATCGTATCGTTCCACCAGAGAAGGAAGGTGGTCTCTCTACCGCGTTGGATTGTTTCGTTCCACCAGAGAAGGTAGAAGGTGGACTGTCTTTTTAACACTTTTTGGCAGAAGAAAACCTGATACTCTGACATAGTGTAATGGCTGATACTCAGGCAATTAGAAATTGCATGCGTGCTATAGATTTCATTAACATTGTACGGTCAGGGGTCATTTGAATGCCTATGACTTTGTTTTTTTTAAGTGTAACTATCATTCAACTCTGCCAGGCTTTGATTAAACCCATTTTCAAACCATGTCAGTCATGCTGTATAAGTTTTTGACCGGTCATGGAAACAACCAATGGACTTAATCGATATGGCTCCACCAATCCAATTTTCATAAAAAATTGTCTAGATTTTTCGGAGACTTGAAACATGCAACACTCTAATAAAACCGTTTGATCGATTCAGAAGGCCTTAAAAAACCAGATGGATAGGATGGAAAGCGTCATTAGCCCGATCTAGAAGTGGCTAATTGACCGAATTGGTAAGAGTGAAGCTTGATGATATTAGATAACGGTCAATCATCCAGAATAGCTGAAAACCTCACTGCATACAATCTCGATCAGGCCACATTTTCCAGTGAAAAAATTCGAACCAATCTAGTTGAAAGTGTCTGCGACCCGCTCTACATCAATACAACATTCTCTTTAGCAAAATTTAAAGAGATCCACCGACAACTTGTTTTTAGATACAACTAATAATGAAAAAAAATGCAAGTGTACCTACAACTCTCTATGCCCTTAAATATTTTCTAACCTTCTACTTGAAATTATTCAACCCCAAGCCTACCCCAATCAAACCATTTAAATGTAATTGGGACAAGCTTAAATGACAGGATGCAAGATGGCATGGCCACCCCCACATCTAAGAATGGAATATCGGGCTAAAGTCCATAGTCCAGGTCAGTTTTTGAACGTGGGCAGGTCAGATTATCCAGCCAAACCATTTATAAGTTATCATATGGATGTGCTGGCTTGACTAACCAAATCTGACCTGAGCCATTTACTTAAATGACTCACATTTTCTAAATCGAGCCTGACTCAATGATATGAAGCACTATTTTAAAGACAAAAATACCCTTTGAACTCTCTCTCTCTCTTTCCCACAAAAATTTAAAAAATCACCTTAACTAACTCGAGGACTATTAGCATTAATGGCAGGCCCAATATGATGGATGACCTACATCAAGGTCAGCCCCTAATTATGAATGGTCCACAGCCAAGACAGGCCTTAATTGATGGACAGCCCACTTTAAAAGTTTGGCTTATACAATGGACAGTCCATGTCAAAGATGGACTACATATGATAGTTGATCAACATATAATGTACGACATAATAAATGGCCCAAAATGCGTTAAAATATAAAGATTGTAGCCATCAATTCTTTTGTCATTTGAAGCATGGTTCATTTAAAAAAACTATATATATTACTCTTATAATAGAGATTTCCTAATATTTAAAAATAACATCAACCACTCTTACTGCTTATTTTAAATAAGAGTTTCTTTTGAACTTCAAACAAAAAATAATTTTACCCAGTTTATTTAAAACAAGAGTTAGAATAAAAAGAATTTATTGAAATAACTTTTATTAAATTAGAATAGAGATGCCAAACAGGCCCTAAAAATTGATTCAAGAAATCTTGTTTAATGATTAGTACTGTTGGCCAGTTTCCATTCACCATCCATTAGATGTCCCCAAATAGACTAAATAACCAATAAAATTAGTGTAATGTTTGTATTTATATATGTGAGTACGGTGGTTTGATAATTCAAACGGTTTGATTTGAGTTATTTGTAGTATGCCACGTGTATACTTTATAGTGTCGTTTTATCAACATCACACAAAGCCAGAGTATTAAAGTTTTCACCTATGATACGGCTCAACAAGGTATACCGTCGGTTGGACCGCATTGGAATTAACCGCCACCGCCATGTTTTGTTTTGAGAGCGTGTTCGTGGGGGTATTTCGTTTTGCGTCAGTCGTGACACAAAAACTCAGCGTATGTCGCCACATTGGGGCCTACGTGCTGAGATGATCTGATGATCGGAACCGCCCATTCTATGCGATACTATCCATCGTAGTAAACGTACACTAAAGGATGAATCTGACAATCAGTATGAGGAGATGAATTTAGAACACTAAAAGGAAGAATCCCAACGGTCCACATTCAACTTTAGAAATCGAAGGTCAGAATTGCTATTGAATTGTGATTATTGGAAGCTAACTTATCTATCATAGTACCAAGAGAAGATTGACGGTTCAAATCGTCAGAGCATCCAGCATGTGGGCCCCAATGGGGAGACTCGTATGAAGATTCGGACTCGCAAGAAAGGCAAAACAAACTCCTGTTGGGGTTGTTGGAAAGTAGGTTTTTTTACACGGGTGTGGTGGTTGATCAGCGGCAACAAGTAATTCTACACGTTCCGTACAACAACTCAAAGTAAACGGTCGAAATTGTCTGCCCCAAATTATTTAGATCACGAAGAATTAAATACACTGGCATTTTTACCTAGCTAATTCAACGGTCCTGGCTGATCAAACCTGTCAAACAAATCATAGGTTAAGATTGTTCATACAATCTGATTTTGGGTTTAAAACATATCTGATATGTGCAACGGAAGGCCACCCTTTGGCCTGATTAGAGCTGGGCATTGAGTCAAGTAGGACCTAGTTTGGGTTGACCTGACTTGATCTGATTTTGAAATAGGCCTGACTAGAACTTGATCCAACTTAGTACCGAGTCCAGCACGCCTGACCTGACCTGATTTGAGTCCTGGTTTGGCGTGGACTCATCCGAACTGAGTATGACACGGTCAGAAGCAGCGAGTCAGATCGAAAGATGAAAGAGGGAGAGAGTGGAGAGGAGAGAGAGAGAAAAGAGGAAGGTGGTGGTGGTAGGGGGTGGTGGTCAGGCTTGAAAGAGGAAGGGTTTAGGATCGGATCAGGTCAAGTGCGACTAGAAGGATTAGAGATAATTAGAAATTAAGTTTTATATATATATATACAAACCTAAGTGAGTTGAGTTTTGGATTGAGTTAAGTTTGACTGTATCTTGAATCGAGTTGAGTTACCAGGTTACTTAAGGGTAACTCGTACCCGACTTGGTTTGAGTTCGGATTGGATGAAACTTATTCTAACCAATTCATCATTTTTAGTTCAGGTTTGACTGAGTTGGACAGGTCCACCCAAGTCAGCCTAATCGAGTCGTCGGGTTCCCAAGTTCTAGGACAGATCCATACTACATATGCCTATTTCTGCGTGCCTGAGTATCAAGCACCCAAAGTATCGAGTAACTCCCTTGCTGTGGTGATTCACATGGCATGTTTCTGTTTTCCACGGATATGCCACTTCGGTAGAAAATCTGAACCGTGAAAAAGATGATCCATCATCTGGAGGGAAAATTGGAACAATCAAATCATGGGGTGGTCCACACACATGCATTAAGTCAAACCATCGGCTGTCCATTGATTTCAACGGTCTAAACCATCTGATGAATGGACCATTTTGGTTTTCTTCCCACCGAACTACCTTATGAAGGATCGGATTTCGGATATCATACACAAGTGAACGTCGACAGGAAAGAGACCTTTGTAGGCGAATGTAACGTACGGCTTTGTATGTGGAGACCCAGATTGGCTGGTGACCCCTGCACCAGACAGCTAGTTGATGGAAAAGCTCCATGTTCCCCACCATGACGTATGTGTTTTATCCGAGCCGTGCATCCATTTTGCCACCCAAGAAGTTTTCAACTGTAGCCATTCAATCCCCACTGTTTTATGTGGTGTGGTCCACTTAAGCTTTGAATCTGCCTCATTTTTGGGCTCATCCCATAAAATGAGCTGAAAAAATGGATGGACGGCGTGGATAAAACAAATATATTACGGTGGTCCACGGAGCTTTTCCATCTGCTAGCTGGCGGCTGTAGGGGTCACCATACAATACTCGTCCTGTACGTGGGCATTTCCTCCCGAGAAATTTACAACTGTACACGCCACCTTTTATCCAGCGGTTTTTTAGACCTTGCAAGTACGGAAAGCGAATTTGAGGACGAAAATACCCCTCCTCACTGCCATTCTCTTTCTTCCCCTTTAACGGAAAACCCACGCCCGCTGGATTTCTCGGCGGCGGCCCGCCGAACGGGCGGTGTCACCGCCGCCCGCTGGGTAGTTCGGCGGCGGCCCGCCGCACGGGCGGTGTCCACAGAGCACCGACCATCAGCCAGGGGGCTGGTGGCAGGGGAGTAGCCAATCCGTTCCCCGGACGGCGGATTAGGTACTGACAGGTTTACTGAAGTGACGTCACCAAGTTATGTGGGCCTCATGTATTTGTTATATCCACACCGTCCATCCATTTTTAGATATCATTTTAGGGTATGGACCAAAGAATTAGGTAAATAAAAATCTGTAGTGGATCCCACTAAAGAAAAGAGTGGGGAGAGTGATTCCCACCGTTGAAACTATCCTAAGGCCCATCATAATGTTTGTTTGAAATCCAACCTGTTCAAAAGTTAAAAAAGACATGAAATAAGGGAAAACACAAATATCAGATTGATCTAAAACTTTGTGGCCTTTAGAAGTTTTTAATGGTGGGCGTCACTGTCCCCACTGCTTATGTGCTGGGGTCTACTGGAAATTTGGATTTAACTCGTTCTTTGGATATTGCCCTAAAATGATCTCTCCAAATGGATGAAAGGTGTGGATACAAAACATACATCATGGTGGGCCCACGAGCGTCACCACTCGTCTTCACACGCCGGCGAATCCGCTTCCGAAAGGACGGCAGGCGTATTCGGTACGTGCAAGGTCTAAGTTGGTAAGTTAAATTTCGTATGCTTCATAAAAAACGATGGATAAAAGGTGGCGTCTACAGTGGTAAATTTCTCTCCCTCTTCCTTTCAGCGGTGGAGCTTTGCTAATCCCACGTGCACATCTACATACCGCACGTGCCCCTGGCACATGAATGAGACATCGGAGCCGTGAATCATGTGGGCCCGGCCGAGAAGATTACATGGAGTACAAAACAAAGTGGGGCATGCACAAGAAACTAAGCTATTTGGTACTTCGGCCGAGTGTGATGGTTCATACGCTGGAACTCATAAATTTTACACGCGTCATGCATGCGAGTTCGAATTAAACTGTCCAAATCAGAGTGATCTAGTAATCCTAACCTCTGATCAATAGACATTTGCTTGTTCAAACGGAAACGGATTGGCTACTCCCCCTGCCACCAGCCCCGTTGCTGATGGTCGGTGCTCTGTGGGCCCTACCATGATGTATGTGTTTCATCCATTCCGTTCATCCATTTTTAAATATCATTTTAGGTCTTGGTCCCACAAATCAGTGGTATATAAATTTCAGGTGGTCCACACCACACGAAAACAATAGTGATTGGATATCCACCATTAAAATCCTCCTAAGCCCCACTGTACTATTTATTTGATATCCAATCTGTTGATTATGTCATACGGGCCCAGATGAAGGAAAAAAACAAAAGTTCAAAGCTTTTATAGCTCTCAAAATGTTTTTAATGATCTACGCGCATTTAATACTGTTTACTGTTATGTGGTCTACTTGGGATTGGGATATACCTTATTTTTGAACTAACACTGTAAATTGATATGTAAAAATAGATGGAAAGCATGGATGAAACACATACATCATGGTGGAGCCCACGGAGCACCGACCACCAGCCATTGGCTGGTGTCAGGGAGTAGCCAATCCGTTCCCTGTTGAAACTGAACCGTTGTCTATTTTTCATCTAAACCGTCCATCAGACCTCACCAATCAGCCATTGATACGATTGCTCTGTATAATTTTTGGATTATGACCTGAGGTCGGCCGCACGATTTATACATTTTAATTTGAATGACGTGTATGAAAAGTCGAAATGTATCGTGCCTGCCTGCGTATTTACCATCACATCAGTCAGAGTATCAGAGTACTCTCTTTTAACTTTAATAAAGGCGTTATAGGATACTCTGATAGAGCCCAATGGTTGATATGCATGCACTCATAACTTGTACACGTGGCAACCATTATCTCAGCTTAAACCGTCAAAATTGTGGGTACTAATGTAGATAGGTCATAACCATGAGATAGTTTTGATGGAATGATTTGAATATCTGATTAATGGATACTTGTTTGTTGCCTTTGGACGGTTGAATTTTAACATTTAAACCATCCATCGCCTGTCCACCACCAATCCGCTCAAACATCATTTCTCCGCAATAATTGGATTGCGACACATCTAGAGCGTAACCCACGATTTGGATAGCTTAACTGTATTACACGTATGATAGGTGTAAGAAAGAAGATTTGCTAAGCTCACACGCGCCCACACGTGCCAACCGGGACTGTGTGGCACATCCCAACCATCCATCAGGGAGTCCTACCATGAAGATGACCTGACCCACTTGATATTCTGATGCATTAACTAGAGCGAGTTATTTGATACTCTGGCTGCATATGATGCTTGATACGCCGACACTAAAGTTACCATCTAAAAATTAGATGGGTAGAAGAAT
The DNA here is from genome assembly GCA_021015155.1 of Magnolia officinalis. NCBI lineage: Eukaryota > Viridiplantae > Streptophyta > Magnoliopsida > Magnoliales > Magnoliaceae > Magnolia > Magnolia officinalis. The sequence goes on along the minus strand of JAJHSJ010000004.1, from coordinate 35,692,832 downwards.
CCTAACCTCTGATTCGTGGGCACTTGTTTATTGAAATAAGATCATTGGATATTTTTCATATAACCGTCCAATAAATGTCCACCAATCTGACGGTGAGGTAACCAACTATATGTAATTTTTGGTTTGATAGATCTAAACTGGGATCCATATAATTGGAACAGTTCCATTTGTATAATGCCACATATGCAATTTCAAAGTAATTTCTAAGTGCCTGTATATCATCCATCACACTCAGCCAGAGTATCAAAGGTTTTCTCTCACCCAGCTTGATTTTAGAGCCATGTAATATCAAACGGTGGTCCAAACCTGTCCTTAACGCTGCTGGCTCGAGCATTGCCTAGTTTACTAAAGATAATTATCGTACGATGCCTGAGGAACAAGTGCGACCCATGGTTGAGTGATCCAAGCCGCTGATACAATGGTCTCATGCCGTAGATGGACCAGATGCCCCAGACCCACCACAGTAGAAGATTGTATAAGGCCTTATTATTGGTTGAGCGTGAACCGCTGCTGCCATTTGTTTCCGAACCGCTTTATTTTTTTGGACGCGGTTTGGCTAGTGACGCTGCCACCTAGTGTCAGTGCTCCCTACCATGATATATGTGTTTTATCCGTGCCGTACATCCATTTTTCCAGATTATTTTAGGGCTTGATACCCAAAAATAAGCAAATATAAATCTTAAGTGGACAACACCATAGGAAAATTGTAGGGATTGAATTTCCACCATTATATACCTCCTAGAAAATCTTCACAACTTTTAAAAAATCTTCACAATTCTTGCTCAAGACCAAGAAAACAGAGATTAGGTAACCTAATCTCCCACCCCCAACCTAAAATCTACATTGTCCTCAATGTAAAAGATGTAAATATGCAATGCACATGGGACAACGAAAGTACATGAGAAGTGATGGGAAGATAATACCTGGATAACGAGTCGAGAGAGACTTTTCCATAGAGATCTCAACATGAGAGCGGGTCAGCACAAGAGTAAAACAAAAAATAAAAATCCTACCCATACCACTTTCGCAGGTGCTCTCGATTGCATTTAGCGTATGCAACAAGCCTTTAAACCCCTAGGTTGCCCCTAGTGGACGAGTTGTAGTCTCGTGAGGGTTTGCAGTAATGTTACCCACAAACATTGGACTAGAAAAATGGAATGAAAAGTTGGGCTGCCTCCCAGGAGCGCTAAGTTTACCGTCTTCAGCCAGACAAATACAATAAACTACCCTAGTCCTATGAAAGCGATAAACCTACCTATACCTCCATCAGACTAGGAGATCATTCTTGGTAAACATGATCAGTCAGAGGCATGGACATGTCTTCTGAATCAAATTTCTCGATAAATGGCTTTAAGCGATGTCCATTTACTTTAAATTCCTTTTCATTGTCGGGATCTCTTATCTCGACGGTCCCATGAGGATATGCAGTAACAACAATGTAAGGGTCGGTCCAACGAGATCGAAGCTTACCCGGAAAGAGATGTAATCGAGAATTATATAAAAGGACTTTCTGACCTGGCGTGAATGATTTTCGTAGAATATGTTGGTCATGAAACGCCTTCATCCTGTCCTTGTAAATTCTCGAGTTCTCGTACGCGTCGTTCCGGATTTCTTTAAGTTCATTTAATTGAAGTTTGCGTAGCGAGCCAGCGTTGTTTAGATTGAAATTTAGATTTTTGATCGCCCAGTAGGCACTATGTCCCAACTCCACAGGCAAGTGGCAAGCCTTCCCATAGATGAGTCTAAAAGGAGACATTCCAATAGGGGTTTTAAAAGCAGTACGGTAAGCCCATAAGGCATCGGTCAATCGGGTTGACCAGTCCTTACGATCAGGGTTAACCATTTTCTCCAAAATGTGTTTGATCTCCCTATTAGAAATCTCAGCTTGCCCACTTGTCTGTGGGTGGTATGGGGTGCTTACCTTATGAGAGATACCATATTTTTTTATTAAACTCTCGAATGGCCTATTACAAAAGTGTGAGCCCCCATCACTAATGATGGCTCGAGGCGTTCCGAACCGCGACAGGATGTTCTCTTTTAAAAATTTAATGACTGTGCGATGGTCATTAGTTCGACACGGAATCGCTTCGACCCATTTAGTGACATAGTATACGGCAAGCAAAATATATAAATTCCCAAAAGATTGGGGGAATGGTCCCATGAAATCGATGCCCCAACAATCAAATGCCTTTATGATAAGAATGAGATTCAAGGGCATCATATTTCGACGGGACAATGCTCCCAATTTCTAACAACGCTCACAAGCTTTGCAAAACTCATGAGTGTCCCTGAACATAGTGGGCCAATAGAAGCCACACTGCAGAATCTTGACCGTGGTCTTTTTTGCAGAAAAGTGACCACCACAGGCCTGTGAGTGACAGAAGGAGATGACACTCTGATGCTCATCATCTGGCACACATCTCCTTAAGATCTGGTCTGGGCAATATTTAAACAAATAAGGATCATCCCAGAAAAAGTTGTGCACCTCGGTGAAGAATTTCTTCTTATCTTGCGCAGTCCACTGTGTCGGTATGGAACCTGTAGCAAGATAATTAGCAATATCAGCGAACCAAGGTGAGTGGGAGACTCTGAACAGTTGTTCATCAGGGAACATGTCGTTGATATGGGTCGCCTCAAGGGAATCAGAGGTATTAAGGCGAGAAAGGTGATCGGCCACTACGTTCTCTACTCATTTTTTATCTTTAATTTCCAAATCAAATTCTTGGAGTAGAAGGATCCATCGTATCAGGCGGGGCTTAGAATCATTCTTAGAAAGAAGATACTTTAGTGCCGCATGATCTGTATAGATAATGATCTTGGATCCGATCAGGTAGGACCGAAATTTGTCCAAGGCAAACACTACGGCTAAAAGTTCTTTTTCCGTAGTCGAGTAGTTCACTTGGGCAGGATTTAAAGTCCTACTCGCGTAATGGATGATGTAGGGCCTCTTATCTTTTCTCTGGCCTAGAACCGCTTCAAGAGAATAATCAGAAGCGTCGCACATAAGCTCAAAAGGAAGGCTCCAGTCGGGTGGCTGCATGATGGGTGCAGTGGTTAACGTGCCTTTAAGCTTGGTGAAAGCTTCCTGGCATTGCTCAGTCCACTCGTATGGAGCATCCTTTTGAAGAAGATTACATAAAGGATGAGAGAGGAGACTAAAGTCCTTTATGAATCGCCTGTAAAATCCTGCGTGTCCTAAGAAGGATCGCACGTCCCTGATGTTCTTGGGTGGAGGTAGGTTAGAGATAAGATCGATTTTTACCTTATCTACCTCAATTCCCTTGGATGAGATGATATGTCCAAGGACAATCCCCTTATGAACCATGAAATGACACTTCTCCCAATTAAGTACCAGATTCTTTTCTTCACATCTTTTCAGCACACATTTAAGATTCTCTAAGCACTCGCTGAAAGATGAATCGAAAACAGAGAAATCGTCCATAAAGACCTCTAGATATTTTCCCACCATGTCAGAAAAGATACTCAGCATACATCGCTGAAAGGTGGCAGGGGCATTACATAACCCGAATGGCATCCTTCTGTAAGCAAAGGTGTCATAGGTGCAGGTAAACGTGGTCTTTTCCTGGTCTTCAGGGGCGATTTCAATTTGGTTATAGCCCGAATACCCGTCGAGGAAACTGTAATAGGAATGACCGGCTAACCTTTCCAGGATCTGATCAATGAATGGTAAAGGAAAGTGGTCTTTCCTCGTGACGGTATTTAATTTCCTGTAGTCAATGCACATTTTCCAACCAGTAGTGACTCTAGTCGGCACGAGTTCATTATTAGCATTGGCTACGATGGTGATTCCAGACTTCTTAGGGACCACCTGAGTTGGACTCACCCATTGACTATCAGATATAGGGTATATGATACCCACATCCAATAGTTTGAGAACCTCGGCCTTAACCACTTCCTTCATGTTTGGATTTAGTCTATGTTGTGGTTGCCGAGCGGTCTTCGCATTATCCTCAAGATATATGCGGTGAGTACAAATCGAGGGGTCGATTCCCTTGAGGTCCACGATCGTCCATCCAAGGGCTCCCTTATGCTGAATGAGAGTAGCTATGAGCATGCTCTCCTGTTCTTCCTCCAGGTGGGCAGAGATCACCACCGGGTATGTCTCATCTTGACCTAAATAGGCATATTTCAAATCAGAGGGCAAAGGTTTTAGGCAAGCTTTGGTGCCTTGAGGTTAGACGGTAGAGGCACTACATCAGTTTGTGGTAATTCTTCAAATTGTGGCCTCCACCGGTTAACTTCAAGTACCGGTGCAGTATCTAGCAAGGCACACGTCTCCCTAATCATATCATCATCAAACTCATTGGAGTGGGTCAGGCATGTCTCTAGAAGGTCAGAGGATAAGGTCAGAGGTATCGTATCTTCCACTAAAGAGTCAATCATGTTGATGTCGTGGATATCGTCATCATCCTCTGAGTTGTTGCAGTGATTGAAAAAGATGTTTGACTCCAATGTTAAATTTCTGAAAGACATAGTCATGACACCATTCCTGCAATTGATAATTGCATTTGACGTGGCAAGGAATAGGCGACCCAGAATGACGGGAATCTGAGTGCTTATGTTATTGATGGGTTCGGTGTCCAGGATGATAAAATCTACAGGGTAGTAAAATCTATCGACTTGGACCAACACATCCTCAATAATCCCTCTTGGTACACGAACAGAGCGATCGGCAAGTTGTAGTGTGGTTAGGGTGGGTTTTAACTCACCCAAACCTAACTGTTTGTATACCGAGTAGGGAATCAGATTGACGCTCGCTCCTAAATCAAGAAGTGCGTGATCAATTCGATGGTTCCCGATTACACATGATATGGTTGGGCTACCGGGATCCTTGAATTTCTGCGTCATGTCTTGCTTCAAGATGGCACTCACTTTCTCAGTTAAGAAAATCTTCTTTTGAATACTCTGTCGTCTTTTGGTCGTACATAGGTCTTTCAAAAATTTTGCATATGAAGGAATCTGTTTTACGACATCAAGTAAAGGAATATTGACTTTCACTTGTTTCAACACCTCCAGAATATCCTGAGAGTTAGAAAGACGTTTTGGTGCAACCAACCGTTGGGGGAACGGAGCAACTGGCTTCTCTAGAAGTTCCGGTTATAATTTTTGTGGGGTATCACTAGATCCATCATTATTGTCCTCTTCTAGTTCTTGAGGCTTTTCAGGCCTAACCGGAAGGGTTTTATCAATGATCTTCCCACTCCTAAGAGTAGTGATGGATTTAGCGTGCCCCCATTTGATTTGAAGAGCTGGGATCACTTATCTCATACTGCGGTTTAGGATTGGGGAGCGGTTGTGCAGGAAGCATCCCCTTTTCTATAACCGTCATACGAGAATCTATCTTTTGCATAAAATCTGTAAATCCTCGCATCGCCTGAGCCAGCTCTTTTATGAAATTTTAAACCGGTTCTTCTTAAGGTTTTCCCTGATTTGGATTTTGAAAAAAACCTTGGGGGGTAGCCGTTTGTCCATTTCTCCAACTAAAGTTTGGATGATTTTTCCAACCAGGATTGTATGTATTGGAGTTGGGTCCAGTAAAAGGTCTTTGATAGTTGTTCACGGCATTGGCTTGTTCATTCAACACTCCTCGAAAGGCAGGTATTATAGGACAGTTTTCAGTTGTGTGAATGTTGCAATCACAGATGCCGCAAACAATTTCATTGACCTTATCCTTCTTTCCTTCCATGGCCTCAAATTTTCTTATGAGATTAGTCACTTTATAATTGAGATCATCCTCTTCTTTCAGGAGATACAATCCACATTTCTCCTTAGATTGAGTTGGCCTAGATGTGGTGTTTGAGTTTGGGTAATAATCCCAAGATTGTGTTTTTTCAGCCAGACTGTCGAGGTAATCCCATACCTCGTCAACATCTTTATTAATGAACTCTCCATTGCACATTGTCTCGACCATTTGGCGCATGGAAGATGTCAGTCCATCGTAGAAAAAATTTGTAATGCGCCACGTTTCAAAACCGTGTTGTGGGCATGAACTGACCAGATCCTTAAACCTTTCCCAACATTGGAAGAATGTTTCATCTTCCTTTTGGGCAAAGTTCATGATTGCTTTTCTGAGGGTAATTGTTTTATGATGTGGGAAGAATTTTTTATGAATTCCCTCTGCATATCATTCCATGTGCCAATGGATCGAGGACGCAGTGAATGTAGCCACGTCTTAGCCTTCTCTTTTAAGGAAAAAGGAAAGAGTTTCAGCCTGATTGTATCCTCGGATACATTGGGAAAGTATAAGGTGGCTATAATCTCATCGAACTCTTTCAAATGTAAGTATGGACTTTCTGATTCAAGCCCATGGAATTTAGGAAGGAGTTGGATAACTCTTGGCTTTATGTCCATCTGTCCTGTGTTTTCAAAAAAAATCATACATGAGGGTGTACTCACCCCCGCCGGTTGTAAATAATCTCATAAAGTACGAGGCGGGGGTGCTTGATGACCTCATTCTCATCATGTATTTCCTCATCCGTGTGGTGAGGTAGTGCTTGAGGTTGATTTGTAGCCATAACCTCAATTAACTCAAGGGAATTCGAGCGGTATCTAATCCTGCGATGGACAGTCAACCCCTCAACTAATCCTCCTTTAGTCAAGAGACGTCGAGTGTCGTTATGGGCCCACTTGGGCATGAAACACTCACAGCCCTCAATTGATTTCTAAACCTAATCCTAAGAAAGAAAAAAACTAGAAAGAAGAGAGGGTTGGAAGGAAGTTACCAAATTGAAGTGCCTAAGTTAAAACCTATAAAATAAAACAAAACAAGTTAGTTTCTAAAGATAATAGGCCTAAGAGTAGAAAATTCCTAAGAAGAATAATAGCAATCAACTAAGTTCTAAATTTGGAAAAGAGAAATCCTAAAAAGGAAAGTAGGAACCTCTAAACAAATTAGGAAAATTCTAAACTAGAAAGTGAGTAATGAAAGAGATTTGAAAATATAGAAAGTAGAAGTCAGAAAGAGCTTACTGAGTTAGAAAACCTACAAAACAAGAGGGTTAGTTTTTAAATAGAAAATCTAAAAATAGAAAATTTTCTAGAAATAATATAGGAAATAAGGTTAGATTCTAAAAGACTTAGAATTAGAAACTACCTAAAAAGGAAGACAAATCCTACTCTATAAATAGAAAGAAAAAAAATTAGGAAGAACGTTACCAATTTAGAAGTCTATCAAAGAGTCTACAAAACAAGACAATTAGGTTAGATCCTAAAAAGAGAACAAAACCTAAGAAAATAGAAAGTTAGTAAAATCCTAATCTTACCCTTAATTCTAAGACTAATTAATTTCAAATTACGTAGCCGTCAGTCCCCGGCAACGGCGCCAAAAACTTGTTCACTCCCCAAGTATAGGGTTGTGATGTAGTAATAAAACTCGGTGAGACCGAGGTCGAATCCACAGGGACTGAAACCTGTACGTTATCTGAAAATAACCAGAACTAGAACTAGGCTAAGATGAAATCTAAGACGATTGTACTGTGAAGAATGATGGTGAAATAATTATCTAAAACTTAAGAAATTCAGAGGTAGGAAACTAGGGATTCAGAGGATCCACTTGTAGAGATCAGGGAGAACTACTCTTGATTCATGAAATCAACTGAACTGCCATTGATATAGTTTTCAAGAGATGAAGGGTATATGAATTAGAATGGATTCCATCACCACACCATGCCCAAGAGACGATGGTAAACAACAGAATTAAACTAATTACCAACTAATCAACATGCTATGAGGGTTAGGAAAGGGTACCGTCATCCAGCCATGCCCAGTAGACGATGGTGAACAACAGGGCTTCCTGACATCATAAGCATAAAGAGGAAAAAAAATACTTAAAGCCATTGCAGACCCATTGTAATTTCAGTCATAACAGACCATTAAAGACTAAAAATATTCCTTTAACAAAAATCAAATTCAGTTCAAACAAAAGGCACAAGAATAAACCCTCCCATCCCGCTACAAGCTTCACCTCTTAGCCCTAGCTAAGAGGTTTAGCCTGACATGGGAAGGCTAGACATCTTAAGAACAATAAATAAATAAATACAACATAAAAAAAAAAAAACAAACTCTGAAAGACTTCTCTGTTGCTCTTCTGTCACTGACGTCCCATGAATGACCCCCTTGATCCACGTCCACCCTCTCGTCCTCCCCTTTCAAGCTCCCCGATCTCAATCTCTCTCTCACGTTTTATAAAGGCAGCAGGGTTTTTCCAGTGCCAGAGGCTGTGGCTGGAGTGTTACGCATCAAGAATGCTTACGCAGCAACAAAACGCAAGTGAGTTGCGATTGGATTCAAAACAACGAAACTGATCGTCCCAAAACTCCTTTATGGCTCCATGGTTAGAGTAAAGACCACCCTCTGGTCATATTGGACGGTTCGGATCAGAGATCCGACAGTGATAGCGGACACAGTGGGGCCCACAGCGACCGATCTTTGAGGACGCCTGCGAAACAGGGACCGCGTAAGAGTTACGCTGGATCCTAGTGGGGTCCTTTGTTGGGATTTGACGAGAAATCCACGCCGTTCACTGGAATGAGAACGGGAAACCGGTCGAAAATGACCGTTTTCTTCTGTTTTGGTGTGGCCCACTGAGATGTTCGTTCTACCGTCCATCTTACGTGTGATCGCAGTTAACACGTGTGTACGTTTTCTTCGGTCAAAAACTCACCTTGGAGAGGGTCGTGGATACCTCCTGGGATGAATTAACAGTTCAGATCTTTAAAATATGAGACGAGTGGGGCCCACTAAAAACACAACCGAGTCTCTGTTCGGTTCGCTGCATAGTCCGAGCAGGAGATGAAGAACCGTCGGTCAGCGAATGCTGACCGGCTTTTGTTTGTTCGGTGCGCTGCAAGCAAAGATGTACATGGCGTACATGCACTACAAATTAGGGTCCATTGTGATGTTTTAGTGCGATCTGTCCCGTCCCTCTACTCTGTCATATCATTTTAAGGGTTGAGACCAGACTTGAAGCATATCCAAATATCAGGTGGGCCCCAGATTGAGATTTATGGGCTGATCTATCCGTTGGGCTGCTTCCGCGATGATCCGACGGATGAATTTCGTCGTGTACGGTTCATTTAGAGTCCTTAAGCCCTGTATAGAGTTTTGAGCCGGTCAGATGATGAGAACCCTGTGATCTTGCATTCTGGTTGGTTTTCAGGCCCGTTAAAAGCGAACGGCTTGATTTCCTCTGATCTCTGGCGTGCAAATCTATCAATTTTGGTCCTCTGGAGTCTGTCCCTTGCTGTGGTGATTTCAGAGCATCAAATACACACTTTTAGCACCTTTTTGTAGTCCCCACTTGCAAATGTACCTTGCATCACAAACACGATTAAATTAGGATTTTAAACGGTGGCATGTTCATAAATCCGGTAATAATTGGGGTCTAATATGCAATATTTGACCCTCAACATCGTACAACTCAGAGCTTGAGGAGCGCAGACTGACAAATGGGCTACTCGCCTACTCCCCTGCCACCATCAAATGTCTCGTGGTCGATGCTTGTGGACCCCACCATGATGTATGTGCTTCATCCATGCCCTCCATCTATTTTTATAGATTATTTTATGCTATTAGAAAAAAAATGAGGTACATAGAAATCTTAAGTGGACCACATTGTAGGAAATAGTGTTTAGTGAACGTTGACCATTAAAAACGTTTTGGAGGCCATAAAAGTTTTTGATTAAGCTGATATTTATTGTTTCCTTTCATCGGAGTCCTTATGACCTAATCAACAGATTAGATATCAAATAAACAATACAATGGACCTTAGGAGGATTCTAATGGTGGATATCCAATCATTATCGTTTTCCTGTGGTGTGGTCCACCTGAGATTTATATCATTATCATTTTTTTACATGAAGCCCTAAAATGATATGTAAAATGGATGAACGGAGTGGATGAAACACATACATGATGATGGGGCCGGATCGGGTCGGGCCGGATCGAATCGGATCCAATCGGATCTAATCGGGTCGGATTCCGATTCAGATCGGTTCAAGTACGTATAAATCCGAACCCGACCTGAAAATCTTTCGGATCTGTACTGCCCAACCCGATCAGGCCCGATCTAGGCCATCGGTTCTGTTCCGAACGGGTCGGATCCGTCGGATCGGGTCCGTTCTGCCCACCTCTACTTCTGGTCAACCATCCAAGCAGACGCACAACAACACGCTCAAAAATGTGACAAATGTCAGAGATTCGCTACGATACCTCGACAACCTTCCAAGCAACTGACTCCTATGACCGAACCATGGTCATTCGCCGAATGGGGGGATCGACATTATTGTCCCCAACCGGCAAAGGGCAGACTAAATTCGCCGTGGTCGCAGTCGACTATTTCACCAAGTGGACCAAGGCTGAGCCCCTGACTAAGATCACCAAGAAGAAAATTACGGATTTCGTATGAAAAAACATCATATGCCAATACGGAATCCCGCACACTATCATTTTGGATAACGGAAAATAGTTTGACAACAAGCAATTCCGAGGTATGTGCAAAAATCTTAGGATCTGAAACGTCTATGCATCACCTAGGCACCCTCAGGCCAACAGACAGGTCGAAGCGGTCAACAAGATCATCAAGAACCACAGTTGGACGAAACTCGAGAAGGCCAAAGGAGTCTGGGCGGAAGAGCTTCCCAATGCTCTCTGGGCATATTGAACCACTGCCCGAATGGTGATAGGAGAGACCCTTTTCTCCCTGGCCTTTGGTGCAGAGGTCGTTATCCGAGTCGAGATCGGCCTCCAGACTGCTCAGACCCGCTCCTACGATGAACAACAGAACAGTGAATAAATGACATTGGATCTCGACCTCATCAAAGAAAGAAGGGAACAGGCCCTGGTTAAAGTCGCGATCTGGCAACAGTAAGTCTCTCATTTTTACAACTCTTAGGGTAAAGACAAGAAGTTTCTGAGCTGGAGACTTAGTCCTCCGCAAAACCTTCCAGAATACAAAGGAACCTAGCTCGGGAACCTTAGGACCGAACTGGGAAGGACCCTACGTGGTGACAAGCACAAGCTGACGTATCGACTTGAAGACTTGAAAGGACGACTCTTACCACATCCATGGAATGTTGAGCATCTCAAGATCTACTATACATAAGGGCCGACTTAGCCCGAGCCCCCAAAATTTACTTGTTTGTTGTTTTTATTCTACAACATTAGAACTATTGCGATAAAAATCCCAAAGTTGGGACGAGTTTTGCTTTCTAACTCTATGTCTACAAACGATCTGTCTACTAAAAATCTACTAAGGGCTTCCCATAATATAGGGGAAGAACAACCCTTACCGATGGACCGACCCTTCGATAAGAGGTCGGGCCACGAATTATCACCACTCGAGCTACACAAATAGCAGTAAAAATGATACTCCGAAAATACAGAAGTATCCAACTTACAGAAATGCTTGACCAATAATCATAGATTCATAAGGTTAAAACAACTAAGGGTTCAACCTCGGCACAAGATGCCGACGTGCACAAAATCTGCTAATCTTCTTAAAACGACCAACGCAATGAACCAAAAGTGCCCTTTTCATTAGAATAATTCGGTGGAGTACATTACAAAAAATTGAAAACTACAAAAAAGGGAGAAAGGAAGAATCTTTAACTCCCAATTGGAGCAGAATCTTCAGAAGGGCCGACCTCGAAAGGGGACAAGTCGAGCCCAGGATGCACCTCCTTGATCTCTTCCAGACATTTATCATACCCAGCATTGTAAAGAGCGTCCCTCTCTTCCTCCCACTCTTTCGAGGCCCTCAACTCCTCCACCCCTACCTCCTTAGCCCTCAGGAGATCCGCTTCCACTTCCTTCGCCTTCACCTTAATGGCATGCTTCAATTCAGTGTTCTCGAATTTCCACTGAGCAGCCTTCTCCTGAGCTTCATGAAGAAGTACCTTCGCTCCCTCCAGCTCGGCCCTCTTAGCCTCTAGCTCGGCTTTTGACTTCTCAGCTCGAGAGAGCAAAGCTGCGTTTTCAGAACGAAGCTACTCGGACTTGGCGCTCTTCTTTAATAGGGCCGCTTCTGCCTCCCCACACTCCATCTTGAGGCGAAGGATGTCATAACAAGCACTCATGAGGGAAGGGGCAAACTAAAAACAAGCCCACGATTAGAAAACAAAAGCACTGCTTAAAACAAAAGAATCAACCACGGTAAAAGAGGACGACTTACCCTATAGAAGAGTGCAGCCATATAGCGCGTGGTGGCCTCCGGAGACATTTTCATCGCCCGGGCAAACTCAACGTCGGGCACATGCCGAGCAATCTAGGGCATGAGGCTCTCCGTCGCGACGATGGCCAACTTCTAGGAGGGCTAAGCTCCACCACCTGGAAGCCCATCTGAACCGACCAACTAAGACGGGGGTGGAGCCTCGCAGCCGGAGGCCGCCTGTACCTCAGGAGGTTGAACATCGACCGAGGGAACCTCTACGTCTCCACAGACCTCGGCCTACTTTGGAGGAGCGACAGCAACAGAGGAGATAGGCTTGTCAGTCGCCTTCTTCTTCGAGGCATGCCTCTACTTCTTCTGGGCCAACTCGGTTGCGGATGGAGCCTTCTGCTTGTTCCGACTCTGCTCAAGCATCTCCATACAACAAAAAATAGGGGTTAGCAAGCACATAAGCAAAGGAAAAACCTATAAATCAGAATCCCTAGAAGAATGTACCTGTTAAGGAGTCAAGACCTGATTTGAGCAACAACTGAGGTGTTATCAAATTCTTCAAACTCCTCAGCTCGGCGTCTAATGACCTCGCCCCAGCAATCCATGCTCGCTCCTCTCCACCCACTCCAGCAGGGTACTTCGGTAGAATTGCCAAAGACGATCACAATTAGAAACAAATAGAAGAAAGCAAACTCAGGAGCAACAGTTTGGATATACTGACCAGGGGTGGTGAAGGAGGTCGGAGCCCAAGAGCTTAGCCCGGATAGCCCTGGTGTCTCCCAATCCCCCGACGCCTAGAATCACTTATCCTTCCAGTTCTTGTTTAAGGTCAGGATGCTCGTGACTATAGCTTTGCCAGTTTTCTTCCAGGCAGTGAAGTAATACCATCCCTTATTAAAAGGGTTCGACTTCACTTGATACAAAGAAGAAATTCATTTACTGTCAGCTCGGGATGGTCAAGCTCAGACCAGAGAATGAATGTCCCCACCAACGCTCTCCACGCTTTTGGGATTAGTTGCCCAGGAGCTAACCCTAAGTATGCAAGGACTCGCCTCACTATCCTTTGAAGAGGGAGTCTCAACCCACATTGAAGGGCGACTTGGTAGATGGCCGCCTCGCACTCCGGAGGTATAGTTGGAAGCTCGCCTGGTGCGGGGGCTCAAAGTATCACAGCGTCGGGAACATGATACCTCGACCTGATCCGCATCAGGTCTGCCTCCATCATTGAAGACTTTACCGACCCTTTCTCCTCTCTCCCTGATGAGGACCCGTTGTCCTCTTTGTCCACTAGAGCTGCCCTGTAATGCCCTGGAAATCGGGGGTCATGTATATACTCAACTCCCGAGTTCCCGGGGTCACTTATGACCGGTTTACTTTAATTATGTGATTAATCCAATCAATGCGCAGTCTGAAGAATCCTGGAACATGAAGCATAATCGCACAAGTCTACTGAAATGAAGAGACCAAAAGCGAATACATATATATATATATATACATATATACATATATATATATATACATATATACATATATATATATATATATATATATATATATATATATATATATATATATATATATATATATGCATGTCCAAAAGAATAAAGGGGCCGCACATGGCATCACCCAAAAAAATTTCAAAAGATAGTGAGTCCAAAAAGAATAGGACTGAGCCCACAGCTCAGCTATCCGATCCCGCCTCTCCAGCTGGCGAAAAACCATCCATCAACTAGAAATATGACAACTCCTCCTCCTCGTCAAGAGTAGCATCGCCGTGCTCCACCTGCTCTGCCTCCCCTGCATCTATGAGAGAGTCTGGTTGATGTTTTAAAACACCGTCCTAGAGTGGGAGTGAGTGATCAACTCATGCGTACTATTAGTCTTAAGTTATAATAGGCATTAATTGTAATATGTACTTAATGAAAAACAGTCAATCATCAACACCTACAACTCTTATTAAATGCGCATGCAATGCGATGATATGATGCATGCCCTCGCCACAACGCTCCCTCGAGCGACTCCATCTAATGGTCGCATATGACCACACTCCCTTAGAGCGACCTCGACTTCCGAGTCGCCACCCTAACTAATGCGATAGTGTTAGCCGAGTTATTAGTTAAGTCCATTCATCCAGCAGGTTGGAGAATCTGATACACCCCACGTATCAATGCCCTAAGCTAGTTGCAAGGCTAAGGCCCCATCAACGCTTGAGGCCGAGACCCCACGGTCCGTGATCCCGTCGGGTTCCTCATCCCCAACTTCAAGCACATGATGAGTGCCGAGAGAAAGGGATCGTTCGTGGTCACTACGGGGAAGCGCGACACCCCAGCGTAGGCCGACAGCTCGGACACAGTGTCCCATTCCATCATGCCCGGCTCACAAGACTGTGGACCAGTTACAATCTAGGTATCAATGGGCTACAATGGTTGTAAGGTGTTCCAGGTTCCATACATAGGTGAGCAAACAGGGTTAACAAACAAGGTTGGTCAGACAGTAGGCTAGACCACACTAGTCAGGCGAGCGTGAGACGAGTGACCTCGGGCACAAGGGACCCATGTAGTCGAACTACAGCCTCCCCAACACTCCCGCCCAATCCACGGACCTAGCCCTAGTGTAGCCTACCGATGGGACTACCGTCTCTCATCATGTTCCTGACCAACCCAAGAGGGTGAAGGGGATCCATAACATATGAACATCCATGCATCATCTAACATAAACAACATCATGTTCTCATGCTTCTCAACATAAAATTCTAAATTTCTACTAAAATGTAAATCTAATAATGTCATGAACAAGGTGTGTGCGTGTGGTGTGGGATGGTGAGGAAGTTAAGCACTTCCTTCCTCCCTTGAAATCAAAATACACAAAAATCAAGGGATCATACATGTTATAGGGCACATCATATGAGAAAATCAAACATGGCATGAGCATATAATCGTACATACGCAAAATCATGTGAGAGGCAAGAACAACATCATATGGGAGCCAAACATACAATTCTAACAAACATGCAAGTCCTAGGGTTTCTCTAGATTCTCCAAACATAGCATTCAAGCAACCAAAATCATTAAACACACACTAAAATTGGTGTTAGGCCACCAAAGAACAATCGTCCGCACTTATGGATCGTTGGACATTTGGAAAACATCATAGGAAAGAGGGCTTTTGGGTTGCTCAGCCGGAATCTCTAAAACAACTCTTGCATGTGAGAAATTCAAGCCAATCTCTTCTCAATACATGGATTTCAAGAAGAAAAGGTGAATGACCTTACCTGGACGACCAACGGACGTTCGTTGTGGTGGTGGTGGAGAGTTTCTCCTTTGAGGAGGATAGAGAGTTGGAATGGTTGATTTCCTTGGGCCCTACCTTGATCTAAGGGTCCACCCTAGCTCCCTTCACTCACACTTTCTTCTCCTTTACTCCCTTGCTCTCCCTTTTCTCTCTTTGGTAGGTGTAGTAAAGAGGGAGTTATGAGATAATGGGGTTAGGGCTTTATTTCCCAGAGTTGGCCCCTTTGGCCCTAAGTTTCCATAATTTTCCAAAATAGCCTACTAGGGCTCTATTTGATGTTGAGGCGGCCCTATCATCCCTCCGACCACCAAATTCGGGGTGTAGATGTCTCATGGCCCGATGAGGGGCCATGCAAAATTTGAGATCAAACGGATGAACGAATATGGGGTTTGAGCATAGGGTTCCGATCTTTAAACGGCTCTAGGAGGCTCATTCTGATTGATGGGGTATTTCTGGTGGCCCTCTAGCCATGAAATTTATAGGGTAGGTGCTCAATGGCCCGATGAAGGGCCACACAAAATTTGGGAACGATCAGATGTGGGGTTTGGTCGTACAGGTCCGATTTGCAATCAACGGTCATCGTTCCACGATCAGGTCCCAGATTTGGTGGTTGGGTGTAGAAAAATATATTAAACTTTCTCCGTAAATGTAAAAGAGATCTGACGGCTGGAAAGCCTGGAATCTTAACTTCATTCAAATGTTGCCAGATTCCAATCTGGCATTGGTGGGGGTGCATTTGGCAATTGCCAGATCCCCATTATGGGTGTCCACTAGGTCTGCAGTCCACGATGGACCACAAGCCCAATGAAATCTATGATTTCTCAAATTTCTAGATTTTTCTGACCCTCCTTGGTCGTTGGGTGGCCCACACGGGCTGTTGTTAAGTGTAAGCAGGTCATCTGGTTTGGCGGGCCACACTTGGCCCAGTCATGACCAGACTGGTCTAGTCTAACGGGCTAAATCTAAGTTAATTAACTCGTGGTACCCCACCACGAGTGGTTTAAACGAACGATCCTGCGGCAAATCCTACATGGACGCCCTAGGACGGGACGTTACAAGCCCCCTCCACATCCTCCAATTGCTCGACCGAGGACCGTTCCGCCATTCACAACTCATGGGATGCGCAAAAGTCCCCATCGCTTATCATCATCAACGACAATGGTGGATTCAACATGGGGCAAAGGGTTTCTGCCCCACCATCACAACTACGGGTCCCCTCCCGCGGATTCGAAGTTTCCGGCATGATCATAAGTCCGAATTGTACCGAAAAGCTAGAAGAAGAAAAAAGAAAGAGAATGGAGGGGAGTAAGGAAGCGAAAGCGATGCTCACCAAAAGAAGCGGCTCGCCTGAGAGGGTGCCGGAAGGTTGCCTGTCAGAAATCGCCTGATGTCAAGGAAGGAGAAGCACGCGAGAGCAAGAAGGGGCAAGTAACCTCACCCGACATTAGGGCACCCCCTTTTATAATGGAGCCACGTGTACGAGCATTCATTGCCCTCACTCACTGTGCAGCCGAAAATGGCTCCTCAGCTCTCCGGTCTCGACACGTGGTGCGTTACCACTCGCCACACGACTCCACGGATGAGGACAGGCCACGGGTCACTACCTCACTCGCCTAGCTTCAAAAAGGCACCCTGATAGCCCACGTGACCTCGAGTGGTGGCACTCCACCTCAAAATGCGTTGTACCATGATTACGGATACACCCCAATATTCGCGCCTACCACCTTACTCAACATTAATGACAGGATAACCTAACACTTTGAGTAACAGCAATCCGACCTTACTGGGTTTGACCTACTTCTCAAGCCTGTTTCGCAGACTTGGAAGTAGGGGGACTTACTATTATGGGGAAAGAGGGATCAACCCATATAAGAAAGTCAAGTCGGAACCTTATATGCTCGACCAAACAAGCGACAACGAGAAGCCCTATCGAGAGCCTGCTCCCTACTCAAAGTCTGTGACCAAGGAACGTGCCCACGAGAGCACGTTCTCCGACGATTCCAATATCTCCAAAGTTCGTCAAGAACAACTCATCCTTCTGTTCGACTAAAGAGACAGGTCGGCATAGTACAGGTCAGAGTGATCCAGGTCGGCATGACCCAGGTCCCCATGGCCTAGGTCGGCACAACCTAAGTCGGTATGTTCCAAGTCGGCATAGCTTAAAGCGGCACGCCACTCCTAGGTCAGGTTGGCCAAGGCCACCTCGGCCTCCCATTGCACATCTCCGCTGGTCTCAAATAATCAGACCTCGCCCTAGAAAGATCCATCTGAGGTCTTCTCCAAGGATCTCAAAGAATATCTGTGACATGCTCGGACCCCCAAGATCTTCGCCGAGGATCTCGGAAGATCCTCCTACTAATCTGGGATCAGAATCCATCTCCAATATGCACCTATTAAATAGGGAGACTCCCTCTACGCCACCACCTCTCCTAAAGCTATAAATAAGGTACCTCTAATAGTGAAAGGTACGCACTATTGTTAGCCATAAACCTTCAATACTTGACTAAACTCAGATCATGTCCCTAACCTAGGCATCGGAGAGTCCCCTGCTTTAACTAGGGTCTTTCTTGTCCGTTTCTTGTGTTGGTAACTAGGTCTGGAAAGGGGCTAACCAGATTTCTGCATCAACAAGCCTCTCTCTAGATCTTACTCTTGTTACATTTTTCTTTTGTAGTTGTTCCTCTTTCAAAACGCCTCGCTCGCTTGTTTCACTTTTGTCAGCCAATGTTTTGTTTTTATTTCCCTATGTCGCCTTCTATACCTTAAACAAGGTTGCCTTTTATATCTTAAACAACTTGACTGCACTTCCTGTATATCGACCATAACATTCTTTAGTCCATTGCATTTCTTGTATATCGACCATAACATTCTGTAGTCCATCCTCTAACGTGTGAAAGTAAACATATGCCAGCTATAAATCCATAAAAAAACACTCTAAATCTTCGGAGGTCTTTTTTATCAGCTTATTATTTCTCGTACCATGCCACATGTCACTTCCCAGTTAGCTTTCTCATGATTGCTAGAACTATGGTACAATAGTTTGAGCCACTAATCGGTGACTTGACTCAACTATGCCTTATCAAGTAAAGACTTGGTTACATCTTTGGCTCGACGCACCCAATTGGATTTGGAACCGAGTCCAGTTTTTACGCTGTGGCTCACCTGATATTGGGAAATGATCTGATTTTAATGCCCCGAGATCCAAACACATTACAAGTGATAGAAAGCTCAGATCTCATAAAGGTTTCTGTCTCATACATGCATGTAGTTAGGGAACCTTGTTTTATGATTTGGTAGGTAAATTTTTTCAATCTTCCTCCACATTACTATGCTTTAGATTGAAGAGTCGATTCATGGAATGCATCTGTGAGATCTGGGCCATTCATCAGGTAAGGCCCACTATGAAAATGCCCTGGTGTACTCATCATGCTGGCAAACACTTGTACATTGAATATGGATTGTCGGTCGTTTTTATCAAACACGTGTGATCCATCTTCAAGGAAGACCTCGCTTGATTGATGAATAGATCAGATCTCACACACGTGCCAATCTGGCACGTAGGCTGCAAATTGCTTATTCACGTGTAGGGCTAGGTCTTGATTCGGTGTGTGACAAGTAGACTTTCAAAGGGCACTTGAGTGCAAACCGTAAGATCTTGATCGGACATTTTGTGGGATTTGGGGCCCACCATCTACTTTGGTCGGTGGCACTTGTCTACTTTAGGTGGTGGGCCACACACGCATTAGTCAGCAACGTTATCAGATCTTCCGAATAATAGCCCAGACCAAAAAAATGCTAATTGCACTGGCTCCACTGCACTTTGAAAGCGCACTCGTTTCACGCCTGGAAACGGATTGGCTACTCCTGGTCGGTGCTCTATGGGCCCCATCATGATGTATGTGTTTCATCCATGCCGTCCATCTATTTTAACATATCACTTTACAGTATGATAACAAAAATGAGGGTATATCACACTCTTAAGTGGACCAGATTATAGGAAACAGTTATGAATTAGCATAGACCATTAAAAAACATTTTGGGGGCCATAAAAGTTTTGGATCAAGCTGATTTTTATTTTTTCACTTCATCTGGGCCTGTATCACCTAATCAACATATTGGATGTCAAATAAATAGTACAGTGGGCCTTAGGAGGATTTAAATGATGGATATCCAATCACTATTGTTTTCACGTGGGGTGATCCACCTGAGATTTATATACCTCTTATTTTTGGGATCAAACCATAAAACGATCTGTAAAAATGGATGAACGGAATGGATGAAACACATACATCATGGTGGCCCCACAGAGCACTGACCATCAGCCATTGGCTGGTGTCAGGGGGAGTAGCCAGTCCGTTTACGTTTGGAAGATTTATCCGCACATCAGGGAACCAACCCTCACTGCGTAAATTCCATGCATTTGAAATCATAAAAAATGTTCATAAAAACCATCAGGTGGGCCATACATGCACGGAAAAATGTGAACCGTTGATCTAACTTTTTTAAGCAATCATTCGTATTCTATGGATTTGGCTCATGTGATGATCATATCAGCTAGTCTTTTAGATATGGCATCTATACTGATGTGCGGACGCGGATTTCCTGCGAAATCCTTTCCACTTTCCAGAAAGTTCCTGCACGTGAAGCCTACGTGGGGCCCACCATGATGTTTGTAAGGAATCCACACAGTCTATCCGTTTTGTGAGCTCATTTTAGCATATAAGCAAAAAGCGAGCAGTATCAAAGACTAAAGTGGGCCGTAATAAAGGAAAAGGTGATTAGGGAAATTCCAACCGTTGAAACCTAGCTGGGGTCGACAGTGTTGTTTACATGCCATCCATACCGTTCATAACGTCATTCCTGCTGGGATGAACTGAAAGCACAAATATTAGCATGATTCAAAACTTCTGTGGCCCCACGAATGTTTCAACTGTAGACATTCAATTCTCACGTTTTCAGCCAACTTGAGCATTGGATCCGGTTCATTTTTGGCCTCATATCCTAAATTGAACTCAAAAAACGGATGGACGGAGTGGATTTATCTCAAACATCACAGTGGGCCCCACCTGGGTTCCCCATGCAGGAACTTCCTGCGCAAGGCTTTTGGAGGACATCCGCGTCCCTAATGAGCGGGTTTGAAGTCGTACACGTGTTGTTTCCCCGGGTAAGGTAAGTGCACTCAAGCTAGTGCAATTTGCATTACTCTCGTTTATATCAAGGTTGGCTGCAATACATGATATTTTAGTCTTCGGAATTTTGCCGTTGGATCTGAGTCATGTTGCAATATCCAGACAGCTTATATGGTGGGCCTCACTGCAGATGATGGGGGTACTAAAAAACATGACTTAATATTTCATCAAACTGAGTTAAGTCAAATGTTGGGCCACCTTGTGGACGGTCCACTTCCACAAGCGACCTTTTTGTCATAAATGAAATGAATGGTCCATTTTGTTACCATTGATTGGCTAGATCGACCGTTAAATCAAATCGACACGATTTACGATCTAGATTCATGGCTAGACTTTTTTTTTTTTTTTTTTTTTAAATTCTTTTTTTATTCTTGTAAAAAATGAAATGAACTGTCCATTTTGTCGACCATTGATGAATGGTAATGATCACTATATCAACATAATTGTTAAGAGGTCATGAGCTTAGAGGTGTACATGAGTCCAACTGAGTCGAGCTTGGCACAGCTCGACTATGCGTGGTCACTAGTAGACCCAGCACGAACTCAGCTCGGCTTGGTCCTCCAGCCTGACTGGCCCTCGGCTTGGTTCGGTCAGCAGCTCAGGCCCGTTCAAGCAGAGTTCGAACAAAGATCAAGCCCATGCAACATTTTCACAAATACATGAAGTGCACTTTCAATTTCTTACTTAATGTAAAATAGCAATAATTGTTTACAGGTATTTCATCAAACACACCTTGCAGGCAACATCAAAATCAAGAAAAAAAAATGGTATCTGTTTCATATACATACCTTCCTTACCACCAGCTGGCACTTCGTTGAGTCATTTCTTCAAACACTTGGTGAGCAACATCAATATCAAAGTAATCGAGTCACCGAACTGGTTCGATCCGAGTTCGATTTGAGTTGGGTTCGATCCGAGTCGAGTTGAGCTTGGGCAAGTTCGAACTCAATTTGAAATTTTTTCGAGCTAAAAAAATCAAGTCGACTTGGCAAACTCAGTTTTGAACCGAGTCAAATCGAGCTTTTTCGAGTCGACTCGAGTGAGCTAACCGAGCTAACTCGGTTCGTGTACAGCCCTACATGAGCTACCGATTAAGCATCTCACAAAATGCATATTTAAACCTTTTATAATAGAGAAATTTCCAACTGTACGACCAGTATATGGGCCAAAAACATTTTTAAGCCCATTTCTTTTTAGTTGCCAAGAATACTCCCCAGGTGTACGGCCCCATTTCTCTGGTCGAAAATGCCCCTGCTTTCCTTCCTGAGGCGGATCGCCTGGTGCTCGAAGACGAGCGCTTACGCTCCTCGAACTCCGAGTTGAACGAATGGTTCAAAAGAGATCAACGTTATATGGGCCCCACAGTTATGTATTTATTATATCCACAACGTTCATCCATATTTTGAGATCATTTCGGAGCATTATACAAAAAAAAAAAAATTCATATCCAGAGATCAACTGGACCACACCACAAAGAGCAGCAGAAAATTGATTTTCACCGTTGAAACTTTTGTAGGGCCCACTATAACATTTATATTCCATCCAATCTATTCATAAGGTCACAAAGACCTGGATGAAGAGGAAAAACAAATTTCGTAATGATCCAAAACTTCTGTAACCCCTAAAAGGGTTTCAATGGTAGACGTTCAATCATCCACAGCCTTTAACAGTGTGGTCCACTTGATAGCTAGATCTGTCTTATTTTTCGTCTCAAGCCCTAATACGAGTTCGCAAAAAATATGGACGGTTTGGATATAACACATACCTCATAATAGGACCCACAAAAAGTGGTGGGATTACAACAGCAAAAAAATTCAAAAAAAAAAAAAAAAACCGTCGATATATCGAACGTCTTTCGATATATCGAAAATGGTCCAGAACTGTCCAGTGAGTTTTTCTCAAAAATCCAACAATTTTCGATATATCGAAAGACGTTCGATATATCGAAAAAGGTACTTTACCTTTTGCTACGGATTATAACTGTAGCCAAAACTGTAGTCTGTGCCAGTTTATGAAATTTTTTATTTTATTTATTTATTTTTATTTATTTTTTATTTTTACATGGAGATATTTATTCTACCTACAATTTTCTCTAATACATATTTATAAAAATACATATATATAAGCATATAAAAAATTTTTCCCTTTTTTTTTCATTTATTTCTTTATTCATTTAACAAGAATATCTTCTAAACCAAAATTAGTTACTTGACGTACCATATATGATTTTGGGGTAGGAGAAGCTACTTTAGCCAACTAACGTAGTTATTTTTCAAGATTCCATCAGTTCGATAGTCGAAAATCCATTTCATTCACTTTGCGGTTAATTTCATTCACGAAAATTCACGAGCATTTCCGTGCATTTCACTTCACGGTCATTTTCGTGCATTTTGTGGTTCATTTCGCTTCACTTCACCCCCATTTTCATGCATATCACGGTCATTCCCGCATATTCCGTGTTGATTCACGGTCATTTCGACGCATTTCGCGATCATTTCCCTTCACTTCGCGGTCATTTTCATGCATTTAACGGTCATTTCGCTTCACTTCACAGTCATTTCCATGCATTTCACGGTCTTTCTAAACAATTCCGTGTTGATTAACAGTCATTTCCACGTATTTCGCGGTCATTTTCCTTCACTTCGCAGTCATTTCCATGCATTTAACGGTCATTTCCATGCATTTAACGGTCATTTTCGCGAAGTGAATGGAAATGACCGTTAAATGCATGGAAATGACTGCGAAGTGAAGGGAAATGACTGCGAAATGCGTCGAAATGACCGTTAATCAACACGGAATTGTTTAGAAAGACGTGAAATGCACGGAAATGACGGTGAAGTGAAGTGAAAAATGACCGTTAAATGCATGAAAATGACCGCGAAGTGAAGGGAAATGACCGCGAAATGCGTCGAAATGACCGTGAATCAACACGGAATTGTTTGGAATGACCGTGAAATGCACGGAAATGACTATAAAGTGAAGTGAAATGACCGTTAAATGCATGAAAATGACCGCGAAGTGAAGGGAAATGACCGTTTGTGTTGATTAACGGTCATTTCGACGCATTTCGCGGTCATTTTCCTTCACTTCGCGGTTATTTTCATGCATTTAATAGTCATTTCGCTTCACTTCACAGTCATTTTCGTGCATTTCATGGTCTTTCTAAACAATTCCGTGTTGATTAACGGTCATTTCCACGCATTTCGCGGTCATTTCCCTTCACTTCGCCGTCATTTCCATGCATTTAACGGTCATTTCGCTTCACTTCACAGTCATTTCCGTGCATTTCACGGTCTTTCCAAACAATTCCATGTTGATTAACGGTCATTTCCACGCATTTCGCGGTCATTTCCCTTCACTTCGCAGTCATTTCCATGCATTTAACGGTCATTTCCATGCATTTAACGGTCATTTCGCGAAGTGAATGGAAATGACCGCGAAATGCGTGGAAATGACCGTTAATCAACACGGAATTGTTTGGAAAGACCGTGAAATGCTCGGAAATGACTGTGAAGTGAAGCGAAATGACCGTTAAATGCATGAAAATGACCGCGAAGTGAAGGGAAATGACCGCGAAATGCGTCGAAATGACCGTTAATCAACACGGAATTGTTTAGAAAGACCGTGAAATGCACGGAAATGACGGTGAAGTGAAGCGAAATGACCGTTAAATGCATGAAAATGACCGCGAAATGCGTCGAAATGACCGTGAATCAACACGGAATTGTTTGGAATGACCGTGAAATGCACGGAAATGACTATAAAGTGAAGTGAAATGACCGTTAAATGCATGAAAATGACCGCGAAGTGAAGGGAAATGACCGTCCGTGTTGATTAACGGTCATTTCGATGCATTTCGCGGTCATTTCCCTTCACTTCGCGGTCATTTTCATGCATTTAACGGTCATTTCGCTTCACTTCACGGTCATTTCGCTTCACTTCACAGTCATTTCCGTGCATTCATTCACATCACAGTCTTTCTAAACAATTCCGTGTTGATTAACGGTCATTTTCACATATTTCGCGGTCATTTCCCTTCACTTCGCAGTCATTTCCATGCATTTAATGGTCATTTTGCTTCACTTCACCGTCATTTCTGTGCATTTCACGGTCTTTCTAAACAATTCCGTGTTGATTAACGGTCATTTCCATACATTTCGCGGTCATTTCCCTTCACTTCCCAGTCATTTCCATGCATTTAACGGTCATTTCGCTTCACTTCACAGTCATTTCCGAGCATTTCACGGTCTTTCCAAACAATTCCATGTTGATTAACGGTCATTTCCATGCATTTCGCGGTCATTTCCATTCACTTCGCGAAATGACCGTTAAATGCATGGAAATGACTGCGAAGTGAAGGGAAATGACCGCGAAATGCGTGGAAATGACCGTTAATCAACATGGAATTGTTTGGAAAGACCGTGAAATGCTCGGAAATGACTGTGAAGTGAAGCGAAATGACTGTTAAATGCATGGAAATGACTGTGAAGTGAAGGGAAATGACCGCGAAATGCGTGGAAATGACCGTTAATCAATACGGAATTGTTTGGAATGACCGTGAAATGCATGGAAACGACCGTTAAATGAATCGAAATAACCGTTAAATGCATGGAAATGACTGCAAAGTGAAGGGAAATGACCGCGAAATGCGTCGAAATGACCGTTAATCAACACGGAATTGTTTGAAAAGACCGTGAAATGCACAGAAATGACTGTGAAGTGAAGCGAAATGACCGTCAAATGCATGGAAATGACTGCGAAGTGAAGGGAAATGACCGCGAAATGCGTCGAAATGACCGTTAATCAACACGGACGATCATTTCCCTTCACTTTTGCGGTCATTTTCATCATGCATTTAACGGTCATTTCACTTCACTTTATAGTCATTTCCGTGCATTTCACGGTCATTCCAAACAATTCCGTGTTGATTCACGGTCATTTCGACGCATTTCGCGGTCATTTCCCTTCACTTCGCGCAGTCATTCCATGCATTTAACGGTCATTTCGCTTCACTTCACAGTCATTTCCGAGCATTTCACGGTCTTTCCAAACAATTCCGTGTTGATTAACGGTCATTTCCACGCATTTCGCGGTCATTTCCATTCACTCACTTCGCGAAATGACCGTTCAATGCATGGAAATGACTACGAAGTGAAGGGAAATGACCGCGAAATGCGTCGAAATGACCGTTAATCAACACGGAATTGTTTGAAAAGACCGTGAAATGCACGGAAATGACTGTGAAGTGAAGCGAAATGACCGTTAAAATGCATGGAAATGACTGCGAAGTGAAGGGAAATGACCGGAAATGCGTCGAAATGACTGTTAATCAACACAGACAATCATTTCCCTTCACTTCGCGGTCATTTTCATGCATTTAACGGTCATTTCACTTCACTTTATAGTCATTTCCGTGCATTTCACGGTCATTTCAAACAATTCCCTGTTGATTCACGGTCATTTCGACACATTTTGCGGTCATTTCCCTTCACTTCGTGGTCATTTTTAAGCATTTAACGGTCATTTCGCTTCACTTTATAGTCATTTCCGTGCATTTCACGGTCATCCCAAACAATTCTGTGTTGATTAACGGTCATTTCGACGCATTTCGCGGTCATTTCCCTTCACTTCGCGGTCATTTTGATGCATTTAACGGTCATTTCGCTTCACTTTATAGTCGTTTCCGTGCATTTCACACGGTCATTCCAACAATTTTGTGTTGATTAACGGTCATTTCGACGCATTTCACGGTCATTTCCCTTCACTTCGCAGTCATTTCCATGCATTTAACGGTCATTTTCATGCATTTAACGGTCATTTCGCGAAGTGAATGGAAATGACCGCGAAATGCGTGGAAATGACCGTTAATCAACACGGAATTGTTTGGAAAGACCGTGAAATGCTCGGAAATGACTGTGGAGTGAAGCGAAATGACCGTTAAATGCATGGAATTGACTGCGAAGTGAAGGGAAATGACCGCGAAATGCGTGGAAATGATCGTTAATCAATACGGAATTGTTTGGAATGACCGTGAAATGCATGGAAATGACCGTGAAATGAATCGAAATGACCGTTAAATGCATGGAAATGACCGCGAAGTGAAGGAAAATGACCGCAAAATGCGTGGAAATGATCGTTAATCAATACGGAATTGTTTGGAATGACCGTAAAATGCATGAAAATGACCGTGAAATGAATTGAAATGACTGTTAAATGCATGGAAATGACCGCGAAGTGAAGGGAAATGACCGCGAAATGCGTCGAAATGACCGTTAATCAACACGGACGGTCATTTCCCTTCACTTCGCGGTCATTTTCATGCATTTAACGGTCATTTCGCTTCACTTTATAGTCATTTCCATGCATTTCACGGTCATTCCAAACAATCCGTGTTGATTAACGGTCATTTCGACGCATTTCGCAGTCATTTTCCTTCACTTCGCGGTCATTTTCATGCATTTAATTTAACGATCATTTCGCTTCACTTTATAGTCATTTCCTGCATTTCACGGTCATTCCAAACAATTCCTTGTTGATTAACGGTCATTTCGACGCATTTCGCGGTCATTTTCCTTCACTTCGCAGTCATTTCCATGCATTTAACGGTCATTTCCATGCATTTAACGGTCATTTCGCGAAGTGAATGGAAATGACCGCGAAATGCGTGGAAATGACTGTTAATCAACACGGAATTGTTTGGAAAGACCGTGAAATGCTCGGAAATGATTGTGAAGTGAAGCGAAATGACCGTTAAATGCATGGAAATGACTGCGAAGTGAAGGAAAATGACCGCGAAATGCGTGGAAATGACCGTTAATCAATACGGAATTGTTTGGAATGACCGTAAAATGCATGGAAATGACCGTGAAATGAATCGAAATGACCGTTAAATGCATGGAAATGACCGCGAAGTGAAGGGAAATGACCGCGAAATGCGTGGAAATGACCGTTAATCAATACGGAATTGTTTGGAATGACCGTGAAATGCATGAAAATGACCGTGAAATCAATCGAAATGACCGTTAAAATGCATGGAAATGACCGCGAAGTGAAGGAAATGACCGCGAAATGCGTCGAAATGACCGTTAATCACACGGACGGTCATTTCCCTTCACTTCGCGGTCATTTTCATGCATTTAACGGTCATTTCGCTTCACTTTATAGTCATTTCCGTGCATTTTACGGTCATTCCAAACAATTCTGTGTTGATTAACGTCATTTCGACGCATTTCGCGATCATTTCCCTTCACTTCGCGGTCATTTTCATGCATTTAACGGTCATTTTGCTTCACTTTATAGTCATTTCCGTGCATTTCACGGTCATTCCAAACAATTCCGTGTTGATTAACGGTCATTTCGACGCATTTCGCGGTCATTTCCCTTCACTTCGCAGTCATTTCCATGCATTTAACGGTCATTTCCATGCATTTTTAACGGTCATTTCGCGAAGTGAATGGAAATGACCGTGAAATGCGTGGAAACGACCGTTAATCACACGGAATTGTTTGGAAAGACCGCGAAAATGCTCGGAAATGACTGTGAAGTGAAGCGAAATGACCGTTAAATACATGGAAATGACTGCGAAGTGAAGGGAAATGACCGCGAAATGCGTGGAAATGACCGTTAATCAATACGGAATGTTTGGAATGACCGTGAAATGCATGGAAATGACCGTGAAATGAATCGAAATGACCGTTAAATGCATGGAAATGACCGCGAAGTGAAGGGAAATGACCGCGAAATGCGTGGAAAATGACCGTTAATCAATACGGAATTGTTTGGAATGACCGTGAAATGCATGAAAATGACCGTGAAATGAATCGAAATGACCGTTAAATGCATGGAAATGACTGTGAATTGAAGAGAAATGACCGCGAAATGCGTCGAAATGACCGTGAAATGCGTCGAAATGACCGTGAATGAACACAGAATAGGCGAGAATGACCGTGAAATGCATGGAAATGACATTTAAGTGAAGAGAAATGACCATGAAATGCATGGAAATGAATGAAATTGACCACGAACTTATTAAAATTGACTGCAAAGTGAATGAAATGGATTTTCGACCATCGACCCGATGGAATCTTGAAAAATAACTATGTTAGTTGGCTAAAGTAGCTTCTCCTACCCCAAAATCATATTGGGTACATCAAGTAACTAATTTTGGTTTAGAAGATATTCTTGTTAAATGAATAAAGAAAGAAATGAAAAAAAGAGAGAATTTTTTTTTTCATGCTTATATATACATATTTTTACAAATATGTATTTGAGAAAATTGTAGGTAGAATAAAGTTCTCCATGTAAAAAATAAAAATAAAAAAAAATAATAAATAAAAAAATTCATTGATTGGCAAAGAATATAATTTTGGCTACGGTTATAATCCGTAGCTAAAGGTAGAATACCTTTTTCGATATATCAAATGAGCTTCGATATATCGAAAATTAAAAGAATTTTGAGGCAAACTCGCTGGACAGTTTTGGACCTTTTTCGATATATCGAATGAACTTCGATATATCGAAGTACATTGTTGTTGTGCTATAGCTACGACTATAGCTACGGTTATAATCCGTAGCCAAAGGTAGCCCCACCACTCACAAAGAGCGGAAAAGCAGGCGCATTTTCGACCTGAGAAATGGGGCCGTACAGCTGGGGAGTATTCTTGGGAGGTGAAAAGCGAGTGGGCTTCAAAAGGTTGATGGGCCATATATGGGTCGTACAGTTGGAAATTTCTCTTTATAATAATTGTTATGGGTTAAAATCCAAGAGCGACCTCTATAAAGGAGAACATAAAAACATTTCAAGGAAAGCAACTCGGCCCAAACGTCCAAGCAAGACCCCTACGAATGGATCAATGAACCAACCCTCTAGCGAAGGGTTTGACTTGCTCTAGTTGGCCTCTTGCCTATCTTAACCGACGAGCTGCCCCGGGAATCGACCCAACCATAATCAACAATACGACTTTGGAAGGTCGACTTCAACCCCTGACCTGTGAATGCGACCTCGGCCTCTCAACTCAGATGTCGACCTCGGCCATCCACTTCAACCTTCTTGGAGCTCAACTACTCCGAGAGTTTATCAAGAAGATCCTTCCAAGATCTTCACCAAGAATCTCGGGAGGTCATCCTGATAAGTATAGGATAACATTTCCTCATTAATATGCCCCTACCAAATAGGGTAGATACCATATCCGACACTACACCCATCACCTATAAATAGAGAGCCCACCTAAGGAGAAAAGTATGCTCAATATACACATTACAAACCTTACATTCAACTAGACCCAATTGGCTGTACTTCTTTTGCAAGTCCTTCAAACAAACGGTCGAAGAATGACGTGGGAATTTCAGCATCAGCAAAATAATCAATTTGGAATGAAGATAAGAATTTATACGGTTTCTCGATTTGTTTTCTTTTTTCTTTTTAATTCATACGCTTGCTTGGCCGTGGTTTTTCCAAAAGATGTAGCTAAAATTCGTTTAGAATATTTTCTGACATGAGATTGTCACCAAAAGCTCTTTTAAAGCATGTTGAATAGCAGCTACCCTTTTAAAATAGAAAACATTATGCATTTTAAAGTAACTTCTATTTTTAACAGAAGCTGCCAAAATTAGCTTCTTTGCTGTATTACCAACCAAACACATCCTTGAGTAATGGGATAAAGCCGTAAAATTAGCTGAGAAAACGGATGGGCGGCGTCCATATAAAACGCATTCACTGAGGTGGGTCCCTTACGGTGGGAGCAGGTTAACTGTCATCTCTGTGCCCAGGGCTGTGTGGGGTCCACAGATATGTCTGTTACAAATTCACCCCGTTCATCTGTTTTGAAAGACTATATAGAGATCCAAAACTCAATGGTCACGTGAGAATAGAAACGCTTCCCATTGAAACCTTCATGGAGCTGATCATGATGTTTATATGCCATCTAAACCGTTCATAGAATTATTACCACTCACATAAACTGTAGGAACAAATATCATACCGATACAAAACTTATGTCACTGTTAGGCGATCAATCCACACTGTTTTGTATGTATGGCTCACGTGAGTTTTGGATCTTCCCGATTTTTAGAATTCGATCCTATTGTGGTCTTTCCAAACAGATGAACGGAGTGGATTTGTAACGAACATATCTGTGGACCCCACACAGTCCCAGGCACATAGATATCTCTATCACCGGGTCACAGCCAATCCACTCTCCCTGACAGCAACACCCTCTAAGGCAGCTCAGCGGTTTAACCTATACTATGGGGCCCACCTTGATGTGTTTTATATCTACAATATCCATTTATTTAATGTAGAACACATCACAGGAAGGAAATATAGGTCATCAATAATATTAATTTGCCATCCATCTCATTAATAAGTTCAATTAAAAATGTATGAAGGGAAAATACAAAGATCGGTAAAATCCAATATTACTTTTGTGTATTACAAAAAGCTTTCAATGGTCATTCACTACTTTTTTTTCAGTTGTGTAGTCTACCGGAGATTTGGATCTACTTAAATTTCCAGCGGTGCAATGTCAATATACTTCATCCAGAAGGCCCAACATAGTAGCGGTAACACCCACCAAGGTGTAACCCGGATAACACATAATCAGCTCCCTGTATTTTTCTACTTCAACAAGGAACAGATTAGGTGCGGACCAGGCCTCACCTAAGATGGGGTCATCTGGACATATTATTCCATATCATTTTTTAGCGGATCCAATTCTTAGATGGACCATACCATAGGAAACAGTGGTGATTGATTATTAATGGGCCCCGAAAGTTTTGGATCAAACTGATATTTGTTTTTTTTTTTTTTTTCCTTCATGAAGGTTAATGTGACATTATCAACAAGTTAGATGACAAAACATCATGGTGTGCCCTAGAAAGTTTTTAATAGTAGGACATTCAATCACTGTTGTTTCCTTTAATACAATTCACCCAATACGTGGATCTTCTTTATTCTTGGATTCATGCCCTGAAATGGCATGGAAAAAAATAGGTGGGACAGCATGAAAATATAATAAATACATTAAGGTAGGCGTCACGGTAAGGGCTGCACTGTCTTGGGTGAGGTCGGGGCTGCACGTAATCTATGTTGGGGGCCTTGTACAAAACCTTAAGATCTATCCTCCAAAAACAAATCAGAATTATGGATAATAAAGAAATGAAATAAATCAAAGCATAAATCACACACCGCACAAGAGATTTTTACGTGGAAAACCCTCAAATAGGTAAAAACCACGGGACCTCGTCCAGATCAACAATCCACTATGAAGTAGAACATTACAACCTTCGTCACTCACACAGGAGTGGATGAACAATGAAAGAACAAATAAAAACGGAGAGATCTCACCAATTACGAGGGCGTAGGAGCACTGAGATATAGATTGCACCGTAAATCACCTCCACGAGCATAACCTCCCTTCTACAAGCTTTCTCTCTCTCTCTCTCTCTCTCTCTCTTTTTTTTCTCTCTCACCTTTGATATCCCTAAACCCTTTAGGAAACCCTCTCGTGCTTTTTCTTACACCTCATCTTACCCTATAAAAACCCTAGGGTCCCCTTTTTATAGTTTTAGGAAACTCCTTTCCGCATCCCAGTTGCGAAAGGACTTGCGAAACGAAATCCGCACAAAATTGCGAAACGAATCTGCATAACCTCAACTGGTCGTACCAAGTCCACGACCGGTCGAGCGCCACCCACGACCGATTGAGGACCTCCCATGACTGGTCGAGTACCCCCGGAAAAAATAGTTCACAGTCGTAGGACTTTGAGTCGAGCTACGACTCGACTCCATGACTGGTCGTGCAACAGCCCTCGACCGGTCGAGCGAGGCTCACCACCGGTCGAGCACGGGACAAAAAATTTCATCAAACCTCCCCCTTTTTGTCCTTGGAGGGATCCACCTTCTTCAAGTCAGCCTAGTTTCTACAAACCTCAAACTTGCTCTTGAGCAAAGCCTTGGTCATCATGTCTGACCCATTATCGTCCGTGTGGACCTTCTCAAGCTGTAACGCCTTCTGTTCCAAAATATCTCTAATCAAGTGATACCGAATCTCTATGTGCTTCGACTTGGAATGCTGACTTGGATTTTGCTCAAGTGTATGGCACTCTAAGTATCGCAATAGACCACGTGCTCTTCCTGCTTCAGGCTAAGTTCCTGTACGAACATTTTCATCCAAAATATCTCTTTACATGCCTCTGTGACTGCAATGTACTCGGTCTTTGTCGTCGATAATGCTACAACATTCTGTATCTTGCTCTACCAAGAAACCGTTCCCCCTGCAAACGTGAACATGAACCCTGATGTAGACTTCCTGGAGTCAATGTTACCTGCCATATCTGCATCTGTGTAGCCCTCTAACACAGGTTTACCGTCACCATAGCATAGGCTCAACCTGGATGAGCCTCTTAGATACCGTAGTATCCACTTAACTGCTGCCCAATGTTCTTTGCCAGGATTGGCAAGATACTAGCTGACAACACTAACCACATATGCTATGTCTGGGCGTGTACACACCATAAAATACATCAAGCTTCCTACAGCTGACACGTAGGGTATCTTCTGCATCTCTTTCACCTCTGCCTTCGTCTTGGGACACTGTCTGTCGCTCAATCTGAAGTGACCATCCAGTGGAGTACTGACTGACTTCGTTGCATTCATTTTGAACCGCTCTAGGATTTTCTTAATATACCGCTCTTGTGACAGCCAAAGCTTCCTACTGCTTCTGTCACGGGTTATCTTCATTCCTAGGATCTGTTTACCGCTCTAGGATTTTCTTAATATACCGCTCTTGCCCAACTCTTGTTTCAGCCTGTTGATCTTCTTGATGTCTTTTCCCATAATGAGCATATCATCAATGTATAACAACAGAACTAAGAAATCACCATCTGAGAACTTGCGCGTGAACACACAGTGGTCCAATTCCGTTCTGTCATACCCATGTTTCAACATAAACAAGTAGAACTTCTTGTACCATTATTGTGGAGCTTGTTTCAGCCCATACAAGCTCTTCCTTAGCCTACACATCATATGCTCTTTGCCCTTGACTTCGAACCCCTCTGGTTGGTGCATGTAGATCTCTTCTTCTAGGTCACCCTAGAGAAAGACAGTTTTAACATCTAACTGTTCTATCTCCAGATCCATGCAAGCCGTCAACCCAAGCAACACCCATATGGATGTCATCTTCACCACCGGTGAGAATATCTCTTTGAAGTCTATCCATTTCCTCTGACCAAACCTTTTCACCACAAGTCTGGCCTTGAACCTCGTCTGTGAATTATTCTGCTCAATCTTCTTTCTGAACACCCACTTGTTGCTCAGAGCTTTCTTGCCCTTAGGCAGTTTCACCATATCATAAGTGTGGTTCTTATGCAAGGATTTCATCTCCTCTTGCATAGCTTTCAACCACTCCCCCTTATACTCGTCGGCTAGGGCCTCAGAATAATCTTTTGGCTCTCCCTCATCAGTCAACATAATGTACTCATGTGGCGTGTACCTCTTGGATGGCTGTTTGTCCCTAGATGACCTTCTCACCTATGGCTCAACAGGTGGATCAAGTGGGGCCTGCTCCCCCGGTCCATCTTCTATAGGAACTCTCTCATCCTCTACTCCTTGTTGTACTCCCCCGTCATCAGGCACCACGGGAGGAATAACCGGATCCATGTCCTCTAGCTCTCCTGAACTAGGCTGGTTCTTCTCTGGCTTACTAATGTCTTCTATACACTGATCTTCAAAGAAAACCACATCTCTGCTCCTGGCGAGCTTCCTCTCGGTCGGATCCCACAATCTGTAACTGAATTTTTCTTCACCGTACCCCAAGAACACACACTACCTGATCTTCATATCGAGCTTGAACCTCTCGTCCCGTGAACGAATGTCGTGCATCCAAACACCCTGAGATGATTGTACGATGAATCATGTCCAGTCCACACCTTCTCAAGCACTTCTCCATTCAACGGGGCTGATGGAGACCTGTTTATCAAATACATCGCCGTGTGCATTGCTTCTCCCCAGAACGTCTTGGGCAATTTCGCATGGGATAACATGCATCTGATTCTCTCTACAATGGTGCGTTTCATTCGCTCAACAACACCATTATGCTGGGGGGTCTTGGGAACCGTCTGTTCATGCCGTATACCCAGGGACTTACAATACTCATGAAAGTCGCCAATGTATTCACCACTATTGTCAGTGCGGATGCACTTCAATGACCAACCTGTCTCTCTCTCGACCATAGCATGAAACAATTTAAACACACCAAAGACCTCATCCTTGGATTTCAAAGCATAAATCCATACCCTCCTAGATGCATCATCTATAAAAGTAACAAAATACAATACCCCACCCAAGGTTTTTGTCCTCATAGAACCACAAACATTAGAATAAACCAAATCTAATGCATGCACTTTATTAACATGAGAAGCAGATTTAATAAATGAAACTCTATGTTGTTTCCCTGATAAACAATCAAGACAGGTTTTGAAAGGTGTACTTGTCACGTCTGGAAGGAGCCGCTTCTTTGCTAGTACCTGAAGCCCTTTTTTCACTCATGTGGCCTAGACGCCTATGTCACATGTCAATAGCTGAATCTTCCGCTGCGTTCAACCCACCATTGCACATACTACACTTGCCTTGTAAAGGGTGCAACACTTATTTCCTCTGACCACGATTAACAAACCCTTAATGAGCTTCCAACACCCACCAGCAAACCGTCTTTCATAGCCATCATCATCTAACCTTCCCGTCGACATCAAATTGAGGCGAAGGTCTGGGATATGCCTCACATCCCTAAGAACCAATGTGCAGCCTACATCGGTCTTCACACAAATGTCACTGACTCCCACGATTTTCGATACGCTAGAATTTCTCATCTTCACGGTCCCATAGTCACCTGACTTGTAGCTTGTGAGGAAGTCCCTGCGTGGAGTCGCATGAAAAGAAGCTCCCAAGTCTATCACCCAGTCGGTGTCTTGACTCGTAGCCGTGAGACATACATCGGGATCTGCTGAAAGAATAACTACAACGTCGCCATCTGAGGCGACCGCAGTGGAATCTGATTCATCTTCCTTTCCTTCTCCTTTCTTGTCGTTTTTAGCCTTACAACATTCATACTTATAGTGGCCCTTCTACCCACAATTTCAGCATTCAACATCTTTTCTGTTACTCGACTTGCCTCTTGATTTATCTCGAGCTTTCCTACCCTTCCTGTTCTTTCCTCTCCCCCGTTCCTGTGTCACAAGGGCCTCTTTCTGAGTAGACCCCTGAGACTTCCTCCTTGTCTCCTCATTGAAGAGACAATTGGTTTACTTATTCCATGGATATCTTTTCATCTAGCGCAGAGTTACTTAGAGACACCACCAATGTCTCCCAACTGTCAGGCAATGAACTAAGCAAAAGTAAAGCCCGCAATTCATCATCCAGGACCATCTTCATAGAGGAGAGTTGGTTCACTATATTGCTGACCTCATTCATGTGATCGGCCACAGAACCACCATCCTTGAACTTGATATTCACAAGTCGCCTTATCAGAAAAATTTTATTACCGGTTGTCTTCCTCTCATATAGCCCTTCTAATTTCAGCCATAGGCTAGCAGCTGAAGTTTCCATAGACACATGGTGGAACACAGAATCATCCAACCATTGTCTAATAAACCCCACCGCCTTTCGATCCATCTTCTTCTAATCATCATCAGACCTATCCTTAAATTTTGCCAATATACATAAAATTGGAGAATATAGGTCCTTACAATAAAGAAAGTCCTCCATCTTAGCCTTTCATATGGTCCAGTTAGAACCATTGAGGCTGATTATCCTTGATGAGCCACCTTCCATAATTCAAAAAACCGATCACACCCGTTCAATGAACTTAGCTTTGATACCACTTTGTTGGGGACCTTGCACAAAACCTTATAATCTAGCCTTCCGAAACAAACTAGAATTATAGATAATAAAGCAATGAAATAAATCAAAGCATAAATCACACACCACACAAGAGATTTTTATGTGGAAAACCCTCAAAGAGGTAAAAACCACGGGACCTCGTTCAGATCAACAATCCACTATGAAGTAGAACGTTATAACCTTCGTCACTCACACAGGAGTGGATGAACAATGAAATAGAAAGAAAAACGGAGAGATCTCACCGATTACGAGGACGTAGGAGCGCTGAGATATAGATTGCACCGTAGTTCACCTCCACGAGCATAACCTCCATTCTATAAGCTTCCTCTCCCTCTTTCTTTCTCTCTCTCTCCCTCTCACCTTTGATATCCCTAAACCCTTTAGGAAACCCTCTTGTGCTTTTTCTTACACCTCATCTTACCCTAGAAAAACCCTCGGGTCCCCTTTTTATAGTTTTAGGAAACTCCTTTCCGCATCCCAGCTGCGAAAGGACTTGCGAAACGAAATCCGCACAAAATCGTGGAACGAATCTGCGTAACCTCGACTGGTCGTACCGAGTCCAGACCGGTCGAGCGCCACCCACGACCGGTCAAGGACCTCCCACGACTGGTCGAGCACCCCCGGAAAAAATAGTCCACAGTCGCTGGACTTCGAGTCTAGTCACGACTCGACTCCACGACTGGTCGTGCACCAGGCCTCGACCGGTCGAGCGAAGCTCACGATCGGTCGAACATGGGACAAAAAATCCCATCAATCTACTCTCACTTTAACGATGTTTAGAAACTTTGGCTAGGTGAAGTGAGGTCCACAGGTACAAAATAACACATGGTAAGTAAATGGGTCACGAGATTCACAGTTTTTTGTACTAGTAACTATGCACATGAAGTTATATTGATAGCGTACCTTTTTTTTTTTAATGAAGAAGAACTTGAGAAGAGGATGGAAGAGAGATGTAGGCTATTGGATTTTTAATTTTTCTAGTAAATATATGTAAATAAGTAATTATAGCTAACTTCACCAGTTTGAAATTGGCTAGTCATTACATCTCGAAAATTGGTCTACGAAATCCATGTCATTATTGATTTTAACTTGCAGGCCCCATCAATCCCTTGACCTCACCCACAACCAGGAAGTGTCTCTCTCCCAACAGGTTAAGTAATTTGTTTTGTTTATAATAAAAAATTAAATTTATAACTTATTAACTATGAATTTTAAGTGTACCAAAATCCAGGGTCGTTACGTATGACGGGTTCAAATAAACGGTCTTAAGTCCAATTTTGTAAGTCAATAATCAGTTAGTTTTCGAATTAGATTGATCATCTATGATAATATTAATTTCTATTAATAATCAATTAAGAGTGTTAATTAATATTTGAAATTAAAATAATTAAGCAGGAGATTGCCAATTCCTATTAATAAATTATCAATTATATTAAAAATGTGGAAATTTTGAATATATCATTAATATATATATATATATATATATATATATATATATATATATATATATATATATAATATATATATATATATATATATATATATATATAGCCAAGATTTTTTTATTATTATATTACACGAACACACACCCCACACACTCACGCTGGTGGAATTTCACCAGCGGTGGGTACTCGAACCTTGACCGAGAGTTGAAATTCTTGAGAGTCTACCACCCGAGCAAGAGTAAGGACCCATATATGTAGCCAAGATGAGGAGCCTTTATACATAGCTCAAGCTTAAGTTGATTAATAGATGGGCTTCACTTTTAGGCCTAGGCCAGCCTAAGCGGGTGAAGCCCAGCAGCTTGACGGGCCAGCTAGGCTCATTGACAGCCCTACTTGTATTTAATGCGCACGTAGCCAAATCTGTTCATAACTATTGTAGCCCCACTTTCATCGGCTGAGATCAATCTGATTTATTAAAAACCATCACTCTACATGTGGCCCACTAATTAGATAAACTCTAACTGTGCACAAAAAGCTAGGAAATGCAATATATGTATGTATATATATATATATATATGTGTGTGTGTGTGTGTGTGTGTGTGTGTGTGTGTGGGAAAAGGTACAATGCGCTAGAGCTGACGATAAGCTCCCGTGACGTCGAGCTGTGTGGGCCCCACCGTGATGTGTTTCGACCATCAACACCGTGCATTTGATGGGTACCCTTTAAATTATGGGATATCCCAAAAATCAACCGTATACTGAACTCAGGTGGGCCATACCATCTAAAATTATGTGAAGACACCGTTAAAACATATAAAAGCACTTGGTGGGGCCCACCTGAGTTTTGCATGTGCCTGAAACTTGGCCTGAACCCTCATTCAAGTGGGACACACATAATGGATGGGCTAGATTTGCAAACTATATCTTGGTAGGCCCTCAAAAATGGTTATGAATGTTTTAATGGTGTACGGCCCCTCCCCACTTCTGTATGTGGTGTGGCCCACACAAGTCACAGATTGACTTGATTTTTGAGACCTAGGCCCACGATGGAATGGTGCATCTGACTGATGGGGTAGATGTTCGAAACGCATCACGGTGGGGCCCACACAGCTCGACCTCATGGGGCGTTAAAATCAGCTCGAGCGCATTGTACTTGCAGTCGAGCTGATTTTAACCTCCCGTGAGGTCGAGTTGTGTGGGCCCCACCGTGATACGTGTCGACCATCAACACCGTGCATTTGATGGGTCCCCTTTAAATTATGGGATATCCCAAAAATCAGTCGTATACGGAACTCAGGTGGGCCATACCATTTAAAATCATGTGAAGACATGCCAAAAACATATAAAAGCACTTGGTGGTGATGCCAAAAACATCAACACCCTCATCCAATTGGGGCACACATAATGGATGGGCTGGATTTGCAAACCACATCTCGGTGCACGGCCCCTCTCCACTTCTATATGTGGTGTGGCCCACACAAGTTACGGATTGACTTGATTTTTGAGACCTAGGCCATGATGGAATGGTGCATCTGACTGATGGGGTAGATGTTCGAAACGCATCACAGTGGGGCCCACACAGCTCGACCTCATGCGGCTTTAATATATATATATATATATATATATATATATATATATATATATATATATATATATATATATATATATATATATATATATATACTGTCAAGAAAGTAAACAGAATGACAATACGTGGGAATTTTGCTGATGGCTATCAAGGGTTAGGCCCATCGTATCGTCGGTTTGGATCACAGGGCCAGAGCCTTTGTTCTGCATTTTGAAAACCTGAAACTCTCGGCCCAAGCATTGTATAACCGGTGAGAGTTGATGGGGGGCTTCTCAGCCCAGATGCACCTCAGATTTGGCACATGGTACATCCATGCCGTGCATCAGGTGCCCCGAAGATGGAGATGACATGGCCCAAAAATCAAGTTGGTCAATATGATGTCACTACACTATGGGTGGCAATGAGCCAAATAGCTTGCTATACCTGACGAGCTCGATCCTTCTTTGTTGAACCTTCTAGCTTACTCACGGGAGAGCCTGAGACTCACATGCATGGCTTAAACAAGTTTCACGTCGGACTTGCCATCCAAACTGTCATATGTCACATGGACATGAATGAAGGGAAAACATAAATATCAGTTTGAATTAAAACTTTTATAGGCCTCAAGAAATTTTCAAACAGTAGTCATTTGTGATAAAAATCGATAAAAAAACAACCAATATACTAGACAATAAAAACAATACTCACAGGATGGAAACTCTCATACAATTGTTGTCGAGAGGAATTGTATATATATAGCAATTTACAGATGTTATAAAAATTACAAAAATTGTGTCCTAAAGTAATTGTAGGAATTGACAAAATTATAGGAAAGATTAGCGTATAGCTATAATTATAATCTTTACATAAATGGAAAGGAGTGAATGAATAAAATTCCTCAGATAATGCAATGGAATCGAGCTAGCTGTCATCTGTTGACTTAATCTTGCTGTTATCTGTTTTGGAAGATGTTTCCTTAATACGCCCCTGCAAGCTCATCGGGGAAGACTGCACGTTGAGCTTGGACCGAAGATGGGAAAACCTTGTAGAGACTAATGCTTTTGTGAGGCCATCGGCTAATTGGTCTTTACTTGATATAAAATGAACTTCCAATGATTTCTACTGAACTCTTTTACGAACAAAGTGGTAGTCGATTTCCACGTGTTTTGTACGTGCATGAAACACTGGGTTTGCTGTGAGATAGGTCGCCCCCATGTTGTCACACCAGAGAACGAGGCGCTGGGAAAGAAAAATGCCGAGCTCACGTAGTAGAGATTGGAACCAGATGGAATCAGCCGTGGCATGAGCAACTGCTCGGTACTCAGCTTCGGTGCTTGATCGAGCCACAGTCGGTTGCTTTTTAGAGATCCATGATATTAAATTGTCACTAAAAAAAATGCAAAAACCAGAGGTTGATTTCCTATCGTCGGGGCAGCCGGCCCAGTCGGC
Source organism: Magnolia officinalis (assembly GCA_021015155.1). Classification (NCBI taxonomy): domain Eukaryota; kingdom Viridiplantae; phylum Streptophyta; class Magnoliopsida; order Magnoliales; family Magnoliaceae; genus Magnolia; species Magnolia officinalis. The sequence continues at coordinate 35,651,819 of JAJHSJ010000004.1, read as the reverse complement.
ATCGGAATAAATTGAGAGATGTGTAGACATGCTAGGCCAAATGAGTAATCCAAAATTAATGGAAAACTTGAGGTAACGTAGTATCCTTTTAACCGCTATCCAATGTTCATCAGTGGGTTTGTGCATAAATTGGCACACTTTATTTACGGCGAAGGAGATCGGGCCGTGTCAAAGACAAGTACTATAAGGCTCCAACTATGCTTCGATAGGTAGAGGGATCGGAGTATGAAGCACCTGAAAATAGTGATAGCTTCTGGGATGAAGACATGGGTAAAGAGACAGGCTTGCAATCGAGCATTTTCGTTCGACTAAGAAGATTATATATGTACTGACTTTGAGATAAGAATAGCCCATCTGTCGCGTGATGAGCTGCAACGCCCAAAAAGAAACTTAGAACACCCAGGTCTTTGACAGCAAATTCACTGGCAAGGGCAGAGATCAATTTAGATACAGCTTGCGAGGTAGAGCCAGTGATGATTATATCATCAACATATACCAGCACAAAGAGAGTAACCGAAGCTTGCCTAAATGTGAAGAGAGAAGTATCGGAGCTTGAGTTGACAAAGCCAAGTAATTGAAGGTGCTCATGCAGGCGGTGGTCCAGGCCCATGGGGCTTGTTTCAAGCTGTAGAGTGTTTTGTGCAATCGACATACATGATTAGGAAAATTGGGATGAACATATCCAAGAGGTTGATGCATATATACCTCCTTCGATAGATTCCCGTGAAGAAATGCGTTTTGTATCTCAATTTGATGAATTGGCCAGCATTTGAAGACTGCAATGCTTAGAACAAGCCGGATGGTTGTAGGCTTGACCACTGGACTGAATGTGTCGTCGGAGTCGATTCCGGGCTGTTGGTGGTAGCCCTTTGCAACCAGCCGTGCTTTACGACGTTCGAGAGTGTCGTTGGCATTGAGTTTGGATTTGAAAATCCACTTGGAGTCGACAATGTTCATGTTCGGTTGTGATGGCATTAGAGACTAGGTGCCATTCTTCATAAGAGCTGTGAATTCCTCATCCATTGCATTGCGCCACTTATTGTATTTGCTTGCTTTTGTATAATTCATGAGGGAGTCAGGAACACCCCCTACAACAAAGAAAGACTGCGGAAGGGGGTAGCAAACTGTTCAATCAGTGAAGGTCTTTGGTTTCACGATGTGGTTTTGGGACCGTGTGGTCATTTGGTGGGAACGGAGTATCGGAGGTTCTGTAGCAGCGGCAAGCTCTATTGACGGTTGGGTGGTGGACATGTTTAAGGGAAGAGCAAGGGAAGGTGGTGACGAACCAGAAACAGGGGAGTCATTTGAGGTGGGAGACGACATGTGATTGGATGGAATGGAGTGGGACGACGTCATTGCATTAAGATGTGAGGCAAAGGGGAACATGTCGTTGGCATAAGGAGATGACTCATGGGAGGATGAGTGGGTGTCGTTGATGGTGAGAAGAAAAGGTAGAGCAACAGTTGGGCTGTATATGGGCTGGGTGGGAGAGGGTTTGTGTGATGTGCTGGCAAATGGGATGGTCTCATCAAATATAACATGCCCGGATATGAATATTTTGCCACTTGAAATGTCCAAGCACTTGTATCCACGATGCATGTTGTTAAGACTAATGAAAACACATCACTTTGAGCGAAAATCAAGTTTGTGCTGATTGAAGGAACGGAGGTAGGGAAAGCAAGCACACTTGAAAATTTTAAGTAGTGAAAAGTCGGGGGCATGTTTATAGAGTTTTTCAAATGGTGAGATACCAAGTGGAGTTATGGGGAGACAATTTAAGAGATACGTTGCCATTAAAAAGGCATGATCCCAATAGGCATGGGGAACACTGTCGTGAGATAGAAGAGAGAGTCCCGTTTCAACGATGTGACAGTGTTTCCTCTCAACGGACCCATTTTGTTGTGATGTGTGAGGACAAGTTACACGATGTTGAATGCCAATTTTGTCAAAGTATTTGTGGAGGGAGCGGTATTCTCCTCCCCAATCCGTTTGTACTGCGTTTATTTTGCTTTTAAATTGGCGTTCAATTAGTTTTTGGAAGGAATGAAAAATTTGCATTGTTAAGGGTCAAATATTGCATATTAGACCCCAGTTATTACCGGATTTATGAACATGCCACCGTTTAAAAGCCCAATTTAATCGTGTTTGTGATGCAAGGTACATTTACAAGCTTAGACTACAAAAAGGTGCTAAAAGCGTGGATTTGATACTTTGAAGTCACCAAGGCAAGAGACGGACTTCTGGGGATTGGGATCGACGATTTTACATGGTCGAGATCCGAGAAAATCAAGAAACTGAAGCTCAAGTGGCCTGAAAAACGTCCAGGATGCAAGATCACAGGGTTCCCACAATCTGATCGGCTCGAGACTTCATATATGTTCTGAGGGCCATAAATTAACCGTACACGACAAAAATCAGCCATTGGACCTTTGCAGAAGTGGCTCAACGGGTAGATCAGCTCATGAAATTCTGATTTGGGGGCCCACATGATCTCCGGAACTGCCTTAATTTTGGATTCAACGCCTAAAATCATATGAGAAAAGAGATGCACGGAGAAGATGTCTCTCATACAACACAGTGGACCCCACAGGTACAGGTGGGAGCGCATAGGCGGTGCACTCCCGCACCACACCAGAAGGTTACCTGGTCAAAGAGGGCGCTGACCTGCAGCCCATCTCCCTCACGTAGCCAGCATCCAGCGGACGGACGCTGGCCGAATGGATTCATGTAGTGGAACCCACACATCATCCGATCGGATGATCCGAACCGTCCACTCACTCCATAGGGTGGCTTAGACTCCTGCCAAGGTGGCATTTTTGCCCCATGCAAGCTCTCGGAGAATATTGTCCGTTAAACGCAGGTCGGACGGTGGAAGAAGAACTCTAGTGGGCCATAGAAAAGCTACTCCAAAATGGGTCCTGCCCGATGGGTTTTTCGAGCTGAACTCCGTGGACGACGTGGATTTCGAATAAAAAACACCACCGTGGGTCCCACCAACATCACAGTGAGCTCGCGCAAGCTCTGTTTCTCAACAGAGCTTGCGGACCGACCGTGTGGGCCACCACCGCAATTTAAAAGCTTGATCTGGACCGTCCATCATGAACCTACGGTCCCCCTCATCAAGGCCTAGGTGACTGAATTTTAGAAAGCAGTAAAGATCGGTTTCCATCTGTCCAAATAGAGGACTAACGGTGCAACAAAAAAAGATGGGTGGGACACACCAATTTTGGTCCAAAATTAGCCTAGTTTTACTGAATTTTCAAGGGCATTCCAATGAACGGATTGGATTTCACAGAAAATTCCGATAATGGCCCCACTTTCAGTTCAACGCAGGTTTGATATGCAAGAAGTGCGTAAAGGTTTCGCACCTGTATACCTTGCGGAAAACAGCACCGCCCCTGGCCTTAGCAACCGACTCTAGCAGCAGAGGGGGGTCTTTCAACAGCAGCCTATAAAAGGAGAGAGAGAGAGAGAGAGGGTATGGAAAAATCATCGATGGCAGGAAGGCAATCGACGGCTTGGTCGTCAGCAATAGAGAGTTAGAGATTATTTTATTTTATTTTCTTTATTTATTTCTTATGTTATTTTTTAGCCCAACCATGGTCGGCTAAACCTCTTAGCTAAGGCTAAGAGGTGAAGCTTGTAGTCTGATGGGAGGAAGTTTATGGCTTTGACTTATATTATTTGAACTGAATTTGACATTAGTTTGACTATCAAGGGAATGTTTCTAGTTTTTAATAGTCTGTTGTGACTAAAATTACAATGGGTTTGCAATAGCTTTAAGCATGTTCCTTTCCTTTTGATGTTTATGACGTCGGGAAGCCCTGTTTTTCACCATCGTCTCCTGGGCATGGTTGGATGTCGGTACCCTTCCTAACCTTCATAATCATCTGATTGGTTGTCAATTAGTTTAATTCTGTTGTTTACTTTGTCTTCTGGGCATGGTTTGGTGATAGAATCCATTCTAATTCATTTACCTTTCATACCTTGAAAACTATATCAAAGGATGTTCAGTTTAATTTTCATGGTCACACCTTTCAATTGGACGAAGATGGGACTATAAGTTCAGTTGAGTTTTTAATGCAGGCATAAGATCTCCCTAATCTCTACAAGTGGATCCTCTGAATCCCTAGTTTCCTTCCTCTGAATTTTTTAAATCTAGATTAATATTTCACCATTATTCCTCAAATCACATTCGATTTAGATTTCTTCTCATTCTAGTTCTAGTTCTAGTTGGTTTCAGAATACATACGAGTTTCAGTCCCTGTGGATTTGACCTCGATCTTACTGAGTTTATTACTACATCACAACCCTATACTTGGGGAGTGAACATGCATCACATCCGATTTGTTGGGTACAGGAAAGAGCCATGTGAATTTACTAAAATGGTCAACAAATGAGACATAATATTTATTTCCAGCGGTTGACATAATAGGGGATGAACCCCATACATCAGAGAAAATTAATTCAAGAGGAGTATGGGAAATAGACTTTGAATCAGAAAATGGAAGATGATGACTCTTTCCTTGTTGACAAGCGGAACACACACCTGCCGTTTTATTTGATGAGAGTGGTAGAGAGAACTTGGAGACAAGTTGCATAATGGTTTGATAAGATGGATGGCCCATCCGACAATGCCAGACATCAAGAGGAGCGCGGTGAGAGAGGAACGATTGGTGAGATGTTATTGGTGTAGTTGATGGTGGGAAGGAGTAGAGGCCGTCTTTAGTTTTGTCGCGCATTAGAATTCTCCCCGTGGTTCCGTCCTTCACCAAAAAGAAAGATGGGTGAAACTCAATATAAACATTATTTTCACTCGTAAATTGACTCACAGATATCAAATTCTTTTTAATCTGTGGTACATGTAATAATTGAGATAAAGTGAAAGAGTGAGTTGGAATTGATATAGTGGCAGAGCCAATATTCTTTATAGGCAAACCTACCCCATCGCCGACGTGGATTTGATCATCTCCATGGTATGGCTCCGAGTGTAAATTGAGGTTCCATAAATCATTTGTGAGATGATTTGTTGAGCTAGTATCAGGTACCAGTTTGTGTGTTGGAGTTGATGATGGCGAGGTCATGTATGCTGTCATGGTTGGAGGGGCACCTTGGTACGCATGATCGAAGCGATAGTAACACTGTATGGCAGTGTGACCAGTTTTGCCGCACACTTGGCAAGATGGTCTCGAGTTGGGTGGGTTACTCTGATGTGAATTTCCTCGCCCACGTCCACCATGACCTCTACTTCTGGAGTTGGAATTGTTGTAGGATTGTTGAGGCTATGATGAACATTGGTTTTGTTATGATTTTCCACCACGATTGCGTTGATCATTCCGGGTTGCCACATTCACCGAACCTACTGTGGCGTCAAGAGAAGATTGTTGTTGCTCTAGGCGTAACTCAAAGCTGAGGAGATGGTTAAACATCTCTTCGGAAGTCATTTTGTCGACTTGAGTTGAAATAGAAGTCACAATGGCATCATATGATGTGTCGAGGCCTCCAAGAAGGTAGGCAGTGAACTCATGACTTTTTAAGGGCTATCCAATGGCAGCAAGGGTGTCGGAGTAGGATTTCATTTTCTGGAAATAGTCAGAAATGGACATATTTCCTTTCTTGGTGAGAGCCAAGAATTGGCGAGTCTGAATTGCTCGAGCCGCAGAGATGGAGGAGAACATTTTCTCAAGGGAAACCCATACTTCTCTAGAATTTGAGAGACCTACCATCTGAGCCAAGATGCCCTCTGACAGAGAGGATACCAAGGTACTGAGAACAACCTGGTCTTGATCATACCAGGAGTTGAATTTAGGGTTAGGAATTTCTGTGGGGGCAAAAGTGGAGGTGGCTGTATCGGGGTTGGGTATGGTTGGTGGGGGCAGATATGGTTCCATCAACATATCCAAACAGACGTTGGCCACGCAAGTAGGGGACGATTTGTGTTTTCCAAAGGAGATAGTTGTCTTTGGTGAGCTTGATTGTAACCAGATTATGGATGCTTGCAGGGTTAGTGGGAGTATTGGGTGAGGCCATGGGATCGAGCTTGGAAAAAGACAGAGGTCACTGTTTAGCTCTGATACCATAAAAAACAATACTCAAAGGATGGAAACTCTCATACAATTGTTGTCGAGAGGAATTGTATATATATAGCAGTTTACAGATGTTAAAAAAATTATAAAAATTGTGTCCTAGAGTAATTGTAGGAATTGGTAAAATTATAGGAAAGATTAGCGTATAACTATAATTACAATCTTTACATAAATGGAAAGGAGTGAATGAATAAAATTCCTCAGATCATGGAATGGAATCGAACTAGCTGTCATCTGTTGACTTAATATTGTTGTCATCTGTTTTGGAAGATGTTTCCTTAATAGACAATGATGGGTTTTTTGACCCGTCGTCGACCGGTCGTGAGCCTCGCTCGACCAGTCGTGGAAGACGAGTCGTAGCACGACTCAAAGTCCAACGATTGTGGACTATTTTTCGCCGAGGTGCTCGACCAGTCGAAGGAGGTGCTCGACTGGTCATAGGTAGCTCTCGACCGGTCGTAGACTCAGTTCGACCAGTCGAGGTTACGCAAATTCGTTGTGCGATTTTGCGCGGATTTCGTGTCGCAAGTCCTTTCGCAACTGGGATGCAGAAAGGAGTTTCCTAAAACTTTAAATAGGAGTTCCTAAGGCTTTCTAGGGACGACAAGAGGGTTTCCTAAAGCTTTACAAGGGATTTGCTAAAGGGTTTAGGGCTATCAAAGGTGAGAAAGAGAGGAAAAGAGAGAGAGGAAGCTTATAGAAGAGAGATTATGCTCGTGGTGGTTATCTACTGTGCAATCTATATCTCAGCGCTTCTATGTCCTCATAATCGGTGAGATCTCTCTGTTTTCTTTGTTTCTCTTATTGTTTATCCACTCCTCCGTGAGTGAAGAAGGTTGTAACGTTCTACTTCATAGTGGATTATTGATCTGGACGAGGTCCCGTGGTTTTTACCTCTTTGAGGGTTTTCCACGTAAAATCTCTTATGTAGTGTGTGATTGATGCATTGATTATTTTCATTGCTTTATTATCCATAATTCTGGTTTGTTTCGGGAGGCTAGATCTTAAGGTTTTGTGCAAGGCCCCCAACAAAGTGGTATCAGAGCTAAGTTCATTGAACGGGTAGGATCGGTTTGAATTATAGAAGGTGGCTCATCAAGGATGATCAGTCTTAATGGTTCTAACTGGACCATATGGAAGGCTAAGATGGAGGACTTGCTTTATTGCAAAGACCTATATTCTCCAATTTTAGGCATATCAACAAAATCCAAGGATATGATTGATGATGATTGGAAGAAGATAGACCGAAAGGCAGTGGGGTTTGTTAGACAATGGTTGGATGATTCAGTATTCCACCATGTGTCTACGGAAACCTCAGCCGTTAGCCTATGGCTGTAATTACAAGGGCTGTATGAGAGGAAGACAGCCGGTAATAAGATTTTTCTGATAAGGCGACTTGTGAATCTCAAGTTCAAGAATGGTGGTTCTGTGGCCGAGCACATGAATGAGGTCAGCAATATAGTGAACCAACTCTCATTTATAAAGATGGTCTTGGATGATGAATTGCAGGCTTTACTATTGCTTAGTTCATTGCCTGACAGTTGGAAGACTTCCATTGGTGGTGTCTCTAAGAAACTCCGCGCCAAACGGAAAGATATCCATGGAATAGGTAACCAGTTGTCTCTTCAATGAGGAGACAAGGAGGAAGTCTCAGGGGTCTACTCAGCAAGAGGCCCTTGTGACACAGGAACGAGGGAGAGGAAAGAACAGGAAGGGCGGGAAGGCCCGAGATAAATCAAGAGGCAAGTCGAGTAACAGAAAGGATGTTGATTGCTGGAATTATGGCAGGAAGGGCCACTACAGGCATGAATGTCGTGGTAAGAAGAACGACAAGAAAGGAAAAAGGAAGAAAGATGAATCAGATTCCACTGCAGTCGCTTCAGATGGCGACGTTGTAGTTATTTTTTCTGCAGATCATGATGTATGTCCCACGTTTACGAGTCAGGACACCGACTGGGTGATAGACTCGGGAGCTTCTTTTCATGCGACTCCACGAAGGGACTTCTTCATAAGCTACAAGTCAGGTGACTATGACACTGTGAAGATGGGAAATTCTGGCATATCAAAAATAGTGGGAGTCGGTGATATTTGTGTGAAGACCGATGTGGGCTACACATTGGTTTTCAGGGATGTGAGGCATATCCCAGACCTTCGCCTCAACTTGATGTCGATGGGAAGGTTGGATGATGATGGCTATGAAAGCCGGTTTGTTAGTGGGCGATGGAAGCTCATCAAGGGTTCGTTGATCGTGGTCAGAGGAAAAAAGTGTTGCACCCTTTACAAGGCAAGTGTCAGTATGTGCAAGGGTGGGTTGAACACAGCAGAAGATTCAGGTATTGACATGTGACACAGGCGTCTAGGCCACATGAGTGAAAAATGGCTTCAGGTACTAGCAAAGAAGCGGCTCCTTCTAGACGTGACAGGTACACCTCTCAAAACCTGTCTTGATTGTTTATCAAAGAAACAACACAGAGTTTCATTTATTAAATCTTTTTCTCATGTTAATAAAGTGCATGCATTAAATTTGGTTTATTCTGATGTTTGTGGTCCTATGAGGACAAAAACCTTGGGTGGGGCATTTTATTTTGTTACTTTTATAGATGATGCATCTAGGAAGATTTGGGTTTATGCTTTGAAATCCAAGGACGAGGTCTTTGGTGTGTTTAAATTGTTTTATGCTATGGTCGAGAGAGAGACATGTAGATCATTGAAGTGCATCCGCACTGACAATGGTGGTGAATACATTGACGACTTTCATGAGTACTGCAAGTCCCTGGGTATACGGCATGAACAGACGGTTCCCAAGACCCCCCAGCATAATGGTGTAGCTGAGCGAATGAATCGCACCATTGTAGAGAGAATCAGATGCATGTTATCCCATGCGAAGTTGCCCAAGACGTTCTGGGGAGAAGCAATGCACACGGCAGTGTATTTGATAAATAGGTCTCCATCAGCCCCGTTGAATGGAGAAGTGCTTGAGAAGGTGTGGACTGGACATGATCCATCGTACAATCATCTCAGGGTGTTTGGATGCAGGACATCCATTCACGTACCAAAGGACGAGAGGTCCAAGATCGATATGAAGATCAGGCAGTGTGTGTTCTTACGGTACGGTGATGAAAAGTTCGGTTACAGATTGTGGGATCCGACCGAAAAGAAGCTCGTCAGGAGCAGAGATGTGATATTCTTTGAAGATCAGTGTATAAAAAATATTAGTAAGTCAGAGAAGAACCAACTTAGTTCATGTGAGTTAGAGGACATGGATCCGGTTATTCCTCCCGTGGTGCCTGATGACGGGGGAGTACAGCAAGGTGCGGAGGACGAGGGAGTTCCTTCAGAAGATGAACCAGGGGAGCAACTCCCACTTGATCCACCTGTTGAGCCACAAGTGAGGAGGTCATCTAGGGACAGACAGCCGTCCAAGAGGTACTCACCATATGAGTACATTATGCTGACTGATGGGGGAGAGGCAGAAGATTATTCTGAGGCCCTAGCCGACGAGCATAAGGGGGAGTGGTTGAAAGCTATGCAAGAGGAGATGAAATTCTTACATAAGAACCACACCTATGATATGGTGAAACTGCCTAAGGGCAAGAAAACTCTAAGCAACAAGTGAGTGTTCAAAAAGAAGATCGAGCAGAAGAATTCACAGACGAGGTTCAAGGCCAGACTTGTGATGAAAGGGTTTGGTTAGAGGAAAGGCATAAACTTCGAAGAGATATTCTCACCAATGGTGAAGATGACATCTATACAGGTGTTGCTTGGGTTGGTGGCTAGCATGGATCTGGAGATAGAGCAGTTAGATGTTAAAACTGTCTTTCTCCATGGTGACCTGGAAGAAGAGATCTACATGCACCAACCAGAGGGGTTCGAAGTCAAGGGCAAAGAGCATATGGTGTGTAGGCTGAGAAAGAGCTTGTATGGGCTGAAACAAGCTCCACGGCAATGGTACAAGAAGTTTGACTCATTTATGGTGAAACATGGGTATGACAGAACGGAGTCAGACCACTGTGTGTTCACACGCAAGTTCTCAGATGGTGATTTCTAAGTGCTGCTGTTATATGTTGATGACATGCTCATCATGGGAAAAGACATCAAGAAGATCGACAGGTTGAAATAGGAGTTGGGCAAATCTTTTGCGATGAAAGACTTGGGCCCAGTTAAACAGATCATAGGAATAGAGATAACCAGTGACAGAAGCAGCAGGAAGCTCTGGCTGTCACAAGAGCGGTATATTGAGAAAGTCCTAGAGCGGTTCAATATGAATGCAGTGAAGCCGGTCAGTACTCCACTAAATGGTCACTTCAGATTGAGCGACAGACAGTGTCTCAAGACGAAGGCAGAGGTGGAAAGATGCAGAAGATACCCTAAGCGTCAGCAGCAGGAAGTTTGATGTATGCTATGGTGTGTACACGCCCAAACATAGCATATGCGGTTGGTGTTGTCAGCCGGTATCTTACCAACCCTGTCAAAGAGCATTGGGCAGCGGTATCTAAGAGGCTCATCCAGGTTGAACCTATGCTATGGTGACGGAAAACCTGTGTTAGAGGGTTACACAGATGCAGATATGGCAGGCGACATAGACTCCAGGAAGTCTACATCGGGGTTCATGTTCACGTTTGCAGGAGGGGCGATTTCTTGGCAAAGCAGGCTACAGAAGGTTGTAGCATTGTTGATGACAAAGGTCAAGTACATTGCAGTCACAGAGGCATGTAAAGAGATGCTTTGGATGAAGAGGTTCCTACAGGAACTTAGCCCGAAGCAGGAGGAGCATGTGGTCTATTGTGATAGTCAGAGTGCTATACACTTGAGCAAGAATCCAAGTCAGCATTCCAAGTCAAAGTATATAGAGATTTGGTATCACTGGATTAGGGATACTTTGGAACAGAAGGTGTTACAGCTTGAGAAAGTCCACACGGACGATAATGGGTCAGACATGATGACCAAGGCTTTGCTCAAGGGCAAATTTGAGGTTTGTAGAAACCTGGTTGGCTTGAAGAAGGTGGATCCCTCTTGGGTCAAAAATGGAAAGATTTGATGGGTTTTTTGACCCGTCGTCAACCGGTCGCGAGCCTCGCTCGACCAATCGAAGGCTGGTGGTCGACCAGTCATGACACGACTCAAAGTCCAGCGACTGTGGACTATTTTTCTCCGGGGTGCTTGACCAGTCGAAGGAGGTGCTCGACCGGTCGTAGGTAGCTCTTGATCGGTCATAGACTCTGTTTGATCAGTTGAGGTTATGCAGATTCGTTCCGCGATTTTGCGCGGATTTCGTGTCGCAAGTCCTTTCGCAACTGAGATGCGGAAAGGAGTTTCCTAAAACTTTAAATATGAGTTCCTAAGGCTTTCTAGGGACGACAAGAGGGTTTCCTACAGCTTTACAAGGAATTTGCTAAAGGGTTTAGGGCTATCAAAGGTGAGAGAGAGGAAAAGAGAGAGGAAGCTTATAGAAGGGAAATTATGCTCGTCGTGGTTATCTACTATGCAATCTATATCTCAGTGCTTCTATGTCCTCATAATCGGTAAGATCTCTCCATTTTCTTTGTTTCTCTTATTGTTTATCCACTCCTGTGTAAGTGAAGAAGGTTGTAATGTTCTACTTCATAGTGAATTGTTGATCTGAACGAGGTTCCGTGGTTTTTACCTCTTTGAGGGTTTTCCACGTATAATCTCTTGTGTGGTGTGTGATTGATGCATTGATTGTTTTCATTGCTTTATTATCCATAATTCTGGTTTGTTTCGGGAGGCTAGACCCTAAGGTTTTGTGCAAGGCCCCCAACAGACAACATAATAAACATATAATGCATTCATAGAGATCTAGTGAGAGTGGAATTACAGCGAGAGGTGAAGTTCTCCTTGATTGCAAAAATGATATATAGAAGATATTGCAAATCATCCTTAAGAACATGTTTCAATCAATAACAATGCAAATCAAAATTAATAGAAAAAATATAACGAGTGCAATTGTACTCTATTTTGTCAAGAAACCCAAAGCCTATTGTTTATGATAGAACTGCAAATAAATGAGCATTATTACTTGGTCAAAGAAAAATAAATGTTAACCATTGTTAAAAATGTTAGATGAGTATACTACAAAAAAAAGGAGTAAAGTTTACAAAAATGTTAACTCCTTCATTATATGTTCGATTTGGGTGAACTTAGACTTGTTAGAAATGTAATTTCATTAACTTTCAGATGGATTTGGAATCACCTCATTTGCATATCATTTGATTGTCCAAAAGTTGACTCAAAGTTACTGTGGATCGCTGATACAATCTGTGGATCGCCGGTACTCACTGTAGATCGCCGGTCCCACGAAAACAATTATAACTCCCTCATTACATATCTGATTTGGGTGATCTTATACTTGTTAGAAAGATAATTTGATAATATTTCAAATGAATTTGGAATCACCTGTTTTGAATACTATTTGATTACCTGAAAGTGGGTTCAAAATTACTATATATTGTTGATACTTACTGTTGATCGTCGATATTCACTATGGATCGTCAGTCCTACGAAAACGGTCATAATTCCCTCATAACATGTCTTATTTGAGTGATATTATAGTCGTTGGAAAGGTAATTTGATGAAATTTTAAATTACCTCATCTGAATACCATTTGATTAACCAAAAATGGGCCCAAAATTACTGTGGATCGCTGATACTCATTTTGGATGATAAAATCCCACAAAAACTGTCATAACTCCCTCGTTATGTCTAATTTGGGTGATCTTATACTGGTTGAAAAGATAATTTAATGAATTTTCAAATGTCTTTAAAATTATATTATTTGGACATCATTTGATTGCTTAAAAGTGGACCTAAATTCATTATGAAATTTATCACTAAATGAGATATCAAAATAAATGAACTTTGGGGGTACTTTTGGGTAATCAAATGACATCCAAGTGAAGTAGTTCTAAATTCATTTGAAATTTCATTAAATCATCTTTTGAACAAACATAAAATCACTCAAATAGAACATGTAACGAGGGAGTTATGACCATTTTCGTGGGATCTACAATCCACAGTGAGTATCGACAATCCATGGTAACTCTGGAACCACTTTTGGACAATAAATTTATGTCTAGATGAGGTGATTCTAAATTCATTTGAAATTTCATCAAATTACATTTCCAACGAATATAAGATTGCCTAAATCGGATATGTAACAAGGGAGTTATGACCGCTTTCGTCGGACCGTCGATTCATAGTGAGTATCGGCAATCTATAGTAACTTTGGGTTCACTTTTGGGTAATCAATGGAATGTAAATAAGGTGATTCAAAATCTATTTTAAATTTCATCAAATTACCTGTCTAACTAATTTAAGTTCATCTAAATTAGACATGTAACGGGGGATTTATAACTGTTTTTGTGGGACCGCCGATCTATAGTGAGTACTGACGATTCACAGTGAGTATCGACGATTCACAATAACTTTAGGCCTACTTTTGAAAATTAAAATGATATCTAAATAATGTAATTCCAAAATCATTTAAAATTTCATCAAATTACATTTTCAACAAGTATAAAAGCACCTAAATGAGACATGTAACGAGAGAATTATGATCATTTTTGTGGAATTAGCGATCCACAATGAATATCTATGATCTACTATAAAATTTGACCCACTTTTGGGCAATCAAATAGTGTTCAAATGAGATGATTCTAAATTCATTTAAAATTTCATCAAATTACATTTATAGCGAGTATAAGATCACCCAAATCGGATATGTAACGAGGGAGTTATGACTATTTTTGTGGAACCAAACGATCCAAAGTGAGTACCAGCGATCCACAATAACTTGGGCTCACTTTTGGGCAACATTCATCCATTTAAACATTAATCATATTTATACTTTAAAACATTTTTTCATTGTAAAATTCATCTCTTTCACAAACTCCCACTATTTATACTTATAAAAAAATAAAAACAATAATTATAAAGGAAACCACTATACCCTCATCCATTTCACAAACTCCCATCATCGATACCCACAAGAAAAAAAAAAAATAAAAAAATACACGAAATTCATTATTTTCTTAATCTAACCCTACCTTTGGTCGTCATAGTTTCTATGTTGGAGAATGTAAACGAAAATCTTCAAAATAAATAAATAATAATAATCGAAAGCTCGATATAAAGGAGGGAATGATACCGAAAGCTCACCGTAGTAGGTCTCATAGAGGTTGTAATGGTCTTAATGGTCAAATGGTCCACTCCTGTGAAAAAAAAAAAAATGAAGAAAAAAGAAAAAGAAAAAGCTAAACGGTGTTCCCATGCAAGGGACCCACCTATTGAACCCACCCCACATCTTGTATGGGGCCACTGGATCATCTTATATAGATCCAAGCCGTTCGCATGAAATAAGTTCTAATTTCATGACATCTGCCCAAGTTTGATGGTAAAACTCATCACGGATGGATTACACAGGAGGAAACAATTTGGAAATAACTCACAATGTTAATGCAGTTTTGGGTCACAACTAACTCTAATTTTTTTTTTTTTTTTTTATGAAATTACCCCACCATGAGCTCACAATTTTCTAATTAAAGTGAACGGATTAGATTGGTCGAGGAGTGGCTCAAATCATTAATTTAGTAGGGTCCACACTACTATTCTCGAAAGGCTCCCTCGACTTCCACAAAAAGCTAAATGGTATATGAAAACGGCTGGTGTATTTTCATCCTTAATATTTTTTTTTTTTTTTTTTTAAAAATGCTTAAAAGACTAAATAAATAATGACTTTAGATACTAAGTTTAGCACATTTATTACATCATAATTAATGATTATTTTAATTAATTTCTCCATTTTAAAGTATGATAATATATATATATATATATATATGCAGGAGTTTCCAAATCCCACATGGACCATAGTATAGGAAACAATATGATCTATACTACCAGAAACAATGGTGATTGACCATTAAAAACTTAAAAACATCTTGTGAGCCACTAAAGCTTTGAATCAAGCTGATATTTGTGTTCTCTTCATCTTGATGTTTGTGACCGTGGAGTTCATGATTTTTTTTTACGGTGAGGATTCAATCATGACTGTCCGCCTAAGATTTGAGTCAGCTTCATTCATGGATCATGCTCTATAACGAACTTTCCAAATGGTTCGAGGGTATAGATGTAAGAAACATACATCACTATAAGCCACACAGGTTCCACATCCTCTCCCACATATTTTTGGACTCGCCTATTAAACGTGGAAACGTAGCACATGTGTACATATGATCCTTGCCGTTTATCATATAGTAACAACTACAGAAACGCGTTTCCTTATCAGGCTAGAATGATCATCAGGTGGGCCACGTATGCATGTTGAATGTTGAACAGGAAATCTGACCACTAAACTCACCTGATCAAGCAGCCTGGATCTTTTACACGTGTGACATGTTGCCACGTGTAAGAAGCAAGCGCCAGATACGTGCACTTAGCATTCCTACGTAAGGTTGTAACTAGTAACTTGGCTGGGCCGGGCTTACTGACCTGACCCAATACAGCCCACTTTGGGTGGGCTAGATCTGAGTTTTTTTAGGCCCATCTGTTTTTAGCTGTCTGCTAGCTTCCTAACAATTGTCCAAGATGCTAACCCTTCCATAAGAGGCCCACTAGATGGATGGTCCAGATCGCATGATTGGGCCACCTTGATGTATGTACTCCATATGCACACTGTCCATCCATTTTTCGAGATCATTTTAATGGAATGAGTCTCAAAAATAAAAAAGGGACCATGCTATAGGAAACATTGGTGATTGAACGCCCTACTAATAAAAACTTCTATACGCCCAATCTCTCTATTTTTCGAGATCATTTTAAACGCATGAGCCTAAAAATAAAAAAAGATCTAAATCCCGAGTGGACCATATTATAGGAAACAATAGTGATTGAATGATAAGACTAATAAAAACTTCTTAAGACCCACTATAATATTTTCATAACATTTATTTGCCATATAACTTGTTAATAAGGTCACATAAACCTAGATGAATGGATAAAACAAATCTCAGTGTCATCCAAAACGGTTAATGGTCAAATACTACGGTTTCCTATGATATGGTCCACTTGAGAATTAGATCTACTTTATTTTTGGATGTATCCATGGTATATCCATGCCCTCAATCCAGGGCATGGTACTAAACAGATAGGGATTTCAGGTGGACCAAACCACAGGAAACAGTGGTCATTCAATGCTCACCGTTAAAACTTCCTAAGGACTTTCTAAGGTCCACAGTAATACTCGTTGACCATCTAACCTATTCACAACGTCAAAAGGACCGGATGAAAGGAAAAAACAAATATCAGTTTGATGGAAAACGTTTGTGCCCTCAAGATTTTTAATCATCAATGACCACTGTTTCCTGTGTGTTGCAACTAAGTTTTTTTTTTTTTTTTTTTTTTTTTTTTTTCATTTCAATTTTTGGATTGTAACTTAAAAATAAACTGAAAAAACAGATGAGCAACGTGGATATACAAATTCATGCATAAAGGTATTTTGAAGTATCATTTTAGGGTATAATATAAAAAACCAAGCAGGTTGAAAGCTCAAGTTAACCACACCACAATAAGTAATAAGGATTGAACTCTTGCCATTGAAAATTTCTCTGCGGCATTGAAGTTTTGGATAAATTGGTATTTATGTTTTTCTCTTCATCTTCATTTATGTGGCATTTTGAACTGGTTGGATGGCAAATAGGCATCAGTCTAAGTTTTGGAAAGTTTTTGATAGTAATAGTTCAATCCCCATTGCTTACCGTGATGTAGTCTATTTAGACCTTTGATCTACTCCCTTTTATATTTATTCCTTAACAAGATTTATTTTTAATATGAAGAGAGTGGATAAAACATATATATCATTGTGGCCCCCAAGAGCCCCTAGTAGCACCGTCCCGTCTCTGGCTATGTCCGCCAGTTAACTTCCCAACCCACATAGTGGGCCCCATTGTGATGAGTATGCCTTGTATCTATTCATCTATTTTGAAAACTCATTTTAGGACATGATATTAAAAAATTAAAGTAGATCCAAACCTTAGGTTGACCAAAATATAAGAACTGGTGGTAATCAACTATTAAGAACTTATTTTGAACCACAAAAGTTTTGGATCAAGTTGATATTCGTGTGCTCGCTTCATACATGTCATTGTAATATTATAAGCAGGCTGGATGACAAATAAACATCCTTTACTGCATAAAGTTTTCAATGACGGGATTCAATCAGTTTTCAATGACGGGATTCAATCGCTGCTGCTTCCTTAGGTATGGTTCACATAAAATTTGATTCAGGTCTTAAAATGAGCTTCCAAAATAGATGGACAAGATGGATGTAAGGCATATACATGCAGCGGGCTCCACAGTCAGGGATCCACCGATGAATCCGGGGATCCATCCCAACGGTTCCCCTTGCCTGTGGGCGTGACTTGGATGAGACCCGGAGCCAGCAATGTGGGTGGTACACTGACAGTGGGACCCACCTCGTTATATGCACCGTGTATCTATGCTGTTAATCTGTTTTGTCAATTCATTTTATAACATAAGCCCGAAAATGAAGCAGATGCATATCTCAGGTGGACCACACCACACGAAACAATGCTCCTTAAACACTAATGTTTATTTGTCTTTTAACTTATTGATAAACTCACATGGACCTTAAAAAAGGTTTTAATGGTCCTTCACCGTTCTTATGGTGTGGTCCTATCTACTTATTTTAGAGCTCATGCCATAAAATGAGGTGGCAAAAAGGTGGACGCCGTTGTATCTAATGCATCCATCGAGTTGGGCCCCACCAAGCCACCGGCTGACGGTCGGTGTTCTGTGGGCCCTACCATGATATATGTATTTCATCATGACGTCCATCTATTTTTATAGATAATTTTATGATATTCTATAAAAAATGAGATATATCCCGATCTCAAGTGAACCACATTAAAGAAATAGTGCTGATTAAACTTTGATCATAAAAAACTTTTTGGGGCCGATAAAAGTTTTATGATCTTTGTTTTTTCCCTTCATCTAGGTTTGTATGATCTAATAAACAGATCGGATGTCGAAAAACAGTAGTGGGCCTTAGGAGGATTTTAGTGGTGGATATCCAATCACTATTGTTTTCATGTGGTGTGGTCCACCTGAGATTTATATACATCTCATTTTTTGGAATGATGTCTAAAATGATACGTAAAAATGAATGAACGGCATGGATGAAACACATACATCATGGTAGGGCCCACAGAGCACCAACCACCGGCTACCGGGCAGTGGCAGGGGGAGTAGCCATTCCGTTTCCAGCTGGCTCCTGGGTCCCAGTCTAGTCGCGCCCTTGCACCATCCACAACCACAAGATACCTTCATCCCCTCTGCACACGTGCCACAAGCAAAAGGTGGCCCACTCGTTTGTGGGAGATCCTAGCCGTGCATAAGGTGATCCAGCTCTGCAGATGACCTGGCAAAAAATCATCAAGGCGGTACTACCAAGGTGATTTTTGCGCGAGGTTATCCGCACAGTGGTACCCACCTTACGGACGGCTCACATGTACCACACATGCAACAATGTTGAGGAACGTGTGGGATTGGAAAGCACCACACGTGTTGGCCTGCACATGTGGGGGCCATGGCAGGGTTGCGTTCTTCCCAAAGATACCAGATTCCAAATTCGTCTTCTGTTTACTGTCCTCGATCGAGAGAGAGGAGAGAGATCTGCAACCAACGCATTCGCCATTTGCAAAGGGGGGGCTTTTATACTCTGGAAGAGTACGATGCCTGATACACATGCACTCAGAAATAATACACGTGGCATACATAAACTCAAGTTAAACGGATTAAATTGTGGAACCCACCGTCTCTAAGTCAATCTCCCAAGATCAGATTGGTTGACCAATGCTAACCTCTGATTCGTGGACACTTGTTCTTTGAGTTAGAGCCATTCATTTTTAACCGTCCAATAAATGTCCACCAATCCGAAGGTCATATAATCAATTAAGGCTAAAGTTTTGTACAAATTACATCTAAACTGGGACCCATGATTTGGACGGTTTCTATCGAATTAATTGTGTGCTACACGTGCAATGCCAGTTTCTAAGTGCCTGAGCATCATGCATCACTCTCTGCCAGAGTATCGAATGTTGTCCTTCCACCAGAAGAGAAAGCCTCGTATTCCAACAAACCCCTCAAATGCGTGGGAAATCTCCTTCCTCCAATCTCTAATGTCGGCCGTCCTCGATCCGACCATAGAAAACCCACGAATCTTTCGATCCTCCCGAAAAAACCCATTTCTCCGTTTCTCCAGCCGTTCCCCCCTCACCCAGCTCTTCTAAACCCTCGTCTCCTTCTTTCCCATCCGTTGATTCCTGGGCCCTTTTTCAAATCTCGTTTTCGTCGACTGGGATCACCTGGGTCCTTCCCTTTCTCTGATTTTGTGTTGATTTCATGGTCTGATCTGCGAATTTCAGCGAATTCCATTGCTTCTTAGCTGCGCAAATGGCGAACATGGAGGTCTTCGACACATATTTTCGGAGGGCGGATTTGGATCATGATGGGAGGATTAGTGGTGCGGAAGCGGTTGCATTCTTTCAAGGATCGAATTTGCCAAAGCAGATCCTCGCACAGGTAGTTTCATTGCTCGTTTCTTGGAATAGTCTCGTTTTGATTATATGGGTGTCTTCGGTTGCCCGAAATCTTTCCGGGATCCTGCCTTTTTCTGATAATTTCCTTGAATTCCTATGAAATTGGATATTTTGATGAGTAGAAACTGTAATCGGTCGAGTTAATTGTCTGTATTTTGCGAAAATGCTTCTTAAATTGCCTTTTAAATTATTTTTTTTTACGCTTTTACTGAAATTATTGTTATTATTGGGGACACTCAACGAAATTGAAAAAATTCCATAGGGAATGTTTGTCACGGAGAGATGGCTTGAACTTGGGAAACTAGAGCATGTGTTTTTCCTTGTAAGGTTAGAATCAGAGATATTCCTTTTGGATGTGAGATCCAATTCCAGATCACTGACCATCTCTTTCATCCGACTGAGAAATGGTGATGTATGTGGAATGCAATTCCTATTTCTAGTAAATTATAATCCTCCTAGTCTAATCGTCTGAAATTTACACCAAACACATGAAGAAATGAATTTGTCCTGAACAAAGTGAGATCTGTTGGCATTATCATCATGCTGGAGTGGGGATTGTTTTAGGGATGGATGCTTGTCGACTCTCCTGTATGTACAGTTCAACATTGGTTTTCTGTAGCTTGTAGCTGATCTCCATGAGAAATCGCTGGTATGGAATGGGCACAGAGATCCATTTTCAAAGTCTTAATCTTAGTTGCACCATGAAGCATTATCATCGACGTCAGTTGATTCAGATCCAGGGTGAAGAGGAAGTGTAGAAGTGGAAAGAGGGAGCAGCATCTTATGAAACTAAGCTTCTAACTGTAGCTTGAACTAGTTATTATCTTTCGACTGAGAAGAAAACACAGTTGGATGAAGTGTGACTTGGCACAAGCGTGTGAGTGTGCGAGCTGCTGTTCTCAAATTTCAGTAAGTGTGAAAGCCTAGGAAGCAGTAACGGGAGTAGGACCACCATTCTTGCTGCTAGCTCTATTTAGAAGTTATATATGTCATAGATCATTCCAATGACAATGGAGCGGACATGCTTGAATCTGAACTTGCAACCGGTGGTTTAAATTTTCATGGTTCATTACCTTAATTTCCATTTTTCAGTCGGGGACTTGAAATACTAGATTTTATTCCAATGTTATAGTTCTTTGATGGATCTCATGCTTTGCACAAGCAGGCATGCATGTTCTTGGCCTGGCACCTGTCCCTTCTCAATACCTTGACTCATCATCATCGTCATCATTATCTAAGCCTTATCCAACTAATTTGGGTCAGCTACATGAATCCTGTTCCGCAATGTCACTCTATCAAGGGCCATAACTTCAGTGAGACCATAGGTCATCAAGTCTTTTCTTACTACCCCAACCTATGTCCTTGTGGGCCTTTCCCTTGCCCTTTTATAACCTTGAACTTGCACCAAATCAATCCTTACCGGCGCAGTTCTTGGTGTTTGTTGCTCAATATCTTGACTATTGAAGTTATGAACTTCTTTCAAATGAAGCACTAACACACAATCATACTCTAAATTGTATGGTTATTTGCTAGAGGAGTGATGACAGGGTCCCTTGTTGTTGGTTTTGTTCTTTTTCTTTATCTCTGTATATTCTTATGTCTTTTACAAAATCTTTGTCATTTATAAAGGAAAAGGTATGGTTGCTGGATGTCCGGATCTTACTTTGTGCAGTCAATGTGCCCGTTTTGCTTCGTTTTGTTTGCAGTTCTCTTTTGTATTTTTTTCTTCACTATCCATTGGTCATACAGCTTCAATTTGTTCTTTGCATGATTTATTTGTATACCTCCTTTTCTCTCTCTCCTTTTTATCTCCTTGATCTCTTTCACACCTCCAATATCTACTGTAGACTTGAGCTTTAGAATTTACGTGCATAATCTAGTGCGTTGACATAAATTCTTTGCCTCGTCATTCAGTTGATCATGACAAAACTGGTTTGCAAGATTATCAGCCTAGCGGTGTGCTAATTGATCAATGCTTGCTATCTTTGGTGTTTCTCCATCCATTTCTGTGTTTATGGAAGTTATAACTGTGAGCAAACTGATGATATGTGGTGATCTGGATCCAAGTTTCAAATATCCTATGGTTGGATGTACATAGGGCTCATTCTGGGGTTAGCAGTTAGGAGCATCACCCCTGAGGTGGTGTGGAATGTTGCACTGTCAGCCACTGGTATCCTCACCACAGTGTGGTAAAAAATGGGCACAAAAGCTGATGCACAATCTTCTGGGCTAAAATGGACATTTTTTTGAAGATTAAAATGGGCAAAATCGTACTAAGAGAAGATAACCTTAAGAGACCCATTAACCCATTAAAACTGATAGAAATTCATCAAATTTCTTTGCCAACATTCACTTTTGATTACATTTTGATGCAGGACAACTAACTATTTGCTTTAAAAGTTCGAATTGATAAAGTGTGGTGAATCAATCCCTTTATATCATAGCCCAAGTCAGGCCCTCGGCCAAGCCCCCTCGTGGGCCCCAATTCACATGGGTCCCGCCTCACACGAGCCACCCAGCTCACACGGGCCACCCACCCCGAGTGTGCCCCCGCTTCACACAGGCCACCCCACTCAAGTCCAGTGTGAAAATGCTCCTGCATTAATCACCCTTCGTGAGGAGTCTCAAACATGATACCTCTCACTTTGATACCACTTTTAACATAAGACAACTAACCACTTGCTTTAAAAGCTCAAACTAATAGAGTGTGGCAAATTAATCCCTTTATCTCATAGCCCAGGTCAGGTCCTTAGCCGAACCCGCTCGTGGGCCCCACTTCACATGAGTCCCGCCTCACATGGGCCGCCCACCTCGAGTGTGCCCCCCCGCTTAACATAGGCCACCCGACTTGAGCCCGATGCGAAAATGCCCCTGTATTACATTTGCACATTGCATGGACCTGAGTCCTTGTAGCTGATATAAGCCATATTGATGTAGGGCAACTAACCACTTGCTTTAAAAGCTCGAATGGATAGAGCATAGCGAATCAATCCCTTTATCTCATAGCCCACATCCCATGGGTTAGGTCCTTGGCTGAACCTCCCTCGTGGGCCCCACATCATATGGATTCTGCCTCACACGAGCCACCCGCCTTACACATATGAGTTTTGCCTTCACACTAGCCACCTGCCCCACACGAGTGGGGCCCGCCTCACATGGGCCACCCTACATTAATCACCCCCAGCGATGAGTCTTGAATACGAGACCTCCTACTCTGATATCACTTTGATACAGGACAACTAACCACTTGCTCTAAAAGTTTGAACTGATGGAGTGTGGTAAATTAATCCATTTATCTCATAGCCTAGGCCCCACATCCCACGGTTTAGATCTTTGGCTGACCCCCCTCCCTCGTGGGCCCTCATATAATACGATAAGGCCTGTCAGAGTCCGTCAGTTCGCGTCGTTGCCTCATCTAGTGATGGTAAAGAAAGCTCGTCACTAGATGGGGCGGAGGCTACAGGGCACACTCGGGGTGGGGCGGCCCGCAAAACCCATAGATTCGGGGCCCATGTAAGGTGGGTGGCTCATGTGACGCGGAACCCATGGATCCGGGGCCCACAAGGAGGGTTCGGCCGAGGACCTAACCCATGAATTTAGGGCCTGAGTTATGAGATAAAGGGATTAATTCGCCATGCTCTATCAGTTCGAGCTTTTAGATCAAGTGGTTAATTGTCCTGCATTAACTTGTCATATAGTTGCGATGGTGTTTACATTGATTATTAAAGAGAAAGAAAGGAAATGGGAATATTTGACACAACATCTTTGAGCCTTTTTGGTGCAATTGGGTTATGAAGATAATGAGATCTCGATGCCCAAATCGCAAAAAAAGAAAAGAAAAGAAAAAGAAAAAGAAAAGAAAAAAGAAAAAAAGAACATGTATACAGTCAAAAGCAATTTTAGAGTAGAGAGGGAGAAATAATTCTATTGATATTCAAACTTCTTTTCTTACTGTTCGAAAACTCACAACTCAAACAAATGTGGAATGCCCAGCACGAAGATAATGAGATCTCGATGCCCAAATTGCAAAAAAAGAAAAGAAAAGAAAAGAAAAAGAAAAAGAAAAGAAAAAAGAAAAAAAGAACATGTATACAGTCAAAAGCAATTTTAGAGTAGAGAGGGAGAAATAACTCTATTGATATTCAAACTTCTTTTCTTACTGTTCGAAAACTCACAACTCAAACAAATGTGGAATGCCCAGCGCCCCCCCCCCCCCCCCCCCCCCCCCCCCCCCCAACTACTAATCTTTAATGAAAATCCCCCAGCTATCCAACTATTAGATTGATTTCAACTCTATCTATAATTTATTGAGGATAATAAAAAACCCACTAATAAAGATTTAGTCTAAAATAGCGAAAAAAAATCTACTAGATACCCCCAAAATCTTCAATCATATCATCCACATCAGCCTCCCTATCTTCCACAAATGGCATATGCGATCTCGGACATTTAGGTCGTAAATCTTGCCACAAACAGTCTAAAATCAGCACGTGCTGGGCCCTACAGTGCGCCATGGGCCTACGTCACTTTTTGTCCGCTATTGTAGTTTTTAAAACTTCAGTAATATAGTTATGGTACTTTATTTCTATGCTGGGTTCCTTATCACTTGGAAGGAATCTGGATATTAATTTTGGAATTGTTGCCTGTATACAAGCAGTTAATGAAAACCGCAGTATGGATTTTTTTTCCATGCATATAAAAACCTATTGTTCATGTCTCTGACCAAGAGTGGGCTATTTTACTGACTCCAGGTTACAATTTCTTTTTACTCTATTCATCAAAATACTATTCTGCTTGCCTGCAGATATGGATGCATGCGGATCAGAACCGGATCGGTTTCCTTGGTCGGACAGAGTTCTATAATGCGCTGAAACTGGTAACAGTAGCACAGAGCGGGCGAGAACTCACACCAGATATTGTGAAGGCTGCATTATATGGTCCAGCTGCTGCAAAAATCCCAGCTCCTCAGATAAGTTCCACGGCTGTGCCTGCAACTCAGTTGAATCCAGTGGCGTCGCCTTCCCCTCAGAGAAGTGCAGCACCGCCAACAGCATCTCAAAATCTTGGCTTCAGAGGGCCGCAAGGACTTCCAAGTGCGGGTATGAACCAGCAATTTTTTCCTTCCCCAGACAACCAGTTCATGAGGCCACCTCAAGCTACACCTGCACTTCCAATGCAGGGTGCTGCCAGTCAAGGATTCCCTGGTGCAGGTAATGTAGTGGGCCCTCATCTTGCAAATCCAAACTTACCATCCAGTCTCTCAAACGATTGGCTTGGTGCGAGGCCGGCTGGAACTTCAATGGGTGCAGCTTCACAAGCTCCCACTAGAGGGGTTACTCCTCCCTCTCTGACACAAGATAGGTTCGGACTGGGAGCTTCATCTGGACCAACTGCAGGAGTTCCTAATAGAGGGCCTACTCACTCTATGGTCCAAGATGGATTTGGCTTAGCATCAGGCATGACTCCTTCATTTCCACCTAGACCTCAAACACCAACCATGCTAACACCCGCTGGCTTAAAACCACAAGATACAGTTTTATCATCACTCCAACCGGTGGTCAAGGATTCAAAAATGCTGTCCGTCTCTGGAAATGGGTTTTCTTCTGACTCAGTTTTTGGAGGGGATGTGTTTTCCGCATCTCTTTCTCAACCGAAGCAAGATGTTCCTGCATTGAGTTTTTCTGCGACTACGACACCTAACTCGTCTGCCATTGTCCCAGTAACTACCACGCCTCAATCTACAGTTAAGCAGGCCCAGGTTGATCCTTTTCAAGCATTGGCAATGACGACTAGTAGTAGTCAGCTTCAGCAGACTTCTTCAGTGGTTAAACAGAACCAAGTCAATTCAAATCAGGGTACTTCAGCATTAGCTGCAGCGGGTGTTTCAGTCGGAGCTGCTGCATCTGCTTCTAGTGAATCACAACATCCGTGGCCAAGGATGACTCAATCTGATATTCAGAAATATACTAAGGTATTTATGGCGGTGGACACAGACAAAGATGGTAAAATTACCGGTGAACAGGCACGCAATCTTTTCCTAAGTTGGAGACTGCCCAGAGGTAGGTATTGCTGTACACAAAGATGCAGGCCTTTGCTCTTCCTTGAGTAATAAATGAATTGGTAAAATTTGATCTTCTGACTGCTTTTTTCATTTTCAAAAACCAAAATGAATCAATTTCTAGCTTTCTCTGCATGTGCCAATGTGGCACATTTGTGCAAGATCCAGGCTGTTCATCTGGTGGGTCCACCGTGAATGTGCCATGGCATGAATGCAAGTCAGCCCAGCCATCATGTGGGCCATACGTGTATGATAAATATGCATCTCTGGTCATTCCCATTTGTTTTCGTACATGTGTGGCCCACCTGATGACTGGACTGGCCTGATTCTTGAGCCATTCCACAAACTTTGGGCCCAACATATGAATGATCCGGAAGTTGCACACACATCGGAAAGTGTGGGGAGTGTAGGACTGAACTTTAATCTCCCAAGGAGCCATGGGCCCATGGTATTTCTCTTGTCAAATGTATAAATAGAAAGCTAGGCAATAACTGTGTGATGTTGTAATCTGTGCTTGAACTGGTCTAATGCGGGGGTATTTTCACACCGGGCTCGAGTGGGGTGGCCCGTGGGATGCAGGGGCACACTTGGGATGGGTGGCCCGCGGAACCCTTGAATTTGGGGCCCGTGTGAGGCAAAACCCATGGATTTAGAGCCCACGAGGAGGGTTCAGCCAAGGACCTAACCCATAGATTTGGGGCCTGGCCTATGAGATAAAGGGATTAATTCGCCATGTTCTATCAGTTCGAGCTTTTAGAGCAAGTGGTTAATTGTCCTGCATCAAATTGGTATAAGAGCGGGAGGTCTCGTGTTCAAAACTCCTCATCGGGGATGATTAATGCGGGGGCATTTTCACATCGGGCTCGAGTGGGGTGGCCTGTGGGATGCAAGGGCACACTCCGTGTGGGTGGCCCACGGAACCTGGGCTATGAGATAAAGGGATTAATTCGCCATGCTCTATCAGTTTGAACTTTTGGAGCAAGTGGCTAATTGTCCTGCATCATAGTCTCTATTGTTACTTTTGTTGTTTAGTGTTTATGTTTCCTTTTTGTGTTTTTGGGTGTTGTTTGAACCTGTGCATCTTTTTTTTTTTTTTTTTTTTTTCTGAAGAATATTTTTTGTAGGGTGGAGCTCATCTCATTCGTGTAGATTATCGCAATTATCATTTTATTATCCAATTGTGTCATGCTCACTGTGCTATTTGTCTGCACTGGTCAGAGGTCTTAAAGCAGGTCTGGGACTTATCCGACCAGGATAATGATAGCATGCTTTCGCTGAGAGAGTTCTGTACTGCACTCTATTTGATGGAGCGGTACCGAGAAGGGCGTCCTCTTCCAACGGTGCTCCCAAACAGTCTCAGGTTTAACGAGACATCATCGCAAACCTCTGGGCAACAAACAACACCTGCATATGGCGGAGCAGCTTGGCAGCCTACTCCTGGTACAGTGGACATAGTTCTTTGCTGATATTTGCATCTAAGGGCCCATTTGGACACACTTGCTCAAAACATTTTGAGGGGGGGGGGGGGGGGGGGGGGGGGGGGGGGGGGGGGGGGTGTGTGTGTGTGTTGCAAAAGGGGGTTGTAGGCCTGCATTTTCGGACAACTACACGAGAACCAATTGGATTGGTTTTCGTCGACTTCCCATTTTAGCTCCTATTTTGTCAGTGGGATGGTGAAATGGGGGCAAAGTGTGTCCAAATGCACATAAAAAACGCTGGTTTGGCTCAAAAGAGGTTTTACACCCCTAATGCAATTTTAAAGGGAATTTGCGGCCATCTTTTTAAACTTTCATAATACTTTTTTTTTTTTTTTGAAAGATAATGGAATGTTATTAAAGAAGGTGCGCCAAAGCTGGTTCAAAGCTACAACCTAAACATCCTATACAACGTCCACATATCACAAGCCTTCAAGCATGAGGCCCATCCCAACACCTCAAGCTTAACCCTCCTAATCTCCTCCAACACTGGCATGCTTATATTATGAAAACACCGATCATTCCTTCCCCCCCGAATAGCCCAAAGAACTGCCATGAAGACCAACCGCCAAACAATCCTACCTTGTTTCCCAACCCGTCCTCCATGCCTAGCTAAGAGGAGCTCTTCTATTTTCCCTGCCATTACCCACACAATATTCAAAAACTCAAGGAACCCCTTCCCACTCATAGAGGAACTCTTTCTTAGTACTTTTTACTATTTGTAGTTATTTCTCAGGGTTGGTTTTTCTCATTCTTGACTTCTGATTTTGATCTATGTTTCCTTGATCGGTTTCTTGTTATTTTTATGATAGGCTTGTCACCGGTAGGAGTCCCTGGAACACGGTCAGTAATGCCTGCAGCCGGATTGAGGCCACCTATGCAAGGTCCCATCCCGCATATGGATGGTGCGGCACAACTCATGCCACAGAAGTCGAGAGTGCCCGTATCGGAGAGGAACCTTGTGAACCAACTCAGTAAGGAGGAGCAGAGTGCAATGAATTCTAAGTTTCAAGAAGCAAATGAGGCAGATAAGAAGGCAATAGCATTTGACTCATGACCTTTTTTTTTTGTGGAGTTAATATCTTACAGCGTGTTCATGCATCTGTAGTCAAAAATAAATTTCTCATTTTGATACTTTGTGAATTCCAATATCTAAGACTCAAGTGGTACGAGGTGGTCTACTAAACTTTCTCAATTTTCTCGAGTTCACATATGTAAGCTGGGCTCTTACCCGAAACTTCAGTGTTAAAGAATAGGCATCCTACCATCGAGCTACAGGATTGAACCCTACTGTTTTCTCAGTTGTTACTAATTGTATCACCTCCTCTTTTTAATCCTTCACCCATGTGGATTCTTCTTTACTAGCGACATGTACCCACCAACACACACGAGGGTTCAAATACAACTTGTTGGACTACAAAGTTACTAACCAAGTATTGGATTATTGCCAACATGTCATGTGTTTATGACATCCAATCTGTCCAGAAGGTTGGCTCCATCATGAAGATGGAGCAGAAAATGAGAACAACAAACTCATCATGTGGACTACACTGTAGAAAACAATGGTTAGCTATTGTTTGTTCATGTGTGTGGGTGGTATGTCCATTTCCGATTTGTTGGTGACATGCATGTGTTTGTACAACCCATTTGATCATTTCTTTTGTTGTTGCAATTGTTCTCTCTCTCTCTCTCTCTCTCTCTCTCTCTCTCTCTCTCTCTCTTTTATCTTTGATTTTTTTGTTCCTTCTATTCATGCCTATAACCAAATTGGGAATTTCAGATTAAAAGTTAATCCAGATTGGCTGATTACTTTCTTGCGATGGAGACTGCTATTTATTCTGTTTTTGTTTTAAATTAGTTATAATTTCTCATTGGCATTTTGCATACAAACTAAACTATGTTTTTTTTTTTTTTTTCATAAAGGGTCTTTTTGTGGCATAATTTCATGAATTAGGATTGTTCTTAGATGTTTTGTTTGCTTGAATGCCAAGTGTTTATTATTGTTAACGCACAAGGATGTGGGTCGTACAGTTGTGGCCCACCTAGCCTCTCTCTCTCTCTCTCTCTCTCTCTCTCGCTTTCACTTTTACATTTATTGTTTATATTGGATTAGGATGCTGGTTTAGGACTTAATAAGTATTTTTGCTTGTGTTGCTTAAGGGTATTTATGTCATATTCACCTTTTTATTGAATAATATAAAGAGGAGAGGGGGGACACCCAATCCTAATATTCTTTCTTTCTTCTCCTAACTCTGTGTGTGTGTGTGTGTGTGTGTGTGTGTGTTCTTTCTTCTCTTCTTTTACTCTTAATCTACAAACCTACATGGTATCACGCAGCTTTGCTGTTGATTTAATCCATCTTCTGCTCTTTTCTACATTCTCTTTCTTCTTCTTCTCTTGGACTTTCTCATTGATTGTGCAGAGACTTCTTTAAGAAACCTAGGGTTTCTTCTTCTTCTTCTTCTTCTTCTTCTTCTTTTGTGCCGGGCCTTTGTAATGGCCTGTGCATGAGAAGGCGAATAAGGTTTATGTGATCATCACCTCTTGTGTGGTTATTTGAAGTGTGTGGGATGGTTGCTCTTGTTGGATGTCGTGTTCATGATCATCATCCCCTGTGGTCAGTTGGAAAGTGTGGATGTGTGGGCTGATTTCTCTCTCCAAACGTGGTGTGTGCATTTTGTGAAGCGTGCAAGTCAGGTGTTTGTCAATTGTGATAAGTTAGCCCATGTTTGTGCAAGTGTGGAAGTATTCTTCTTTTCCTTGTTCTCATGGAGGCGAAAAGTGATTTGAAAACTGGGTTCATAAATCCATATGATTTTCTAGGGGTCTAGAGAACCTCTGTTAAATTAAATAGAAGAAACTATCTCTAGTGGTCCGAGTCCATTCAAGTGTTTTTAACGGCCAAGGGAAAATTAAAATATTTGACCACGGAGAAGCGTGATGGGAATGCTTGTACATATGATCAATGGATCCAAGAGAATGTTTAAATTATGACATGGTTGTGGAATAGTATGGAGCCATCCATTAGTATAAACGTAATGTTTTTGGATATTACAAAGGGAACCTGGGATGCATTTCAAGAGATGCGTTCATCTAACAACATCTTTGGCATGTACGGGCTGTTGAAGAGATATTTAGATTTTAACAAGGAGTTAAATCCCTGGGTGAATATTATTCAAAGCTTAAAGGGATATAGGAGATGGATGTGAAAAAGCAACATTGGCAACATGAGGAGTTTCGAGTGGAGTTTTTGTCTAGTTTAAAGCCTGAGTATGAGCCGGTTCGTGCATAGATTTTGAGTAGTAAGGATGTACTATCTTTAAACGAGATATGTGCTCGCCTCCAACATGTATCCTTGGTTCTATAAGTGGAGCCAATGATAGCTTTGCTCTTGTATCTTTTATTGGATGAGGCAGAGGTGGTGGTTGCAGACTCGTGATGGCAGAAGTAATTAAAGCGGTTGTGGTGAAGTCGGTCATGGACCTAGGAAGTGCACCCATTGTGGGCTTACGAATCATTCGGTTGCAAAATGTTGGCACTTTCATGAAAAGGTAAATGAGCTAATTAGGTATCTCACATAAAAGAGAGTAGTGGGTCTCATCTGGTTAGTCCCACTTCTATAAAGCAACGACCATGCATGTTTAGAGAGATGGTTACACTTACTAAAGAGAAGCCTTCCATGTTGAAAAGTCTACAGAATCAGCTTGTTCAAGTTCCTGCTATTTTTGCTGCTACTTCCGCTCTCATGTTTACATTTGTGACGTCAGGTATGGCCTATTAAGGATTCACCTTTCCTGCTCCATAGTTCATCGACTATGGAGCATTTGACCATATGACAAGTAAATCTAATGCATTTTCCTCAATCAATGCAATATTAATGAATTCATTTGTTACCTCGGCAGATGACACCTAGTCCAAAGTATGTAGAATGGTTATTGTTCGTCCAAGTTTTTCCATTTCATTATCTTCTGTCATTTATGGCCTTAAATTTCCTGCAAGTCTTCTATCCTGATAGTAAGCTCACAAATCTCTTAACTGCTCTGTGACTTTCTATCTTTCACATTGTGTTTTCAAGGATAAAAAAGAAGAAGAAAATTGATGGAGGACATGAACAATGATGGGTTGTACTATCTTGGTTGTGAAGTTATTGGCGTGGCAATATAGAAGAACATTTCTCCTTATCAGTGGCACTGTTATCTCGGTCATTTATCCTTGAAGATTCTCAAAAGTGATTCCTTCCTTGTTATCCGTGTTAGTTTTAGAGTATGAAGTGTGAGTTGAATAAACATCATTGTGTTGCTTTTTGATTATGTGTGGAAAAGCGTATTTTAGTTCTTTTTTCTTTATTTTATTCAGATGTTTAGGGACTGGTTAAAATTTTTAATAGGCTAGGATATAAGTATTTTGTTACATTTGTTGACGATTTTTTGTGAATGACTTGGATTTATTTAATGAAAGAGAAATGCGATTTGGTCTCAAATTTTAAGACTTTTCATATGGAAGTACAAAACCAATTTAACTTAAAAGGGTCTATGTTTCATTCAGATAATGCCAAGTAAAATGTCTTAATCCTTTAGTCTGTATTTTTCTGAAATAGGTATATTGCATCAAACATTGTGTGCTCACACCCCGTAACAAAATAGTATTTGCAGAACGGAAAAATCGTTAGTGCTTGTGGGGGACTCATGCTTTATTAATTCATATGAATGTTCCTAAAATTTTTTGGGAGATGCAGTATTTATGGTGTTATTTATTATTATTATTATTTTTTTTTTTAATAAATAAATTGAATGCCTTCAACTATTTTAATGGGTAAATCACTTCATGAAGTTTTACTCCCATATGCTCCATTGTTTCCTTTGCCTTCCAAAGTTTTTTGATATGTACGTTCTATTCACCCATTGGGGTCGGGCAATCATAAATTAGATCCTAGAGCCATTAAATGTATTTTCCTTGGGTACTCCCAAACACAGAGTTATCATCGTTATTGTCGTTCACTTCGAAGATGATATGTGCGTAGATGTTAGATTTTTCGAGTCGACTCCGTTCTTCATGAAAGATGGTAAATCTCTTGATGTGGAAGTTGTGCTTATATTTGTTGCGGTTGAAGAAGGCATAGTCCAATCTTCTACCTCTTTCGACTCTTCCATTTCCACTGTTCCTTAATTGAAAGTCTACTCATGACAAAATAAGGTAGATAGTGTGGCTAATAATGATGTGTCATCCACCATATCTTCTTCTGAGCTTAGTGATCTAGTGACTTTTCCGGATATGTCTGATGTTCGTATTGCCTTGAGGAAAGGTAAACGTGCATGTACCGATCATCCTATCTCCAAATATGTCTCCTTTCAATGCTTGCCTCCCATTTTTCATGGATATGTTCTATCCTTGTCTACTCATTCTATTCCCATGTCAAATGAGGAAGTATTGTAACATTAGGGGTGGAAGCAAACAATGGAAGAGGAAATGACTGCTCTTCATTAGTGTAGCACTTGGGAGCTCACTTGTCTATCTGTTGGTAAATGTGATGTTGGTTGTAGGTGAGTGCATGCTATTAAGTTTCACCCTAATGGTATGATTTAACATTTGAAGGATCACTTGGTTGCTAAGGGTTATACTTAGACCGTTGGTGTTGACTATATTGAAACATTCTCTCTTGTTGCCAAGTTGAACTCTAT
Organism: Magnolia officinalis; assembly: GCA_021015155.1. NCBI lineage: Eukaryota > Viridiplantae > Streptophyta > Magnoliopsida > Magnoliales > Magnoliaceae > Magnolia > Magnolia officinalis. The sequence continues at coordinate 35,618,891 of JAJHSJ010000004.1, read as the reverse complement.
TCAGATTATCCTTTTTGTGGTTGTCAATCATGGCTAGCCCCTCTTCCAACTGAACGTTAAAAATGCCTTTCTTCATGGTGATCTCATAGAGGTCTATATAAAGCAACCACTTGAATTTGTTGCTCAGGCGGAGTCATACAAGGTGTGTAAACTGAGAAATGCAATTTATGGGCTGAAGTAGTCACCACATGCATGGTTTGACAAATTTAGTAAATTTGTGTTGAATTATGGTTTTGTTTAAAGTCACGCAGATCATTTTGTTTTTGTGTTAGTGGGATATGTTGATGATATTGTTGCTACAAGAAGTGACGATAAGGGGATTGAGGTGCTGAGAAGTATTTTCAGAGGCATTTTTCTCACAAAAGATCTCGGTCATCTTCGATACTTTCTGGGGATAGAAGTTGCTAGATAAAAGGAAGGAATTTATTTGTTTCAATGGAAATACTTTTTGGATTTGCTCATAGATATGGGTCTTCTAGGTACTAAGCCAATTGATACACTAATGAAACCTGATCACAAATTTGTTGGTGATCAATGAGATGTATTTGAAGACCGAGAGAGGTGTAAAAGATTGGTTAGTAAACTCATCTATTTAACTATCACTCGACTATGTATCTTATGTTATGAGTGTGGTGAGTTAGTTTATGAGTTCACTGAGGGTACCTCACATGAATGCAATTGTTCGGATTCTGCGGTATCTTAAAAGAGCACCAGGCCAAGGAATTATGTACAAATGGAACAATCATCTTCTCATCATATGGTACTCCGATGCAGACTTTGTAGATTCTTTGGCAGATGGGCGATCTATCATTGGATACTTTGCACATTTGTGGGAGGAAATCTAGTAATATGGAAGAGTCAGAAGCAAAGTCTTATGGGCCGATCAAGCGCTGAAGCAAAATATATAGCTATGACTCGTACTATTTGTAAGTTAATGTGGATGAAGAATTGTTGTAGGAATTTTGGTTTGCAGTTAATCTTCCTATGTGGTTGTTTTGTGATAATCAAGCAACATCCCACATTGCAAACAATGCGGTCTATCATGAAAGAACTAAACATATTGAGGTTGGTTGTTACTTTATAAGGTCTCTAGTGGTGAAATCTTTACTCTATTTTTGGTCTTAGGATTAACTTGCAGATGTGTTCACCAAGGCTTGTCCTCATAGTCAGTCTACACACGTACTCCAAACTTGGCATCGATAACATCTATGCTCTAGTCCGAGGGGGAGTGTTAACGCATGAGTATGTGGGCTGTACAACACCTAATAGATGTGGATGTGGGCCATACTTCTATGCGGCCTACCTAGCCTCTCTTTTAAATTTATTGTTTATATTGGATTAGGATGCTGGTTTAGGATTTAGTGGGTATTTTTGCCTTTGTTGCTTAAGGGTATTTTTGTCATATTCATTTTTATTGAATAATATAAATGGAAGAGAGGGGACGTCCAGCTCTAATACTCTCTTTCTTCTCCCAACTCTCTCTCTCTCTCTCTCTCCTTTCTTTCTTCTCTTCTTTACTCTTAATCTACAAACCTGCAATAATTATTTACTATTATTTTTTAATGCTAAACATTTTAATACTCAAAGATATGAACCAAAATATTTCTTCATTGTTCTCTCTTTTACCTCTAAAACAAAAAAGGAAAAAAGTTCTTCCTTTCCGTTTATCTTTCTTCCAACTTGAAAATTATAATCAACGGAAATGTCACCAATTGATATCCTTGTGAGTGTTCCGCATTTGAATGTACAAGGTTTATAGCCTGCCAAAAGAAAAAGAAAGATCATCTACTTATTGATGAAAAAGAAGGATTGTCAGTCGTATATTATTTCTTAATAGTTAAATACTTTTGTATGCCAAGTTTTTAAATTCTTAGCATATAGGTTCTATCATATGCTTCATTACTGTTCTTTTCCAAGTTTCACCTTTGGACCAGCTACTTTGTTAGTTTTCCTCAGAATACATGGATTGATCTAACTGAATATGACATATTTTGTTATCAGGTGGATGAATTGGAGAATGAGATTATGGATTCTAAAGAGAAGCTTGAATTCTACCGAACCAAGATGCAGGAACTTGTGAGTTAATTGTTGCTTCTTCTTTTCTTTTCATTTTTTTTTAAATATATTACTTTCGTTTTGCTTTAGGGGTGTTTAAATTGTACAATTTGAACCATGTCATGCATCTGTTGTATGAAAACTTAATCAATTGAAGAGCTAATCCTGGTCAATGCATGTGTGTATTTACTAACCGGCAGTTTAAGGGGCTCACTCTCTGTCAGATACATCACAACATTATATTTGTTGAGAAAATGTTGTTAAGACTTGTCGTAGTTGGGTGATACTCGGATACATTGACTCGGGTTCGACACTACCTGATCTGGACTAGACTTAAGACCAAGGTATTTTGTATTGGTAACAGTGGTTGTAATGGTTACCACCATTACTGATACGGGTATCGGCTATTATGGACGATATAGAGGCGTAACGCCCACTACAACTCCAGTAAGGTCGATTTTAAAAAAAAAAAAAAAAAAAATGCCCAAAAAATTCTGGAAAAATATCTAGAAATGCAGAATAATGTAAATACTCCAAATATGTAGTCTTCTTCTTCTTCTTCTTTCTTTTGTTTTTGTTTTTGTTTTTGTTTTGAACGTTTATGGTAGTGTAACGGTCCACTCTTTGGTGAGAGTGTTGTATTGGGATGTCTAGTGAATTAATGAACATGGTTATGTCTCTAATGTTTATACATCACAATCAAGCATTAGAATAAGAAATCGGAAATAGAAAAGGCATAAATACCACCCTTTTTTCTTCGAAGTTTTTTTTTTTTTTTTTGAAAAAATGGCCCTCGGAGCTTCTATTCTCTCAAATCGCTTTAATTTACAGTTTTAATCCTAAAATAAAAACTATAGTAAGAGTTGTCAAAATTTGCTGTAGAATGATCTAGGAGAGTTTTTGGAATGAGAAAAGTGGAAAAATTTTGTGTGTGTGTGTGTGTGTGTGGGGGGGGGGGGGGGGGGGGGGGGGGGAAGTGGTCATTTCTTTACCGTTACGGGAGTAATGGTCGCCATGCCCTGTAACAGTTGTTACGGCCCCCGAAACGTTTGATACAACCCCAAAAAACCAACTGCCCTGTTTCACCCCCGTATCGTGTTACGGTCACGGCCGTTACCTATACGTATTGGCCTTTATGGCCGCATCGCAACGGATATGGAACACCTTGCTTGAGACCCAACGAGTTGACCCAATTTTAAAAGGTTGAGTTAATTCTTTTCAGTCCCTTCCTCTTACTATTTATCTCTATACACATACAAATTATGTGTGTGTGCGTGGGGTCTTTTTTTTTCTTCTTTTTTTTTCCTTGAGAGGCATACATAATAATATGTATATATGCATAACTGACCCCAAATAGCTTGAGCAAGGCTGTGATGATGATGATGAATTCTATGTAAGCATAAGGATACTCACTGCAAGTTGCTAGATGCACTGCACAAAACTTCACCAGTTTCGATGCATCACTAAGGGTTGGACTGAGACATCATATTCAACGTGTGTGCTCTACAGTGCCCCCGAATGTACAAAGAGTATCTCTGCAAAAAGGCTTCAGATGTGGTCACTACACATCTTTTCAGAAGCATATTTAATTAAAAGGGGTAGGAAGGATAATTATTAAGGGAAAACGACATAACGGAGTTGGTTATGATTTAATTTTCCCTTTGTAGGTCGTGAGCATGAGTAGAAGTCATAAAAGCTCTCTTTCACCTATTCAGGGAAACTCCAATAAAGAGACTTTGTCTTGATATAAAATAATGCAAACAAACCCATGATTAGTGGCTGGTGGTACTGGTAATGAAGGAGGATATAGGCATGGTGTTGATAGGAAAATACAAATCTCAAGATATCATAACGATAGCTGCTATAAAATCTTGCTAGCTATGTTTATGATTTTCACTAGAATTATTTGGAGGAAAGAAGAAGAAGAAGAAGAAGAAGAAGAGACTCAAAACCTAACTTGCATTTGTCTGGTGGCAGTATTGGTATTGTGTTGGAATGTTGCACATATAAAAGTATTTGTTTATCATAACCAACATGTAACCTTGGTTGGTTTCTGTTAGAGATTATCCTTTTGCTCTTATCTCTGGCCAGATCATGATGCTTTAGTAGATTATTTTAACGCTTGGTTCCTCCATTAGTGCAGATTCTCTTGTTATATATATAAAAAAATAGTTGTTTTCAAGGCTTAACAAAAGTCGCGGAGGTAAGGAGACCCTCAACCGGAAAAGCAGTTAGTCGTGGAGGTAAGGAAATCGCTGGTTACGAAGAATCTGATGGATCTGATGGAGAAGAAGCCAATGGTGATTCGGATGCTGCTGGTACCAGCGAATGGATAGTAGTATCTAAAAAACACTACAACCAGAGGGCTGCAGAAGCAAAGGAGAGAGAGAAATTCCTATCCCACTCTATATGTCAAGGGCTATCCTCCGGCATGGCTCCCTATTAACATTTCAAGGGTGTTCGGGCATGCGGGAGCGGTGATGAATGTTGTTATGCCGCGAGACCATGAATCCGGAGCTTACCGTGGTTTCGCTCTGGTTCGAATGAGCTCCGAAACGGAACTGGTAAGGGCGGTGGAGATGCTACATGGACGACATTTTGGAGGTATCCCGCTTTTGGTCTAGCGTGCCAGATTTGGGCCCTCATACAGAGACCAAAAAAAATATGGTGTTATCCCGGATTCCCATAAGGAGAAACATAAATCCCGACCTCATCCAAAGCCGCGAGATCCCTAGAGGGAGCTGTAGGGAGAGCTGATGGCCTTTCGTTCAAAAAGGTTCTCCTTCATAGAAAATCACCCCCTAAAGACAAGCCTCTGACCCCGCCCTCTATGGAAGCAGAACCTATACTTCATAATAGTCAAGGTTGCAAGGAAGATAAGGACCCTCCACATGATTCCTTCATCCCCGTCGACCAGGTCCTGTTTGATAAAACTAGGGCTGACTTGGCTACGACTGTAGTCATCCGAACCAAAGAAGGAGCATCTCTTTTGCAAGTTAGAGAATGGATTTTTGAATGCACTGGATTCCGCTCGGGGAATTACATCATCAAGCCATTGGGATACAACGAGCTTTGGGTTAAATGTTGCCCTGGTCTTAACCATGAGATGCTAACTATGGCGGGCCACTTGCATTCTCATGGCCCTGTTGTTAAGGTTATGTCCTGGGAAGAATTTTCCTTGTTTGGAAAGGAGAACATCTGGGTTCTCATATGGGATATTCCGCTAGAATGCTGGTATGACGAGTTCCTTATCGCTGCGGCCTCTCGTCTGGGATTCCTTCTTGAAATGGATTCCAAAACGAAATCTGGCGATGAAATAGGGGTCATCAGGGCGAGAGTTAGAAGAAAGAAGGGCATCCCGCTGCCATCTCATTTGCAATTGAAGATTGATAATCAGATCGTTAATCTACCAGTCGTTAAGGAGATGCCGGGTGCAATATATCCCAGGTGGGGCGACTTCTGGAGAGGGAGGGCTCCCGCCCCCTCCATTCCGGCAGTGTCTCCGAAGAAGATGACTGCTGACGGAGTTCGTCGTCCATTCTCCAGCGGAGCACCATATGCGTCGAGCGCCATCCCATCTTCAGTCTCCGATTCTCGTGCTTGCATCCAGCTCATCGATGATCCACGTGGCATAATCGCCGAAGCTTCGACTTCACGTACGGGAGAAGCCACCTCTTCCTTCAGCGATAAGCAACCAAGACGCTTGGAGGTACTGACACGTGACGCGCATGCAGACTGCAGATATTTCGCATCGACATCAGCCGTTGTAGCAGGTGCAGGAGATGACATGCATATGCTGCAGACTTATCGCCGTCTGCGTTTTAATTTTCCCACTCAGAACCACCTCGTCGACCCACATGCTTCATCACCCAGAGCCGGACACGTGGAGGCCGCAAATCTCGAGGGCCAGTCATAGCAGCAAGTACACCTTTTTACTGCCAGCCCGAGACTCCTATCCCTCTCTGACATCGGGCCTCTTCCCGGTTTGGTCCCAACTCGTACCCCCCTTTCTAAATACTCTCGTCCCACCGTCCAGACCCGTATCGGAAACCTCACATCCTATCATCCCCTCAGCTTCACCCGATCAGTCCCCTAATCCTGATTACACCCTTCCCCATTCCCACTCTCCTTCGTACCCGCATGTCTCTTCTCTTATCGGCCGGGCCATGGCAGATGACCTTCAATCTGATAGCCGATTATCTGATTCACAAACCTATTCATCTCTCCCTGCCTCTCCAACTGCCTCCGTACCTGCGTCGCGGGACTGGTCCAAGATGGGCCCCATCACCATTTTTCAAGAAGATGTATCTGGCTATGTGATACTTGCTGAGCCTTTGCAGATGCATGTTGATTATCCCCATTAGCAATCGCTTGACGTCAATAAGATTTCCACTGAAGGAAAATCTAGAGAAGAGATTTTCGATGAAATCCAAGACAAGAAATGGATCCGGGATGCTGTTGGCCATGTCGGGAGATCCCCGGGCCTTTCGTTTGGCGATAGAGTTGAAGATTACATTGCCCGATTCTAGTATATTGAAAGCAGAGGAAGACCTCTCCCTCCTTCCAAAACTCCTACCAAGCAAGTCTCCAGATCCGGCAGTAATCGGGAATTACAAAGGCTGCAACCGAGCCCAGGCATGTTAGCTTCGTCCAGTGCTAGGAGAGGTTGTAAGGGGACACGTGGAAGTTCGGTGACCCAATGATGATTATTTCTTGGAACGTTCGGGGGGTGGGTTCCAGGCAAAAAAGATGCTTGATTAAGGAATCCATTAGTAGAAAAGATCCAGATGTTATTTCTCTACAAGAAACCAAAGTTCCATCATTCTCCGATGGTCTGCTGGCTTCTCTTTGGAAAGCCAAAGACGCTAAGAGAGTGACTCTTGATGCTTCGGGATCCTCAGGTGGTATTCTCATTGCCTGGAAGTCGTCCAAATGGGACCTCCTGTCCTCAACCTCAGGCGCCTTTTCAGTTACTGTTATTTTAGAAGATAAGTTGTCTAAATTCTCTTCTCTGATTTCAGCTGTTTATGGCCCTAATGAAGACTCTAACAGACCAGCATTTTTGGATGAACTGTCTGGTACCAGACTATCCTTCCCAGGTCTGTGCTGCTTTGTAGGGGACTTCAATGTCGTCCGTTTTGCAGCGGAACACTCCCGTAAAAGAAGAGTTTCTTCGGCCATGGAAGCATTCTCTGATTGGATTCAGGTGCAGGAGCTCATCGATATCCCTCTGCTTGGGGCCAGATATACTTGGTCCAACAGGCGCAGATCCCAATTCAGTCGAGGTTGGATAGGTTTCTCCTATCCACGGATTGGTTGGAGGCCTTTCCTTCTCTTGTCCAGCAGGCCCTCCCTAGAACTACATCGGGCCACTGCCCTATCTTGCTCTCTTTAGATCAAGAAAATTGGGGTTCAATTCTTCATGGCTCAATATTAAGGGTTTCCATCAAAAGATTGTCGAATGGTGGCCTACTTTCTCGCCTGATGGATTTGCTAGTCATAAGCTGCTTTGTAAACTCAGACTTTTGAAGGAGAAGATTAAAGAATGGAAAGAAGAACTTCTCAGGCGGAAAGCAGAGTTGGATGCCCTCTTTGAAGAATTGCAGCGTATCGATTCAGAAGCTAAAGGAGAGCCCATCTCCACTCACATTTTGAGCAGACGCATCCAAATTATCCAATTCATCTCCTCCAGGGCCTTAGAAGATGAATTATCTTGGAAGTTAAAATCGAGGACCAGATGGATCGCTGAGGGAGACAAAAATACCAGATATTTTCATAGCATCGCCGATATGCGGCAACGGGCTAATGCCATTCTCAGTATTACTGTCGATGGTATACAGATCGAGGACAAACATCAGATAACTGATCTTGATGTTTCCCACTTCAAATCCCTTCTTACTGCCGAAGACTAGATCAGGCCCCGTTTAGACGGCATTTCGTTTAACTCTCTCGAGCAATCAGAGATAGGATTCCTGGAGGCTGCCTTCTCAGAAGAAGAGACAAAAAAAGCCATTGACTCCTTGGGGGGAGATCAAGGTGTCCCGTATCGGTATCGGTTGGCGTAACGGTGCCCTCCGAAACCGATACGGATACGGGGGCGTAACGGCGATACGGGGGCGTAACGGCCCGTAACGGCGTAAAAATTTTTTTTTGCCAAAAAAATATGAAAAAATATGGATTAAATCCGGAATATTCTAAGCATTCCAAATATGCATTCATTTATAAATTGGAACATGTTTATGGTGGTGTAACGGTCCACTCTTTGGTGAGAAGTTGTATCGGACTGTCTGATGAATTTATGAACCAGATAACCTAAATTTGACTACAAAATTCATATATTTAATTTTCTAACTTACTATCAATGATAGATATATTAGAATGAATGTAATATGAAAATATCTTACATTTAGGTGTTTGCAATTATTTTTGAGGGCCAAAATTCATGCGTAAATAGAAAAAAAAATTAAAAAAAATATAAAATGGCACCCCAAATATGTAAAATGCACATTAACATGTTCAACTATGATTAACACATCATATGGCATCATTAAAACAGCAAAAGAATCATTACGAAATGATTTTTCGAATTTTCAAAAAAAGGGCCAAAATAAATGCGTAAATAGAAAAAAATATAAAAAATATATAAAATGGCACCCCAAATATGTAAAATGCACATTAACGTGTTCTACTATGATTAACACATCATATGACATCATTAAAACAGCAAAAGAATCATTAAAAAATGATTTTTCAAAATTTCAAAAAAAGGGCCAAAATTCATGCGTAAATAGAAAAAAATATTAAAAAAATATAAAATGGCACCCCAAATCTGTAAGATGCACATTAACATGTTCTACTATGATTAACATATCATATGGTATGATTAAAACAGCAAAACAACTATTAAAAATTGATTTTTCGAATTTTCAAAAAAGGGGCCAAAATTCATGCGTAAATAGAAAAAAATATTTAAAAAATATAAAATGGCACCCAAAATCTGTAAAATGCACATTAACATGTTCTACTATGATTAACACATCATATGGCATCATTAAAACAGCAAAAGAATCATTAAAAAATGATATTTCGAATTTTCAAAAAAAGGGCCAAAATAAATGCGTAAATAGAAAAAAATATTAAAAAAATATAAAATGGCACCCCAAATCTGTAAAATGCACATTAACATGTTCTACTATGATTAACACATCATATGGCATGATTAAAACAGCAAAACAACTATTAAAAATTGATTTTTCGAATTTTAAAAAAAGGGGCCAAAATTCATGCGTAAATAGAAAAAAATATTTAAAAAATATAAAATGGCATCCAAAATCTGTAAAATGCACATTAACATGTTCTACTATGATTAACACATCATATGGCATCATTAAAACAACAAAAGAATCATTAAAAAATGATTTTTTGAATTTTCAAAAAAAGGGCCAAAATAAATGCGTAAATAGAAAAAAATATTAAAAAAATATAAAATGGCACCCCAAATCTGTAAAATGCATATTAACATGTTCTACTATGATTAACACATCATATGGCATGATTAAAACGGCAAAACAACTATTAAAAATTGATTTTTCGAATTTTAAAAAAAGAGGCCAAAATTCTTGCGTAAATAGAAAAAAATATTTAAAAAATATAAAATGGCACCCAAAATCTGTAAAATGCACATTAACATGTTCTACTATGATTAACACATCATATGGCATCATTAAAACAGCAAAAGAATCATTAAAAAATGATTTTTCGAATTTTCAAAAAAAGGGCCAAAATTTGGCCGATACGGGCCCGTAACGGCCCTGTAACGGCCGTAACGGCCCGTAACGGCCGATACGCCCCGTAACGGGCCCGTATCGGCCGATACGGGTACAAATTTGCGTAACGGCCGATACGGCCCCGAAACGTGTAACGGTTCACACCGTTACCGTTACGTATCGGCCGTTACGGCCGATACGTAACCGTTTTGGCATACCATGGGGGAGATAAATCTCCCGGGCCAGACGGATATCCAATGATATTTTTTTAGGTGTTCTGGGACTCCATAAAACAGGATGTTATGGATTTTCTGCATGAATTCCACCGGAGAGGCAAAATTTCCAAAGGCATCGATGCCTCCTTCATCGTACTCATTCCAAAAACTGCTGGCGCGAACATTTTCTCTGATTTCCGACCCATTAGCCTAATCGGGGGTCCGTATAAAATTTTGGCAAAAGTTCTTTCCTCAAGACTATCAACGGTCATGGGCAAGTTGATTTTGAAGAATCAAAATGCATTTTTAAAGGGCAGACAAATAGTCGACTGCACGCTGATCGCTAATGAATGCCTTCACTCTTGTCATACATCCGGGTTGAAGAGCGTCTTCTGTAAGCTCGACATCAAGAAGGCATATGATCACGTCGACTGGAGATTTCTTCAATACATTCTCCTCCGCACGGGCTTCGGCAATAGATGGAGAAGTTGGATATCTGTGTGCATGGGATCAGCTCACTTCTCCGTTCTTATCAATGGAACCCCCAAAGGCTTCTTTAATAGTTCGAGAGGCATCCGACAAGGGGATCCTCTATCTCCGCACCTCTTTCTCCTAGTTGGCGAGGCCTTTTCATAAATGCTGACAAGCGGTCAAAGTGCTGGAATTCTCAAAGGGATTCCTATGCCGGGTGTCTCTCCTCCAATCTCTCATATTCAATAGGCGGACGACACTCTCATTTTATCTGATGCGGATTCGGTGATCATCGATAATCTTTGAACGACCCTAAGGTGTTTTGAAGCAGTTTCGGGGCTTAGAATTAACATGGAAAAATCAAAGATTTTCGGGATCAACATATCAGATGACCCTAAGGTGTTTTGAAGCAGTTTCGGGGCTTTCCCTACTTCATTTGTGGGTCTCCCTCTTTGCATTGGCCCCCCACCGAAAGCCATGTGGGACAAAATCGTTCTTAAAATCCAAAAATACTTAGCCACGTGGAAATGCCAGTACCTGTCTATGGGAGGCAGAATGACCCTCATCAAGGTTGCCCTGTCTAACCTTCCTATTTATTATATGTCTTTATTCAGATGCCCGTCTTCGGTCCTGGTGCGCATTGACAACCTCAAACGTGACTTCCTCTGGACCGGGAAGGAGAATCAGAAAAAGTTACATCTCCTTGATTGGAAAGAAGTCTGCAAGAATATTCAAGAGGGGGGTGCTAGTGTTAAAAATCTGAAAGTAATGAATCAAACTCTTCTACGTAAATGGACTTGGAGGCTGGGCACAGAAGATGGTGCTCTTTGGAATGATATTGTTAAAGGGAAGTATGGGAGGTCTTCAGGGGGTTGGTGGACCAAAAATTCCACAGCATACTAGGCATCCTTCGTCTAGAGAGGTATCTTACGTTCCAAGCAAGCCGTGCTCGACAACATCAATTTCGAGATTGGAAATGGCTCCTTGATTAGATTCTGGGAAGATCAGTGGATTGGTGACGCGCCTCTCAAAACCTCTTTCCCGAATATATATCGTCTGGCTCCTGATAAAATGATCTCTATTTCTAACTGCTTAGCTGTCGTTGGCTCCACTGTAACCTGGGAGGTGAATTGTACTAGAAATCTTCACGATTGGGAGGTCTCGGAATTTGCGGCTCTTCTGGATTGTATGTCTAAGGTGGCTCCTAATCTGTCGACTGCGGTTAAGCTCATCTGGACCAGGGAGAAATCAAGCTTATTTTCGGTTAAATCACTCTACTCCTTCCTGCTCCCCCCTTCCACTCCAGCGTCACTTGCCTTCCCTTCCATTTGGAAATTTTCAGCCCCCCCCCCCCTCAAATTCATTTGCTTTGGTTGGTTGGTAGGGAAAAACCGCATCCTCACAATTTATAATCTTCGCAAATGTGGTATGCAGCTAGTGAACATATGCTTATGCTGTACGAATAATGAAGAATCGGTAGATCACCTCTTGCTGCACTGCCCGTTCATTGCTGCCATATGGTCAGAATTTTTCCTCAGATTTAATAGCAGCGGGTATATTCCAGGCTCCTCCTCTTCTATGTTACCTTACTGGCACGGATTCAAGATGGGTAAAGTCAAGAACCGCATCTGGAGAATGGCTCTTCTTGCCATTTGGTGGTCTGTTTGGGAGGAAAGAAATGATAGATGCTTCAATGATATCAAGTCCTCGGTCCAAGTGGTGATTTCTAAAGTTAAAAAGAAGATTATCGAATGGGTAGTTAATGTTCATGGGCTTAAGGATGTGGATCTCTTGTTTCTAGGCCTTTAGTTTTTCTGTTTTCCTTTTCTTTGGCGTTGCTGCTATCTCAGCAGCTGCCTCCCTTGTTCTCTTTCCTTTTTTAATAGAATCTCGTTATCTTCTTCTTCTTTTTTTTTAATTTTATTTATTTATTTATTTATTATTATTATTTTTTAAGGCTTAACAAAAGTCTTCCTTTTTACCTTTTGATTTAATTTCCTTTGCATATGTTTTCCAATTTAATGTTAGGTTCTTGCTACCATATTCACCATCTGCTCCATGCATGTGTTTTGGTCCCACCTGACAAGGGTGCTTGATTTTGTTAGAAATTCCATGTCAGGCATGTGTCAGCATGTCAGATACCCCAGCACATCTAGTATGATATTTTAGTCTTATCTTCTGTTCATCTGGTCTGGATGCTCATCCTCATCATCAGCATCATCATAGCCTTGTCCCAGAAATTTGGGGTTGGTTTATTTTCGTGTTAGCTTGGCAAAGGTTCAATGATTAGCCATCCACCTTAGATCAACCCTCCTTTACCTGGGCTTGGACAGACTTGTGTAATTGCCACTGGGTGTAGTTTATTAGAGGTTTCCATCAACAGGCTGAAATGAAAGAAGGCAAGCAGTATTACGCGCTCCAGTTTCCATTGGCCTAGTGTTGATTCCAATTGGCAGTAATCGGAACAAGTCTGTCTGAAGGAGTGGAAATGGTTGTGTTCTCTGACAAGGATCTCCCATTTAAAAATATCAAGAATAAGCTGATTAGAAAACTAGCATTCCTGTCACATGTAGACAAGCTAATATCTATGTAAAGACATATTGTGCTTTGGCAGGGATGCCGTGTCAGGCTTTGACAGGTGTCCATGTACAAGTTGCAATTGCATAAATTTTGTGAAAGTGATTGCATTTGTCCATTTGTGGCTCTTAACCTTCTAGAGGTTGATAGCCATATCTGTTGGTTCTATTTAGATGGCGGATCCTTATGGAGAAACCTCATTTGTGGGATGATTGTTCAACAGGGATGATGTTGCATTTTATCACGTCAGGAAATACACGATGCTTGATCTAGCTTTTGTTTGGCCCAGCAAGTTGTATATATGAGGGTTACTTCTAATGATCCAAGTTGTTCATGTAGGTCTAATGGTGGCTATGAGATAGCCAAATTCTCCCCATCTAATGATCATGACCTCCAATTCTGACCCCGTTAAGTGTGTACACCATTGGTCACAAGTATCCATTTTTCACTGGACTACTACTTACTAGGATCATATGATGATGATGATCATCATCCTAGCCCTTTCTCCTAACAAGTCGAGGTTGGCTTTTAAATGTCAGATTGGAAAAAGTTTTACAGTTTGTTTCCCACTAGACATCAACCTTCCTCTCTTAACTAGGCTCTAGAACCGACCATGGCAGAGGCTCACAGTAACAACACTCCAATGCCAGCATGGTCCCACCCAGTACTAAATCCCCTGCTCAAGTAAAAAAAAGCACACCCTAAACGGCAAGCAAACTGAGGGTCATGAAGAAGTAGTTGCCACTCCAGACATACCGTTGCGCACGAGTCACATGGATGCAGATGGAGTTCCACGTATCAGGTAAACACATGCACTCAAGTTGGCACCGGTGGACACATGTATGCCATCATTGAACGAGTAGTGGAAAGGACATCCTCAGGTAGTCTGCTGGAAAGAATAGCAGGGAGCCATCAGTGTTTATGAAACAAAACTCATGTGAACATGTTCAATGCCCAACTTTGCAATTTACAACAACTATTGCACATTACTCTCGAGGGGGATTTGGAAGAAGTTAAGGTCTTAGGCATACAATGCCAAACAAGCATGTTAAGTATGCCGGCTAGGATCATTTGCTAATGAAGAGATCAAGCTATGGTTCATCCCATGATGGAGCCTGATGCAGGACATGTGATCTAACCATTTGGAAGCAGGAGATTTTTAACGGATTAATCAAAGTAAGTCAAATATAATAACATGCCATTCTACCATGATTAAAAGAATACCAAATAGATAATAAAATTCAGATTTACGTTAAATCACAATCCCACACAAGCATAAACCACAAGCATAAAAATCTAAGGCCTAATGCGAGACTGGAACTCTCACGTTAGCATAGGTATGATTCTAATTCAATGGGCAGATTTGCACAATTCTAGGGTTAGGGTTTCAAGGGGTTTGAAAATTTTGGGGAAAATGGGAGATTCAGGATTTGGGAATTAATGATTTAGGGTTTCGTAGGGAATTGGGGGATTAAGGTTTCATAGGGAATTAAGGATTAGGGTTTTAGGCTAGGGTTTATAGGATAGGAAGATGGATTGAAGAAAGGGAGGAAAATGGAGGGAATTGGCTGACTGTATAGTCGGACGACCCTATTTGTACGCAATGTTTTAAATATCAACGATATTGACCGATAAATCCCACGATATATCTTGTATCCCACCTGTGTGATACGAAACGCACAGGTATTGCCGATATATCCCACATGTTCGATTCGGTGAGCATTTTCAATTTTTGTTTTGATGCAGGACAATTAACCGCTTGCTCTAAAAGCTCGAAGCATCCCACGGGCTACCCCACTCGAGCCCGGTGTGAAATGCCCCTGCATTAATCACCCCCGGTGAGGAGTCTCAAACACGAGACCTCCCCTGTGGGCCCCAAATCACATGGGTCACCCACCCCGAGTGTGTCCCCGCATCCCACGGGCTACCCCACTCGAGCCCGGTGTGAAAATACCCCTGCATTAATCACCCCCGGTGAGGAGTCTCGAACATGAGACCTCCTGCTCTTATACCAATTTAATGCAGGACAATTAACTACTTGCTCTAAAAGCTCGAACTGTTAGAGTATGGCGAATTAATCCCTTTATCTCATAGCCCAGGCCCCACATCTCATGGGTTAGGACCTCGGTCGAACCCCCCTCGTGAGCTCGTGGGCCCCAAATCACATGAGCCGCCCACCCCGAGCGTGTCCCCGCATCCCACGGGCTACCCCACTCGAGCCCGGTGTGAAATGCCCCTGCATTATGATTCCTTTTTTCTTTTTTTTTTGTTGAAATTATATTAAATAAGTGTCAAATTGTTACAAATCCATTGGTTCTTCATGTTTTGCACAATAACACATGGAGTTGGAGCTTTGATTTCGATATCCTTTGGTTCTTCATGTTCTCCATTTTTTTTTCGAAAATTTCCTTCAACCAGCAGTCAATTGAGACTAATTTCGAAGTATTTAGGAGTATTTGATGAAATGATCATCACGTACACTCTAATTTCAAAATTTGAGTGTAGGTGGTCCAATTTGGGAATTTTCAAAAATTTCCCAATTTCTTCCAAATTGCTTGCAATGTTGCACTCCAAACATGAAATCAAGCATGTATAAGGGTTGATCTACTAATTTGTTAAGTCCTTGTCAACTTTTGGAAAATAAAAATAAAATTTTTAATTAAAATTTAATAAAACATTATTAAAAAATTATTAATTTTTTCAAAAATTTCCTTAAACCAGATATCAATTGAGACTAATTTCGAAGTATTTAGGAGTATTTGATGAAATGATCATCATATACAATTTAATGTTATGCATTCAATTTGAATATAGTTGTATTAGTTTAGTTAAACAACGCATAACTTAGGACCCTACACAAAGGAAACCTGTTATGTGCACTTCTTTTTTGAGATATTATGATTTTGAAAGTCTGTATTAAGGCCTTTTTTAACAATTCCTGAAGTTTCATTGAAAAATTCAACCATTTTTCCAATGTTTTCTCATGTTTCCCAAAAAGTGAGATAAATTACCTGATACAAACAATATATCCTGTGCGATAACCGATACGTATCTGTATCCCAAGGATACGATACATAACGCGATACCGATATTTCAAACACTGTCCGTATGTGTGGGGCTAGTGGTGATGGGTTGGGTTTGGTGGAGTGCTGACTAGGAAAAGATGGATTTAAGAAACGGGTTTAAGTTTAAAAGGAAAAGGGTAAAGGGATTTAGGGTTTATGGAAGAAAAGTGGTGGAGAAGAAGGATTTGAGAAGAGATGAGAAAAAAAATACCTTTTAGAAGAGAATAAGATAGAGGAGAAAATAATAACTAGGCTTCACACTAAATAGTCTTTTTTCACAAGAGAATCTCAAATCTCATGAGAGGTTTTTTTTTTTTTTTTTTTTTTTTTTTTTTTTTTTTTTCCAGCAAAAGAGTGTTTTTTCATTCTATCATTATGGGCTAGGGTTGGACGCACCCCCCCTTAATAGTCTCAACACGTGTTGTGACAAAAATAGCCTCACTTATACCTCACATATCCCATGATTCAATAAACTAAAAGTTACTCATCCTAAACTATAAATAACCATAAAAAACATAAAATCAGCCAATCTTAATACTAATGACTAAAGTGATCAAGGATCACAATGATCCAACCGCCCGATCGAAGGATTCACATGATCTAATGGTCCGATCGTCGTGTCCTCGAGATCCAACGGTCAAAACTCCTCAAAGAAGCAGCCCGCATGCATCTTCCTAGTGTAAGATGTACGATTATGCATGTGAAGTCTTCAAGTCCTCAGTACGACCCACCCGGGCCCATGTACAAGTCATCGAGCCAAAGTGAAGGCTGGGCCAACCTCCTCTTCTGGTATACTCTAAATGGTCGGATGTCCTCATCGACTCCCCCTAACTGAGAAGATTTCGCCACTGGCGAAATAAAGCTGCAATACTATTCTAAGAGATTCGGGTCAAGTCGCTGAAGTTCTGTCTCTGTGAGCTGTGTGCAATCTAAAACTAGTCGATGTTTCCACTTGACTAAAAATTTCTGAAAGCCCCATGACGAGTGGATATCACGTGCTTGTCCAAAATATCATCCATCTCTTCTCTGCTCGTAGGTATGGATAGTAAATGTGGTAGAGACTGAGAAGAGGGGTCAAGTATGGTCCATGGGCAATGGGACATGTCGGGTGTGTCATCATCTGGGTCAGGGTAGAGGTCCTGGAAAGGCACAAGATCTTTCACATTGAATGTAACACTAATACCCATACTAGGTGGAAGATCTACCAAGTATGCATTGAGACAGTCGTTTCAAAATATTGTATGGTCCACCACTGTGGACTTATAATTTTTTGAAGGTCCCTTGTGGAAACCATTCAGGCCTTATCACGTATCTGATATTCTTTGAACCTACAGTGAGAGTCAACAAGTTTCTTATATTTTTCATTACTTACGTTAATCCGTTTTCTAATCTCGGTATGCAAGTCATGAATGTGGCGTGCAAATGCATCAACAAACTCTGAAGGCCTATGGGAGACTGACATGGGAATAAGTAGGGGTGCACACGGGTCGGTTTGGTCCGGTTCTGGGGTGAAACTGGAACCGAACCGTTCCTAACGGTTCTATGATATTCGGAACCGGAACCGGAACCGGACTGTTGGCACCCTAGAACCGAACCCGAACCGGAACCAAACCGTTAAAACCGGTTCGGTTCCACGGTTCTGGGCTTTTTATAATACAGCCCAATTGCATGTTTAATTTTATTATCTAGCCATGTCCATTCATGTTGTGGTCCATTTGATGAATGGTTTAGATATTGTATAAGGTGTGCAAAAATACATTTATGAAAATAATTAAATGGTGCATTATGAACCATAAATCATGAGTCAAATATGGAAACAATCAAAGGGTTCTTGGTTCGGTTCCACGGTTCGGTTCTATGGATCAGATCCATGGTTTGGTTCTACGGATCGGTTCATGGTTCGGTTCGGTTCTACATCCCCCCAAACCGAGAACCGAACCGATGTAACCGGTTCTTTGATTTTTGGAACCGGAACCGGAATCGGTGCACTCTAGAAATGGACCAAACCGGACCGTTTGGTCGGTTCCGGTCCAGTTCCACGGTTCTACCGGTTCAATGTGCACCCCTAGGAATAAGGTCTATAGGAGTTCTAGTTATAACCAAACACAACTTCAAAGGGACTCATGCCTAATGAACTATTGACTAAACTGTTATACGCAAACTCAGCTATAGGTAAGACTGCGTCCCAAGTCCTAGTATGGTCACCCACAAGACATTGTAACAGGTTACCTAAACTCTTATTGACCACTTTTGTCTGATCGTCAGTTCGAGGATGGTAGTCGATGAAAATTGTAATCTCGTGCCCATCATGTGCCAAAGTGTCTTCCAAAAATATCTCATAAACCTGAAATCCCTGTTAGACATGATGGCTTTTGGCAAACCATGTAAACGAACCACCTCCTCAAAGAATCGCTTCGCGATGTTGTAGGCGTCGGACGTCTTTGAGCACGGCAGGAAATGGGCCATTAAAAAATACAGTCCACTACCACAAAAATGGAATCGTGCTTCTTGATTGTCTTGGAAAGCCCAAGCACGAAGTCCATATTGAGGTCTTGCCACGGAGCGTGTGGCATTAGTAAAGGTGTGTATAAATCCGTGTTTTGCTTTTTTTACTTTGCTAGTTGACAAATTCAACATTGCCTTATAATTTTGGCTACATCTTGCTTGAGACATGGCCAATAAAACTTATCCTTTACGAGGGCAATAGTCTTGTAATTACTAAAATGGCTGGCTACTCCACTGGCGTGTAGCTCCCAAACAAGGAAATCCCTTAGGGATGTGCGAGGAACGCGGAGTCTGTCACTTTTGAATAGAAAGATATCAATTTGGACAAACCCACTATCATTCTTCTAACTATCCAAAAGTGATGCATATACTTTCCTGAAGTCTTGGCACGTGGGATATTCGTCCTTCAAACTCTCGAATCTAGGGACTCCAATGCTCATATATTGAAGTAACGTCACTCTACGGTTAAGGGCATTAACAAGTTTGTTCTCGACCCTGGCCTTGTATTTCAAAACAAACGAGTATTCTTGAAGAAACTCAATCCACTTGGCATGCCTTGGGTTTAATTTCTTTTGGGAGTTAGGATAACGTAAGGCCTCGTGGTCTGAGAACTTGTGGTAGTAAATAATGTCGCTAACGACGTAAGGACTGAATCACCATATAGAATTCATTGTCAAAAGTAGAGTACCATTGCTCTGCTTCATTTAACTTCTCACTACAGAAAGCAACAGGGCGCCCCTCCTAGCTAAGTACTTCACCTATACCTTCCACAGAGGCGTCACAAGAAATCTCAAAGACTTTAGAAAAGTCAGGAAGGCGCATGACATGAGCTTCTATCATCTTTCTCTTGATCTCCTTGAACGCTTTTGACGCGACGTTAGTCCAGTCGAACTCCCCTTTCTTTATGCAATCTGTGATGGGGGGCATAATGGAACTAAAGCCTCTAATGAATCGGCTATAGAAGGTAGCTAAGCTGTGAAAGCTGCGTACCTCATGAATGTTTCCTGATTCAGGCCAACTACGATGGCCTTTATTTTCTTGGGATCCACAGTCATATCTTCTGATGAAACTATGAAACCTAAGAAGATAACTTTATCTGATATGAACGGACACTTCTTGAGGTTTGCATATAACTTTTAAGGATCCCGCAAACTTGCCTCAAATAGTGGAGGTGTAGTTCTGTGGAGGTACTATAAATGAGAATATCGTCAACACTTGTGTCATCACACACTTGAACGCACTTGGAGAATTAGTAAAACCAAAAGGCATGACTAACCACACGCAGAGCCCATCCTTCGTTTTGAAGATAGTTTTCCATTTATCCCCTGGGCGAATACGTATCTAGTGATATCCACTCTTGAGGTCTATCTTTGAGAAAATCATGGTACCTGCCATTATGTCTAACATATTATCAAGTTGCAGTATGGGAAACTAATACTTGACCGTGATTTTGTTGATGGCCCGACTGTCCACACATATGCGCCAAGTGTCATCTTTCTTAGGCGTGAGAAGTGTTGGCATGACACACAGACTCAAACTCTCTTGAATGAAACCCTTCCTAAGGAGCTCATTTACCTGTTTCTTCAACTCTGCATACTTCATCGGGTTCATTCGATAATGAGGAAGATTTGGTAGAGTCTACCCAGGGACAAGATCAATGGCATGCTAAATGTCCCTCATGGGTGAAAGCTCATCTGATAAATCCTCAGGAAAAACATCACTAAATTCCTCCAGTACAGGACTCACCTCGGGTGACAACTCTACACTTACCTCGAGTGTAGCCTCTTTAGCAACGAGGGCATACACCATCGAACCTGCCTTAGTCTCCCGAGCAAACTCTTTGGCGTTTAATATGTGGAGAGACTTGAGCTGCAATTTTGTCACATCCTTTTGTCCACCATTTTTAATGCCCTCTTTCTTAAATTCCGGGGTGCTCTTGGGTGGAAGAGGATTTAACTCTATTTTCTTGCCCTCATGCATGAAGGAACAAACATTCGAGTGACTGAATATTGTTACATTAAGATCAAAGAGTCAAGGCTTACCCAAGATGATGTGGCCTACATCCATAGGCAACACATCACACCACAACGAGTCTTTATAAGATGCGAACTAGATGGAAACAAGACAACGCTATGGGATTGGCATAGAAGACGCATCAACACATGAAACTCTATAGGGCTGAGGGTGAGGAGTGGGCTTCAGGCCTACTAAACGAGAGATAGTGCTATCGGATATCACATTTGTACAACTGCCACTATCGACGATCACTTTGTGGTTCTTCTCACTACACTTGGCGTAAGTATAGAAACTTGTATTCTTGCGCCAATCATCAATTCACTTAGCCTAAGCTAAGGCACATCCAACAACTGCAAGTGGCACGACCTCCTCCTCTTCTTCTTCATTAGCACCAATTGCAGGGTAATATTCTTCTTCTTCACAGTCACCTTGCTCATCTGCATCTTCCTCATGCTCTCTAATCACAAGGGCCTTAGGTCGCTCTTTTGTAGGACACTCATAAGGGAAATGGCCATTTCCTTGGCAATTTTAGCACCGCCTGGGTTCGCCTCCTTGCGAACTGGTACTGGCGACTCCTTTACCGTCGATGTTCTTTTGGTTACTTTGAGTGCCAGAAAAGGGTTTGGGTTGACTCCCAAAGTTAGTCTTAGCTCCCTGGGGACTAGTCTTGCACCAGCTGATAGGCATGCTCAAGGGTGCCAACATCATGAGAGAGCAACTCATGTTGAGTATTGGATCGGAGGCCCATCTTAAGACGAGAAAGAGTCACTAGTGGGCCATCCTCAACGTTACATCACATCATGTATTCTTCAAATTTGGTTTTGTAATTCGTCACATGCATTGTTGCCTGGCGAAGGGATTGCCATTGATCCAATAAATTTTGGCGATATGAGAGGAATATATTTTTCCTTCAACGCTTCCTTCATTTCGACCCAATTTACGATCGGGTCTTGTCCAGACCTTTCTAACTTGCGCTCAAGATTGGTCAAAAACAATTTAGCCTAGCCCACCAACTTCATCTTGGTGAACCTCACTCGACGGTAATCAAACATCTCATACCACTCAAAGTAGTAGTCCATGTCCGCAAGCCAGTCGAGGAAAGAAAGCCTTTGGGTCCAGACGACCATTAAAGCTAGGGGCCTCGATCTTGACACTTTTCAAAATACGCTCATTTGGATCGTAACAATCGTGATACTCTCCATGGGATGGCTGGGTACTCACCCCATTATGGCCAACACATCGGCCACGACCTCTTCTACGTCCTCCAACGAGACTTCCCATGTGAGCTTCCTCTACACCTCCCACTTGAGACTGGCCATCTTCCCCATTGTCGGGGTTTTCCTAAAGGGAAGTCTCTAACTAAGCTATACGATTGTTAATCGCTATCAGTTGGTTGTTGGTGGTTCTGCTTTGAGCCTTAAGGGCCTCCAATCGTCTAGATATGACAATTAAGAGTTTTGAGAATTTGATCTTGGCTCATGGTGGTGGTGTAAAGACCAAAAACTCGCCCAAAATGCATGGGCATAAACAAGGGACAAACTAAGGGTACTATGTTATGACAAAGGAAAAATGACTAACCTAGACGCCACAAAATATAAACCTAGACTCTATATGCAATGAATGCGCTAACAAGACTCTAGATGTGATGAATGCGCTGACCCTATGTATGCCTATGCTAAAACCTGGCTTTGATACCAGAATTTGATGCATGACATGTGATCTAACCATTTGGAAGCATGAGATTATCAATGGTTTAATCAAAGTAAGCCAAATATAATAACATGCCATTGTACCATATTAAAAGGGTACCAAATAGGTACTAAAATTCATATTTACGTTAAATCACAATCCCACACAAGCATAAACCACATAAGCATGAAAATCTAAGGCCAAATGAGAGATTGGAACTCTCATGTTAGCATATTTATGATTCTAATTCAATGGACAGATTTGTCAATTCTACGGCTAGGGTTTCAAGGGGTTTTGGAAATTTTGGGGAAAATGGAAAATTTACGATTTGGGAATTAATGATTTAGGGTTTCGTAGGGAATTGGGAGATTAGGGTTTCATAGGGAATTGGGGATTAGGGTTTTATGCTAGGATTTATAGGATAGGAAGATTGATTGGAGAAAGGGAGGAAAACGGAGGGAAGGGGCCAACTGTACGGTCATACAACTCTATCCGTATGTGTGGGGCTGGTGGTGATGGTTGGGTTTGGTGGAGTGATGCCTAAGAAAAGATGGATTTAGGTAACGGGTTTAGGTTTAGAAGGAAAATGGTAAAGGGATTTAAGGTTTATAGAAGAAAAGTGGGGTGTACTAACAAGCTAACCAAAAAAAAAAAAGGTTTATAGAAGAAAAGTGGGGTGTACTAACAAGCTAACAAAAAAAAAAAAGGTTTATAGAAGAAAAGTGGTAGAGAAGAAGGATTTGAGAAGAAATGAGGGAAAAAAAAAAAAAAAAAACATTTTAGAAGAGAATGAGATAGAGATGAAAAGGATAACTAGGCTTCACATCAAATAGTCTCTTTTACAGCAAAAGAGTGTTTTTTCATTCCATCATTATGGGCTAGGGCTGGACATTCCCCCCCTTGTAGTCTCAATACATGTGTTTTGACAAAAATATCCTCGCTTAATAAAAACATACCTCACATGTCCCATGATGTAATAAATTGAAAATAACTTGTCCTAAAATATAAATAACCATTAAAAACATACAATCAACTAATCCTAATAGATCACAATGATCCAACCGCCCGATCGAAGGATCCACACGCTCCAACTGTCCAATCGTCATGTCCTCGCAATCCAACAGTCAAAACTCCTCAAAGAAGCAGCCCACATGCATCTTCCTTAGTGTAAGATGCACGATCATGCATATGGGGTCTTCAAGCTCTTAGTGCGGCCCACCAGGGCCAAGGTGTCCCGTATCGGTATCGGTTGGCGTAACGGTGCCCTCCGAAACCGATACGGATACGGGGGCGTAACGGCCCGTAACGGTGCAATTTTTTTTTTTTTTGCCAAAAAAATATGGATTAAATCCGGAATATTCTAAGCATTCCAAATATGCATTCATTTATAAATTGGAACATGTTTATGGTGGCGTATGGTCCACTCTTTGGTGAGAAGTTGTATCGGACTGTCTGATAAATTTATGAACCAGATAACCTGAATTTGACTACAAAATTCATATATTTAATTTTCTGACTATCTACTATCAATGATAGATATATTAGAATGAATGTAATATGAAAATATCTTACATTAGGTGTTTGCAATTATTTTTGAGGAATTTCTCGAACATACCTGTGCACGTGACTGTGATTCCTGTCTATGACCTGTCATCCTCAAGTCAAGAATATTAAAAATAAATAAATTAGTACTGTCTGATATACTCTCCTACAACTTGATTAAGGATTACTTGATTGGTTGTCAGGGGAGCTATTTTAAATATAAGTTCGACAGTGTCAAGTGTGTGCATGACTTCTTACAATAATACTGCTATGGCTTGTGAGCTGTCTGCTGCAAATACTTAACATGTTCTACTATGATTAACACATCATATGACATGATTAACACAACAAAACAATCATTAAAAAATGATTTTTCGAATTAAAAAAAAAAAGCGCCAAAATTAATGCGTAAATAGAAAAAAATATAAAAATATATAAAATGGCACCCCAAATCTGTAAAATGCACATTAACATGTTCTACTATAATTAACACATCATATGGCATGATTAAAACAGCAAAACAATAATTAAAAAATGATTTTTTGAATTTTTAAAAAAAGGGCCAAAATTAATGTGGAAATAGAAAAAAATATATATATAAAATGGCACCCCAAATCTGTAAAATGCACATTAACATGTTCTACTATGATTAACACATCATATGACATGCTTAAAACAACAAAACAACCATTAAAAATTGATTTTTTGAATTTTTTAAAAAAAGGGCCAAAATTCATGCGTGAAAAATATATATATATATAATGGCACCCCAAATCTGTAAAATTCACATTAACATGTTCTACTATGATTAACACATCATATGGCATGATTAAAACAACAAAACAACCATTAAAAATTGATTTTTCGAATTAAAAAAAAAAGGTCAAAATTCATGCGTAAATAGAAAAAAATATTAAACGGCACCCCAAATCTGTAAAATGCACATTAACATGTTCTACTATGATTAACACATCATATGGCATGATTAAAACAACAAAACAACCATTAAAAATTGATTTTTCGAATTTTAAAAAAAAAGGGTCAAAATTCATGCGTAAATATTAAATGGCACCCCAAATCTGTAAAATGCACAATAACATGTTCTACTACGATTAACACATCATATGGCATGATTAAAACAGCAAAACAACCATTAAAAATTGATTTTTCGAATTAAAAAAAAAAGGTCAAAATTCATGCGTAAATAGAAAAAAATATTAAAAAAATATTAAATGGCACCCCAAATCTGTAAAATGCACATTAACATGTTCTACTATGATTAACACATCATATGGTATGATTAAAACAACAAAACATATTAAAAAAAAAAGAGTATAAATACCTATTTTTGATGAATTTCTGAAAAATGGCCCACCGAGCTTTGATTCAACAAAATCCGTAATATAATGTGTTTTTTTTCTTAAATACCCAGCCAAGGTTGGTCGAAATTAGTAGTAGGAGTGAGAAACAGTTTGGAAGCAAGAAGTTTCAAAAAAACAGCAAAAACAGAGCTTAAAATGGAAAAAAAAAAAAAAAAAAAGTTACCGTTTTTTTACCGTTACGGGCTAGCCGCTACTGGTCAGTAATGGCCGTTACGCTCGTAACGGGCCCGTAACGGCCGATACATGCACAAAATCGGGTAACGGCCGATACGACCCAGAAACGCGTAACGGTTCCTACCGTTACCGTTACGTATCGGCCGTTAAGGCCGATACGTAACCGTTTTGGCACACCTTGACCAGGGCCCATGTACAAGTTGTCGAGCCAAAGTGAAGGCTGGGCCAACCTCCCCTTCCCCTAGTATACCCTAAATGGTCAGATGTCCTCATTAGAGCCCCACTACGTTTTCCCCCCCGAAAGGCAACGACTTATTTATCTGACATAACGAAAAACAGAGAAGTTAGAAAACTGACCGAAAATCTAGAAAGGAGAAACTATGATCTACAATATTCACAATGACAACCCACCCTTGAACAAATAGCTTCACCCTATTAAAGCAATCTAAAACCCGGCTACTTTCTTTCCTCGCGAAGGGACCAAATTCCAGCTAGCAAAACCAACCTCTAGATAGCTCTGCCTCTTTTGCCTATCCCCCCACCGTGCCAAGCTAGGAGCAAGTTCTTCATTGACTTGGGAACCACCCACTAGGAGCAAGTTCTTCATTGACTTGGGAACTACCCACGATAGACCAAAAAGGAAGATGAAGTTGGCCCCCAGTTCCTTTGCAAAGGTGTAGTGAAGAAAGAGATGGTCCACTATTTCCTCATCTTTCATACACATGATGCCCACGTTTGGAAGCGGCATATTTCTTTGGTGTAGATTATCAATTGTTAACACCTTATTGTTCCCAACCAACTAGGCCAAGATCATTAACTTGGGGGGAGCCCCATAACGCTAAACAATGGTATGGTGAGGCAGGCTTTCCGAGTGCTGCTGAATAATTTGTATAAGGATTTCGCAGAGCATTGACTGAACTTCTCTTTAAACCAAATCATGGTATTGTTGACCCCCACTGGCTTTGCTTGATGAAGCATCATTAAGAGATTGGCGAAATCTTTTGTTTCTTCATCTAAGAGATTCCTACGACATGGTGGGGTCCAAACTAATTCGTCTCCTACTAGTGAGAAGCATTGTGCGACTTCAGAAGTGGAGATTTGCGCCAGCCTTGGAAAGCATTCCCGCAGCATTTTGTCGCCCAAGCAAATGTCCTTCCAAAAATGAATCCTTTCGCCATTTCCCAATGAGAAAGCCACCCTCTAAGAATTTGCTTTCTAGCCAAGCTACAAATTTCCATAAGTATGAAGTTCTATATAGTGATGAATCCTGGGTCCACCACCCCCCTGCTTGCACCTTATATTTTCTCCTGACGATATCTTTCCATAAATTACCTTCCTCTGATTTGAAATTCCATAACTATTTTCTGAAAAGAGCGCATTTTGTCATTTCTGAAGACCTTAGGCCGGTGCCTCCTTCATCTTGAGATTTACACACGTCTCCCCATTTCATCTGATGGAATTTATGTTTGTCGGATGCTCCTTGCCTTACGAAATCCCTCCTAAGCTTTTCCAATTTATCTAATGTCGATTTTAGACAACGAAAGAGATACATATAGTAAACTGGCATATTGGACATCACCGCCTTGATTAACGCTAGTCTTCTTCCCATGGAGAGGTGCCTACTTCTCCAACTCAAGAGCTTCCTTTCTACTCTTTCTATTATTTTAGTCCCACAAGTGTTTTGCTGTCTTGCCAAGACATAGTTGGAGACTTGAGGTATGTAGAAGGAAAGGATGCCGCCTTATAGTTGAAGACTTGTGCAAGCTTGTTCATCTCCTTGTTTGTAAGACCCGCTCCAAGGAGCTCACTTTTACCTATCTTCACCTTTAAGCTTGAGACTACTTCAAAACATGTGGTAATTTTTCTCATATTATAACTTTTTCTTCAGATACGTTACAAAAGAGCATCATGTTGTCCCTATATTGAATGTGTGATACTTGGAATTCCGACCTATCTACCTTGATTCCCTTTATTAACCCTACTGAAACACCCATTTTTACACCATCCTACCTAGGGCCTTAACCATAACCACAAAAAAGTGGCAGGAGAGACGACCGCCTTGCTGTAAGCTCCTCGATGCCCAAAAATAGCCTTTTGGGGAGTTGTTTACCAAGATTGAGAATTTTGTTGATTGCACACAAATAGTAATTCATCTTCTCCATTTTTGCTCGCATCCCATCCGCGTTAACACAATCTAAAATTTTCCAACCCACACAACTAAAAGTCTTTTTTATGTCGAGCTTGCAAACCACCCCTTTCTTTCCTACCCGATGTCAGGCATCTATGCATTCATAAGTGACAAAAGCAATGTCCATTATTTGCCTTCTACGAATGCCTCTTGAGATTCATAGATCACCTTTGACAGCATCGCTCAGAATCTTGTGGCCAAGATTTTTGCCAAAAGTTTCTAGGGACCTCCAAGGTGATTGATCGGTCTGTGGTCTTTTAAGCCTTCCAAACCTTCCTTTTGCGGGATGATAGCAATGAAATTTGCACCCAGCTCTGTCCCTAGATGGTCTCCTTCAACAAATTCTTTTACGAAGTTCATCAAGTCCTATTTCATTTCCTCCCAAAAATTTTCAAAGAATGTAATGGGGAAACCATCCGGATTGGAGGCTTTATCGCTACCTAGCTCCTTTATTGCCATTTTTAGCTCTTCCTCTGACACTGGCTTTTTCAACACATCCGCCTCGTCTTTTGAAGTTTTGTTGAAATGTAAGTTGTTTAGACCCGGCCAGCTCTGCCCTTCTCTAGAAAGAAGATTCTTGTAAAATGTGACGATGGCATCTCACACTTTAGCTTTGTCTTTGATTCTCTCACCATCCACTAGCAAGCTTTGAATATTGTTTGCTCGAGCTCGGTCACTGGCTATTGCATGAAAGAATTTTGTATTTCTGTCCCCTTCCTTTAGCGATGTTGCTCTAGAATGTTGCTAACATTTAATTTCACTTCTCGCAGCCTCGCGTTGTATTCGTCTTTCAAAAAAAAAAAAACCGTGTTGTATTTGGCTAAGGAAACCTCCCGTCTAGCAATTTCATCTGCCAATAGAGCGGCACCTTCCTCCTTTATATCCAGTTCTTGAATGTCATGAAGAAGGGTGTCGAATTCTGCATCCCGGCTTCTGAAAACCTCTTTCTTCCACACCTTGATCTTTTCTTTTAGAAGTTTCATTTTCTGAAATAGTTTAATACCTGCAAAATCTTCTATCGAGAATGATGG
Source organism: Magnolia officinalis (assembly GCA_021015155.1). Classification (NCBI taxonomy): domain Eukaryota; kingdom Viridiplantae; phylum Streptophyta; class Magnoliopsida; order Magnoliales; family Magnoliaceae; genus Magnolia; species Magnolia officinalis. Next base: position 35,590,215 of record JAJHSJ010000004.1, on the reverse strand, counting down.
CCACCACGTAAATCCTTCCTCCTCAAGCCACACAAGTTTGAAACGAAATGGTCATGTCCCCCAATTCTCCTCATCCCACAGACAATTGGATTGGCCAGTGATCTGACACTGGGTGAGGGAGACCTCTTTGCCATACTAGACCGAATTTCTTGGCCCAATCCATAGATATGAGAAACCGGTCTAGTTTAGATTTGACCATGTTCACCTGCCCATTAGTCCATGTATACTTCGCATCCCCCATCAGAAGGTCCTCCAAGTTGTTTTTGAGGATCCGGTTAGAAAAGTCCTTCATATTTCGGTTAATGCGACTCCCATTTCACTTTTGGAAGGCATATCTGAACACGTTGGAATTTCTGCCTATGCACTAGCATATCTGCCACTTTTTTTTAACAACAATCTAGTTCAGCCGAAAACTGAGATCGATGACCAGGATTGTTGGGACTATACACTGAGGAGAAAACCCCGCGGAAGCTTGAAACCACCTCTTTCAAAGCAGCGAGATGGGGAATTCCCCAACCCAGCAGTCCTCAGCCCAAATTTTGGTGTCCCAAATCACCATTATGCCCCCTGCTGACCCCACTCCATTCAACACCACCACGTCTTTCGATCTGCCCCCCCAGATAGAGTCCACTAACCTTGGTCAGCCGCATGCAGTTTTGTTTCCTGGAAAGTAACCAGTTGCGCCTTGAACCCATCTCAGATATCTCTGATTTGGAGCCTTTTTTGTGGACACCCCAGGCCACGTATGTTCCAGCTGAGCACCTTCATTGAGACAATTTCTGGACCCTCCTCCCTCTTTCTAATCTTTTCGCAGAGGCCTGGCCCTCGTTGTTAATAGATGAGACCAAGTTTTCCAAATCTCTGCCCCAGTAAAGTACGATGGTTCATCCTGTAGGGAAATATGGGCTCACTTCTTTTGCCATTCAAGATTGTCTAGGCCAAGCCTATGTTTATCTGGTCCTCTTCATTGCAAAGGGATAATTCTTTGGCACAAGTCACCACATGCTATTATGTTGGGCATTTGGAAAAAATAAAATAAAATTGGAACAGTAGAATATTAGATGGGGGCTCTCGTTCTTGTGACAGTTATGCCATACTTGACGTCTTCGGGTCTCTCATTCTTGGGGGCAACTGTTTGAAACAGTTAAATCATGCCTGATGTCTTGGGGTCTTACAGCTAGAGATTTTAGTGGGGTTTCTCATTCGTAGCTATTGAGAAAATGGCATGAGACTATTAAAGCTTCTAGTAGGAACTCCAAGAATAGGACTGTTTGACAGCTGCCACCAAGTAATTGGTGGAAGTTGAACACTGATGGGTTCCAAGAGTAGGACTGTTGGCAGCCGCTGCCAAGCAATTTGTGGAAGTTGAACATTGTTGGGTTCCAAGAATAGGATGGTTTGGCAGCCGCCACCAAGCAATTGGTGGAAGTTGAACATTGATGAGTTGTTCTTCTGGTAACCAAGTCCGTCAGGTATTGGTGAGGGTTGCTTGGGATGAGCACGGGGAGATCAAAGTGGCGTTTGCCAGTCCCATTGGCCATGGAACTCTGTATAACAGAGTTGTTTGCAATTCTGTGGGAATCAAGCTGGTTTGGGAATTATTCTCTGGGAATCTTTTTGTGGAAGGTGGCTCCAGAAATGCTACGTCTTGGGCTTCTGCCCCTTGGATCACGGCTAGTGGGTCTACATGGTTGATGTCAGTGTACTTGTACCTGCTTACATGTTATCCTGACAGATGCAAATGCTACTACTGATTCTCTATCCAAGGATAGTGTAACCAAACCTTCTCTTGTAACTGCTAACTGTCATCCACTGCCTTACTGGATAAAGCTTCTGTTTTTCTACTCTTTCGATTAAATAAAATCCAGTATTCTGTATTAAAAAAAAAAAAAAAAAAGATGCAGCCCACTATATCAATGATATAGGTTACCGAAAGGTGGGCCCCCTTGGGCTATTGTTGGGCAAAAAGAAATCAACCTTTGGTTCTATTCATCAAGCATCATATGTTTCCTCTTGTCATGCTTACTTCCTGCCAGGTGAAATGCTTTTTAACCTTTAATACAATATGCTGTAGATGCGTGAAAAGGAGTTACATTGAGAAGGTGACACATAGGATTTCTAGCGATAGGATAGAAATAAATGAGATCCTGTTTGTTCATGAGCACAAAAACTTGTCATTTACATCTATATTTGGAACAAATAGAGTTTAGATGAATCTGACGCCCCAAGCGTATTGAATAGTCATCCAACGATGAAACAAATCCGTGTGATGGATCGAGCAACATCAGACTATACAGGGCAGATCATACTATAAGTAGACGTTGGCCAGAAGGAAACCAACCATGATTATTGGAAGTCCCAATGGTTTCAAGACCTCCTGCCCTGACATCTTCTCTAAATAGCATGTGAAATGTAGTTTAAACAATTTATCATGATTCAGAGATCCCTCCCTTGCTTATATATATATGCACTAATGGCCATTAGTTGTGATGCTAGAGCAGTAAGAACTTACGGTGCTGGCATGTTCTTTTGATTGAAGAACTTATGGTGCTCGCATGTTCTTTGATTGATTCTTTGGATCTTTCTTCTTTGCATCAGGTTTTGTACAAGAGCAGGTGTGACAATCGACTTAATGAGATTACTGAAAGAGCATCTGCTGATAAGCGTGAGGTACTACTCTTTAATGGTTAGCAGTTTCTCTCTCCTTTCAAGACATTTACAGATTTTTCGCTCAATGTTCTGGATATTTTATTAGTCAAATGGTTAAATGGATAGTTCTCCCAAAATTTTGGTTCTTGAGTTTGGAGTTTGAAAGTTCTGTTTGGAGAAGTGGTGGAGCTAATCTATGTTGAATGCAACACAGTTTTGATTGTGATCTTTCGCTGGTACTTGTGCTGGCTGATTCATGTTGACACAACACTCGAACATTACTTGCCAGCACTATTTTGAGTTGTTTGCACATGCGATATCTAACAAACATAATGTTCAATCAGTTTTCCAGCTCTATCATGTTCACTGTTATCATTAAATGGTTTTTAAATCTTGGCATTCAGTAAGTTTGTCAGGGCTGATTGACATCCCTGTTTGTTGGGTTTTCATGTCTTCTAGACATGAGGTGGTAATATTTGCCTGAATGAACTTTTTTGGGGTTTTCAACTTACTGGCCAATCATAATTTGGACCATGCTGACATATTACCAGTACCCATGTAATATTGGTCAGGGTGAAGTCAAGGTGTGTGTTGTGTTTGATTGGTTGCCTGCAGAGTTTAATGTTTGGCACTCATATATGACATGCCACTTCTTTAAGTTTCTTCTTTTTTTTTTTTTTTTTTTGTCAATTTTGTAAGCATTGATTCAAGCTGCTGCTGTGTAGCTGCATTCTGATTATGTGGGAAATCCTATACCTTTGAGCATTGTGGCCCCATTGTGATGTGTGTTCACCATCCAACACGTCCATCAGTTTTGCCTCCTATGTTAGGGCCAAAGCCCAACAATCATCGGGATCCAAAACTCAGGTGGGCCACACCACAGGAAACAATGTGGAACAATGGGGAGTGGGACACCCACTGTAGAAATTTCCAGATGGTATGTGGGGCCCACTATGGTGTGTTTGTGCCATCCAACCATGGTTTTAAATAGTCCGAGTTGTATCAGTTGCAGTTGGAAACGAAATGAGTCACCATCTGTAAGGGGACCAAAACGTACTGATACAAAGGTGAGTTGTATCGGTCTCAGTTCCCTGGCAAGTACTGAAACTGCTACTTTAATCCGTGGATCCAACCCATTCATCAGGTACGCCCCACCAAGATGATTGGACACCCAAAAATCAGCCTGATCCAAAACTCAAGTGGGACTCACCAAATGAATTTGGAGGTTCTAGGCATGATTTACATTGTTTTCCGTGGTGTGGCCCACTTGAGTTTTGGATTGGCCTTATTTTTGGGCTGTACGGTGAGCACGAGGGGCTGCCACTGATGGACAGTTTGGATTCCACACTCACATCATGGTGGGCTCCATGGAAGCTTGACCGCATGGGATCCCATCTAGTCAAATGTATTCAATAACACATGCACATGCGCGTGCGTGAAGGGAAGCAAGATACAAAAATCTTATTGTGGAAACCTCTGATTTAGAAGTGCTCTAGGAGTGGCTTCATTGATGAAGTTACTGATGCTACAGATCATATGCAGCTTGTCTATAGATGGAACACTGAGGTTTTTAGTTCCGTTTGATTAACAATCCCCCATCTTGGGATCATAGGCATTGTCCAGGAACACTTTCCTTCGCTTGGTTGAAGGTTACAGGAAGATCCCTACAACCCAAGGTTAATTGGACCATGGGTTGCTTCGCTACATGGTATGGGTATGGGTACGCGGTATGCTATGTCCTCCATTATGTGGTATGCTAGGGCAGCATCATGTTGCTCCAGTACAGACTACTAAATGTGCATTGATATTTTAATTTATATATGAAACGATGGATGTCATTTCATATATAAATTACCTATATTGGATATGGCTTATAGTATATAAATCAAAGAATAATCACAACAATCTAAATATAAATGTAAATTACAACTTAATTAACCATACGAATGTAAACCATAATTTCAGGTCAACAGAAATTGCGATCCAGATAACAATGACCCATAATCTGGATCGTGGGATTCGGAATGAATGGAATCTGACATGGAACTATTCTTCTTCTTTTTTCCTTTTTTTTTTCAAGGGGTAATAAAATTTTATTAAAAAGGGGCACCAAAGAAAAAAAAATCTATGCAAAATACAACAGCTAAAGCCCAAACAAAGAAGTCAAATTACAATCATGAAGAGCCTTTAAGCATGATGCCCATCCCATTACATCTAGCTTTGCTCTTCTGTACACCTCAGACACCAAGTGGTCTATGGTTTGAGTAAACACTGACTTGCGTAGGTCTGGAAATTCTCGGAGTTCTAAATACTAATCATCTGTCATGAATCTCTGATGATTCGTGGACCTCGTAACATACATCTAAATTTCTCAACTTCTCATTCCTGCAAACTTAGTTCTGATTCTCTGAGATCATTGGCTTGGTTACAAATTCTATAGAAATTATATTGTATGCAAAGACAATATATTTTGCCTCTTCTATGATAGGACTTTAAAATATGAAGTCTACTAGTAATTCACAGCAAGTGCTTGATGGGGCATCTTGATTTTTATTTGTTTGTTCTTAAACTTGTAAGTACAAGAACGGTGTCTTATATAACTTGATTTTCAGGTTGAAACTCTGGGTAAGAAATATGAAGAGAAGTACAAGCAAGTGGGAGAGGTAGCCTCCAAGTTAACCATTGAAGAGGCTACATTTCGTGACATTCAGGTAAGTCTCCTGGCCTGACGACCAATGAAATAGTCCAGCTAGAGCTGGCCTCTTGAAACTGGGACACACTTTATAGAGGTTTGCTCAAATGCATCCTGACGTATTGCAAGATGCTACGTTGGGACTTTATCCTTTGAATATGGTTCATCTTCTAATGATCCAAACCGTTTATTATGACAAGTCTCACATTGTAAGGACTAAGGTGTAAAGATGACAAATAAAAGCTCTCAGTTGGATTATTTCAACTTTTTGATAATTTGCCTCTTTTGCTTTGAACATGAACGGCCACCATAACCTTTTTATAATCAATGGATCGAAATATTCAATCTGAAAGTTTTTTTGGGTCCTCCCCCATCCAAGGGGATCCCTATCAAATAAATGGTTTTTGTCATTGAAAAAGGCCCCATCCAACGGCTGGACTCCAAACTTATCTAATTGTAATGCATCATGATGTATTCGAGCAAATCTCCCCTTTATATTTGTGCTTTAACAAAATATCTTAACTAAAATTTACCTGATTAATTCTGCAGGAGAGGAAAACGGAATTGCATAATGCAATTGTCAAAATGGAACAAGGTGGTAGTGTTGATGGCTTGCTTCAGGTAAAAATTCTGTCATGTTGAGTCTGCAGAGGCTACATGTAATTAGTCTGACTCCAGTTTGGTAATGGATCACCAGGTTCGTGCTGATCGGATACAATCAGATCTTGAAGAGCTAGGGAAAGGTTTAAATGAACGTTGCAAGAGACATGGATTACATGTTAAGCCAACTGCAATGATCGAGCTTCCCTTTGGTACCTTCAATAATTTAGTATCTTTCTGTTTCTGGTTCTTTCTGTGGCCTATTTCTGCCCAGAACAATTTTTTAGGGTTGTCAATGAGTACCTGATGGACCTGACTCAATTTTAACGAGTCCAAAATTTTAAGAAATTGGGTCGAGTTGGGTCTCAACTTTTTGGAACTGATTAAAGTTTGGGTCTAGCTGGGTCTATATTGAGTCCATCAACTTGGACCTGGTTGAAATTGGGTTGGATCAGGTCCAATTAGTTTTGATATTCATATTATATATTGTATAATGTAGTAATGATTATTCTAGCAAAGGAATGAGGTTTCCTAAGCTACATGTGTAAGAGAGCCCCTTACACACCAATGTATGTTTCAAAAGTGGCATATGTGTGCACTATAATCACCATTCAAAATATATATACATGTGCGCGTGCAATTTAATCTATCCATTGGGTGGAAAAGACTATGTAAATGCTCTCATTTGACTCGAAACTTACATACAAAGACTCAATAGGTATCCGATGGGTACCCGAATCCAGTCGGATCTGGGTTGGGTCTTCAAGAATGAGACCTGGACCCGGCAAGACCTCGACCCAGTTAACGCAGGTACAGTTACTATCGGACCAGGCCCATTTACAGGCACAGCCCTACAATTTGTCATCCCATTGGTTCTTGCTATTATAATTCTACACTTAAAACCTATGTGACTTATCCTGTCTATCATCTTGTGATTTTCAAGGTGTCTTACTGTTTTTTTTCCCTTCCAGTTCTCTTTTTATCTTTTACAAATGTATACTTTTGTTATTTTGTCAAGGCTGGCAACCTGGAATTCAAGAGGGAGCAACAGTTTGGGATGAAGACTGGGATAAGTTTGAAGATGAAGGTATGGTTTTGTTTTTATTTTTATTTTTAATCCTTTTGCTTTTTGTTTTTGATGGATAGAAGATGAAGGTGTATTCATTGGCTCAAGTTGTGGTGTGGATGTATTTCAAAATTTAATGCTTCTAAATGCTATATTATTTCACTTACCAGAGACTTTTGTGAATTCTAATAGTGACATTCCAGCTTTTTCATTGCTCCTGAAACCCTTGTGTTTTCTATTTCTGTTACTTGGATAAATTTGGGTAGGTCCCAATATCAATGCCCCTATGATACAATGCATTCTTAAATCCCTGTCTTAGCTTTTGATTTATCTATCCAACTATTTCCTTGGTCCTTGTTCAGTTGAGAGAGGGAAAAACTGTCTACTTCTATCTAGTGCTGTTTATAACTGCTTCAGACCTTTTCCTCTTATGCATTCTAGGGTTCCCATCCCTTCAAATCCCGCCTTCTGAATTAGGGCCACAACATGGGTTCTGGTCAACCTGAATCTGACGGATCCAACCGAGTTCGTTTTGGGTTGGGTCAGGTTGTCAAGGCCCTTGGGTTGGGTTCGGGTTGAAAAAATGCCAACCTGATATGCATTTGGGTTGGGTTCAGGTTGAGCAAATTCGGTCAGGTTGGTTCAGGTCGGGAATAATCACATGTTTTTGGGTTGGGTTGGTTTTAGTATAGGGGACTTCCGCTTGGGCAACTTGGGTTGGAATTCTGGTCGGATTGGGTTGCGAATTAGGTCCTCTTGAGGTTGGGTTGGGCTTGGGTTGCCCCTCAACCCAACCCACCCTGCCCAAGTTGCACTTGTCTTCTGAGTATGTCATGTTAATTCTTGTTTAGATCCTGGACTTAACCTGTCTCCATATTTGCTTTATATCCACATAATTGATTTATGTGTCATGTCCACTTTCAGGATTTGCGGTTATCAAGGAGCTTACCACTGAGGTCGAAAATATTGTGGCCCCTCCAAGAACCAAGTCCACCCTGTTTCAGAGTGATGAGATTTTTATGGAAGATGACTCTGGTGCTGCTTCGTCATCATATGATGATAGTAAGACAGGGAAGCCTTCTAGTACAGTTGAGCGGGCCACTGAGAATGGTTCAGCATATGACCAAAGTGAAGATGATTTAGCAAGAAGCCCACCCGGGAGTCCACTGGGAAGAATATCATTGGAAGGTTCTCAAGAATTCACAGCCACACATTTCGGAAAGAACATGGGTGCTGACGCTTCACCAAGTCCCAAAACTCATAGGTATGCTGATTTCTGTGTTCTGATTTACCACTTATTTTCTGGATGTTGCACGCTGTTTACTTTTGCATGACATGCCCAAATTTATCTTCCTTTCTGGTTTTCTTGGATAACTCCAAATCAGACACTGCATCATTCCCACATGTTTCACTAACTTCCACTGCTCAATTTGTAATTTGGATTTTTTTCCCGTGAGGGCCATGTTTGGATACGTGGAATCCAAGGCAAAAGAAAGGGAAAAACAATAATTCTCCAATGATGGTTTCTGTTAGAACTATTGAAACACGGATTCCAATTTCGAGTTCTTGTTTGGGTAACAAGTGGAAATCTCATATTTCTCTCACAATACTCACCGATTCTTGTGCCAAGAATCCAAATTATAGAACAAGAATCCAAATTATAGAAAAATGTAATGATTGCATGATGGAATCCAACCTTTTCTTTGCTATCCCAAAAATACAAATCCTCAAATCGAAGGAAAACCCTTTTCTGCTGTTTGGCATGGAATCCATGGTTTCCAAACATGGCGTGAGTTTAATATATTCCATTATCTTTATGATTATGTTGATCTGGGACGTATAAACGGAAACCATTATGTATGTGTCAGTCAATCTGTTGATGAGCTCCCTAGAAGAACACAACATGGTTCTTTCTATGTTTTACAAGCGTCTGCTACCCAATTAAGAACTTTGGATTTTCCAGTGGATGTGTTTGCATGCATAGAAGGTAATTCTTTAGCAGATGACCTTGTGACCTGTCTTTGCATGCACCTTTTAATTGAAGGGTTCGTACAAGAAGGATAAGAAAACACAATTTTGGACAATTTAATCTTGTCTTGGCAAGTGGGGGGCTGCATTAGAAACTGTTGCATGTGTGATGTTTGTATTATCTGTAGTAATTGGTCTGGTTAGTTTAAAAATCTTAGCATTTGTGCAGTGAACATGGTGGTGCTGAATCCACTATTTCTGACAAATACGACGAAAGCTCTTGGGGCGTTGCCTTCGATACTAATGATGATACTGACTCAGTCTGGGGCTTTAACCCAGTTCAACCCAAGGTAAACTGATTTCCCAGCATACATTGCCATTGATAGCAGAGCTTCAGAGATTCACTACAAATTTATTATTTATTTTTTTTGGTTCTCAAACAGGAGCCGGATCATGAGAGGAATGAGAACTCTTTCTTTGGATCTGGTGACTTGGGTCTGAATCCTATTAGAACAGACTCACAGAACGCTGATGGGATGTTTCAGAAGAGGAGTACGATTTTTGCAGATTCTGTCCCTGGCACCCCACTGTTCAATACCAACTCCCCACCGAGGTACAGTGAAGGGTCAGAGGATCACTCCTTTGACAATTTCTCGAGGTTTGATTCCTTCAGCATGCATGACAGTGGGTTCTTCCCTCCTCGTGAGAACCTAGCAAGGTTTGACTCCATCCGCAGCACAAGGGACTCCGATCACAGTCAGGGGTTCTCATCTTTTGACGATGCAGATCCTTTCGGCTCGAACGCGCCTTTCAAATCTACCGAAAGTCAAACACAGAGGCGGGGTTCCGATAGTTGGAGCGCTTTCTAGCAGGCAATTTGGCTTCAAATTCATGTGCATTGGCTCTTGCGAGGTTTTTGTTCATTCAAGGGGGCTGCAATGGCCCGGTTTTTGTGTGCTATTATCTCCAACCATAGGATGGTTGTATGCTTGGGATCACTTTTTTTTTTTTCTTTTCTTTTGCTCGTCTCTTTGAATGAGGATGGATTTTTTTCCCCTTTATTTCATTTGATGTGCACTTTTGAACATTCTTTATATAATGTATTCCTTATTTGTGTTTTGAGGGTTGAGAGAGTTTGGGTTTTGCTGTTTTTTGACTCCCAAAATTTATTATTTTTATATGGAAAGGAGTGAAAAAAAAATAATAATAAAGAAATGCAATTCTGTAGTACTGTTGACTACAGTTAAAAAGACACAAACTTGAGTCACCTTGAAGTCCGGTCAGGTCGGGTTAACTCAAGGACTGTCTTTAATTGACCCAACTCGACATTACATAGTTTAGTGTGGCAAAAAAATTTATTTTAAATGCCTATGTATGATAATAGTCTTTATTAACAATATGTGATGTGTGGTGCGTTTGGTTAAGCTATTCGCTTGTTTAGCAGGATGCAATCGACTGAGTGACTCAGCCCAAGTTGTACCGAGTCACGTCAAGCCAACTTGACAAGCCTGGCTGAGTCCAGGTTGAGTGAGTTTCGTAGTGACTTGGCTCGAAATCTTGTGGAGTTGAGTTTTGAACTGAGTTAGTGAGCTTTAGAACTATGCCGTGCACTTATTCCGTCAGTAGAGAATTGATAAAAAGAACTGTTGGTATATAAGAGTAACTAATGCCCATTTTTTGCATGCAAAATCTGAATCTTATTTCTCATATTTGACTGAATATTTGTTGTCTGAGTGATGTTTTAACTGATTGGAGTACCCTTTGTGACTTGGAAAGACATCAAACGGTAGCATTTTAATGGACATGGACTGGGTACTGGCCTGTCCCTAGCTAGGAATGGACAGGGACTCTGAGGGGCCATTGTGAGGTATGAGTTTAATCCACACCGTCCATCAATTTTTCCATATCATTTTAGGGGCCATCCATTTTGCCATATCATTTTAGGGGGCCTCAGCCTTAGCAAGTGCACACTTCACTGATCTGCATAATTCATAAATGTGGGGTCCATTGTTAAGTTATCCAAAAGGTTGATTTGATGGGCCACACCGTGATGAAATATCATGATGCTTCAATCAACACATCAGTGTAGATGTCTGAGAAATTTTGGTATTCCCCTCACCAATATACGGTTGCTGGCAAATCATAATTTTGTGTATCTTGGGCCCATTATTCAATGATCTAAACTGTTCATCTGATGGACCACGCCATGGATGGAGGATGCTCTAGAAAGTTCTCAGATTCTACGACCGCAACCCATTGAGAATAGACCAAACGCTGGAAAGTTTACCATCTCTTCTAGCCCCAGAAGTTTCTGAGATGTCTCTCATAGGAAGCGAGGCCTGTTAGATGAACGGTCGGGATCAGTGGAACATTAGATCCAGATGAAAAACTGTTTGGGTGAAAATAATTATAGCTTCATGCATGTATTGTCGCTACAAGTGAAAAACCAAAGGAGAGAGATGGTAGAGCAAAAGGAGTCAAAAGATGCAAAAGACTGAGAAAGAGCTGAGTTGAGAGTCATTTCAATCCAAACTCACAAAACATTCACATGAGCTGGGAGTCGATGCTTGAAACATTTCATATTGTTGAAGTCCCTTGAGACCGGTGAAACTGGTCATGAGCCAATGGTCTAGTTTAAGCAGTGCAACAGCCCATATATAGCATTTGAATTCACATATGGTGCACCAGCACAGCTAGTGGTTCAAGCCATAGTTGTTGGATTTGTCAAAAGAGACGAGCCCACCTGAAGGAAGAAGCTTGAGAGGAAGTGTGTTTTTGCTTGTGAAGCTGGAAATGGTTGGAAATATAATCAATTTCCATGCTGTCAAATGCCACCTATGAAAATCTATTGTCATTCTTATACTTTTCCTCTACCGAATGAGTGAATGAATTTCTTACTAAGAATCTAATCCATGTGCAATTTCAAGATAATGGAAGATATTTCTTATTATTGACCATTAACCTTTTAACATTTCCATTATAGAACTTTGTTAAACACACGTGTGTAAAGTTCATGTACACACTACACATGTGGCAGTATAGCATGATGAGTTTGGATCCAAACTGCTAATAAGAAAGGCACCACTATATCAATGCCCTAACCCAAGAATCAAGTTAATCCAATGGTCAGGTGGGCCACAGTTTCCAAAACATACTCTCAGTTTTGGAAGGTTTGGCTGATGTTTTCTAACCCACCCGTTTTCAAAATTTGGGGCTGACTTGCTAGGTGGACCAGGTTCATTTTTTGGGAAAACATAGAAAATGTTGTACTAATCTCATGGATGGATTGTATCTCACACCTATGGGCAATGCAGGCACATGTGTGGCATTTACATGAACCTTCATGCAAACATACGTGTGCCCTTACAAAGCTTTCCATGGAAACTTACCATGCAAAACAAATAAGGTATATAAGATTCATGCTTACAACTCTCCCTATCCATGGGATTTCAATTGGGCTTACCCAACGTCTCGTTTTCGATTCTTCCTATCTAAACCAATGTCCAATAAATTTCTCTATTTATATTAATTTTCATTGGTAGTGATTTTTACATACATCATTGTTGAAAGGTTTTATTAAGTTTATTAATATAAATATAATACACATTTTAAGCTATGTTTTGACATAAGCTCTTAATTGCATTGGATGCAAAATACCATTGATTCTAAGGCAAAGATTTAAAGAGAATCATGCTTTTTAGACATCAAAGAATCACTATCTCCTTATATGTCTCTATGGAATAAGCCAATATAAAGGAGTTATCGAAGCGAGAGAGAAAATCAGTGCATGACACTCAATCCTCAAGAGCATGTTTGGATTGGTTATATACCATCATTTTATTGTAATGTAATAAGGGCTTAAATCCCCACATGCATCATATTGTAATACATTGGGATGTATTTGAGCAAACCTCTACTAAAAATATCAGTACTAAACTTATAATAGATGTGATAAGAATCCGCCAATTTCTCTCCTATAATCCCTCTTGCAGTCGAGTCATGGTTTCTCTCTACATTGGCTCGTGAGTAGACTCGCCTTACTCGGCAAATCTTAGAGCAAGTTTGAGTTCTCAAGTGATCGAAACATGCCCAAGGGACAATGTGCATCAAAGCATTGGGCAGTGTAGAGTTGGGTCGGATTGGACGAAGTCAACTCGATTCAGATCGACTCACCCACTCGGTTCGAATCGAGTTGGATCTGAACGAGTCAGACGAATCAATTTTGTCGAGTTGAGTCCTCCCGTGCCCAGCTCTAGCAGTGTGTGAATTATGGAGTGGTATTATTTATGTGTTGATAGGGGAAGATTCGACAATGAAACTAGGAACTGAGTCGAAACGATCAATTCAAGATGTGGGTTTTGATTGAAGATTAGACAATGAAACTAGGAACTGAGTCAAAACGGCCCAGGTTGATTCAAGATGTGGGTTTTGATCAGTGGGGCCCACCCTATTGCTAGCCATCTGGATGAGGGAGGATAGAGATGGGCCCATGCAATTAAGATATCATGAGTTGAGCATGAAGCCGTGGTTGGGTATCCACAATCTAATTGATGAGAAATAATGGACAACAGGCCCTGACCCAAAAATCAGGTCCCTCATCTCATCCGGTAGGCCACACTTGAATGTCGAATGTGAAGCCGTCCATCTTTCATTATCTATCCATGTTTTTTTGTACACACATGCCAGACTGATATTTGTGCCAAAACATTAATCATGTGGCCC